>JAJSPD010000025.1:0-679075 GCA_021307315.1 Bisporella sp. PMI_857
GCTGGATAGCTCAGCCTCAAGGAAGAAGAAAGGAATGGGTAGAGATACGCTAGATATTAGTCAGGTTGAGTCGCAGCCAACGTCGAGATCGCAGCCGAAGTCTCGAGGGCGAACTGTAGAAGAACCTGAAGAGGTTGAAGAAGTAAGTAGACAACCTCCTGATGAAGATGACTCTTCAGATGAGGAGGTTGTTCAGCCTACGATTCAACGACGTGGGCAGAGAAAGAACGTCGCTCAGGCCGCACCAGCGACAAAGAGAGCGGCTGCGACGACCTTGACGAACCCTGCACCAAACAAGAGAGCGAAACAAGTGGTGGATGACAGTGAGAGCAGTGAAGACGACCTGAAATTTAGATTTGGCAGACGAAGATGAGCTGTTATTATGATTACGAATTTTGAAAGACGAATTTTGACCTGAACATTCTCTCAAAGGGTATCATATCTAATTAGCCTTCCGTAAAGCTAGGGTAGCCTGTAGCAACTATCTATGTGTCTATCTCTATGACGTATAAGATGCCTAATTGCCTAATGCTCCTTAAATGCTTGATATGTTTACAACATGCCCAAAATTTCTGTTTCATCCTCCATGAATCGGGTCCTTGATCCCCTTGCAGTACTCTGGCCGCATTGCTCTCTAGTGGTATCGGCCCTGAGGCTCAGTTTTCCACATCCTGACTTTCTCTCATGTCAGGGTTGACATAGTTCAAGCTTTATCGAAACCATCAACTTATATATTTTTCAGTCCATCTCCTCCAAGGCGTTGACCGCTCTGACATCCCCCTCCTCGACCGCAATCCCGACTAAACATCCCTCCAGCATCCCTTCGAAATTAACCCATGGATGCACCTCTCCAAACAGTCTCGTCCCTTCCTTGCCTGCACACCGTAGCAGCTCTCCCTCTCCACCCGGATGGTACTTCGCATACGGGCTGATATTATACACCTTCCCGCCCAGTACAGTCCAGGCATCTTTCCCCTTTCTCCCATTCATCGTTTTCAGTAACGAAGGGGGAACGCGAAGATACGGTGTCCCTGCAGGGAGACCACGCAGGTTGGAGGTAGGAGACGAGGATATGCGCGCCCAGTCCAAAGGCGAATGACCAGGTTCTAGGAGGACCTTGCGCCGGGGTTTGGCAGGGATCGAGGTGTGCGTTGGTGGAGGTGCGAGTCCAGATGGAGGGCCACGGTTTGGGAGGGGTCCTCGGGCGGGTGGTGCCATGAGGCCGGCCCCGGACGACTGTGCAGGCATAGCATTTAGTCGTGGAGGGCCACGGACACCACCTGAAGCGCGTTGTGCGGAGTTCGCAGCTGGGAATTGTGGTGGTGGGGAGGGCGGTCGTGTGAATGATGGAGGGGCTGATCGGGTCCCACCTGAGGCGCGCTGCGCGGAGTTGAAGGCCGGGAAGGATGGCGGAGGAGAGTCGGAGAGGGTGAAAGTTGGGACCGGTGCTTTGGGCGTCGTAGGTGAGGAAGGAGTGGAGGAGGTTGTTGAAGGCTTCTTGAAGAGTGGTGGCGGCATAGCTTTTCGGTCTTGATCTTGCTTTGTAATGAAGGGCGGAGGTGGCATCGCTTTCCTGTCCTCCTCATCTTTCTTAATCGCAGGTATATCCTTCTGCGGCTCATTTCTTCGATCTATCTGCTTCTCATTGTTGATCGTGACCGCCGGCGCATCGCTCCTGGCCACGCCTTGCACGAAGGGACGGAGAAGCCATCCGAGAAAAGTCCATGATGTTGGTGGATGCTTGTAGCAAAGGAATGAAAAGGACGCAATCAACAGGGAAAGACCTACGATGGTCATAACTGGCTATCTCGTGCTATGGTGGAACGATAGAGGGGTCTTTGATGAAAGCGGTGATAGCCAGTTTGTGTGACCCTATAAAAAGAGAGTTAATGGTGTCGCGTCAAGGCTGAAGAAAGATTAAGCCCGGCATGGAAAGGCTTCAGGGTTCACCAAGGGGGCCAGGGTGTACCAGCAGCAGCCATTCAGGGGCTTCCCCACCAAATGACGGCAGTGACAAGCCCTAATTACTCCGCTTTGAAACAATCCATCCATAGAGAGGCGCTCGCTTTGCTACCGCATGAAATTCATATCAAACACTGCAGGTCACCATGCTAATGTTTGTTATGATTTTCTGTTGACATTGAGCAAACAAATATTCCGAAGCACCGAGGATGACTCGATAGGTATGTCATAGCAGCTCAGTATTATAGTATTAGAGAGGTGATAATGGCGGCGGCGGTGGTGGTGTGGTGGCAGTAGTAGTTAGTGGTGTAAACATGATGAGCAAACAGTCATCTTCCTTCGATTGACATCTCCTTTGTATTCTGATTGTGTGAACCGTGTTCGAGGACACAGATATTGTACAGTATAATGAGTAATTGCCTAGAGGGGTTTAATTAATTATTCCAATGGTGATCTTTTCTCAGACTTCTGCCCTAGGCTGATGATCGTTGCCCGCCACCAAAGATGCGAGCCTTCGCTATTGGGGTATCGCGCTCCAAAAACAACACTGCCAATTCCAGGAATTCAAACCAGGAAAACGACTCACCCAATGCACATAACCCCTCGCAACGACGACTCTCTACTAGCATTCGACCTGCATTGCAAGCTCTCTCCATTGATCACAATGTCATGATGCGACAAAATACCCCATTGACATCCAAAAGTGGCAATGCGAACATGCCTTCAACCTACGATAAGCACAATGCTGTCCGGCCCCTCATGCCCACCTTGAGTGCTTCCGCAAAGGGCTCCAACAGAACACCTTTGACTCCTAGAGTTGCTGGCTCAACACCGTCGAATGCTGCTACGCCATTGGCACGACGTTCAGCACGTCCTGAGAATGCCACAACGCCCGTAACATCATCTCGCGAGGACTTGAACACGCCTGTGTCTACGTTCTTGAACCACAACATCACACCTAGATCGGGTTCACGAAAATCTCGAGTCGATAGCACGAATACTACTCCTTCTGGAACACCAACTAGTACTCCTGCACCGCCATTTACAAATGAACTGTTTCGAAGTGGGCAAGATACACCGTCATATGGCTCTGCACTAGGGGGAAGTGATCGAGAGACCACAAAACGCTCTACAGTTTCATTTGGTCCTACGCCGACAAATACAGGATATGCAAGAAGCCCTGAAGATTCGAATTCGGCGGGCTCAAAGTTCTTTTTCGCAAGTGATGCAAAGACGGTTCAAACATCAAGGTCACAGCTTCAAAGCAAATCACCGGCGTCCTTTGTGTATGCAAATGGAGAGACAATTCAACCACGCCCGCAGAGCTCAAGTGCATCCGCAGTAGGATCTGCTGTAGGGTCTACTGTAGGAGAAGAACGGGCACAACCGAAATTCTTCCATGCTAATGGAGTCCCTAATCTTCAAGCTTCTCCTGCGTTAGTTCCTTCCACAAGGGCAAGCTCGACAGTATCAACATCTACTCGAATGACATCTCCAGTACTTGCACAGTCTCGTACTCTGTCACCACCTCAACGGCCTCCGTCTCCTTCTAAGCTCAACCAGCAAGCCACCTTGCCAGCGTTGGGACATGCACCATCGCTACCCTCACCTCCTTTTCTTCCTCGGCCCCAGCATGGAGGACGTGGTCAGTCTGCAAATAGCGTGGTATCCACGCGGAGAGCAAGCATTGAAGCTTCAAAAAAGCGTCACAGTCATAGTCGATCAGCAAGTTCAGGTTCAGATGTAAACACCAAGCAGCAACGCAGAGTATCCAGCGGCTCGTCTTTCGAACCCCCTCTTTCTGCAGTGTCACTGAATCTAATCACAAATACCCTTCCCGTCTCGACTCCAGAGGAAGTGCAGACTGAAGCTGACACTGGCTCGGACTCTCTGTCAGAAATACATAGCCCTACCAAGACAGGCCAATCTTTGGAGCAGTTGAATGAGCTCGCTGCGAATGCAAGAAGAGAGAGAAAAGTCCTAGATTTGGAAATAACCAATTCCTCGCTTGCAGCGATCAATAGGACTTTAGAACGTGAGATGCGGAAAGTAAACGCCGAGCTTCGTCGTTATAGAAGGCTATCTCGGTCAGGTCGCCTTTCAATAGCTACCTCGGCTTCGAGGAATACGTCGGCAGGTAGTATGTCTATGGCCGATGGCGAAGGGGGGACTATGCTGTCCGATATGAGCGAAGGAGAAGAAGACCTAGAAGAAGAATCAGAATATGAGTCTGAGTCCGAGGACGATCCTGATGGCACTCTAAGCCCAGGAGCGATAGCCGAAAGCGATTTACGCCATAGGAAACGAGACGAAAGAAGGCTACAGTTAGATCTTACAAAACACCAGCAGCTGCTCACGGATAGTCAAAAGATGAACCAGAGTCTAAAACGGTGTTTGGGCTGGACAGAGGAGTTGATTGTCGAAGGTAAGAAAGCTTTGGCGTACAATGTTAAAGTGTCAGATGTACAGCTCGGTGGAAGAGTGTTACTGCCTGAAGAGCTGGAGGGTGAGGATAATGAGGGGATGAGCGAAGTGGGCTATTCACTACTCAAGCAAGCACGATTAGCAGCAGCAACTGCAGCATGGGGAGGAGAAGGAAGGGATGATCGGGATAGCGGAATAGAGCTTGATGGATCTCAGCGATCACCTATTGTGTTCGATCCATTACCCTCATAACACCACTGACCGCGGAGAGGGAAACAAACCAATCACCACTCAACAGAATATCTCCTTGTGTCATGGGACTACCATATAGCAGCTAGACAGCCGGCCTTTCTGGCAGGAGTTTCTGGATCGATTTTAACAACATCTCTTGATTTGCATTAAATGGCGTTTGGAACAGCATTTAAAGCCCAAACACCACATCGAGATACGGCCTTTTCATTTGTTCATTAAATTTCTACGATACCCCAAAAACGGAAAGTCGCAAGAAGCGTCTTATCTGGCGTCCTCAAGTCGTTGCTGATATTATTTTGGAGGGGGCCTACGAAGAGCGGAGAAGAAGAGGATTGGGGAGATAGGAATGGGACATCGAGACGAGTCACGGGTGTGGGAAGAAATTGATACCCCTAAAGGGATCTGTACAATACCTAGTAGAGAAAAGACATTGTATGCCAAATGAAATATTTTGGCTCACATGTGCGTTTCCTGCTTAATGATCGTGAATAGGCTTGACCCGGTGCTCAACAGTGCGATTGTCACCATGAGAACAACACCTGAGGCCATGTCTGCTACTTACGGGCCCTCCGGTGGGCATTTATCATGCGATGATTATCTACGCCAGCATGCTCAACTCAGAGCCTGAATATCCCAGCTGTACCGTCGCTAACATACAAGCATCGCCAGCTTAGCGGTTACCCGAGCGACAGCAAACCAGATAGCAGCAAGCTTTCCACCAGCAACGACACAAAGTCCAACAGCGGAACCCCCGTACACAGCAACGGCAAAGCCAACAGCGATATGCGCCAGGGCAGAAATGAGATGCGCCCATGATATGCACCGTACACCTGCGGGATCACGTCCATAACATTTTTACCATCCCCCCCCCTGAGCGAAGGGGTTTGCCTCGGGTTCGGGGTGTTTCTTTGGCTTGGTTAAGGATGATGGATTCTTATGCTTCGGCTTTGATTGAGGTTTAGATGCAAGGAGGCGGTGAGGTTTTGTAGGTGGGGGAGGGGAGCGAGAGTGATGGGGGGGTTGATAACAGGAGGTGATGGTAGTGACGATAAGGCAACACGGAATTACGAATTTGGCACTTTGGGCTGAGGCGATGGCGTGGGGATGGGCGTTGTAGGAAGGGAGGATGGAGGGGAGTGGCTGAGGTGTTCAGCACGGTTTGTATTAGATGTTGAGAGGGGAGGAGCCGTGATGGCTAGGGGATGTGCTTATATGCTTGGAGGAATACTAATACGAATGCAGCCATACTTGAGCTGAATAATATCAAAGTATTCACTGCTGTTAGCAGTCTTGAGAGAAGAAAGATGATTCAGTCGTGGTATTTAGACGGTTGGTTTGAGATTCAGGGGTTAAGCGAAACGGCCAGGGAAGCATCCACGTTTTACATGCGAGAGCAATTCTGAAGCTTAGGTTAGAATAAGACGCTGTCTTTCATTTCGCTATAATGCATTTCAAAGAGACAAACACCCCATCACGTGCCCGAGTTATGAAGTCTATCTACTCCCTTCAAACACCGCAAAAGAACCTTCAAATCAAATGCCGCGTTTACCTGAGCTCTCTATCTTATTGTTGAATGATTGCGATACGTTAGACCTTGGGTACGTTAGGAGCATCAGCGGCTACGTCGTGAGCCGTGGTGCCGTATTCGTAGGTGTGGTCATGGTCGTGCTTCTTATCTTTGCCTGCCTTCTTCTTTTCCTTTTTAACAGCTGCTTCAGCAACCAACTGCTCAAAGGCCATGTAGTCGCCTTCTTCTTCCGGCGTTCGTTTTGCCTATTCCTTGTTAACTTCTCTTATTGCATTTGGGGCATCTAGATGGGTAATAACAAAGGCTGAGAAAAAGATAAACATACCTTCGAGTAGATCTCTCCAGCTATAAGCATAGCTTGCGCCCGCTCCAAAAGCTTAGCCTTACTAACCTTCTTGTCATTTAATACCTCGTCACAGACATCTCTCAAGACGCTCTGTATCTCGAACTTGCTTCCCCTCCATGCTGCAGTCAAGATCTTGCCAGTGACCCGTCGCTCGTACTCAACCTTCTTCTCCTCTGTCCACTCCTCCCCGCCCTTCTCTTCCGCCTTGCTCATCTCCTCCATCGTCATTTGCGCATCGATCGCACTTGAAATTGTATTCCATGTCTCCTTCGCTAAGGTTCCTTTATCCTTCAACCTCCCGAAGAAAGCTCCTACACCACCAAATGGCTTTGTGGCCTTAATGAAGTTCGTCGCCTTTTGCATATAAGTCTGTCCAATCGCATGTAAAATATCCAGACCAAATGATTCCATTTTTAGATTCTCAACCTCAAGGCGCAACTTATCTTGGAAGGCACGCGTGACATCAGCGCTCTTATCCGTCTCGGTCCATATGCTGACGCGATCTACTAATTTCTTCGCCAGGGTATCCACACGCTCCTTGCGCACGCGCTGCCGCTCCTCGTTATAAGCTGCTAGCTCTGCTTTCTGCTGCTTGGTGAGCTCGGCCTTCTTCTTTTTCTTCTGCAGTTCCTTCTCCTCCTCCGACATGCCAGCGGCGTTCATATGCATCTCCTCCTCCGAAATATTCATAATGGCTGGGCGGATGGGGATGCCGTTGGGTCTCCGTGGTGTCGATGTGCCTGATGCGGAAGGGCTGGCTCCAGGGACAGAGGTCGGCTTAGGCTTCTCAGATGAGAATCCGTCGGCCTCAGGCGAGACAGATGCCGCAGGAGGAACGCTCGAACTTGTGCCAGCAGCTGCCGCCTTTCTAGCCTCCTCCGCTGCCAGGCTCTCCTTCTTCGCAGCCGCCTCGCCAGGGAATTCCTCCGCTTCCTCCTCCTCTCCAGTCGTCGTGATATCCATCGTCTTTGTTAGATCCTTCATGAGCGATATCTCTCCGATAAGATCGATGAACGCATCACCTCCAAAGATGGTCGAAAAGAACTCTGCTGGGTCGGCGAAACCTTCACTGGGGAGGGCTTTGTCCTTGCCATATTTATCGTATTGCTTGCGTAGATCGGTGTTGGAGAGGACTTGATAAGCTTCACCGATGGCTTGAAACTTTTCGTGCGCGGTATCGTCACCAGGGTTCTTGTCTGCGGTTGTTAGCGACAGGATATACGGAATGTTGGAATGGGTAAAAACCTGGATGGTGGATAATGGCTAATTTGCGGTATGCCTTCTTGATCTCGAGCTCTGTCGCATCAGGCTTGACGCCGAGCGCATCGTAATAGGTAGTATCGGCAACCATTGTTATAGACCGTTCTCTGCAGCGTTGTGTAGCGACAGGTTTATATATCAAGTGAAAACGGTTATGACGGATGTGACGCGTCTGTAGTGGCAGAGTTCGATAAGGCTGAAATTTCTTGGACGACGCTGGCCCAGGCTTGTTGGACCCTATGAGGTAAGCGGGGTGAACAAGGCTACCAGAATTGACCAAATCAATTTTTTATATATATATTTTTTTGGAGGAATCAGTCCAAACTCGTGTTAAATGATCCTTTGCACGGTAATTGTGAACCATCAAGCTATAGGTATATGATGGAACAGGACATCAAACTTTTAACCTATTTCCGCCCTGTCGTCACAAACGAATCAAGGGACTAAATCTCACATGCAACTTCCTGGGATTCGCTTCGCCTCTTTTTATTTTTATATCTTGCCACCATTCGTTGCCCTTTCTGAATGTACCTGTCAAGGCCGCCTTTAAGCAATTGAGTAGTCACAAAGTTTCTAGGTATTACAATGTGATAGTCTCCGTTAACTTCAACTAACTAAAGCTTCAAAATTCTGCTTTTCGAAACGAAATAAAACCCAAGAGCATTTGTTCAGATCATCCAATCATGAATTGTATCGTATTCCGCTATCTACGGTATATCCTTGAGGTTACTGAAGCTTAGCAATGCCCCCATACTCCAGTATATATCCCAATTTATCATAAAATCTCAAACTTATTTAACGCCAGCCGCCTTCATTCTCTCGAAGCATCCCTTGTACGCGGCGTGGATCTCTGGAACCTCGTAGTTGTACTCCTTGAGCTTATTAACCAGCTTAGTGGTGTCCAACTTGCAGTTGCTTCGTCCAGCCTTGATAACCTTGGCCTGCTCCTCCAATGTGAAGTTCTTCCAGGTGAACTCTGGACGAACAATATCCTTAAAGAGCTGAAGAACCTCGTTGTGGGAGATTGCTCCTGGGTTGGTGAAGTTATAGATGCCAGTGTCCTTGTGCTCGGCCAACAAGATGGAAGCTGGGAGGAGATCGGTGAGGATGGAGTTGGAGTTAGGGATGTCGACAACACGCTCATATTTGGCGATCTTGGTAACGAAGTTACGGGGGTTTAAGTCATCACTGACTGGCATGCGGAGTCTGAGGATGAGGGTGTTGGGGTAATATTTCATGACCTGCCAAGTTGCATTAGCACAATAAAGGCTTTTACGTTAGTGGGAACTGACCTCCTCAACATGAGCCTTGGTCTCCGAGTAGAAGGAGCCGGCAAAGTTAGCCTTGTCAGTCTCGAGGTATCCAGGCCCGCCAATTGGGTGAGCATCATCATAGGTATAGATGCAGCCGGTAGCGAAGACAGTGATGTGAATTCCCCTCAAGGAGCAGCAGTCAGCCAAGTTAATGGTGCCAATAACGTTGTTTCGAATAGTCTCCTCCTTGTGGTCCTCACACCAGTCAACGTTGGGGCGTCCAGTAGACCCCGCAGCATTAAGGACATGAGTTGGCTTGACTCTATCGAGCTCAGCAAGGACCTCCTCTCTGTTTTGCATGCGGATGGTGGTGCTGAAGACCTTCTTTCCTATCAATTTGTTAGCACTGGGCTTGAGCTTGCATTTGTAAGCTATTGAGCATACCTTGGGACTCAAGGAGAGTCTTCAAGTGGCCAGCAACCCATCCTTCACCACCCCAGATGAGGAAAACGTTCTCAGATGACATATTGCGGAGATATTTTGGTTTTGAGGTATTGTAGAAGTAAACAATCGCTGAGCTTGCTAACAAAACGAATGTGAATGTCGGTGAGAAATGGAGGGGAAGTTTGAAGTGGGATGAGATGGAAATAAGTTTAGCGCGCCGCCGCTTCAGCCACGCACAACCAACCCAGACCCGGACATAAATGCAGGGGCAAATTCTTCTTCTTCAGGGGGTGAGTTTAAACACCTACAGCCAGTCGATACTATACCGTACAAGAAATATCAATTTTAATTCCCATTGACAGTCTTTGGCTTGTAAGTAACAATACTGTACGCTTTGAAGCAATTGAGACCACTGAGCCGATTTTATTCAACGGCCTTTGAGAAATTCTTGTAGAGGTGTAGCATTTTGTTACAGAGGAAGGCGATCTCCTCAATGCAATGGGACAGGGAGTGGTTTGTGCCATACGGCGCCAAGTAAATAGCCTTTTCCCACTCGACCTCAAATCCATCTTATTAAATCTACTTGTAAGCTTTTTTCTAGCACTGGTTCTGGGCACCTTACCACTAATCACAACCTAATACGAAGCATAAATCTCCCTCTTGGTATCGTAAGGCTGCTGTGGGCGGGCCGACCCCACCGTAATCTATTTCACGCGCCACAGGAATACGACTGAAGATCACTATTTTGCTTTTCCATCAGCCAGAAAAGCCTTTTACGCCTATTTTACTCATCTGAGGTTCAGATTCACTGACCAGGTGAATTGCCATTGACTGTGTAGCCTCGCAAGACACATCAACGACATCACCTGTGCTAGCCCTTTTCTGTCCTCATCAGCCTCAGCCTCTCCAAAAAAGAAAAAAAAAGGAGACGCGTAAAAAAAGGAGAACTGCATCACATGACCTTCTAACCACCTACCCTGCCGGAAATTCAAAATGCCAGAAAACAACGCCGAAAACAGCGTCCCTCTGCTCGAGATCAATGGCAAAGATGAGACAGCCCATCCCAAGATCGACGACGATGTGGAAGCGCAGCCAGTGTCCCCTCCCGCCAGCACGGGACTGGGCCGGAAGTTCCTGATCTGGACTGTTATCAACATGGCGGCCACCATCGGGATTGTGTTTACGAACAAGGCTATCTTTGATGACCCCGACTTCAAGTTGATGCAGACGGCGTTTGCGAGTTTTCACTTCGTCTGTACGGGCTTGACGCTGTATGTGGTGAGCCGGCCGTCGGTAGGGGCTTTTGTACCGAAACGGGCTGGGCTTGTTGAGATGCTTCCTGTAGGTGCAAATTTTACTCTCAGACGATCGAACTCCATAGCTAATCATGTACAAAGTTGGCCTTGTCGATGTGCCTCAACGTCGTCTTGCCAAATCTGTCGCTGGCCTTTTCCACAGTCACGGTATATCAGCTCTGCCGCGTCCTCCTAACGCCCATGACCGCCGTGATAAATTACGTCTTCTTCTCTGCCACTATCCCGCGCTCCGCCGCCCTGGTGCTGGTGCCCGTGTGCGCTGGCGTCGGCATCACCTCCTACTATGACACCAAGCCCGCCGCCGACGCCGCCGTGCAAACCACCAGCACCATCGGCATCTTTTTTGCTCTTTCTGGCGTCTGCGCTAGCGCGGCTTACACCGTGCTCATCGGCGCTTACCACAAGAAACTGCAGATGTCCTCCTCGCAACTGCTCTTCAATCAAGCCCCTATCGCATCCGCTATGCTCCTCTTCTGCATCCCGGTCATGGATCGCATTCCTGTGCTGGAAAATGTACCGTTGTCGAGGTGGTTGATGATTTTGATGAGCGGCGGCTTTGCGAGCTTGATCAATATCTCGCAGTTCTTCATTGTGAATTCATCAGGGCCAGTTACGAGTACGGTGGTGGGCCATTTGAAGACCATCTCCATTGTAGCTATTGGGTGGACGATCAGTGGGAGAGGAGTTACGGATATGAGTGCCATAGGAGTGCTTATGACGGTTGGTGGCATCATAGGGTATGATTAATTTCCTTTGAAATTTGAATTTGGACAACGTAGCTGACATCTATAGATATTCATACATTATGCTGCAAAGCCGCAAGAAGTAAGCGTCTCTTATGATGATTCTTGCTTCATATCTAGATACTATATAGCCGCTGACCTGGTCCGCCTTAATCTTTCTTCCCGTGTTTTCTTATCATTTGATCATTTCTTTGGTTGGACATGGCGCAAAAAATCTGATTAGGTGTACTAAATCTGTCACAATATTTTAAAACATCTAGGCGAGCGAGCATCTTTCCTTTGTACGCAATATACCTTGTCATTGTATAATAATCAAGTAGATAGCGTTGAAGATCTCTCAGTTTTGAGAGAGCTGGCTGTACAAGGTGGCTCCGCCGAGAGCCAAAATAATACCCACTGAATCCTTCAATGTCAGAATCCTGCCTTCGCTCACCCATCCGTATGTAAGAATTATTATTGTTTTCACACTGGATATTATCAGTTGAGTTGCTTGTTCGGGAGGGATGAACTGACTTAGATGCAACATTGAATGTCAAGGCACTCATTCGTCCAATGATCAGGAATTGTGACAAGTTTAACATTGCGGCTGCGAGTCCGGAAAAGAACAAAGCGACCACTGTGTCATGGGGTATCTTATCAACCTTTGGCATTGTGTCGAAGAATGGCACCAAGAAAGCAAGCAAAAACACTGATATCGGCGCTTGGTTCAGAAGTAACTGTGGACTCGAGACATTGAAGTCCTTGATTTTCTTCCCAATCCATACTTGGTAAAATGCCGTGACTGTGAAGGCCGCCACGGCTATGGATGCGCCTAAAGTGGTCGTTCCAGCAGCTCCGGTGTTGGTGAGCGCGACGCCCATACATACACTCGCCAGAGCGCCAATTGTGAGGCCCGATATCGTCTTGCCAAGGTAGAGATATTGGAGGAGCGCAACACATGGGGTGGTCATGATCTTGGCAAGTCTTGAAGTAGGATTAGCGGATGTAGCGGCACGTCAAAGGGGTGGCTGGATCGGCATACTGGTAAAATCCAACGGAATTATAGGCCAAGCTGAGATTTCCGAGAACGAGGAACCCGGCAAAGAACAAGCATAGCGGAATCATTTGTAAGAATGGTAGGCGAATTGGGACAAATAGATTGAAGGGTGATCGGCTGGCGATCCATAATACAATTGTTGTACATGTAAAATGCCACATTGCGAAGGAAATCTGCATGTTCTTCAATTGAGGGTCATGAAATATCCTGTTAGCAGTGATGGTGTTAGCTGCAGGGTCTATATAGCATGTCAAAGATAAACTGAGGCTTTATAGTGACAATTCTCAGGGAGTGAAATATAAACTCATTGAAACAACATATCTTACCAGTTGTTCAAGAAAACCAAAATAACGGTGCTTGCAATATTCAAGATTATACATGCACCGTCGATAATCTGTTTCCGCCCTCTTCCTGGAACCGTTTCTAGGCTCGTAGCAGCTGTGTCAAAATCATCGCTGATCAGTTTTCCCATCTCCATATCCCTTTCCAGGGCACTTTTAGAAGCCATCGTGAATGGAGGTAGTAGGTTAGGACGAGACGTAAAAAAGCAGAGGTACTTCTGAAGTAGACGCGTTTTAGTTTGAGGCGGTGCTATCTAACCCTGTCATCTATGGCGAAAGTCATTTTATAACAGAAACTAAAAGTTGTCACCAATTTCAAAATCTATGCGAAGTCCAGCCTCGGAAGTTGTCAGGGCACGAAATAAGTAATGTAGAGCAAGGCTGACGCCAAGATATGCATCAATGTGGGTCACCTGCAAGGCTGGCATTTACCATTTTCTCTCATTCTTGGCGTACCAAAAGAGCTATGCGCGGACGCACTGCACCGCACTACACCACACCACATTGGGATGGGTATTATAGAATACCAACCATTTTTAGCCTGATGTTCCTTAGTATGTATGCCAAGCCTACACTAGCTATAAAATCATAATATAGTACTTACATATTTTGATAAAAAAAAATATATATACTCTTATACATTACAAAGGATAAAATTTGTGTATACTTTTTGGTGTATAATTCTACATAACTTTTGCGTATGTAACGAAATTATGCATGCATAAATTTATAGTCCAAGAGCTCGATATTATATTATAAATACGCCACATAATAAACAATTATGTATAATTATATAAGCGCACCCCTAACACCCCACAACCGGGAAATCTGATTGCAGGCGAGGCAGAAGGCAGGGGCGCCAGGCTAAGAGGAGATGGGCCCGAAGAAGTGGGAAAGGAGAAAGAGAGCCCCCGTTTCTCTTCATTTGTGCGTTTCTTCAGACACAGTCAGCACTTTACTGCTGTTCAATCTTAACTCACGAGCAATTGCGAATCAACTTCCGCTCTCTGAAAGCTCGACGCTCCCATAGAAAGACGATTTACGCGGCGCAGAGTTGTACACAATCAAATCAATACCTCTAATCATAACATACACCGCTTAGCTACAATGGGTTTGCTGGGGCAGCTGTTGTACTTCTCGGTGCACCCGAATCAATTGAGGGCGATAATACAATGGTATAATTCCAAAACTTCTTTTCTCTCGTGTACATTCTAACACTCTGTAGGAAAGTATGGCACGACCCAGTCCACACCAGAAATCCGGAAAAGGAGTCTCCGACCCTCAGAGAATGCTTCAAATACCTTGACTTGACCAGCCGAAGTTTCAGCGCCGTCATTCAAGAACTCAATTCGGACCTCCTCGTCCCTATTTGCCTCTTCTACTTGATTTTGCGCGGACTAGATACCATTGAAGACGACATGACCATTCCTCTGGAGACAAAAGAGCCATTCTTGCGAAATTTTCAGGAAATAATTGAGAAAGAGGGCTGGACATTCAATGGCAATGGACCAGAGGAGAAGGACAGAGAGCTGCTGGTACACTTCGATGTTGTGATAGCCGAATTCAATAAGTTAAAGCCTGCATACAAGGCTATCATCAAGGATATCACCAAGAAGATGGGTGATGGCATGGCTGATTATGCAAATAACGCAGAGCACAACATTAATGGAGTCAACACCATCAAGGACTATGAGCTTTACTGTCATTACGTTGCAGGATTAGTTGGAGATGGTTTGACCAGATTGTTTGTGGAGGGTGGGCATGCGCGACCAGCATTACTACAACGGCCAGAACTTGTCGAGTCTATGGGTCAGTTCCTACAGAAGACAAACATAATTCGTGATGTTCGGGAGGATTTCGATGATAAGCGGCGATTCTGGCCCAAGGAGGTCTGGTCGAAGTATGTCGACAAATTTGAGGACCTGTTCGACCCAAAGAATAGGAAGGCGGCCTTGAACTGCAGTTCAGAAATGGTGCTCATCTCATTACGGCATGCTGACGAGTGTTTATTTTACCTGGCTGGTCTCAAAGAACAAAGTGTTTTCAACTTTGCTGCTATCCCACAATCAATGGCTATTGCGACTCTGGAACTTGTTTTCCAGAACCCTGCAATTTTTGAAAGGAACATCAAGATCACGAAAGGGGATGCTTGTCACTTAATGATGCAGTCATCACAAAATCTACAGACAGTTTGCGAAGTATTCAAGGTCTACATCCGAAAGATACACGCGAAGAATACTCCTAAAGACCCTAATTTCTTGCAGATCAGCATCGCATTAGGGAAGGTAAGACATCTCGCCAGTATTCCAAGAAACATTCTTCTGACAATAGCAGGTGGAGCAATTCATCGAGTCTATTTTCCCATCACAGGATCCCAAAGCGATATCTCTCAAATATCAAGGGGAGGCCGCTGCTGTTGAGAAGAATAAGAAAGCAGCAGGAGCTGAGTCTGGCCAAGACAGCTGGTTCCTCGTCCTCGCAGTTGTCGGAACATTATTCTTCATTTCAGCGATAATGGTTTGTAAATTCCTCACCTTTCAACTATAATGTACTAACATGCTCTAGATCGGTGCAGCCTACTTGGCTGGCGCACGGTTCGACGTAGCACTGAGCGAGCTGAAGAAAGGCACGATATTTCCACAGTATATTCCTGGTGGTCAAGACTCGCAGCGGATCGTTGCCAAGAACGACCGCCACGAATTATAATATTCATGATCCATCCTACATTTGGAGTTCGAGTTGATATTTGTCTACAGGGAAGTAAAGCGTCGCATTTTTTTGTATCATTGGCCCTTCGCCCAGCTTTTATCATAATCATAACGCGGATGCTATATAGCAAGTAATGGAAATAACCAGGATATCGTTCCCTTTTTAGTAATTCTAAGCGTAAGTGTAGTTCTCCAGCTGGAAATGTGTTGTATTAAATAGCACGGATGTCAAATTGCAAGTACAGTCCTTTCAATGACTGTTGGTTGTGCCGAAGATGTGCTGATATCAAACTTCTTGAAACTGGGCCACCTGGCTGGGCCGGCAGTTGTGAATCTTACTTCTTGCATGAGGAGGAGCGATTGTCGGATTGCAAACATTTTTCTTTTCTATCTCTGATGCTAAGGTGTAATATATTCGAGAATTAGGTTTTGTCACTCGTGTTTCGTCTTTGATCAAGTGGTGGCCACCTTTTTCTATGACAGATTTTGCAGTTGTTGAACAAGTCGGTACCGGCTTACTTTAGAGATTGTAAATTAGGTTGTCGCAGATGTACCGTGGTTTGTGTTGCATCTTCAAACGAAATCGAATCATTTTACTGTTAGGTGATGCCTGGGAATGCCTTTCTTATTATGTTTTGCAACTCTCTTCCTGCATAGTTTTATACACGTTCGTTCCCTTCGTTCTAATTTCAGTATGCTTGTATGATATCTTCTAGCCAGGAGTCGGATGAATAATTCAAGGATCAATCAACTATAATTCATGGCAACGACAGTCTAGGCTCGCGGTTTCCTTACTATCCAAACAACACAGTTCTTCCTTACACAAATCTAGAGAGTGATTCTACCTATAATTTTGAATTGCAACTGCCAGTCTCTTGTAGATTCTCATGCTCTGAATATGCCAGGACATGCTACCTTATCTACGTTCGTTCTGCTTATATACGAGCAGTAACATAGGTCCATGCTCTTAGATAGACCAGCTCTTATTCCTGCGAACATTGACTTCCCTCGAAAAGCTAGAGATTGGGGAATATGGCTTATGCACCTAATATTTGGCTAGAATGGGGTTTTTCTGCTGAGAATGGATGATGCTGGGCGACAATCGTTCTACATTCATTGCTTCTCAATCTTGCATCACAATCGTTGGAAAATTATCCAGAGGAGCGATTCCGCTTCCTTGATCTGCCTCCTGGGCTCCGCAACAGGGTCTATGAATACTATTTCGATCGCACACCTCCACATATAGAGTTTCATGACAGTCTGATTAGAGCTCCACGCACGGGTTGTGCTGCCATCATACATGCCAACAAACAGATTCATACAGAAACTGTACACCTCCTATATACTCGGCAAAGAGCTTTATCGCTTTTCTGTCTTGGGGCCCCATCTTTGATTGATCAAGTAAACATCAGCGCAATTCGCGGTCCAGACTTTAAGATGATGAGGCAATGGTCGAACTTCCACCCCTATACTACAAGGCTCACTGTTAAATTTTCAAACGACCAGATCATGCACTCGTCAAGTCTTTTTCTTACCGATGGGATACCAGCCTCCCCCTCCATTAGTCGAATTGGGCCGGCACTAAGACGAAATTCTTACAGGAATCTCGATGCGTTGATGGAATATATCACTGGGTTTGAGTCTCTTAGGCAGGTTCATATCTTCGATGCGTTCAACAGAAGTCACTACCTTAGACAAAGGGACTGGCTGAGAAACTGCTTCAGAAAGATCATGCCGATATGGAAGCTTGGCCCACAGATATGCTTCGAAGTGACGATTCGGTTCAGGGTTAACAGGATAGTGAGCGATGGGCGGATAGGCAGCCGGAGGTCTCGTACGAGTAGGAGATTGTGGAAGCAGTACTTGTTAAATTACGATGAACACGGCGACCACAATGAGAGAGCGTCAATCGGGAACAGTTCACTCTGATCACAAGGTGTGGAATTGAATAGGGCTATGTCAAAAATCAATTTGTGAATTACTCGCTGAAGATATTATCGGGTCCAGACTCGGTTTAACTGAGGACACAATTCCATGAGAGGCTGATGCTACCGAAGCTCGATAACATCTAGGTCCTCCGAGACCCGGCTATTTGTGATATTACCAAGTTGTTGCTACCCAGAAGCTCTTATTTGAAGTAGGATTGCCGAAGTTGGGACTCCGTGGCCTAGCAACTGGTAAGTTCAAGATTCTCCACATGCACATCCACATGTCAGTCGATCATCTTGATTTCGACGTCCACTTTGGAGTGTTGAGCTTTTAGCGCTGTCATTGAGTTTATAATCCACATTAACTAATTTACTCCCTCCACAACCCCACCTGAGGATGACTTTAGGTGCTTTGTTCATCATAGTCAATCGGTTCTCCAAAGTCTATTCTAGCTTTCATCACTCACAAGGATACGCGACGTTAATGATTCTTGACTTCACTTCCATACAAACACAACATATCCGAAAGTCTAGATTTTATCCTTTCATCTTGGCAATACTCATATCTTGGAAACGTCTATCAAGCCAGTCTCTGTTCTCTTCTAACTAATCTCTGTTTCGAGTACAAAATTTCATTCTTCCCCATGTCTTACCACTCCAGACAGCCACTAAAATCAAATGCCCAACACTCCAAACAAATTAATCAATTAACATGCCCTACCTCCACTCCACTAATAGCGCCATCATGGGCCTGAACAACTACGTCCTCACTCCTTGCAACTCCAATGTCCCAAGGGTTCAACACATCTGCGGTTGTGGAGACGAAAATTGCACGCCCAGCTCCAGCTCCCCATCAATGCCAGCGCTGCAGCACCGTCACACCAATACATCATCCGCACAACCCAGTTTCCCAGGGTCCTTGCTTCGACGCATGTCTTCTGTGACCGAGTACGTCAAGGCAAGCTGGCCTTCACGACCTACATTCATGCGAAGGCCGAGCGTGAGAAGAGGTGGCTCGCTTTCTGCAGGTCGAGAATTCAGACGACGAGGGTCATCCCCTCCAAATGAGATTTTGGAGAGGAAGGGCGGTTCGGATCACAGGCCGGAGGGTCCCTTTTATCATTCTGCGGATTTGGGGAATGAGGATTGTTACACTGGGTCACGCATCGAGGAGCGCGAGGTGGTTGCGACGGATGACGATGAGCCTGCTGGTCCGGTTCCTCGACGACCGAAGCTTCTGTTCAAGTGGAGTTCTTCATTTAGCGGTAGACGTAGTGGTTAACGGGGGCAGGTTGTGCTTCAAAAAGAGTGCTGTGTAGTGAGATGACGGGATCATATGAGAGAAATGTGGTTAGTGCCTGGAGGAGTGTCTTGCTGGACAAGCTGGAAAAGTTGGATTTCATGCTCACCTAAAAAGCGGGCTTTTAGGCTTGTGTCTGGCACAAAAAGAGTAATGATGAGATGGCTGAAAAGGTGATACCCTGGTCGAGGTCTACTTGCATATGGCTTAAGAAAACGATAGAATTGTGTCTGCGTGTTTGCTTCCGCCATTGAAAAATGTGATTATCATTTCATATCTGTCGTATCTCTTTGCCTTTCATCTCGGGTCTTTCCACCTCCCATTCATCCCTCAATACCGCAAATAATACATCACCGAGAAGTAAACTCCACCCCAGGCTCCACACCAGAGTGATAGCGTAAAAGAAGTTGGCATTACCGCTTCCCGCGTAGATCCATAGGTAGTAGAAAGCTGGCCCTAGAAATGTTGCATATAGTACGATAGACGATTCCACAAATGTGTATTTCATCAACGGAAATACGTGACGATAAAGTGGAAGCATGGAAAGGAATAGGGAGGCGTCTGAGATGGAAGGATAAGGCTTGAAGATGGCGAACACACCGAAGACCATTGTTAGGACGAAGAGTGGCTGGGCGCGAAGACGTATGGTTAGGCCGCCGACATAGGATGAGAGATGTAGCCAAAATACGCCAAGGAAGAAGTTTCGGAAGGAATCGAACATCTCGATGAAGAAGTACCACCAAAGGCCAACATTTGGGGTTAGGTCGGGAAGGAGAAGCTGTACACCGTAGGTTGATGCGATGAATTCCCAGGATCCAGTGATTAGGGATGACATCTGCAATAGCACGTATAGCGAGGCGGTGACTACTACTACACTGCCTGAAACAAACTTTAAAATTGAATCTGTCCGTTTCGAGAGAGGCTGCCGATCGAAGCAGAGAAGTACGAGAGGTGGAAAGAGAAGTATAGGGTACATAGACAGATACGATGCCAAGGAAAGGGCGAGCATTGAGTTGAAAGAGGCACCAACCACAGCCTTTGAAATGGCATGAAGTATGGCACAGGTCGTGAATACACTAGTTGGACGGCCCAAGCAGCTTCCAATAGTAAATGGATTAAAGAGAAAACTACGACTGTTAGCAATGGCCCCAAAGCTCTTACAGGCGAGACTCACGCAGCTGCAACTGCATAACTGCTCCATCGTTTATCTTTCCTAGGAGACGTGTAGAGCTTTGAAGATCCGGCTTCTCCCGAATCTGCGATCTGCATGAGAGCATTTGCACTTAGAAGATCCACCAGTATGTACAACAAGTGCGTGAAGAATGGGTAGTTCGAAGAGCTTGGTAGAAGCGAGAAGAGAGTTAAGAGTAAAGGGGCTTGGTGATATACTCCGCCATCGTAAGGGGAAACATTATGGTTGTAAAGAAAAAGGCCTTCTTGTACTATATTCAATTAGCATTCGTAAGAGCGCGTGCGAAAGATATCCTTACATCTCTTGAAGCTTGTCACTGGAGTAGACACCTCGACGCGACCAGTCAATAGATCCGGTAACGTTGGAAAGGAGGTAAATAGGAGTAACCGTACAGCTGCTGCCGCGCCAAAAAGCGTAGCTTTTCTCCTGTCGATGCTCATGATTCTATATGTCCTAGTTGAAGGAAGTTTCGAACCACGACCATCGCTCTAAGGTCACAATGCCTGGATACGAAGGTTGTGCTCAACGTGGAGGTCAGAGCGGATAAAGCGGCCGCTTATTGTGGAAAGACTGCCGCATCCATAAAAAAAGTTGAAGGTTTATCGCAAAAATCCCCCTCCTCCAAAACTAGAAAGCCACAACTTAAATACGCAACACCGCAAATATGGCAAGGATAAAGAAGAAGGGAACTTCTGGCCAAGCCAAGAACTTCATCACTAGAACTCAAGCAGTACGAAAACTCCAGATCAGTTTGCCAGACTTTCGGAAACTTTGTATCTGGAAAGGAATATATCCTCGAGAGCCGCGCAACAAGAAGAAAGCCTCAAAAACTTCCAATGCTTCTACAACCTTTTACTATACAAAGGATATTCAATATTTACTCCACGAACCACTGTTAGCGAAGTTTCGAGATCAAAAAGCGCTTGAGAAGAAGATTTCCAAGGCTCTGGGAAGAGGAGATTTCGGCGATGCGCAAAGATGGGAGAAGGATGCGAACAGGCCGGAGAGGACTGGCAAGACGAAATATACGTTAGATCATGTTATCCGAGAACGATACCCTACTTTCATTGATGCGCTGAGAGATCTGGATGACTGCCTCTCCATGCTGTTTCTCTTCGCAAATCTTCCTTCCACACCGACAGTCCCAGCAAAGATGATCGCTAGATGCGAGAAGTTATGCCTTGAGTTTGAGCATTACTTGATTGTTTCCAATAGTTTACGGAAGTCGTTTCTTTCAATCAAGGGGATCTACTATCAGGCGACTATTCAAGGCCAGGATATTTTATGGTTGGTTCCATATCGGTTCAATCAGCGAGTTACAGGAGACGTGGATTTCAGAATCATGGGCACATTTGTGGAATTCTACCAGACTCTTTTGGGTTTTGTCAACTTCCGGCTATATACATCAATTGGACTCGTGTACCCACCAAAGTTCGATAAGTCAAAAGATGATGGCGGAGCAGAATTAGGAGCTTTCTCGCTAGAAGGAAATGGGATCGGCGCAATTGAGCAACCAAATCATTTGGCGATCAAAGATGGAGAAGCGCCAAAGCCAGATCCAAAACTACAGGCGGAGATTGATAAGCTCATGCTTCAGCTGAACGATGTACCAGAGAAGGAGACACCGGCCGCCAAAGAACCAGTTGCTGAAGGAGACGAAGAAGATGAACGGCCAACAGATACTATCGATAAATTTGAACCCGCAGTACCTGGTGGAGACATTCTCTTACAGCCATCATATTCTGCCACTGACCCATCCACACTCTTCTCCGACTTCACTTTCTTTCTTTCCCGGGAGACTCCAAGACAACCAATAGAATTCATTCTTAGAGCATTCGGTTGCAAACGCATTGGCTGGGACGCAGTGCTCGGTGACGGAGCATATACGCATAATGAATTGGATCCGTCGATCACTCACCAAGTCGTAGATCGCCCTCCAATCCAGGTCAATGCCGAAGAAGAGCCAGAAGTAGAAGACAACCAGACAGCTCAGAAGCTACGGCCTGGATCTCGGGTTCCAGGTCGTATTTATATTCAGCCACAATGGATATGGGACTCAGTTAACGATGAGGAATTGAAAAGAGCTGATTCATATGCACCAGGTGCACAGCTTCCACCCCATTTGAGTCCGTTCGTGAAGAAGGTTAGAGGTCAATATGATCCAAGCGCTCCACTTAATGAGCAGGAACGCGAGGATGAGGAGCTTGAGGCTGATAGCGATGAGGAAGACGAGGCTGATGTTTCAGATGAGGAGGAACTTGCTGTACAGCAACCTAAGCTACTTGAAGGTCCAGAGGAAGTGGATGGCGGTATGGACGTAGCCGGCACAGACGATGATGAAGAACCCGAATCCGACGAAGATGACGCTGAGTCATTCGGTGGTTTCTCAGACGAAGAAGAAGCAGAGGAGGAAGACGAAGCAGTCACGGCAACGAAACGCCGCCAACGAGAGCTGGAGGCTGAGTTATCTGGCGTTGCTCTCGAGGAGCCTGTTGTGGATCCATTGGCCGAGAAGAAAGCGAAGGCAAGAAAATTAGCAGCCAAAAGGGAGAAGGAAGAGCGTGAGGAACGGGAGAGACAGAAGATGATGATGAGCAGAAAAAAGAGGAAGACATTTGAGAAAATGGAGTACAGTAACAAGAGGAAGGAAGCAGAGGCTGAGATACTTCGAGCTAAAAGACGTAAGCTTGAGAAAGCTGGCAAGGGTGCTCCTAGAAACTGATTGCACACGGTATAAAAATATGGCGTTCGTGGTAACATAAGGGAGTTTTAGGTGGTTTATGTTACGAATAAAATAACTTACTGTATACTTCAATAACTATGCATCGGTACTAGCCTCGAACTAAAGAACTTTTTCTTTTGCCCCCAGTAATACAGTACTTGGACGATGTCTTTGATTATACCCCTTCGCAGTTGACGCGGGCGGATTGTGCTTTGTCGCGGCCGAGTCTCCGCCTCAAATTCCTATTGAAACGCCACACAACTAGCACATGAAAGAACTTTGTTCCTCATAACTTTAGTGCCCATACCACAAGATTCATCCAGCATTATTAGTGCTTTAACCATAGTCAATCAAATACTGCTGAAAACTCAGTAATTATCACTTAAAAGATCAGCTAAACAGGTCTCCATAGCCTATTCAAAACTCCAAGCACCATGTCAACCAACAAAATTGTAGAGGATGACCCAAATTACATGAAAGAGACCTATGTCGGAAGCATCGGCGCTGTACGCTGCCACGTCTGCAAACTACGGGGAAACGGACTCACAGACCCAGACAGCAACTGGAAGCTCTGGAACGCGGACATGAAAGTGTATCGCGACAGTTCCGGCGCGGACCTAGAAAACGAGGTATTTGCGTCCCTAGAAGAGAAGGAGTTGGCGAGGATGGAGCGCACGAGGAAGGCTATGATATGGTTCTCTGTGTCGGAGAAGCTGAGAGAAGAGCATTTGGTGGATATGGGAGGAAGGGACAAGACAAGTGCGGATGTCATGAAAAGGCTTCATGAGAGATTTGCACCGCCTGGGACCAAGTTTCAACCGCTGGATGAGTTGGTGCTTACGAAGGAGATGAAGAGGAATTTACGGAGGAGGGAGGCGCAAACAGAAGCAGAAACCTCAAAACGGAAAGGATAGCTTGACCGGAGCCAGACAATATACATGCGAAGCACAATAACCCAAAGCTCATACCCAAGCTCAAACTGTAAATGGATAGCTATGGCTGTTGTCAGGTGATTCATCTGCCATCTTTCCCAGGATGGCGATGCTTGTAATAATATCTCATAGCTACAGTACAGCCCCTACGACTCTTTCTGGAAGTCTGCGCTTTTCACAACAAGGGTACAATCGCCTGTTCCTGATGCTCCACCACAAAAGCAACGCCATATGCAATCAGAAGAGCCTCTATTGATCTTGCAACGGAGTCGCTCATTGATCTGAGAGCTAGTGCATCGTTTCGTACTATCCTAAATTAATGTGTGGACACTAATGTAATGATAACTACATTACGCCGCGGTACCTAAGAGATTAAGTAGGGCCAATGCTTATCTTTACTAGTCGAGTCTCTTTTTAAGTCATAAAGTATATGAGGATCTAGCTTAGTTAATTTTCAAGTCAAATCTCTGGTTGCATTGTAGCCTTAAACGCCAAAATAGAGAATACTAAGAATTTGTTATATCAAGAACAGCCTACTAATACAAACAATCATTGTTGACCACCGTAGCAAGGCTGCCTCCTTTTTCAGCTCAGATCATTTAGTAAGTCTCCCAACTCCACATTTAAGCGAATGTAAGGCCAAAGTACATATCCTCACAGTGCAAACTTTCTGATTCATGTACCCTCGATAGTTTCATCCTTCATCGTTGCATCCTCTATAGTCGTATCATCTTTCAATATTTCCAAATTGCTTCTTGCCCTGTCGCAAAAGGGGCCTTTGGATCCATTGTAGAAGACGAGTCTTCTTCAAACTCGATCTCTGTGAGAAAACTGCCTTCTTGAGAGCTCAGAGCGCCAATTGTCTTGTCTTCATATGATATATTCCAATCATCCACATAAATTGTACTACTCAGAAGTATAGAAAGGTCTGCCGTATTACGAAACGGCGTTCTCTCTCTGACGTGGGTTGTTAGACATAAACCACTTTTAGATTGGATATGAACTTTCTTCGCTGTCAAAAGTCGGTGCTTGAGTATCTGATCCTGCAACAAGATTCTGGATCGGTTAAATTCTGGGCCTAATGCCAGTTTTAAGGCTGTGCGTATTGAAATGGAATAGTCATCGATAGCTACCATAATATAATGATATTTTAGTGGAGGCTGGATTAGTGTAGGGAGAAGAGAATAGCCCGTTGGGGTTACGGTCCGAAGTTCAACGAGTACTTTTTGATCTTCATCTATTATCAGTGAGTTCACCTGGATTTGGGAGAGGGGTTCCACGAATTTACCAGCCGACCAATTACAATACCATATAGACAAGTGTGCCATAAACCTCCCCACGCAGGACTTCCAGGAGTTCTTCCCTTCATTTATGCAAGGTCTTACGAATATAAGGACTACATTCGCGGACGATAATAGTTCATCGTTGATTGCTCCCATGACTTCATTGGTTGGCCCAGTGAACCACTGACTTGGCATACGTACGACGCTTATCACAAACTCTTTTCGAGATGGAAAAACATTAGAAATTAGCGGAGATTCTATACTTATTCGAGTATCTGGTGTTGGTGAGCGTATGGAACGTGGCGTGAAAACACTAAATGCAGGCGAGGCGACTAGGCGAAATATCAGTTATGGTTAATGCTGGGACTACCAGGAAGGAAGGAGTATCAACCTTGCTCTGGGCTTGCCATGGAAACCAGCTCTCCTTCTGAAATATTGTTCCTCTGCATATAGCGCTCGATCTTACGATCATCAATAAGCTTTTTGTTGACTCGAAAAGAAGTCTTCTTATTCCGAAGCCGTCTTTTCTCTTTGATCCTGGCAAGCTCTAGCAATATGTCGCCCTTGACATTTTTAGAATCAAGTTTCCATTTCTTGATTCTTTTCTTCAATTGTTGTTCTCTGAAGGATTGTTAGTAAGTCTGGCGGACTTAACTAAACCAAAACAAAAAGAAAAAAAAAGGGGGGGGGGGGGGGGGCGCGGAGACTTTACGTTACTGCGACATCAAATAGCTGCTTCAGCTCAATGATCACATCTTTGAATTTCATATCCTCATCCAGATACAGCCTTGCTATTGTTTCCTTCCACGAGTCCCATTCTTGTACCGAATAAATTTGAGCCTTGCTACTCGCCATGATTGCTGATATACTGAGGTGCGTATTTAATGGTAACTTTCTTCCAATCTATATTGGCCAAAGTTAATGAATAGAGATCGTAGAGTCAGAGCCGTTCAGTGGCTATATATATCTGAGAATTGAGCGCCAGGAGGTACACTAAACCCAGAGGAATGGTTGGCTAGACAAAAGTTCCATCGACATGGCTGACAGCTTTGGGATATCATTCGCTATGAAAGATGGAACTTTTGTTAAGCGACAGCATCCGCCATACAAATCCCAAGTGACGTTGTACAGCACGAACTCAGCCTTATGAAATGCAAAGAAGACTATGCACTGCACGTGCACTGAATTTGAATCATCGCCTACCCTTGACTTATGCTACTGCTAAAACGTCATTGTATGGCCAACGATTGAATCGGAACTTTTGGCAATTCCTACCGACGAATGCTCCACCTGTAAGAGCCTACCTTAGTCTATATTCTGGGAAATGAACTGGACAGATGGCATGGATTGGAATGCCCGTGATGCTTTGAGGTCCCGGTGATCCCAGGCTATACTAGTGAAGGTAGTTCCTCAGACTACACGATTTGAGGGTATGCTCTACCCTGATACGATTGACAGCCTAGCCGATCATTCACGAACATACTCCGTGGCGAAGACGATCTTGATAACTTGAGGAGGTGAATATTTGCGTATTTAGGAGCCAATTTCTAAAGGAAATTTCTGATTCATCAGCTTAGTTATGGTCACTGGGATATTTATTTCCATGCCGGTCCATCGTCGTGAATGACACAAAGCATGTATTGACCTGGAAGTACAGTCCGATGCATTTTGGCCATCGCTCAACCATCAGTACTGGGGTTTTCTGTGGCATAATCAAAAGTCCCAGAAATTAAGAAAGGGTGGTTATTCATGGCCAGCAAATCGTGGCGCCGAATTATGCCCTGTCAACCTATTACGAAAACTTACGACAAAGTTTAAGAAAAGGAACATAGACAATCCCTAGGTCAATGGCTGTGTTGATGTTATTGCATTAGCACAGTTGGTGGAGAGAGATGGATGAAGCTTTGACAACAATGACAACAAATAAGAGATGCGAAGTTTGCCCAACGGTCAGTTAGGTTCAGTCAGTTTGTCCTCTGGGCTGTTTCGTCAAAAAATCAAGGTGGATCACTGACAGGGGTAGTTGACAGGGTTTAATAGCAGCCTATCCTTCATTACCATTGGTGTAATCAAAAGTTCTGGCTTCTTGTAGGAGTTGAACAGCCTAGTATAAAAGGTGCACTTATCCAGTTCATAGCTACCCTTGAAGTGCATCCTCGCTCAATGATATCTAACGATTTATGATTTGATTCTACAGCCATTAAATCTGTCAATTAATAATTTCGAGCTAGCTGAAGCTGTTCTTTAATCAACATAGGTTATAAAGATGATGGACCTTTCCTCAGAATCTATAATATCAATTGCTATCGGCCTCGCAGGCTTATTCATCACCTTTGTTGGTATAGGCATTGCCTATCTTAATATGAAGCTGACAAGAACAAGGTCATTGGTTGGTAAGACGGCCCCTTTACTAGCAGCAACACCATACTAACTTAGAAGTTAGATATACACCCTCATCATCTTGATACAAGGGATCTCGAGTACCAACCTGACCTGCCGGCTGTTCCCTCGAGAACATATACCGCTTGGCATAAGGTCTGAAGCCAAAGAAAGAAATGGTAAGACACATAACATGCGTAAAAACGTACATACCAACAAGTAAACAGGCTCCAACCTGGATAAGGACTTTCAAGGAGAGAGCATACGTAAAGCTGGGAGGATTGAAATGCAAAATTTTCGCTCTCGCCACGGAGAGGACGCTGAGAAGGAAAGCTCGTTATGGAATATTCGTATACCCGTACTGCACAATGGATACTAGACAGAGAGTCCCACGGTCTGTCGTCATGTTTCACGCGCTTCATGTATGTATCAGTAATAGGTTGGGATAAAATACATGTCTATTTTTGTACTTCCTACAGCCATCCAGCGTTTCACTGTCTCTTTTCTGTACATAACAAAGGGAATCGTCTATTCAACTCGTAAGCTCTGAAGTCTTGCTTCCGTTGCAATTACCTATGAGGGTTAGTTGATCAGAGGGCACACAGTATATACAGAGCCGACTTACATCCAACGCTTGTTGCACTTCTAGCACTTTTCGTACTTCGCCTAACCAGTCCCGGCTCAAAGTCTTCGCCCACCCGCTCAATGCATTCATCTCTCTAGCCGCACCATCTAAATCGCCCTCTTCAAGCAAAACTTCAGTTCTGGTTAAGATACTCTCCACATCGTTGCCAGTAGCTAATCCTTTCTTCTTGAAGAGCACTTTGCTCAGAACCCAACTGGATGCATGGCTTGCTACGCCAGCTTCTTCCGGTAGAAGCGAGGCTTTGCGAACCTCAGTCGCCACCCGGCGGAATCTATCGATGAGCTGGGCAGAAGACGGGACACCCCTTTGATACGCTGTGGGGTTAATTGAAGCAATAGCTGCATTGACTACAGGGTCATCTGAGGCAATCTCTTTCAAGGCAGCGAGCTCCCTGGTAAATGGCCTTGGAACTTGAGACTTCTCCAGATTCGATCGCACAGCCTCAACAGCTACATGAAGATGCTGAGTCTTCAAGTTCGCATCGACGACCGATGTCCAGTCTGTGGTCAGCTTTTCAAGCTCAGTGACTGTATCCGAGAGGTTGGCGAGTTTACCAAGACGCCCGTTTCGTTCTTCTTCCACACGATCTTTGACATCTGCAATAAACTTACGTTTCATCTCCACAGCTTGTTCAAGTAGCTGGTTCTTAAGACGTTGCTCATGTACTTCGCTGGCGCGCTCTAGTTCCGACTTAAGTCTCTCCTCGTAGTTCTTGTGCAGATTTTGACGCTCGGTTTCATATTCTTCTTTCCACTGCGCCTCTTGATTAGCCATCTCACCCTCTAATCTTCTGATCAGCTCCTTTGCAGCACGGTCGAAGTCTGAATGTGATGCATCGATCTTGGCTTTTGCGTCTTTCTCAGCCGCATCCTTTAATGCATTGACCTTTGAGCCAACCTTTGAGATCTCATCCTTGGCTTTTCCGATAGTGCTAGAGAATCGAGGATTTGAATTGTCCGAGTTGATAACCGCAATGATATCGTTCACAATCTTTACTAAGTCTTGGACTAAGGGCTCATTGGCATCTTTGATATTGATAGGATCGATGCGGGTCACTTCTGGAGGGAATCTAGATGGCTGGTCGACTTCAGGTGCAGTAAAGGATTGGGGTTCTGGAGATCTTGATATTGCAGCAGGTAGTGCGGGGGATGCCGGAGCGGCATCTTTGGCGACTGGATGACCTGGCTTGGAGGCTTCTACTGGTTCTGCAGGCTTTAGAGCTGGAGGGTTTGGTTTGGCGACTGGTTCCTCCTTCGCCTTTTCCACGGCCTTTATCTGGTCATTTGGTTTAGCTTCCGCAGGGTTTTGAATTGCGTCCCTTGAAGGATCTGGCTTTTGAGCATTTGCGTGTCTTTGTTCTGCGATTCTCCAAGACACACCACTCTGACTTGGTATACTCTTCAGGTCACCAGTATCGCGAGGACGACCTTGTGGTCGATTGGCAATGGATGGAAATTTCTTTCGGAATTGTCTTTCTTCGAAGTAAAGTACTGCGTCCTCACCAAATGGGATATATTCGGTGAAGAAGTCGTGAAAGTTATCATTGACGCTGGAATAATATATTCCTCCGGCATACCCAAGCGTTGTAAGGAGGAAAATTGTCGTGAAAAATCTTCGAAAGAACCTTCTTGGCTTGGGTGCTGGTGGAGGTGAAGGAGGAGGTGGTGGTGGTGCTGAGCCTTTGTAGGATCAGTAATTTGCACAGCTAGAACCTTTATTTACACATTTGAGGCTTGAACTCACTAGTAGAAGCAGGCGGCGCTGTCTGTACCTTTGCGGCTGGTGCTTGGGGAATCAAAGGAACCTGTTGCGGCGGAGTTGTAGAAGTAGAGCTTGGTGTTAGAGGCATAGCTATCTTAGAGCTGGATGTGGTAGCTACTGGGCCTTGAGGCCGTGGTTCGTTCGTAGCGGGGCTAGCAGATCCAGGAAGAACAATTGGCTTAGAGTCACTGATACTCGGTTTGTCGGCATATCCTCTCTAACAGCATACACGAATTAGCAATCATCGTCCATCCTAAGTAATATCAAATGTTGTCATACCGTCGCACCTGCTGGCACTCGTCCAGCGGCGGGAGCTATGTGCCATTGGCGTCTAGGATTGGCTGCCGCATAGCCAATTGCCCTTGCCGTCCGAATAGAAGCTCGCAGCATGACGGGCTGCGTGAGCGACAATTGTATTAAGGGTTGTGGTAGGTAGTTCGCGTTCCCACAGGAAATCTTGAGATCGGAGCAAGCTTCACGTTCCTTGGCAATTAGGAACCCCTGCCGCTTTCTTCCGACCAACCAAAGAAAACAGACGGGTACATCACAAATTCAATCTTTAAGGCAGTATATTAAATATTATTGGAACTAGATTCGAGAATCGAGGTACCAACGTATGAGAGGGTTATAAATCACCTGAGATTTGGAAGGTAAAATTCTGCGCCGCTATCGAGATGTTCTATTGCATATCATACACCCCTAATATGGCAGAACAACTTAAAGTAAAAACCTTCACGCCTGCGGAAACTCCTCCCTCAAACCAACCCTGGCTGTAAGCTCACTAACTGATGGAGGTATTAAAGAGACTGCCATTGTAAAGGTAAAGAGGCCGCATATATCGCGCTATCCTCCTGACCCAGCAACCTCGGACGAAAAGTCGACACATGTGGTAATTAGTTGGTAGTTGTCCCACGGCTCCATGCTTCTCTAACGGCATTCCCTCCTTAACAGCTGCAAGGACCAGATACTCCTTGTGTTCCCGAGGTCTCTGGCCGCAATTCTACTCCCCCGCGCCCACCGGATCTGGGGTTCCTGGGCCCAGCTTGATCTAATGGTAACTTCTTTGCAATCGCCGTAAATAATTCCCTAACGTTCTCTGATGTCTTGGCTGAAGTTTCGAAGAACAGCAGCCCTGCCTCCCTCGCATATGCCTCGGCATCAGCTGTGGCGATTGCCCGTTTATCAGGTTGATCTGTCACCAGATCGAGCTTATTGCCAGCAAGAGCAATGATAATATTCTCATTTGCCTGCCTTTGAAGTTCTTTGACCCATTGTTTTGCCTTATCTAGAGAAGACTTTCCAAATTGTTAGTTCTGAGAGTTCCTCTAGAGCTAGGCTATCCTTACCGCCTGTGTAATGTCGTAAACAACAACAGCGCAGTTCGCATTTCGGTAGTACATAGGTGCTAGTGACTTATATCTCTCCTGTCCCGCCGTATCCCATATTTCGAACTTGACTGTGGTATGTTCATCGAGCGAAATGGTTTGTGTCAAGAAAGCTGCTCCGATTGTACTTTCACGGTCTAACGAGCATTAGCCCTGTCAATCTGACACCGATATGCAATCTAATATCATGTTGCATCGCAATAGCGAAGTAAATAATTTTGCTAGACTATACATACAATCATCAAATTGATCCTGCATTTCAAATTAGACAAGGTTTCGTATTTCAAATCGAGGTAAAATGTCACAAACCTTCACAAAACGAAGAACAAGGGAGCTCTAGATGATCTATCAGTAGGGAGTCTTGACAAAAGTACAAGCTAGTCGTACCTTTCCCACAGCGGATTCTCCTGCTCAAGTAGTCAATACATGCTCCTTCGTAGCTTGTTTCCGTGGATCAGTAAGATCACCTACCAAGTAATACCAGCTTGAACTGAGCAAATCGAGGACCGCCGCGGGAGCCTGCTGGGCCTCTGGCAGCCATGTTGAGAGCTTTGAGGAACGGTGTTCAAATTGCCTCTGGCGGCACAGGGTGGAAAAGATATATCTGCGGACACGTATGAGCGTTTCTATGTGCAAAATAGTTGCCGAAGCGCAGGTCACTGGGTTGGTTGTGTATTGTATTGCTTGATCAATGTGTTGCAATCATGATTCAAGAAGTGACGATTAAAGGATCCGGTAAGGCTAGCGTGCTTTCAGCCACTTCCAGAGCATGCGGCTGCGTAATCCAGGGAGGGTGTGCACTGATCATTAGAAGGCATCCATATCGATTTTAATCATGTGCAATATTTGGTACTTGACGACTAATAAGGACGTACCTAGCATGACCAAGTACATAACCACCGGAAGACTTGAATCAAGAGTTCCTAAGTATTTGATTCTGCCCCAATTCATCGAGACTCACGTACTGGAGGTGAGATGCTGGGGATAGTACGTGTCATTATTATCAATTGATATACGCACCTCAGCCTTCAAAGGTGAGGCTGGGCTGAGTTGATTCCTTCTTGAAGACAGCTATCATTTTGATCTGTCGCATTGTCTTTCGGTTGTGTTAAAATATATATAAGAGCACGCATATTTCGCTTGAGCGAAGTGCATTTGGCGCAAAATTCGTGTCACCATGACCTCTCTACCATTTCGAGACATCAATGTGCACGCCTCAGCAACACATTATGCTTTCACCTCTCCATCCTCCCCATCTACGCCAACATTAGTTGTTGACCGTCCCAGCGGGGACCTTCGTCTGAACGATGGTGCCTTATTGGGAGGCAAGCGTGTTTCGAGTATTGCGGGTATTCTGGGAATGATCAAACTGCGACTGGGTAAGCTATTTTATTACGATAGAGATAGGAACTTAATTTTTACTGACACAAGCTAGACAAATACATAATTGTTATCACGAAAGCGCAGCCTATGGGTAGAATTAAGGGACATATGGTATACAAGGTCATTGCTACGGAATTCCTGCCTTTACGCGAACGACCCCTCCATGATCTAGAGGAAGACACGTACTTAGGACTACTAAAGACTTTCATCAAGTCAGGCCCTATGTACTTCTCCTATTCTTTCGATATTACCAACTCTTTTCAGAGACAATCTCAATTGGACATATCTCAGCCACTATGGAAGCGTGCGGACGACCGGTTTTTCTGGAACAAGTTCATTCAATCAGACCTCATTGATTTCCGAAGCTCTGGAACTCGGCACCAACATGGGCAGCAACCAGGTGTTGACCCATACATATTGCCAGTGGTATTTGGAATGTTGGAGATTGTATCTACTAGTATCAAATCTACCCCGTTGACAATAGTTTTGATCACCAGAAGGTCTAGACATCGTGCTGGCACAAGATATTTCTCCAGAGGTATTGATGAGCAGGGTAATGTTTCCAACTTTAACGAGACGGAGCAGATCATCATTTTGAATGACAATACGAGTGGTTTGGGAGGATTTGCTGGTGGTGGGGGCATGCAAAATGGCAAAATCGGTGGTTCTGGAGGGAAGGAAGTGCAGATAATGTCATACGTACAGACAAGAGGAAGCGTTCCTGTTTTCTGGGCTGAGGTTAACACCTTACATTATACTCCTAAGCTTCAAATAAGAGGAGTGGAGAGTGCCGTTTCAGCAGCAAGGACCCATTTCGATGAGCAAATTCGCCTATATGGGGACAACTACCTAGTAAATCTGGTGAACCAGAAAGGGCGAGAGAAGCGAGTTAAGGACGCATACGAACAGATGGTGGAACTTCTCGTTTCTTCGCCTGTAGAGCGCACGCAGCAAGATCAGATTGCTGGTGAGAAATTCCATATCGTGGAGCCTACTGGTAAACGCCAACAGATGGATAGACTTCACTATGTGTATTTTGATTTCCATAACGAGACGAAAGGACTACAATGGCATCGCGCTCAGTTACTTCTCGACCAGCTCAACGAGGCTCTGGAAAGACAACAGTACTTTCGTGGCGTTGATATGCCAGCAGATTTTGAGGGTCGCCTTGATGTTCGCAACCATCAAACTAGTGTTGTGCGGACAAATTGTATGGATTGCCTTGACCGCACGAACGTTGTGCAAAGCATGCTTGCTCGCTATGCGCTAAATCGACAACTTACAGACCTAGGCGTGCTCGCTCGCGGCGAGACCTTTACCACTGCGGATCCGGTCTTCGAAATCCTCTTCAGAAAGCTTTGGGCCGACAATGCAGATGTTGTTTCTAAGTCATACTCTGGGACAGGTGCGTTGAAGACGGATTTCACTCGCACGGGAGTTCGAACTAAAGCTGGAGCTTTACAAGACCTCCGGAACTCGATCACGAGATATGCGAGGAACAACTTTCTGGATGGACCGAAACAAGATTCTTTTGACTTATTCCTTGGTACATATCTACCCGGAACGTCAAGTATAGGCCCTGTTTTCGCGGATACTCGACCACTGCTTATTCAAAGCATTCCGTATATACTTGCATTTAGTCTCTTTTTCACATTCGTGGGACTCTTCTCGAAGAGGCTGCCGGATGCTGCTGTACTCCCCGTTCGAATATTCATCATATTCTGGATTTTGGTCGCGGGATGGTGTTTAAATTTCATCTTCAAGAATGGCATGTTATATGTAAGTCTCGAGTGACAAAGAGTAAGGTATAGCATTAACGATACGTAGGTAAACTGGCCGAAACTCAATCCTCGACCCTGGGCTATTGAAGGTTACAATGAGACCATCAGCCATGTGCGAAAAGATAAGGTAATTGGAGGTATGATGTCGCGGCATGATAGAAATCTCAGCATGGCGCGGTATACCAACGCAGAAGAAGGGAAGAAGCGTATTGAGTAGGATAAACACTGCAGTGGATATATTTTTCTTCAAGATTCTGCCTGGCAAGCGACTATATAGAGAGAGTGTGTAGACTGTACATTTCACGTTCTTCGAAAATGTGTTATTTTATCCTATCTAATCATACACTTCTACTTCTACTTATATTCTAGTATCTAATCCTCTGATAAAGAAGAATATCTATCCTATTGCTTCTTGCGATGAGCTGACAATCAGAGGCCTCATCCTTTTATACGCCTTCCTTAATCTCGCCTGTGTCCCTAGCGGAGTTGGTACAAGAGTTCATAGTGCCTGGTTCTGAACTCACTATTCTCGCTTGAAATACGGTCAATTAACTTATCCTATATTAAGTCGCTGTCTAGTTTTAGCCACTGCTTGGAGGTTCTTCATTTCAATCGACGCTCGCGAATCGTAAATGACACCAGTAGCGCCGTCAGGGCAAACCCTAAAGAAACCACTAAAGAGGGTAAGCATCTCTCCATCTCTCGCCTCATGGTAAATACTCACTATGACTATACTCTAGGCTCTTCACGTAGCTCTGCACCACGACGTTTCGAATTCCTTCATCCAATTCACCAATGCTTGCCACATCAGAAATCACCTTCTCGATGATCTAGATCCGTTAGCGCATGATTTCAATATTTCCACCGGAGAAAACTATTTGTAAAGATCAAATTCGCCTACCTTGCGAGATCCTCGGCCAATAATACGTTCTTCTAAGATTGTCCGCAGCGTCCCCATTTGCACACTGCTGCTAATCGCCAATCCGACAAGCATGCCAACCGCACTACTGAGGTAAATTCCGCCAGTCGCGATAGCCATCTCGCTCTTCTCTACAGCGCCGCTTAATGCGATGAAAGTGCTTGCCTGCGCCATGCCGCTTCCAAACCCGCCGGGAATGATCTCTAAACTTTCCCACACGGATATCTTACCTGTCCACCGGATGATAAGCAGCACATAGGTGATAGAGGATGAGACTGTTGCGAGGATTGTCAGGAACTTGTATCTTCCCGTTCGTTGGATTGTGAAGCCGGCGAGGAGGCCGCCTACGGTATTACCAAGGACGGCGGGAAAGAGGTGTGAGCCGGCTACGGTATTGCTGGCTCCTTCGGTCACGCGGAAGTAGAGTGGGATGGAAAACATCATCTGCTCTTATCAATTCGCATTCCTAGACGAGAGAGCGACATGAGAAAAAGGGATGAGCTTACAGCTACTTGTGCGCCAGTTTGGAGAGCCATGATAGCATATGCAGTCGCGACATCTCTCTTCGCCACAAGAGATGGCGGGAATATCGGCTCCAAGGCACGATGCACCTCCCACCACACAAAAAGCACGGTCAGAAACACAGATCCAATTGCAAGTCCTATCACAATGCGACTTGACCACGGCAAATTCTGGCCTCCAAGACTTAGAGCCAGGAGAAACGAAACGATTGCGTTTGCGAGTAGAATGGCGCCAATGAAATCAATCCGCCTGAGTTTAGAGGGCTGGCCCTTTGGCGTGACCTGCTGTGCTACTGTCTGAGAGGGGAGTTTGATGGCTACGAGGACGATAGCTATGGCCATGAGCGGTCCTTGCCCGGTGAAAGAGCTGCGTATCTTTAGCTAACGTGACATGGAATAGAGTGGTAGCTATACATGCGCCATCCTACTGTATCTGCAAGGAATCCTCCAAGCGGTCCGCCAATGCTTCGTCCCAAGGTGGCAATAACATTCACATAACTCCTCCAGGCCGCGATTTGGATTAATGGGACGAGGTCTTTACATGTTAGGCACTTTTCTTCCTCCAATTCAACGAAGATGACAACTTACCTGTGATTAAAACAGACACAATAACCACCATGCCTGCAGCCCCAAGGCCACTTATCACTCTCCCAACGATCACCTGCCACATAGCCTGTGCAACTCCCCTAATTTGTCAATAATCTTCCTTAGAGGCAAAAGACACGGCTCAAACCTACGTCAAGACACTCCCTAATGCAAAGATGACATAAGAACTCAGTATTACTGATTTTCTGCCATAGATATCGCTCAATTTGCCTACGATGGGCTGCACGGCACATGAAGCGAGGGTATAGGTGGTTGTCAACCAGGCGGCGTCACTGAAGGAGTTGAATTCCGAGGCAATGGTAGCGTATGTAGCAAATACGAGGCTGCTATCCGCGTGGGAGATGAAAACTCCCACGAGAAGCACACTGAGGATTGCAAACGTGCTCTTGGTGGTGGTGCCTTGGAATTCATCTTGGTCCTGAGGGATAGGTTCAGGTCCAACCACCGATGTTGATTTATAGTTATTGTTTTCGGCATCAAAGCCAGGTGGAAGAAGAGCGACGCGCTCCGAGTATGTGGATAGTGATTCCGACGACTCTGACGAGGCATCTGAGGAGACGGATCCGTGGTGCTCAATCTCCTGTTGCGCCATTGTCTCTGATGCGGTACAACTTGATGACATAACTTCTAAAATGTGCTGCTGCAAACCGTTTTACTATGTGAAATATGCTCTAAGAAAATCTTGTACAAAATGTACTCCAGGATCAGGTTCCCTGCACAGGTAGCGAGATCAGATGAGATGCAAACAGGAGTCATAAAGAGTGCAGTATTACCTCCTGCATTGGCCAATGATCAGCTCCGTTGGAAGCCGCCGGAAGTGGTGATGCGGAACAGTCCCCATATCTAAGATAGTTCAATCTACTACTGTACCTTACTACTTATCAAGATTAATATTTTTTTTTGTGCAGGGGACGGAAAGCAATCACATTATTCTTGGAGGTTCATTGCAGCCCCAAGATGCCAGGTATCCAATGACCGTTACCCTGAGAAGTGATGTTGTCTGATCCCCACTTTATGGCGAAATGGCAGCCCCTTTAGCACGCCATTACCACCCCAGTCTCGCCCATTTACCTCAAATCGCAAAAGCTCGGGCCCGAGAGAAGGAGAGAGAGAGAAAGGTTCAATCTGAGAATGGGGTTGGGATATGAACGGCAAATTTCAGATAAGTCGGCTCAACTTGCTCACTATTTTTATTTGCATGGCTGGTTGGCAATGAGGTGGTGAGGTATTGAGACTTTCGCAAACCACTTCTTTGTTCGGCACATATAATCAACATTCGTACCACAAGAACTCTAAAAACTTAGCCTTTTTTTCACCAGACAATAACAACAATCATCAAACCCTAAAAGTGGGAGTTTTTTAGTTTTTTTTCAATCAGTAAAATTACAATCAAACAAAGATGAAGGCTTGGATCCAGATCGTGGTTGCCCTAGCCGGGACTGCGAGTGCCGTTTCTCGAGCCCCATTGGAGTACAATGCGAAGCCGAATATCGTAGTCATTTTGACAGATGATCAAGACCTACACATGGACTCGGTGGACTACATGCCATTGCTCAAGAAGCATGTGATTGATAAGGGAACCTTCTATAAGCGACATTATTGCTCAACTGCGATTTGCTGTCCCTCCAGAGTCACGTTATGGACGGGAAGAAATGCTCACAACACCAATGTTACCGATGTGTTTCCGCCATATGGTAGGTCGACTGTATCTTTTTTTTTGGGGGGGGGGGGGATAATATCTTACTCACAAGATCAGGTGGCTATCCAAAGTTTGTCTCCCAGGGGTTTAATGAGAATTATCTTCCAGTCTGGCTTCAAGATGCCGGCTACAGCACATACTACACCGGAAAGCTGTTCAATGCTCACACGGATCAGAACTGGAACTCTCCCCATCCGGCCGGCTGGACGTCCTCTGACTTCCTTCTCGATCCTCATACTTACGATTATCTGAACGCAACCTTTCAGAGAAACGACCAACCGCCAGTCAGTCACGAGGGTGAGTACTCGACCGATGTCCTGGCTGATAAAGCCTACGGTCTCCTTGATGAGGGTGTAAACTCTGGTAAACCATTCTTTCTGACTGTGGCACCTGTTGCACCACATTCCAACGTGAATCCCAATTCTTTCACCACGCCAGGCAACGGAGGAAGTGATATAGGCGACATTAAAATGACGGCCCCAATTCCCGCCGAAAGACACAAGCATCTCTTCCCAGAGGTCAAGGTACCTCGGAAGCCAAACTTTAACCCTGATAAACCAAGTGGCGGATCGTGGATCAAGAAACTCGCCCAGCTGACCGATGAGGTTGTGGAGTATAACGATGGATTCTATCGTGCAAGGCTTCAAGCTTTGCAAGCGGTCGATGAACTGATTGCGAATCTTGTTGATCGTCTTGAGGGATATGGTATCCTTGAGAACACCTATATTTTATATACCACGGACAATGGCTATCACATTTCTCAGCATCGACTGAATCCAGGGAAAGAGTGTGGATTCGAGGAGGACATCAATATTCCACTTGTCATCCGAGGACCGGGCGTGGAAGCCGGACAGGAAGCAAATGTTGTCACAGCTCATACTGATCTAGCGCCCACAATATTGAAGATTGCGGGCGGCGATTGGAAGAGAGCTGATTTAGATGGTAGTCCAATCCCATTACATGCTCGTTCATTGAATAAGGAGAGCAAGAGCGGGAACCGACAGGAGCATGTCAATGTTGAGTTTTGGGGACGATCAATTCCTGAAGGCATATACCGGTTCTCTCTAGACGATGGAAAAGTTGGTAAGTTGCACATTCTTCACACCTCGAAGCTCACAATTACTAATCGTCGAAAGTATTTTATGGGAGCAACAACACATACAAGGCACTGCGCGTCATTGGAGATGACTACAATATCTACTACTCAGTTTGGTGTACAAACGAGCATGAGCTCTATGACCTGACTGTTAGTTTCTAATTCAATCCTCTTATTCTTACTAATATAAGCAGACTGATCCCTATCAAATCAAAAATATCCACCCATCCGTCTCAGCCAAAGCTGCGACAATTCTTGGTCTCCCCATTTCAAAAGTTCTCCCTCGCCTTGACGCCCTCCTGATGGTGACCAAGTCCTGCGTTGGACGTACCTGTACCGCCCCTTGGTCTGTTATCCATCCAGCCAATGATGTCCATACCTTGAAAGATGCATTGGCAGAGGCATATGACGCATTCTATGAAAAAGAAATTGCAGAGCAGGTTAGGTTTGATAAGTGCGAATTGGGGTATATAGTGGAAAGCGAGGGGCCTCAGAGAGCGGCTATCTTCAAGGCGGGAAGGCAGTATGAGCTCTAGATGTAGAAGATGTCTTGGATAATGCAATGCCTTGCTCTGTTGATGCTTCGTGCAATGCCTCAGGATTTGGGATTCTGGAGAACTTAAATTACCGAATTGGGAGGAATAAGCGAGCGAAATCAGGGGCAAAGCCAGTCTAGCACTTAGAGATTGAACCCAGTACGACGATTCTATATTTTGTTTTGAGAAATAGCCTAAATGGACATGACAAACGCTGATTGGTAGCTTAATCGTATCGTTTGTCAAGTCAACAGATATTATTAAAACTATGGGGTCTCCAACAGTGCTAGCAGCCCAGAACCTGTCGGTCACCTCATCATGCGTCTGCAAAGCATGGCACTCCACGCCGGCAAGATAAGACAAGATCTAATTACCCAATCTTCTGATGCGGATGGATTCTCCCTTCATAGAAAAGATGCATGGCTAATCTACAGCGTATGGTTGGTGTATGATATGGCATCATGCGGGGTTGATATGATCCAATACAGCCTCGCTTACACACTGATCTACAAAGGGGAATAATGACACCAGATTTATTCCGTCCTCCAACCGCTGTCCCTGAATGTTCATTACAAATGCACTCTCTATCCAATCACTATCTCCAAAAAATTTCCCAATTGCTCACATTGCCAATGCCGTCCCATCCACTTATGCCAGCCTTGTGGAGGGGTTATAACGCAAACACTCTCCTACCTCCGAAGATATCAAGCACGTCAAAGAAAGCCTGCCCCACGAGCCAAAAGTATAAGAAGGACCCCATGATCTCCAGCTCATTGTCCTTGAAGACTATCCAACAGATTGTCCACCCTCATACCACGAAGCCACCGCCTCAAAATCAAAGCACGTATCCATCATGGCTCCCTCAGCTACCGAGGTCGAACCCCAAACCGCAGTCCCCATCCTCCCAGGAAAGGGAGAAGCTGCAGCAACCTCCAGTGAAAAGCCATGGGTGAAGAGCACGGGAGTGTTGGATAAGTATGAACACTTCGAGGTCACGCCAGTTATTGGCCGTGAATACAAGGATGTTGATCTCGTGTCCTGGCTCCAAGCGGACAATTCTGAGGAACTGCTGCGAGAACTTGCACTTATAAGTATTTTATCCACCCCTTCAATCTCAACACAAACTAACAAGAGACAGTCTCCCAACGTGGCGTCGTCTTCTTCCGTGCCCAAGACAACCTGACCGCAGACCTGCAGAAAGAGCTCGTCCAGCGCATCGGTCTTGCGTCCGGTAAACCCAAGGACTCCGGCCTACATATCCACCCCATCCTCAACTCAGAGCGCGAAGGATACCGGGTCACTGATCCCGAAATCAGCACCATTGACTCTGAGCTCAACAAGAAGATCTACGCCTCGCAAACGCAAAAGCTCCTCTCCTCAAAGAAGCAGTTTAGCGCGTCCTGGCACTCCGATATCGCGTTCGAGCCCGTGCCAGCCGATTACTCAAGCTTGAGGCTCGAGAAGCTGCCCGCGACGGGAGGCGACACGCTCTGGGCCAGCGGAACGGAGATTTATGACCGCATCAGCGCGCCGTACCAGAAGTTCCTTGAGGGGCTGACGGCGACGTTCGAGCAGCCGGGCTTCATCGAGGCGGCAAAGAGAGGGAAGTTCGAATTGTACGATAAGCCGCGAGGAAGCCCGCTCAATATCGGGAAGGAGTTGAGGGCCGTGCACCCTGTCGTTAGGACGAATCCCGTCAGTGGATGGAAGAGCATCTTCCCTATTGGCGCGCATGTTGGGTACATCAACGACATTACGGAGCTAGAGTCGAAGGTATGCTTCTTTGCCCCGTTGTCATTTAGAATATCCTGCTCACATGTATATATAGGCACTGCTTAAGTGGTTTGGCCGTCTCCTGATCGACAACCACGATTTGCAGGTCAGATTCAAGTGGAAGAACGCGAACGACATCGCGATCTGGGATAACAGATCCACCTTCCACACCGCAACTTATGACATTGAAGGGTATGGCGAGCGGTACGGCGTCCGAGCCGTTTCTCTTGGTGAAGCTCCATTCCTTGACCCCGAGAGCAAGAGCCGGTCCGAGGACTTGAAAGCAAAGGCTGCTGCGGTCGCTGCATAGGAAAATTTGTTCATGAGAAATGTTTATATGAATTGTAATTCAATGCATATACTTACGAATGTAATCTGATTCAAAAATATATAAGCTGGTTCTTGGGGAATTTATCTAGTTGAAAGTAAGCCTTTCCAGTGAAGAGAAGACTGCCTTTAGAATTGGCATTTATTGGCTGTAACCCTTGATCTTCTCCTTCAGTGCCAAACAAACAATGCCATTCTTGTCACGAGGTTTACCATCCCTTGGCATGAGTTTCATTCCCTTCTCCTTTCTCAGCATTGTCTCTTTCCTATATGACCCAACAACAAAATCCGACATAACAACAAGAAGAAACATAGCAAGCCATCTCAAATTAAAGGCAAACCACCAAAAAAAAAGGTCGAATCTTTGGTTCAGAGGATTTTTTTCGGAAAGTGTTAACAAACGCCACATAACCTCAGACATCCACGCAAAATACCCAGCTTATTGCAAATGCCGGAATGATGCTCGATGGATATCAAAAGTGGCGTTTCTGGATATCCGTGGGTAGGTGAGAGGACTCTTATATACCCTAAACTTGGAAAAAAAAAAATTCACCAATTCACCTTGGCAGTTTCCATTCAAACTTGTGGATTGAGGAAACAGACCGAATTATTTATCATTTACGGCATGCCCCTGAAAGTATATAAGCAAGCACTTCACCATGCGTTTTGGCTTAATCTTACATATCAAGGAAGCGCTAGTTTAGCCAGCGGGTTGTACCCAGGAATCGCGAGGCATGGATCCCTTCTTCCAGGATAGCCAATCTTCATTCTACCCTCCCATGGCCAATCCTTTACATCCCCTGTTCAAAAATCCCCCCCTTCCTAGCTATGCCTTCTTCTTCGCAGGAGTCTTCTAAGGAAGGGGCGGCAGAATTCTGATTGACAGTATAACAGTGTATATCACGAGCGTAGGAATTGTAGCAAGCAAACAGTCCTGGGAAGATCTCAGGCATTGGACGCACCATGTATCATTTAATGGTATATAAACTCCAGCCATCAACGCATAAGTCACGGCAGTTTGGCATTTGTTGCGCAACTCGCATTCCTCCTGCTGTATTTGCTGTGAATTCTCTATTTTTTTTGGATGGTTATAGGTGAGGTGAATGTTTCTTTTATATCTTAAGCCTTGCGTAAAATACAAAATTATAAACATACGTGACGATACAAGGCTTGAGAACATGTAGGTTAGATTCAAGCATATCAGCCTTGGAGGGGATTTTGAAAGCTCTGATGTTTCGCAACTATATATGTAGGCCTTCTTGTCTGATCTGCTACTCAACTTTAACTGAATACCATGTGGGCCGTAGAGTAAGGAGGTATGGTTTGAGATACGTGCATATATTGTGTCCGAGCGTGTAGCTATCTTCTTGTGCAGAATAATTTCTGCGTAAAAGCCTCGTGGATGGATATCAGTATATGTGTATGTCTGAACTTCAAGTTTTGACTTTGTGTAGGCTTTTTAGTGACGAAAACGCCTAAAGTGACAACAATACGCTGGCCACGAATCAATCCAGCACCAATATACCCTGCTCTAGACATCTGATATGAGTATTATTTCTGCCTTGGAATTGGCACATACGATTTAGCCTCTCATGAACACTACAAAGTGAAGTAGTCAAAGAAATCATCTTTTACAACTCAGTGCTCTTAGGATCTAAGGCATAACTTGTTAAGAGGCTTGGAAACCTATCAGAGGTTAAAAGGTCTCTTATATACGCTCATTCTAAAGGAGCTGACAAAAACTAATATGGGTTTCCAGTGTTGATTATGCAGTACACTGCATGAATGCAAGCTGAACTGTGAAAACAAAACGAAAGTTTGTTATTTGTAAGTATATAAGCAGAGATCTCCTCGGACATTATTCCTTAAAAAGCGAACCACCTAACCTACAATGTAGGTAGCAGTGCCAAGAAGTAAGGATTAGTTTGCGTGCTTTATTTCATGCATGTTTCTGAAAATTCATCTTAATCTTATACGCACCTCACATCTGCTATGCATTGCTTACTTCCTTTCCCAGTGTATTTTCCTTCCAACTTGTTCAGGTCTGTATAGCAGCGAAGGAGCAAACAACGACGATAAAATACAGGTAACAGAAGTTTCGCAGACAATAAGCTATGATGAACCTTCAAGAACTCAGCCTTGGCATGCTATAGTAATGATAAGTAGTGCGATGATTAAGAGCTTCGATACATGCTCCATGTACTTCAGCCCATGAGTAGCTTGAATTGTGCCTGTAACGAAAAATTAGTTTCCAACATTTTGAAGTAGTTCTTTCTGGCCGTAGCCTTCTTTTATAGTATAAACAAAGCCAGCTGAGTATGCGTATCCTTGGACATAGTAATTTCCGAACACGTGAAAAGAAAACCGAGAAAATTGTCTTTATATGTAAAAAATGGACTTTTGCATGCTACATGCTTGGATGTAGCCATATAAGCTTGAATCAGATAGTCCGGTTTGGCGCTGAATGCGCAATTTCTCAATACTCGCTGTGCTGGGCTCAGCAAGCGCGTGTCTCACCCGTTTGATCTAACGACAAGCCGAAAAGGCTTAGCATTGGTCTATACACAACGTTTTGTCCAGGGAACTCGATAGTGCCTGTGGAGCGCTGGGGCTTGCGCGCAAATAGATGAGATTAATAAGCTTACCAGAACCAATTTTATTCCTTATCCATAATACAGCTCTCGGAAAGGTCATAAAGCAGACCTCCTGACTACGTCACTCAATGGGGTGCGCGCCGATTACACCCGCCGCGCGAACCACAATCGGTTTATAGCAGACATCTCATCCTTGCCAGAATGTCATACGAGGAAGATCATTTTCTTCTCCCCTTTCTCCGCAATAATTCCATCCCATGCCTCTGCCTCGATGTATGCAAGCGCGACCCGCTCCGCGAAGCCATTGTCCCATCTTACCAACATTAGCTGCGCCATCCAAGGCGTGTCGCGATTCTCCGAGTCGGTGTCGCTTTCGGTGAGAAACTCATCGGGGAAGTTTTCGGGCCGTGTGACATACGCCCCATCTCTAGTCCTAAAACCTTTATCCTTTGCTAGAAGGACCCAACAGTGTTCGCCATTTTGGACTGTCTCGTGAAGCGGCGAGTGCTCGTATGTCAGCCATGCCTCTCCGATTGTCTGCTCGTCTTCGTCGTCTGACAAATCCTCCTCGTCACTTGGATTCGTTGCTTGATTTGCTTCGAATGCAGGTTCTTTGCCTTTTGTGCTCTCCACGGGTGGCTCGGAGTTAGGTACAATGATTGCGCACCTAAGGACGGCATCATCAAATGTGCTATCCAGCCCACTTGCCCTTGAGCTCGGCTTGGCTTCTCCCTGTTCCTCAAGGAAATAAGTAAATATATCTCCTGGCGCCGTCCATGCCTCGAACCGTAGAACTGGGTCTAAACGCTTCTCCACGGTTGACGACTTGCTGCCAATGCTTTCTCCTGGCAATCTTAATATATCAGTAGACTGCGCGTCGTCTGAAAATATAATCTCGGGTCGAAACTCGTACTCCTCCGGCTTTGCAAGAGAATAGAATGTATGTAGGTAGTGAGCCTGCCCCTCCCAGCCAGCCCATGACCACGATGGTATCTGGGAGTTAGAGGTAGCTCTTTCTTCAGGTTGTAAAAGGCGCCGGATTTGCTTGCTGGTCGGCATCCAAAATAGCGCTTGATTGAAGTACTGTCCTGGTAGACCATACCTGAAAGGGGTCGCCATTTTTCTTTCCAGGGCTCGAGAGATCCCAGCGAAAGCATTTAGTATGTCCGATTTATAGCTCAGATTTCGTAGCGTATAACCGCGGACGATTTTACAGTACTGAACAAATTTATAAATATTGCCCTCTTCGGAAGGTATCGTAATTTGATTAAGAGGATTAGTGTCTACAATGTCTTCGTCCAACTGATTCATGTGCTCTACTGCGAGATTCTTCCGACATCTGGCATATATTTGCCAATTGGAAAAGAAGACGATCCTAGATGACAATATATGTTCCTGAAATGTCCAACCGCGGGTCTGATATCGTGTGAAAGGTAGGATAAAATCGGGGGATGGCGGTGGCGAGTACATGATCTGTACTTTTTGATTCGATGGCGGTTTCTTAATTCGCTGTAGCAGCCGGCTAATCGGGGTGGACTCTTCCAAAGTTGTTCCTTTGGAATCTAGCATACCGTCCCACATGAGCTGGATGTTGCGTGACGGTGAGTCATTGTTCAGGGAAAGCAGTAAGCCTTCATCCGCACCGCGGCCCGAGAGTGACACAAATGTGACAACTGCTCGAGTGTATATCTCGTCCATACGAGCTATCTGATCGTGTTTGTTTTGCGGGTCATCCTGAATAATGCACAGCGTGTCGACCCATAGATACTTCTCTCCGATCATCATCGTGAATATCAATGCCTGGCGAACCACTGAAGACAATGTTTCTTGCTGGAGCAAGGAACCCTCCTGCGACAGAGACTCTCTCGTATCTATGGTAGTCTCGAACCCGCGAAATCGGCCGTTGACATAGCTCAGGGCTACATATCTATGTGCTGTTGTTGCCTTAATCAATCTGCTAGTCTCAACTTCGATGAGATCAATCTCCATAGCATCCAAGCCATCGTTAGGTTCTTGACAGCTCTCGCCATGCTCTTCTTCGCATCTATTAAGCCACTGCGAAATTATTGAGGGATTAATCCGTTGTATATGGAACATCTGGGGCTCAAGTCGACGCAAGATCGCCGTGCCGATGGCCGATCCCCTTTTCATAATCGATATGATGATCCCTGTTGATATATCGTCTAACAAGATAAACTCAAGGCATGGCTCATTAGAAGCGCTGCTACCGCTGTGCAATGATAAGGTATGCTTGATTGAGACCACCTTGGCTCGTGTTTGGGGTGACAGATCCTCGCTCTCAGGATCTTCGCGGATATGGTCTAGTGAAAGCTGGTGCAGGATTGAAGAGCAAAGCGCACATTGTGGTCTAGATAGCAACTCATCCACCGTGCCAAGTATATGGGGTTCCGGAAATTTGCAAGTCCATCCTGAGATGTATTCAATAGTGAAGAACAGGCATTTAGCTGTAGCCGTACATGACACGCAAAATGAGGTCGGGACATATTCCTGTGGGTCTGTCATAAGCAAATACTTGAATGGTTATAGCTTGGAAACGAATAGTCGGATGCCACTCATGTAAAGATATACGGAACTCTTTAGCTCTTATGGTATTAGCTTTTGGACGTGCTTGAAGATGTGAGGCTGAAGAAATATTGCGGCTGAACTTAGCTGTCCCTAGCCATGTGGGCTCAAAGGCGTCTTTATTTCCATCATGGAAAGGTCTTGGTATTTTATTGAGAGCTGAGAATTGTATGAACGCCTTTAATAGTCATGAGACTGTCAAACCACGACAGGCATCAACGCCACATTATTTTATTGGCTCTTTCCTCGCTTAGAACAAGAAGTCTTATTAGCTTGTAAACAACTGGCTTCTCCAAGATTTTACCTGCATAACTTTTAATAGTGCCACTGATCACTTCCAGATGGGGAAGTGGGCTGCCTGTCGAACCAATACCATGAAAGTTCTTTATCCACCCCTTATAAAACTTTGTAGTGACAGAGGCGATCCCAAATATAAGCTAGATATCAAATAGTTAAGTGTTCGGATCGACACCGATTTCGACTATTACTGTATCCCGTTCCCTGTAGCAGATACATATATCACTCGAAGCAAAAATATGGATCAAAACCGCCCCCTTTTCCGCCTAGAACTTAACCGAGACTTCTATTTTCACCACTTCTTCAATCTCTGAAGCTTGTTCTAGTAGAAAGAAGTTATAGTAGGACAGCATACCCGTACTCATGTAAGAATTATCCCCGCCAGTTTCAGCCTCAAGGTGCTCGCAACCATTGCATAACAGAAATTTCCATGTCTTATACACTTGTCACCGTTCATTGTCACTCCAGACCATCCTACTGTGCCTGGAAAATGCCCAATATACCCCCCCAAATAGAGAGCCCCGAAAATAAAAAAAATTATGGCATATGCCAATATTGATAATGTCAGGGAATACTGGCTTTAGGCACCGTAAGTTGTCAATCTAGTTGATGGACAACCTCTTGAGGAGAACGTTTCCATTGTTTAATTTCATAAGTTGTTCCTGCCTTTGTGTATGTCTGTATTTATACCTTGAGGTTATCTGATGAAGTTTTAAGGAGCAGGTCGTCTTTTCTTCAGTGAATATTTCTTGAAGCGAATAGTCTATCATTGATTCGTATATTGGGAGATTACAATTGATCGGCATATACAAATACTGAATTAAGATTATTGAAATAAGTTTCCTATAAAGGGACTACTATCTTATGCGCAAAAACCTCAATACCATCATCCACCGACGTCGACTTGATGCACCAACTTCCTTGATTGCTACAACCTTGCCTTTCTTCACCTCCTCTATCTGCACTTCTTCTATCTCGTCCGCCACAGTTGCCTCTTCCATAGGTATACCGATTTCTAAGCATCCAAGGCAAGGTGTCCCAGAAACGTTGACTTTCAGAAGGCAGCACCGCTTACAGATTGTCCTCGATTTCCACTCCACCAACGCTTCTCGGGGTGATTGATCAGCAGAAAGCTTCCAGAAACAACTCCTACATTGGCGCTTCCAATAAAATCTTGAGCCATCCCCGAACTTTGATAACTGCCAACTTTGGAAGCGAGAGCTAGGTCGGATGCGGAAGCAGGTATAGCAGGCGGTTCCTTCCAGGAGAGTTGCCTTTCTCAACCTATCGTGCGTGAACCTGAATTTGTCGTGCAAAGCACACTCTTGGTGGCTGACGTTTGCATGAAAATAAGAGCTTGTTTTCGACAGCGCGATTGAGTCACGATAACAAAGATACCCAAATATTCTCTTTTGGATCGCCTTCGGTAGTCCCTGAAGCGTAGGTGAAATTTCGTCAATCCAGCAGCGCCATTCTGGATCGTCGGAATTCTTTTCGGAGGGACGATTCGGGATCCCACAGCGCTGATATTTTGGGTTCCAGCGCTTGCACTTCCAGCATAGATAAAGGTACATCTTCCCCTGCCGGTACGCCCGAGAATGTCCAGACAATAGGTACTTCGCTGCACAGTTCATGCAATGACGGGCCTTGGCTGGAGAGCGCCAGCTCGCCAGATCCTTTCCTCGGAGGCCTGTCCGCTGGGTATTAACGAAAGAGTCCCTCGGCAGCATCTGTAGACACCTGTGACAGGCGAAGTGATGTTTGTTCTGAGGGAAACGGTCTGCGCGCTCTAGGAATTGCTGGATTTCAGCCTCAGGAAGTCGGAGCAAGGGAATATTTGCATAGAAATAGCTGCTACACTTCTTTAAGGCAAGTGCGGACTGAAAGTCCAGACACTGCATGATATTGAAGTGTAGGTCGAACGGGAGGCTCTGAAACGTCGCCATTGTGCTTGGTATCGTGTTGTCATCTCGAGAATCATAATACGATGCTGGAGTTACTTTGACGTATTTCTGAAATGTTCTGTTGCAAATTCTTTTTTTTATTTTTTTTTAGATGCAAATCATGGATATATATAAAGAGTTGCCTGAGAGGCACGGTTTCGTTGGTGTTGAGTCATGACGAAAGTGAGTCATTTTGATAATTGTGACTTCGCTTCGAAATTGAAGGTATGGCCCTAACACAAACTTTTTTTACCTTCAGTTACGATATTTCCTTATATTCCTTCGAAAATTTTAAATAGAGTCTAATAATATGAGTTCTTTGCGTTTCTTTTCATCTTTCAATGTTTCTAGTAATTTTATATTCAGCTAGACTTCCAACTAAGAAACACAATTTCCAACATCACTAATTCTTTTCCTGATAGGATAAGCAATTTAACTATGCTGGATTCGACACTAAAATTGTAAAACAATTCCTGTGTTCTCCATATTTGTCATTATTAGTTTATGCAGTAAATGCATCATACAATTTATTAATATATAGACACATAGTACGAATATCTTACCTTCGTTTTAGCAGATACTTTTCGTTTACTTCTTTCGGACCATGAGGGAGTTCAAGGACAAATTTCTTTCCTTTATTTTGTTTGTATCTCCATAAGATGTTTGGTAGAGTCTAATAGTTATGAATAGAACTTTCCAAATCAAGTTGAAGTCGCGGAGCAATATTTGCTTTCCCTGATATCCTATAAGAACATCATCATCTTGATATTCCTTATTGTGAAAGTTTCGGAGTTCCCCTTCGTCCTGTGACGATAATTGCACCTTTACTTGACCTACTACTCGATATTATGGTCGCGTGTGGTCCTGAAACATACCATGCGGATCGCTTGCTCTGAGAATGACGGCACTTGAGCATCCTACCAGAAAACAAATCTCGTCGCCGATTTCTGCTGCTAAAGTTGTCGTCCCGAGGAAACCTTTGTCAGACACAAGAAGGCGTCTGCTGGAAGAGGCAAGGTCAAAGAGCCTCGATTCAAAATGTGGTAGAGACTCAGCGACGGCCTTTGCCCTTCGTGCATAATGTCGTAACACGAAGAATGTAATTAACGCGCTGAAGATAATCCAAAGAACATACAAGACGCCTACCGCTCCTAACAAGGATTGATTGAAATCAGCTATTGTCATATTCCCAATACACTTGAGAAGAGGATACGCTGGGTAGTCTACTCCAAGAAGAACCATCAATGCGGCAGTGCAAAGCAACGCAAATGCGATGTTTGAGTTAAAAATTTGCATCCAAAACCGGAATCCGTTGCTATTCTTTAACCAGTCCTTTAATCGTTTTTCGCTGAATATCAAGGCTCCGTTGGCATGTAACCAGATAGAATGCCATCTGGCTGGCTTTGGCTGGGAATAATATTCTTGGTCATCTGCATGACGAGACCTTTTACAATCTTGAGTACCCAAGGCCATACGTAGGATGTACAGCGTAGTCTCAGCAGAATGACTCTCCATTTTATAGGGCAAGGTACCCATGAGACATATTAGAAGTACTGATAGAGCGTAATCATCGTGCTGATAGTAACGCAAAGCTGACCAACTTGATGGTGATGGTTGATCTTCATCTTCGCTTGAGTTTCTAGGAGAAGTAATCCCTTGTTTTACAGTTGAAGTTATGTTCAGTATTTTCCGATAATAGCACCTTGTACTCGAAGAATTCCAGAACCAATTGGCAATTCAGCTGATGAGAGCACCCGCTGGGCTTTGCGCGGTCTTTTTGCCTGTAAATAGATATATGAGGGTATCTTGGGGGAAACCCAGTCCGGTGTCCATGTAGGAAGTGTTCCTTCGCTCTGAGTCACTTCATATTTTGAATTGATTAGGATGAAGTCAAGATAACCAGTCTTTTGAATCAGAGCCTTTGTAATATTTGCCGCAATGATCTCAGCAGGGTACTGATATCCAATTTCCTCGGGAACCAACTCAGCTCCGTCTTCACAGATTCCTAGTAATGCTAGTATCTTGTCCCGGTTATCCGTGGAAAGATAGTGTCGGCTTAGCCTGATTGCATTAACCAGAGGTGGCCTATTGTCTGCTTGATAATCCCTGCGGAACTTTACAGCCTTCTCGACATAATAATATGCTGCGCCAGCATCGTTCAGCTAGTAACAAGAAGATCGACATTTCGAAACAGCTAGTTCCATTTCATCGAAGGCTATCCTTTCGCTGCCACACAATATTTGAACTCTGGAAGCTGCTGCAATCTCTTGAATGATCCAGCGTCGTTTCCAATATTCCTGACCAAACAAAGTGACCAGTGCTTGAAAATCTTTTTCGAATAAGCAACGCTGGCAACTGTTTGGCAAGCTGTGCCGGTGCCTTGTATTGGATTCTTCAAACACAGGTATATGTCCGGGAGGGAGGTCTGGATGTGAGTGCGGAATACCCTCTAATCTGGTTTGCTCCAGCAACATAGTGTGGAAGAAGAATAATGCATCACCACAGACATGCGACTCGCCCTTTCCTAGCCACGCATATGTTTCTTCTGCTCTAGCGTAGATATGTTTCATATACCGGATCTGATGGCCTTTCTCTTCTTCGCCGGTTTGGTTTATGCAGAGAGCGTCAGCCCATAGCCTAGTGATATTTGAGGGAGCGCAACTGGTGCAAAGCATCTGCTAGAAGTATATATGATGCATGCTAAATGCTAACGTGGAGCCATCATTGGGATGTTTTTTTTTTGTTTTTTTTAGAAAAAAGTAAACTTTGATCACTTCCAGTGATAAGCTCGCTCTATGAGTAATAAGCGAGCCGAAAAGGAGGCGGGAAGTGGGTTTGTACCGATAATCTTAGTCAATGGTAAGAGCCTATCCGTTAGAAAGCAAGCCAAAGAAAGAATTGGAGATTCCATATGAGAGATAACTAGGGATACGCGGCTAGTCTTCATATCTCCAAGCGCAAATCGCATAACGGCCCTAGTCGTTTTAACATAGCACGATACGATTGATGATACGAGCGAGACTGTGGAGGTTCCTGTAGAATTTGCAATACTTCATGGTCTGGTTAACATGAACCTGAAGCACATGTGCCTAGTATTACTTGTTTGGCATAGATAAAACTAAAGAAGTGTGGTATTCATGACTGTCAGGAATACTTTGATTATGGACAATACTGGGATAGAGAAGTGATTGATCTTTAGAAGGACCCCGGATGTGAGAATCAAGGGAGAGAGAATGAGGATGATAAGTGTTCTCTATGACAGCGGATTGGTGTGATAACACTCTCGGTAATTCGGAACGTGTGTGTCATCCAATCTACTTAGACAATTAAATCACAGCCTAAGGCGACAATGTAGATGAGGCCGGAGATCAAGACTAATCGTATGATTCATTGTTGACAGCTAACACAACAACAAAACAATTTCATATAACAGTTGCAGGGACGATGTCAACTCATCGTTTTAGATACTCGGGAGCTGCCAGCACGCTAAGCTTGCGAGTTTGGCGCACCGCCTCAGACATCTTTCCAAAGTATCTAGCGGACCTGAAACTACGAACCACGTATTAGCAGGATTCTCTAAGTAAATGCCCCAACTAACCTCCAATGAACATTGGCAACAGCAATATTTTGTATTCCTTGGATGTATCGCTGAATATCCGTGTCGATCGGCTCGCCCCATCTCGGCAAGCCGGCAAGGGCATGATCCAGGTCTTGGTATCTCTTCTCTAACAAGGCCCCAACAGTGTCAAAAGCCTCTTGGGCAGATTGCCCAGCTAGGCGACACGCAACCAGGACATTGTATGGGACACCTTCCGACTACGTTGGTCAGCCAGTGCAATATTGAATGTGATAGTTAAGATCGTACTTCTTCTTTGTAGTACGATAGAACATCATTTTGCCTAAGATCAGCATTAGCAATAGAGGCATCTCCAAGAATACAAGAATGGCGGTACAGCACAATACTACGATATCAGTGCTAATCGCTTCTATCTGTTTGATGGACTCGTGCTCAAATATGTAATCGGGGATAGTAAGTTTGTTGGCATACTCGATCAAGGCAAAGAGTGGGGTCACTCCTGCGGATTGTCTTCGAGTGGAGAGCATTTCCTCAGGCGATACAACTCTGCCATCGAACCCGTCATTGACATGCTGCAAGGCCCCGAGAGCGTACGATGTCATTGTTTCTGCAAATCGTCGCTGGACACCTAAGAAAATATAAGCAAAGCTATCAAGCTCGGGTTCGGTGGGGCGTCTTCTACCAAAAGGGCTTTTCTAGATGTCGTCAGAAACATACCTTAAAGGAAACAGCAATCAATACTCACCCGTTTTAACCGCGCCCATATCGTATCATGGACCTTTATAATGCTCATCCTACCGGCTTGATCTATGGTTGCCTCATTCTCATTGGCATGCATAATTGATAACAGAGAGCGCATGGTGTCCATGGCCTTCTTCGGCTCGTTCTTTAGATTTTCATTATCAAACACTACCAGAGTATCAGTAGTTGTTACCTATATTAAGGCTTTACTGTACTTACTATCATCGTACGGAAACACCTTGAGACGCTCAGTAAGCTTTTTGGTAATCTGAAGGAGCGATACTTTAAGCATACCCAGTTTCCCCAGTCACACAGTGTTCTTAAAGATGTAACATCCGCGCTGGGGGCTACAATAGCCATGAAAAACGAAAAGTCTGTTTTTGATATCTTTCTTGTCATTTGCTCATCTAAGTCACACATCCTGAAAATAGTTGTGAATATGAGTACTGGTGACAAATTAATGAATTGTCTTGAAACAAACCTTTGTATCCACGAGACTGATTCACCCCTAACAACCTCATAGTTGGGATTTAGCTTCGGTTGGTTGGCTAAGAAAGACACAAACAAATTCGGGATTGTGACGGTAACCCGGTTAGTGGAAACATGGTCGCCATCCCTCGAGTAACCGGAGACACTAAGAGGGAGATTCGCAGGTGAAGCTATTGAAAGTGCCATTTTTGCAACGGATGGAGTTTCTGAGATGATATGGCATAGTCGGACGTCTTTCAAGTTGCTCTTATACACCTCTATCGGCTTGATTTATGGCTTCAGTAACCGCTAATACTTTCTACTTTCCTCAAAACGCCAAGATGCCAGCAGGTATTACTGCCTAAACTTACAAAAGGAACATTTTGAGGACTGGCCAAGGTTCGAGATATGACGTGTGATTGCCCTCATAAGTAGCGATCTCCTCGCAGATCTCATATTTCAACGTTCCATCGACTGGCCTGATCTACATTACTGGCCCATGGGTCACCAAACTGTTCCATCAGATGGACCATTGTGTTTGGCTAATACATAGGTTAAACTGGATATAGATGGATTGACATGTGAGACTCGCCAGTAGACACTGATTGTTTACTTCTCAGATAGAGGGATATATCCACGCATATTCGCGGGAAACCGAGTTTGAGAAAGGTAGACTTGGGGGATTCAACAGAAAAAGCTAAGGCAGTCCCACTGAATCCTCTACATCGGAACTCAAAGATATACTTACTCTAGAAAACATCCGTGGCGTAAGGCGCATAGATCTTTCACATACATGAATTACCAAACATTCTGCTCATATGTATGGGGCTTAAACGAACAATAAGCCAGACCTTGAATATAGTTGAGACACTAGTCAATGGGATTTCTCTCCGAATGCAGCAAAATCTCTCAAGCAAAGGATTGGCCTAATGAAAACAGAAAGTGGGATTGAAACAACATTGCAGCAGCGCTGATGGTACTCTTTCCACTGAAATAAAGAGCACATTCCAGACGAGAGCTTGCAGAGCTGAGACATGCCTATGACAAGAAACGCTTGGCAGTTCTTGTCAGGATTCAAGATATCACGAAGAAGCAGAAGGTAGGAGATACATGAAAGTAAGCAAGGATAGGCAGATGACGTGTACGAAGTGCTAAAACGAAACTACCTGGGGGACGACGTCCCCGAGCCCTTCTGAAAGGAGCTTCATTCAATTTCTCTCGAGATTGATTGGGAGCAACTAGCTCGAGGAATTTCTATATTGGTATGCTGCAGCAAAGTTGACAGGATTTGTTTTGTGAGCGTTCTTGGTTGTGAAATCAGTCAGCGGCTCCACAGACCCAATCCGGCAAGGATCTTCTCATATCCTAGCACACGGCAGGCGGTGTGATAGCAATTCTTGTATGTGCTGGAGGGTTTTCTGTCAGATGTTTTCTCCATCGATTGATGAAAAGCAGTGGTTGATAAGCCACGCACTTGCTTGAAGTTGTGCAACTAGGTGGCCCTGCATCCTACTGTGCGGGTTCAGCTTCCCGAGCCTATGTCCGCCAGCCCATCTTACGGCTTGTTCGTTGGAGACTTGGGTACTTTGACATAGAGAAGTCAGAGTACCTATCAACCCTCTAGATTTAAAACACTTTATGCTACCATTAGCTGTAGGCTTATGTAGCTACGGCTTCCAGGTAGAGGCAAAATTTTTGACCAGAATGGAATCGCTGATTCCATCGCAAGTGCAGTCCACTTGGCTCAGGAGAATGCAGATAATAGCGTTAGACAGATCTGCAGAAGAGAGTAAATCTGCTTCTCCATAGATATAGGCCTTATTCTAATGCCTGGAATACTTGCCAAGGACACCCGCAGAAATTTCGTGATGCCAGGAAAGGCAACGGTCACAATGGGGTTAATGCCAGTTTATGGGGTAGCCCAATGTCAAGATCGGAGGTCCTCTAGGTAAAATTTGCACACTGCCCTGCAGATCTGCTGCAGTTCAATGTACCTAAGCAATTCATGACTCCGGAGGACGATGGTTGAAATGTGAAGACCTGTGAGATGTTGTCGGGCTAAGGATTTCAGGACTCGGTCATATATGGTATTCCAATAAAAATGCTGGTTATTCGTAGCGTTAGAATACGTGCTGAGTATAAGCTGAACAACTGCATGATTGAAGCGAGTAAATGCCTTAAACTGAATGATGTGCGTAATCATCTGTCTAGTGTTTTAGGAACTGTTGATTGAATCAGTGGGTCCACGTTCTTACCTATGCGCAGCATTTCAACAGACAGAAGAGGAAAGAAAAGGATAGTCGACCTGCTGCACTTAGGCCTTCATCAATCTGTGCAGAGCTGCCATTTCTTCATCTTTTGTCGTGCAACGGCCTGACTGTCGGCGGGGTGTATGGGGGGAGTTCTGGTGTTACAGCGCATTACAGCCCGCTGAAGAAATTCCAAGTGCATAGGCGCGTAGTTGAGCACATCAATGACGTTATTGGCCAATCATCCCGAGGTTATCGTATCCGCATCGTCTCCGAGATGTGCAAAGATTGAGTTGAGTAGGATCAAACAGAAGTTCACTCTGTTACATTATGGTTGCTTGGCGTTACGGTGTTCATGCATGTCTAGGGTGTATATCCGCTAGCCCATTATATCAAAGCTTCACAATTATCTATCCATGGAATGCTTACAATTAATCATATCATTAACTAAGTAAATGGCCTTAATTTAACCTCGAGGAAAATTCAATCTGGATGGATCTTCATACACAAACGCCCCCAACCGCCAAAGCCTGCATTCCACCACTACTCGTCATATTCGAGGGTAAGTGTAGTAGGGATCGGTGATTCCGTTGAGTTAGAATCTAAGTATAGCCTCATTTGTACTCCAGCAAATTCATGGTGGACGATGCTGAAGTGGCCTTGTCGACCTGGCGCTCTTCTGATATTCTTGAGCTTGAAGACTTCTCGGAGGGTGGCAGTAAGCGAGCATCCCACAAGCCGGGCTCCCAAACAGAAATGTAAGCCATGTCCCAAGGTGAGGTAGTCGGAGAATGGACGATGAGGATTCAGTTTCTCCGGGTTAGGGAAAGCCAGAGGATCCATGTTAGCCTTTGAGGTGGCTACCAAAATTGTGTGCCCAGCCTTGACATGGATCGGCCCTCGAACGCCATCCACCACTGTTACGTCTTTGGCCGCAACACGGGGCAGGCCAGGAACGACTCCGGCATGGCGCATCCCTTCAAAAACAAATCCTTGAAGTTCTCTTTCCGAGGCTGCGTCCTCCAAATGGGCAAGTTCAATGATGCGCTCCTTATACTCTTCGTATCCTTCACTCAGGAACAAGTCAATCAACAGCGAAGCTTGCTGAGTCAGATTGCCCGCAACTGGAGCACCCATGCCAATACAATCACCCACCAAATCACCAATCGGCAGCTTCGTATCATTAAGTGCATGATATAGTCTGTCAGCGACTGGACCAACCTCGAATGCACTCCCTTTCGCAAGCCAATCAACAACATTCTCCTTCAGACCTTGCTGTGTTTTGAGGTGGGCTTCGAATATACTTCTCAGGACTGACCCAGCTTTCATCGCTGCCTCCCTTAACTTCCACTCGTTGCCAGGAATAATGTTGAAGCTCTGATACATGAAAAGAACAAGATAGGCACCAAAGGCTTCAGGTATGGATATCAAGCCATGAGGCTTCTCATGGGTTTTAAGCGGTATAGCAAACCGCTCTGCAAGCCATAGGATGGGCACCACATTGGTAACATCACGGACGATATCAATCGTCCTCTTCGTGCTTGTGGAGTACTTGAGCGACTTCTCCTTGATGAGCTTCACTACATTGGCGCTGAAGAACTTAGAAACATTTGCTTCGAATCCCTCTTCAAATAGGACTTTGTGCAACTGATTTGATCGGGGATCGTGTCGTTCAGCATCATCCCAGCCGATCAAAAAATCATGGCCGTCTGTGCAGTTGCGGATTGCTTTTTGATACATGACGTTAAAGTTCTCCCTATCTTCAAACACTTTCTTACAACCTTCCTGGGTGTGTATGCCAATGACATCCATACCGCTGGCGGGCCTTCTCAAGTCGTATTGGTCAATGACCTTGTTATTCTTCAAAATCTCTTTGGCGGCCTTAGGAGTGTAGAATGGCAGCAATACATACGGAGAAGTTCCAGTCCAAGCGCCAGGTACACCGTTGAATAAGAGATAAGGTAGCATACCTCCATACGAACCGGGGGGTCCAGAACTGATGAGTTTGGCAAAGCCCCAGTTAGTTAAAGTGGTACTGTTGAAATCGTAACTCAGAAATCGATCGCCTCGAACCAGTGAAACAGCATCGTCAAGAATACCTCGCCCAGTCGATTGACCCGGACAAACTCCACTTCCAGGCATGGCAGGTTTTGTGCACTCAGCCATCAATCCTGGATATAGTTCAAGGTTTTCAATATGGCCATATAGAAGCTCGGCAGCCTTTGCGGTGTCTTTATCTGAACACCATTCCTCGAAATTCTTGTAAGGCTTCAGATTGAGATATCGACGGAATCTAGAAAATTAACAAGTGTTAACATCCTCAGTGTAACTGCATAAACTGCGGATGATAACTTACTCGTTCATGGTGCAAACATTAAACACATCTCTAGCCTGTATCTGGCCAAGAAGATCCACAACCTTCAAACTGGCTGGAGTACCATGTGCACCAAAAGCATGTGCTGGCTCGTCGATGCAATTCTTGATAATTTCAGCTAGATCAGCATCATTAAACTTTCCATCCGGGCCTCTTTTAAGACCACCGAATGTCCACTGGCTTGGTGGAACAGCCATGAGCTTGTGTCCGACAACTTTCATAATTTGCTTGTACATGTCAACTGTCAGGTCGTCGAGCGACTTAAGGTCAGGGAGATTTTCTCTCAATATATCTTCCATCCATCGATCATCAGCAGCGCTGAGCGCGGCATGCCAATGATAAAGAACCGCGAATTCAACAGAGACGACGTTTCCGATCCCTCGTTCAAGACGCTTGCCGGATTGTTTAATCTCAGCTCCAAGGTCTAGTGACCAAGTTGAGTTCGCTCGTGGAGTATTGAGTATGGCAGCAACATAATCTTTCAACACAACAGATGCAAAGAACCCGACATTGATGTTACGCGACAATTGGAAGATATCCTCGTCTTGCCTGTTTCATCTCAACTGGTTAGACGGTGCTTTTTAGAGTACGGCCCGAGATTTCCTTATGACTCACCATTTCTTTTGCGCGTCACTGAGGCTATTCCAAGGCTTATACTTGCCGGCTTCATTGACGGAAAACAAGCTCTCCGCAATGTGATTGTGATTCCTCGAGAACATCAGCGCCACCGCAACCACTCCGGGTGGCATCATCATAATCCTCTCTGAGGCAACTGGCCACTTTATCAGCCTACAGCTTCGAATGAGTTACAAAGGGGGATGCATGCTGCATAGACTATTCTGAAAGAACAGAGTAGAGTGCGATAAAACGGAAGACCAACAGTGTACACATCTGGAGTATAGAAAAACTTACTAGAATCCGGAAAGATTGTCCCATTTTCATAAGTTCTGACCCGCTTTTGCTCCTTTTCTGTATTCCCATAGATGGTGCTTAAATCTACATAGCTAGAGGTCTCGTTGATCCATGGATCTGTCCTAGAAGTCTGGAAACACTCATGAATCACTACAGTAGCAAAAGAAAAGAAGAGTCGATTTAAACCGGATGGATGCTCACGAAACGGGCCCTTTCGCTTCAGAAGCTGGTCATAGACGAGCTCGGGATCTGGAAGATTCGGACCTTTTGGCTTTGTAGGTGGCACGCTGCGGCAGTATGGCGAGCCAGCTTTGCCCATTTCTGGTACCCACGGATTGTTGCCACTTCCATCGTGTATTCTGTACCTTGCTGTCGGGCCGGCCAGAGTAGGTGGTGGGTGAGGGAGATCTTGCCATAGCATGCCAATGAAATTGTTTGATATCGTCTGACTCAATCCGCTATTGAGCGGCAAAGTTTGCAACATAGAGACCCCATTTTCAAGCAGCAGATCCTTATCATCTAAAGGTTCACCAGATGCTAACGTCGTGATAGCTCCCGCAACAGTTTTCGCATTCTTGAGGCCCAAGTGGGTAAGGTCATGGCCGATTGATGTCTTTTCCGTCACTGGAATAAGGTTCGCCTGGTCGTCTCTCTTTCCATCAGGTGCTTTGGCTGGCTTCCGTCTAATTGATCCAAGCAGTGCTTTTATTTGGCCAGGTGCCATGTTGAATGGGGTCTTTCAAAGTTCAAAGAGTAAACTCAAAAGCGCGTGATACGTCTTGAATAAACAAGAGCGAAGGGCGACAGTGGTCAAAGAAAGGGATGCAGAAGGGAGTAAAGTCTCAAATGTATTCGAATCCAATCTGCCCCGCAAACGAATTGTGAAATCGGGTGTATAACAACACCAGTGGACCGACCCGCATGCGGCTGTCCAATATATTGGGATCGTTTTATTCGATCCCGTCGATCTCTGGAGGAGATAGTTGGACCAGTCATTACCTTATCCTCCCCATAACTGATGTTCGATCGGAGAGTAATTGCATCAGCTCAAAGAGCTTGACCAACCAGCACATTTAGAGTGAGACATAGGAACTCAGTAAATATGCATGCGATCTGATTGGGAATTGGGGGGTCGACGCTTGCAGCTACGGTGCTACGCGACAGAGGCTACGAAGGGATCTACACCGTAAAATTTCTGCAATCTATTGGCAAATATTATTATGGTATTTGGTGGCTGGCTGGATGTCGACCACCAGAGCCACATTTAACCTTCGCCTACGCATGAAGCGACGCAACACTTTGAAAATTAATTGCTGATCGTACTTCTCGCCTGCTGAACTGCCGCTGAAAGCTGATACATGCTCTTCAGAGATTGATTCTATGGGCGGTGAGCTAAGCCGCCATTTGATGTGATACATGGCGTTGCGGGCACGAATCGAAAGTGGCCGCAACTCCTCTCGAAATTTTATTGTAGTCTGCTCACATGGCTTCGTGATTAATCGTTATATGAATAGGGGTCTGCTTCCACAGCTGTTATAGTCGGTCGATTGACCTCTTTCATAGTAGGATAGCAGTTGAAGCATGCGACGTCGAAAAGGAGATTGAGATTGGCTGGTGCAGCACAGACTTCACTAGCCTACCGCCGTATAAGGTTATATCCTAGTCGCAGATCGCAACCTTAAATCCAGTGCCGGAAATTCCCCCGGACATTCCCAAGAAAAAAGAAAATATGCATTCCTGGAAGATCGCACGCGAAAATGTGAGATGATTCAGTTCTATCCGTCGTAATCATGCTACTTCTTTGTATTTGAGCCCTACCTGCAAACCAGCGACCTCGTTCAGATCAGATTGAACATCTCTCGGGGGGTAGTACACAGATGTTCCCAATCCTGTCGCGTTCTTGGCAGAACACTCATGTAGCGGTATAAGGTTGAAGATATCACCGAGCATCATGTCGGATCGCAAAGAGCCAAACCTTCTCTCTCAACCATTTCGACTTGAGCACCAGCATGCTTCAAGCATGGCTGTGCTTCGTGTCCCAACATAATAATGACTTTATCGTCATCACTCCAAGCCTTAAAACAAGAGATATTCCGGTATACCCATGCTTACCTCACCATCGAGCTCAAGTCCTGCTCCGAGAATGTAATTAATTGCTTCACAAACCAAGTCAGTGCAGGCCTCGTAATATTTTTAAGTTGATCTGCGAACGCTCTACCTTCCGGTACTCGAAGGCTATTCCACCTCGCCTTCTCCGAATACATCGCGTAATCGATCGCTCTTGGATAGCAGACATGCAAACGGGAGCAAACCGTCCATATCGACGAGGGCTGCAAATGGTTTCTGACTCCGCCAAAGGTTGCTATGATTGAAGTTGCGCTCTCTTGACTCAAACCCTACCAAACTACGTTTTCATTCCCTACTTCTGCAACCCCTCGTTGCAGCATATCGTAGATAGAGATGCAACTGGTACGATCCCTCATCACGTCTTGTTTTTGCATGTGCTGCTCGAGACCCTGGTTAGTTGAACCATTGATGGATATAGATTCTGACAAATGGTCACACGGGTCCTAGATGCACAAATTGAAGTGGAGATCGATCGTAAGGTTATCCGTCGTTTTGTGATGCTGGCAGGTAAATCTGGCCCATGATGCTCTGGTTAGGGCTGCGCTGCAGCCTTGGGCACCCGCCACACGCCCTGCAACAATATTATCGCTTCGAAAGCTTTGCAAAACATTCAATAGCACATGGAAACAAAACTTTAACAAAGCTTTAATTATATACAGTACAAGGCATGCTTTCAACTTCCGTTTAAATTCGCTAGTTTAATTTTTGTATATTTTAACTATTTGTGCACGCTTGACCATCGTTAAAAACAAATATGTTACATGTTACCTCGTTCTCAACCCAAAGCGATAGTGGCAAGAAGCAACTAATGACTGATCTTCCTGCTGCGCGGATGATCTCATGCAAAAAAAAAACCCAAAAAATGCGCAGCGAGGGGAAAGGGAGTCACCCCTAAGCGTGGCGCGAGCAATATCAAATACCTTCTCTTCTCTTCTAGTGAACGAATTTGTAACGATTTTTGAGGAGATGACAAATCCGCCAACACGTAGAGAAGATTTGCTAAGCGTTGCAGAAGGTCAACGTCAGATTTTGGTAGCCTGTGCTGTGGATTTGAATTATTCATCGACGAAGCTCAGACACATAATAAAGAATGCAATATAGTTCTCGTGGCTGAGCACCTCCTTTTTGCAGCTGATTGTTTTTCGCCATCACAGGCTGATGGAAAGCGAGTAACCAGAAAGGAAGAAGTTCTTGGCGTGGTATTTGAGAAGTACTTTGCCTCTCCCCTTTTTCTTATAAGCACAATGATCAGATTTTGTGTCGGAAAATAATAGTCAAGAATAATTAAAGTAGAATTGCTTCGAATATTTCTTATGTCTAAGGTCTATGAATTAAAGAGCGTTCGTATGAAATTCTAGTTGGTCCCCATGAAAAGAAAAAAAAGACAGCACCCATACAAATGCTGCTCGTCTTCAATGCCCATCCCTACCACTCTTCTGTCCACTCCATCTAATACATCCGACTCCTCCCAAAAATCGCAAAAACCCCGCAGCGATGCGGTGTAAGTGCTGGGCAAACCCTTGCGAACAAAGGAAAGTACAATTTCTCCCCTCCTCCTTCACTACTTCCCACACCCCCGCCCCTCAAAAACAATGCAAAACTCCATGAAAATGCTAAAATGGTGCCCCAATCCACATACCATCCCTCCTCGAAAGCCAGAAGAGCAGGAAGTAAAACTTGGCTGCGCGCTCTCTCTGCCGAGAACAAGACTCTCCCCTCTCGAAATAAAATCCTGAATATGCGTTGGGGGACCACCCCAAAAAAACAGATAACTCCGGTCTAATGCAGATGCTGATGCTGGATGAAACTCCAATGGCGGTCGTGAGACCATGCGTCTTAAACAAAATCTCTCTCTATGGGATGTCGCCTGGCCTCAGATGACCCTTTTTTGTTCTCCGATCGTGAGATTGAGGAGGAGGGGAGGTGCAAGGGTCCGAGTGAGGAGGATATTTAGTTGTATCCTCCGCGTCCGTCTTCCTCTTCATCATCGTCGCCGCGGTTGTAGCCTCCGCGACCGAAGTTCAGTGGTGCGCCGCCGAGGGGCATGCGAGAGTCCTCCTCAGAGTCCTCGTTGGGACCGTTGTAGCCGCCGCGGCCGAAGAGGGTTGGTGCTTGCGTAGCAGCGGAGGAAGAGGTCATGGCGAATGCAGACATTTTGATTGAAGATTTATATTTGATATGAAGAAGCTGAAGAGTAGTTTGCTTGAAGAGTAGAAAAGGAGTGAGAGGTACTTGAAGTGGTGTTTTAACTGTTGGCTATTGTGTAGATGATGTGAATGTGTGGTGAGGATCGAAACACTGAGGACATACCGGCCATCTATATACCATTTCTCAGACCGTTAGGATATCGGATTCGCAGCCACCCCCGACCAACACTTCATCTCATGAGCCCCATTCAGCAAAGCCAGTCACAGTCATCAGCGTCATATAATCAGCACAGACTCCGGCTGTGATGTCTACGTGGGGTCTGCTCTCATCCATCTGGGTGGTGCGCTCGTGGGTGCCTCAGCCATGTGCGAGTCCTGCCTAATCTCATTCTCGCTCCACTAGTTCACGAACTGCTCGCCCGAAAACAGCTTAACCGGAAAATAGGTGACTGTGCTATGCATAGCAACAGCACGCTTCCAAGGCTGCATCGCCGAACTGATAAACGGTCAGGACAGATTAGTCTATTTGCTGCTCTAGCAGTACCTTGCATACGACCGAGAGGCGCCGTCCACAGAAGCCCACGTTTTTGCACAAGCATGGCCACGATGACCCAAAGATCTTGCCTGGCAGCACAAGGGGCTGTCTGCATGCGGAGGATCTTTGAATCGCGCAGGTGTGCAGCGCCTGTCTATCCATAATTGTTCAGCCCTATACCGCTTACTCCATAGACAAACCCTGGCTCAAAAGTCTCCCTGCGTGTATCGACGCTAGAAGCTTTAGAAGTATGTGGAATCAAGGGTTCCTGGAACCTTAAGACCCCAAATATAACCAGCCACGATTCGCTTCACTATTTATATCCTGGCAGTCGTGGCTGGTCGTACCCTCTCATCCAATAGTTTCCCCTTGTACCCTAGACTAAGGACTTAAGCGAGGCCTCTGTGTCGGTGGCTGACTGCAAGCTGGCTCACACCGCACTCTCGACTCCTGGTCAAAAGGTTCCTCGTGTTTTGTCGGAAAATTTGTCCTTTGTTAGCTGCAATAGTGACTGTGAAGTTCTGTAAACGGATGAGTAGATTACTCGGCGAGGTGTTATGGCTAGGCGAGCGATGTAACACGGAAAGACGAAACGAGGGTGCAAGAACCAGAGTCCGATAAGCTCATTAAATTTGATTACCTTACAGGAAAATTCGGGAGGCTGTCCTTTGTAATCCCCGATATACGGTTCAGATTTGGAATTGGAATTCCTGAAGCAGAGCTAGCCTCCTGCCAGCTAAGGAGTGCTGTCCTCTGCGGTATTTTAGTCAACGGGTAGAAATCAGCCAGCCGACATCTGAACTACCGGCCCTTTTTTTCCAGCTGTGTTACACAGTGACGACTTGAGATTCCAGGAGATGCAGCCAGCCTTGTTCTCTGCCTCGCCGTGCCTGATCCAGAAAAGCGAGTCCAAATACTCGTCTCCGAGTAAGAACGCTTCATTCGATATTTGTTCAATTAGCCGAAAGTGTGCAAGAGGTTACGTTACAGTACCAAACGTTCGCCTGGAAGATACCGTTGTGCCGCCACCCTGCTAGCGCTGATTACTTGCATTAGCTGCCGCTATTTCAGGCCCCCAAAATAAACCTAGGTCACTGCCACGTTTTTTTTTCTATGGTAAACACCATCGTTTCTTCGTGTAGGGGTGTGGTAACGCATGCAAAGTCATATAATTACCATGAAAATCACGACTATCCGCTCCTCTGTTGGCTTATGAGAGACGGTGTGAATGGCGAGGACATTCATCTTTGAGAGTGACGCGTTAGCCAAATACAACCACAATGACGTTTTCGACCGAGATTCCTGATACAGCCAGTCACATAGCAACGAGTCTTAATCTGCATATTGTATAATCAAAATGATGCTAAAATTCTCTACAAACAATAAGTACTTAGCTTGTAAGAACAAGCCCGAACCACAACAGCGAAATTAGACGGCGTCTATTCAGTCCCTCGTCTATGCTGCGAGGAGACCATGGCTGCCAAGATAGAAATACTGGGGAACAAGTAGGATTCAGGAAAGATACGAAGGGACAATAAATTGTACATATTGATTGTGACATGATTTTACGGGGCGGCACATGGCATAGGGGGCTCGGTATAAGCTGCGTCTTATGAGATTGAAGCTTGCTGAAGAACCGTCCAACCAATCTATGCCCTGCCAACAGAGAGGAAGCGAGACAAGCGTATGGAATGGGGGTGGCAAAGCCATGCCTCGATCACACTTCATCTGATCCAGGTTTCTCCACGTGTTTAGACTCCAGAAGGTTTGGGATGGATACCTCCACACTGGTCTATTTGGGGGCTAACTCATTCGCATCAAGTGGCAGCCATAGCCAGAGGGAGCGTACAAAGCTTACTCTTGTAGGTCCATTGTGGCTCAACGTATTGATACGGCTTTGAACTGTGAAACATGATTGGAAAAAGCAGATGACTACACACTGCCGAGGCCTGCGTAATACATGTTTTGGTGAAATATTTTCCCATCGTAGCAGAACTATATGATTCTAGACCATGTGGAACCTAGGCCTTGGTAACCGGCTCTCGGTGCCTTGCAAGGTTGTCTTACTAGTCTGTCCACGCGAAGAGGCTGAGACCGATGTGTTGGAAAAGGAATGTTGTACAAAGTATGAAATTATTGGCAGTATTTAATCTCCAACGAATGCTTCACTAATTTTAGATTGAGAAGATATGTTTGATTGTTGGAGGTCTCGTACCAGGTTGGTTTAAGCACGTGACAATACGCCACAGGGTAGTGATTCGATGACGGTTATAATACATTGTCTACTCGGGTTGTACCAAGGAAAGCAGGTCGACGGCACGAACATTCCAGCCAATGACCACAAAGCAGGAACATTCTGATTTCCTGATATTGTCGAACAAGCTTACACATATCGTGTGCACTAAGCCTCTTATTTTATTCTTGTCAAGGCAGCAATTAGTTTCTTAGCTCACGGAATCGCCGTGACTATTGTCCGCAAAACATTGGTAGTCTTGGGGGCGGTGTGAATAACAGCGTAGATGCGGATTATACGAGTGGTCAGCACCCTGGTACAAGCGGGAGAAATGGGAAGACCGCTTAGTCAGGGCTATGCATATTTTGAGAAATGGAAGAACGTACTTGTCAAGGAGGCGACTAGTCGAAGGAGTAATCAGTTGATCAGGAATGGGAAGTTGAATGAGGCCTCCATTTCCCGCACTTGTACAACATGAACTGACCTCGAAGGGAAGGTAGAAAATAAATGAGCATCTGGTCCTTTTTATTCTTTGATTGACAGTAAGAAGCGAATACGATAGATTGTATCTCCACACGTATTGTGGAAGTAAAACTCTGTGCAAAACAGCTTTACACATAACGACGCTGAGGTACGCATGTCCTGGACGACTTAACTAAACCGTAGGTTCGAATTAAGAGCAGTGCGGAGCATGGACAACCAATTTCAACATGGATGACGACATCAAAAGCTTCTGCACATACATTGATCCCTTTAAGTTGTAGTTATTGGGAATGAAGATTTAGATTCCGATTGGAACTACCTTTCGATTCCCCACTACATGAAGGTTCGCATCCAGTCAAATAGCGTCAATCGCCAATGTGATAGCTTATGTGAGCCGAGTACGTGATAAAGTGCTTCCTATTGCAGAGTAAAACTTCAAAGGTGATGAAAAAGATGGTAAGATATTGTCATCATCCCACGCTGAGGTCAGAAATTGTTAACCTATGCCTAGTCTGTATTAAACATTAATGAGGCTATGGTCAACGATGCAGAGCATCTTGACGTGACCTATAATAAAAATGCCTCATGGAAATTTTATATTCATACTGAATTTTGTTACCTGATCAGGCACATGGGGAGATATTTAACTTGACTCACAATAGTTCCAGCAAAGGTTGCCTATTTACTTGAAGCTGCTTTGACTTCAGCTAAGATGGCACGACGCAATGGGTAAGTAGATCAGGGTATTTTAGAAATACTATGCTACATGAAAGACAGGCAGAGTGCTGAAGGGCAGCTTTCATCTTGACTCATATCAAGAACAGGAATTGCTATGACATAGCAATCTATTTCAAGAGTGTCCTCGCGTCAACTTCACGGCTTTTCTCGGGTGGTCTAAGTAGCCTGCTTTGTAGAACTTTTGCGAATATGCAAACTCGAAGCTGGTAGCGGCCGAACTACCGCAATGTCAACGATATGAGCAACAATGATATTTAAATCATCTGGCATATTCATTGCAGTACGATGTGTGCAAGGCGAGGCAACTCAAGTAGTCTTGAGTGGGTGACCCTATTACCGTCGACCTCCAACCACTATTCTTTGGTGGCAGAGCAATATATGTGTAGGAGCGCTGAGTTTGAAGTCCTGTATTCCCAGTATATATTTGCAAGGCGAATGGTGGTGCAGCAGACCATGGTGATTCAAGTCCTTTGCACTTCCTCCAGCACCAAACTTCTTGTCCTGGATCCCTCCAAAGACAGCGCAGTTTATAGTCGAGGCTCTTAGAAAGTGCACAATTGTACAGCGTATATAATTTGCGAACCCGATTCTCGTAATAGCAGGTCCATTCTCTGCTCTGAAAGCGGTATGCTAGCTGTGTGCCTCTGCTCTCTGGTGTTTCGGTTGCCAAGTCCGACATGGACTTACAACTTGAGCATCAACGGTGTACGAATGCTTCCTTAATTGCGATAATCCTCGCTGGCACACTTCATCAATTCTTCTGTGGAAGCATGTGAAGGTGGTGTGCTAGAAGTCCTGTGTCGAAGGGGTCGTGTCTGGGGCGAAGGATTTGGGTTCAACAATGTTCACGACCCATGGGCTGTAGCGGACTTAACTAGCCCCCATGCAAATCTGTTTGCAACAACAGGTCGGCCGCCAACAACTCTTTTCTCTTCGGTGGAATGCTTTTTGATACAACCGCCACCAGTCACTCAAAAACCATCAGTCTTAACATTGGACCACACATACATCGCATTGACAGATAACTCGCGCGCCATACAGACCCAAACAACAGCGACAATTGGATAAGCTAAGTGATAGTGGTTGTCTAGGGCATCTACAGGGCCACTTAGTGCTGTGCAGTGACCTGGAGATTCTGCAGGGTCTTCGGATAGTGTACAATCTTGAACCTTGGGGATGGTCGTTAATGATGTGTTCAGCTGAATGGTTCTACAGGGTGTGCCTCGCCTGTCAAAACTCCCCAAGGTTAGGGCAAAGGAACCCCCAACGAAACCTGTCCAAGATTGGCAACTCCTGAAACCTCAATCACCAAAGGTGGGTAGCATATTCCCAACAGTCGGGTACGCTTGAACGAAGTCGTGGCAGTATGTTCAATTGAGATTTGACAATGGTACTGTGCTGTGGCAAACGGCCTACAGCATGATGAAGCACAAATTTCTCCGAGACACCAGCTCATATAATATCTTCGAGCAGCAGCTTTAGTGTGAGAGCCTGTGCTCAAAAAAAAGTTCATGCGCTCGCCTATTCCCAAATACCTTCACTTCTAATTTGCTGTCTGAAATACCCTATAAAGCGGCTACTACAAACAAGTCTGGCGATTCTCAGGCCCCTTTCTAGACCGGGGCCACGATGTTACCATGATATGTGAGCATTGCCGGCTCAACTGTTGTGAAGACAGGATGAAGAGAGCGATATTCTTGAAGACTTACAATTGCTTTCTTTTGACCCGGCATAGGTGACGTTTACCAGACTAGTTTTCCCAGTGGACCGCCGGTGAAAATTCGTCTCTTTGATGGATGGAATAAGCAACTTGTCATAGTTAAAACGATCCACAGCTTCTCTTTGAATGGGCACATATATGATAGTGATGTGGGAGAGGAGATATTTCTAGGCCCCATATTGATAACCACGATATGGCTATCCGACTCGACCCAGGCCTTTAATGCCATGGTTATGGTTTATTCTTCCGCTGATCTCATAACTACACACACATCATATATGTTACAGTGACTTAGGTGCTATACCTTCTATGTTCTCAGGCCTCGTGTGGCAGGCTGGCTGCCTATGAGATTTTTTGCTGAAACGATAACTACATCCCGACTGGGGAATGTTACTGACACAGTTTTGGGTAAGTAACCACGGGATGGGCTGACCAAAACGTACTCATGCCGTCGAGCGAAACAGTACCCTATTATGAACACCATGCGCTGTTCAAAGGAGCAACGCACCAGATTAATTGGGGATCGAGTCAATCTAGATGAGACGTCCAATATACATAGATGCCCAAAAAGACACCCCTACTGCTAAAGTTGAGCTGTTGCCTACCTTTTGCCCGGGGGTTTTTTTTATAAAGAAATTAATTCACTGCCTACATGAAGTGTACTACCTGAACAGTTTTATCGCATCAATGGACAATTTTGATATAATCTAATAATACATTTCACTAGTTATTCTGGATGTCAATTCATTTTGAGGCTTAGCGATGCATTGTCAGCAACGAGCGACCACCCCACCATATTTGGGGGCGAGCTGCGCCGCCATTGTTGTTGAACAGCGTTCGGTGACAGAACCAACACTATGCAGCAGGGTTTTCCATTATTTCAAATATATATTCTAGTTTAACACCAGATTCGATTTTTGGTAAGATTTCGGGCTCGAGCTGAATATTTGCGATAGTCGCCCCACAAGCAAACTCTCGATGGAGCAGGACTTGAACGACTTTAATCCCGGCTCCCGGCATATGAAACAGTATAATCGTGTTTCGGGATTCTGGTGCCGTGAATACCTTTCCATATGCCTGGGGCCGGGACTTCGGAAATCGCCCCCCCTTTCTTAAGCGAGTTTGCTGTGGAATTCAAGGTGCTGAAGTCAGCTTTTGCGGCCAATCTGCTGTCGTAGTTCTGTCGCCGCGTGCTGGACACACCACGGTGTTGCATGTCTGCAGCTAATGCAGGTAAGCTTATTATTCTAGGAGCTGTGGCCATCTCGGGGCGTCCTCAGCATCCAGGTCGAAGGGAACTATACATTGTACTCGGTTAATAGATATTGCGGTTGTGATGTATGTATATATATATATATATATAAACTACGTGCAACCTGCAATCATTACGCATCATGGAATTGGGTGTCATTATTCTTCTTATTACTTCGATACGTGTATCCTCGTAAACGTCCTAACTTTCCGATCATGACCAAACCATAATACAACCGTTCCCTAAGTCCCGGTATCCGGCTTCGACTGGTCCTTCGCCAGAGCTGGCCTTCCCTCATGGAACCAAACCATTTGGTAAATCGCCATCCTCCATTTTCCCTACCACCATCTCCAACAGGTAACAAATACCAGGTCCCTCCTCACAGTCTTCGCCGCCCTCCCCCTCTGGACAACGCTTGAGCTCACAGTCTGGATGTTCTACACGTTCCGGGCATAGCGCGGCCTCTACTCTACCTCCCTGCTCACTACGACTTGGGGCATAACCATCCATACGATCGGCTTCATCCTCAAGTTCTGCGTGCCGTGTAGTTTTTGACGGATAATATCTATGTTGTGTGGCGTACTTAACTAGCGAAACCCAAAAAATTATATTGGGTATGCTCGAGCGTATTTTAAAGCAGAGTGGTTGGTTAGGTGTATCAACACTGTTGAGACAAGAGTGGCTATCCCGAACAAATCGATGTTGGCGTTAGACGGAATAGTACAAAATGCTGGGTGTGTGTTGGCGCTTGTTCTCGTTGATTGTGATAAGAGAAGAAATTTATAGAACTGAAAGTATACGAGACCTCATTGCCTCGTACTTCTCAGCCTTCGCCTTTTGTATGCTTGGAGGGGCAGACGATGCTCTCATGGGACGAGTGGAGGTATGCTCATAACGAGCCTGAGATGAGCCAGCTGGTGCAGGGCCAGAAAGAAGAGATAGTGCTCGTCGTCTTGTAATGGATTGTTGGGAAAATGCTCTAGCCTGCTGGAGATGAAGTGGATTTTGGACACCCAGTATCGAATCTTGGATTGAAAATATGGTCTGCAAGCAGGCCGAGAAGTGGAATGATGACTGATGGCTTTGGCGTACTAGCTGTGACTGAAATGCTTGTCGCTCAGTCTCTGCGATGGCATCTGGCAGCCAGGTGGGCCAAACTCGTGAGCTGCGTAGAAAAGTAGCTCGCGTAACGGAGGCAGCCATCCTGATGGTTGTTGAACGGGAGTGAGATCAATCAATGATACTGGTAATGGTACAACGAAAACTCCAGGTCTTCTGAATGTGTGAAGGAAAAATCGATACTGATTTGGACACTTGCATAGGAAGGAATAGTCTGGGGAACAACCTTATATACAAGTATTTTAATTCCCTCTTCTCCACGTATATCCCGAGATCCTTTAACGCCGGGGTATCTATCTCATGATCATAATGTCGTACCACCCTATTTCTTGCTTCGTCCTCGTCCGTTTCCTTTCCCGTTCTTGGCGCTTTCTTTATCAATGAAATCCTTCATGATGTCATGCAGTGCATCGTTACGTCTCGCAATAAGGAGTACATCGTCTGTATTAATGGTTGTCCGACCCGCATGTCGACAGAAGGATTCGAGATCTACCGAAACGTTTTCTAAGATGTTCCATTAGGATCTGTAGGAATCACCCAAAGGAAGCAGAGACAAAGATACCTATTTGTGCCCAGACCATCTCAGTTAAAGCACCAATAAACTGTGGTGTTGCGTTTGTATTGAGTCGAAGAGATTCTTCATCTACTATTTTACCGATGGAAAACCACAACGCAGCTTTCAGACGCTATTATTTCATAAGCGTCTTTTGAATGGTTTAGCATATTGAACAGGTGGCTTACCTCACGTAGCTCATCATCCATCTGGGCCGACATATTAAGCCCGGAAAGCTATATTTTGTTGGAAGTTAGATATGTAGTGGTCTTTGCCCGGCAACACACTACACATACAAGTACGTGATGTTGGGAAACGCGGCACGCGTAGTGAAAACCATGACTGAGCCGATAAGAAGTGTCGATAAGGCTACCGATAATCTACCGAGGCAGGGAGAGCAGGGGCTAGCGGCCGGGTTTTGGTCTGCCCTACAATCATTTAAAAAAGAAATCCTCAAATCCCTCAAATCCCACAGGACGAACTTAGCATCCTTCTCAACGACTCAATCATATTCACAAATCTCGGTTTTCGACCGCAACAATCGTCTTCCAGCATCTACGTGTTTAAGGTGAAGCCCGAAATAAATTTCCAATCATACGGAATCAGCCTGCGCCTAACCAAAAATCATATACGTCAAGATGGCAGCGGTGGTGGACTTCGTTACCTACTATGTCGTCAATTTTTATACAAATGTGATACATACCGTGGATGGAATGGATGCGAAGAGGTGGATTAGGCTCGTGGCAATCGTTGGCGCATACCTCCTTTTCCGGCCATTATGGATCAAGTTTGGTGCATATGTTCAAGAAAAGGAGCACGAGAAACCCATCTCAACCGAAGACTTGGAAGTTATGGCTGGAGGAAAGCCCAAATTGACGCCGAATGATATAAGAGGGAACCCGGTGAGGCTGCCGGACGATAGTGAGAGTGAGGATGAGGCAGAATCTACTGGAGCAGAATGGGGAAAGAAGGCTAGGAAACGACAGAGACAGGTGCTAAGAAGGATCTTAGAGCAAGAAGAGGCGCTGCTTAAAGAACAACAGGAAAACGAGGACGACAAAGATATTCAAGAATTCTTAGAGAGCGATGTATTAGTCGATTACAAGGAAGGCGAGGAGGGTTGGTGATAGATATTCAGATCAACATTCAAAGATACTAGGAAGGGAAACGGGCATATATGCTCCCATAACATTACGGGATCAGAGGCACCATTGTACAACATAAATTTGAGGCACTCTTACAGCGCAGGGGTTGCTTTTAAGTAGGTTGACATCGCAACGATGTTTAGCGTGTAAGGCTACAGCTTCTTGTGGGCTTGCAATGCGCAAAGAATGGATCATGTATAAAAGCCGCGTCAGACGGATTGCAGCAGGAGCAATCCTTCTGGGAAGCATCCAAGATAGGATATCTCTTGCGAAAGAAGTAATGTGACGGCGAGGCAGAGGGGGAACATGTAACATTTATATTGAAAGCCTATGCAGATCTTCACACAGGAGCTATTCAGGGACGACGTTGATCATAATTTGATCAAATATCTTCCGTCCTGGTGGCCAAAACGGATTTTGTGTCAAATAAAAGCCTCTCAGTGGCCAATCCTGAATAGCACAAGTATCACCACTCTACCTTTTCCAAACAAGTCTCCTATAGGGGGAGAAAAATTCATATTTTCTTAAGGGAAAGTCTCCCTTCAGCTTCAGGCTGCTCCAATCAAGCAGTAGTCTGTGCAACGCGGTATTTCTGTGCTGCATGTTTGTTCCCGTCAAGCGAATTCATATGTCTCTCTCCTGTTCGCCAAAACTTCCGAGAAAACAGAAATCTCAAGGAGCTGAAGGCGGGTGGAGGGGCAGAATCCCGCCGCCACAATCCGTCATCTCAGCGTTTAGGGTCTTGTCATCCTTCCTTCACCCTCAACAGCTGAGCTGAGCAACCACCAAAACAACAACAACAAACAACCTCACACTTCAATCTTTTGGGGGGAAAAAACAGCACACAAAAATTTACCATGATAATGATTTGAATGCAGATTTAATCAGAGCGAAGTTCTAGTGTCTAGCTTTTTGCCCTTTTTAGTGTTTGCTTTTGTGCCGGAACCAAAGCCGCAAGCCATCGATGCTCTCTGCGTTTACTGAATAGGCACCAACCATGGAGGCTCCTACTCAGCGACGAGATATAAACGAGCTTCTCGTAAATGGATATTTCAAAACCTCAAGGGCTAGGAGTCCAGCAGGGTAAGCAAGTCGGCTTATGGATTAGTTGTTAAGGCAATACTAACTCTCAACAGCTCGACTCCAACCACAAATGCTCCATCATTTCTCACAACCCCAGCTGAGCAGGGTGTTTCTCGACCGCAGTCTGTCAGCAGAAGTCGAGGACCTCCTAGGCGACCACCACCACGTCCAACAGTAGAAGATGAGGCGATATCGCTTTCCAAGGAATCTTTTGCAACATCGTCTGCCCCATCTTATGACCCTCCTCTCAGAGGTATAATCGACCAGTGGCCCGTTATACTCGAAGCAGATGTATCACTGGCTGAGGCAGCCAAGTTGCAAGGCGTACCATCTACCACAAAGGAGCAAGAGGAGAACCCAGAAAGAAGATTTGTTTTCATTCCGAAGCCAGACTCGGAGTCAGATCAAGCGGATGCGCCTTCAAGAAGAGGCCCGAAGAGTGACGTGGGTACACAAGCAAGGAGGGAAGGCGAGAATTTGCAGCCACGTCCACCGGTAGAGAGACGAAGGAGTAGGCAAGATCTCCCATCACTGCAGACGAAGGTACCTCGAGACATTCCACCACAATATCGTCGAAGCGCGTCAGGCTATGGTGGTCTTACTCCAACTGAAAATGACATTAACTCTCAACAGCCGAGTTCGCGAACTCCCGGTGAATCATTACTCTCGCCAGATGCGCCACGTGGGAAGGATTATTTTGGATCTGCTCCGCGACATCATAGGACAAGTAGCTTTGGGGGTAGATCTGGCACATCCACTGTGGACAAGCGAAAGAGTGGAAGCAGTATTCCTGGTGGTTCGTGGACAGAGCCTTCAATGGATAACAGACATAGCGGGAGCTTTGACAAGCTCAAACCAGTTGCGAATGAGAAGTTGACCAGACCACAAGAATTATCCGAGGAATATCGTCGTCGGGACAGACATACCCGAGGTGCATCTACTCATTCTGCCCGTCTGTCAGCTGGTGGTTCAGATCGGGAGAAGTCTGGCAGGTCATCATCACACTCCAATAGGCGCTATCAGAGTGATAGTGAGTCTGATTTCGGAGACAGTGGATCGGAGAGAGGCCATAGGCGTCGTCATCATAGGCACAGAGAACTACAGGTGGAGGACCATCATCGTCGCTCAGCATCGCGGTCTAACAGGTCTTCCATGAATTCTCGGTACAATATATCTCCAGTACCTTCGCCCAGTAGATCTCCAAATAGAGCAAGAGAAAGAGAACGGGCTGAGACTTTTCCGCAAAGAAGTGGGAGTCGAAGCCCGATTGACAGGCCTCTCTCGCCATTTTCGCCATTTGAGGAGACTTCTCGCCCGTCAGACAGACTAAATCCGATGGATCTGCCGGCGGGTCCCAGGTCACGACAGTCACATTCAATCTCAACTCCGACGGTTACCACTGCAACACCTACTTCTAATCGGCCAGCTGTTCTGCCAATACCTATTCCAATGAGTAACAATCACCCGGAGAATACTCGGATGCCCTTGATGCCATCCGCGGATGATAATCGCTCTCAAACTGCTAGACCTGCTGACCCAAAGCCTTATTGGCAACCACCTCCTTTTCAACCGCCATCTAATACTCTACAAAAACCAGTTGGGTCTTTCCGTCGTTACTCGGAAGATGTTCAGAAGGGCATTATTCCGTTGCCGTCTTGTCCTCGAACCAATTTTGTACGTGGGAAGAATGATTGGCTTACATTGCCACGATGCCATGAATTTGACATATGCCCATCCTGCTTCAATTCTACCATTGCACCAACCGAGTTCCGCGACCTTTTTGTGAGAGCGCCTTATAGGGATGGGGATATTATCTGTGATTTTGGGAGCTCGCCATGGTACCGTATCGCCTGGCTGCTGACACGGAAGATGGGGAGAAGAGATTTGGGTCTTTTCTATGATCTCGCTAAGATTGCATCGATCGAACCTCAATGTGAAGCAGAAAAGGAAGCAATCCGACCATGGCACTCCCTTGTTGACCCAAAAACAAGAAATTTTATCCCGAATTTCCATGTCTGTTATAGCTGTGTCAGAAGCGTTGAGGCGCTATTACCTCCTATCACAGGCTTGTTCAGACCACTACATCCTAAACGACCAATGGGGGATCCTCGTATTTGTGATCTACGTTTCAATAGCAAACGCTTCATCCAATATTTTGATACGCTTGAAACGACAGCCGACAAAGCCGTAGATATTGACGCGCCTCCCGATACCCGAGCACTCATGTCGCTTTGTAAGCGTATGGCCATGTTTCCTGAGTGCCAGCGTGACACTGATCTCACGGACGCATACTGGAATGTCATCACGCAGCTGCCTGAGTTCACTGTTTGTGAAGAGTGCTTCGACGAGGTGGTGTGGCCTGAGCTAGAGGACGAGAAAGCAATACCAATGATGTTTAACAAGAAGCTACAAAAGATTGGTAAGGCGAGTTGTCAGCTGTATAGTCCGAAGATGAGGGGCATTTTTAGGACGGCAGTTGATGGCAATGATTACATGCTGCTGGCGAGTAAGGCGAGAGAACGCAGGAGCGTAGAGATGCAGGTTAAGAAAGACTTGGACGGCCTACGAAGGATGGTCAAGCAGGGCAATCCAGAAGCCCTAAGTGAAATTTCGAGGGTTGAGGAGGAGTGGAAAAAATGGGAGTAATGAGAGTATGAATTGACTGATTACGATGAATGACCTCTCTAGCATTGAACCTCATATACTCCTCTGAGTGACCCACGTGCCACAATGTACTTATCCGAGTTATGATAGTATGTCTCACCGTCGCTTTTTTGAAAATTTTCCTACATTGCCTTACTCAAGTAGCCAAGTAGCAAAATATACTTCTCAAAAATCATGCAGAGTTGAGAGTTGGTGGAGGGTAATGTCGTTGAAATTCAGTGTGTTGTCGTGAATATGATTTCTAGGCTGTTCCAAAACAAATCTTTCACAACGCCTCACCGTTTGTATCACTCTTCACGAGTCCAACAGGAACGACATACATACGATGTCTCTCCACCCCCTCTCCTTCATCTTCCCCAGCAGAGCTTTCACGCCCTCGTCCGTCTTATTCGTAAAGACCGACCAATAACTGGTCCGGTACCCCTCCTAAACCACATAGATCTCTTCCAGCTTTATCGGCACCACATCACGATCAGCCACCGAGAGAGCTAGGTCCCTCCCCGCCGCCGCGTGCAGAAGCACATCCACGAGCTCCTGGCGTCCGAGGTCGATACGCGGCAGCCGCGCGACCTGGACCCCGCCCTTCCACTCGTCGTCCTCGACCTTTCTGCCTCTGCCCTTGTAGTGCATCAGCCTGTCGTTCACGAGGATGGGGCACGCCGTGACGCTTCGTCGTGTGGGAGCTCGAAGCCGCGTTTCCACCATCACTATGGCGCTCTCTGCTGTGGGCTGATCGGGGATATCGTCATTTCTGTTTTCCTGCCGCGCAAGCTCGGCGTCTTGTTCTTCGCCTAGTTGCGAGTCTAGGTGGTTTCTGATGTTCCGCAGTGAGCGTTCTAGGCGTCTAGCGTTTCATCCAAGTGTTGGATCTCTTGCTGCGTGGCGGAAAGTCGCTCGCGCGGGCTATATGGTGGTGGAATATCCCCCATTGTGAGGTTATATTTCGGAAACCTGATGGCGGCATTGTATGATGCTTGGGGATTTCTTTAGCGAGCGTTTGTTATTCCAGTGGTCACATTTGTTGGAAGAAAATATTATATTCAAGTGTTAGTAGGCTAGACGGTCCAGAGGCTGCAAGCTCTAAGCCATCCCTAGAAAGCACTTCTCAACTACCATTCTAGAATAAAGCTAAAGTATATAGACTCAACTCCCCTACATACTGATGCAAATCCCGGCGAACTCTCAAAACTGCACTTTCCTGGGCCAGTCTAGCATTTAGAGCGCTTACTAGTGCTTAGAATACCTCAAATTGTTCTAGAATGGTGCAACGCGTGCTATTTTTACATTTAATAAATTACCCGTTCATAAAACTTTCCATTATGCTTTCTAGATGTTTAGGCAGCTGTCATAGTGACGGCGCTACTTGGCTAGATCCCGTCCTTAAAGCCTTTCTAGATGCCAAGAATTAGTATATATTTCAAGCAAATACTACATATTCCGACCTGAGCTATTTCTTGCCACGACAGCCCTATATCCTATCGCTTTATAGCTATGATATTTGATAACCTTATATGGTGTCAGGCTTCCTGCCTCTTTACGTTGCAGAAAAGTAGCCTCAAGCTTAGACGGCACATTATTAAAAGTAACGCTCGATGAGCATCTAGGGCTTGTAAAAGCCATTTTTCGCACTTCTTATATCACGGCTCACAGAGCTGTCTCTGCTCCAACCCCTTCACATGCCTACCTTCCTTCTTACGGATAATGGTTCAATGGCTCAAGCGCGTGCCCATCACTTTACGAAGAATATGAGAAAAGTAAGGAAAGAAGCGACATGATTCTGTCTATCTAGAGAGAAATCAAGGATCGATGCAAGAATTACAACTATTTAAACGCCTATTACAAATTGAAGGTTACCAGCCGGATCTAAGCGGAATATCAAACTAGCTATTCAAGTAGATAGCTCTTGAAATACTTCAAACTCTCTCTAAAGAGGAGAATATTAACGGGAGTATATCAAATGATATGAACGATGTCATGATGGTACATTTTGTATTCGTCTACGCTCAAGTGACTAAGCCAGTTCGGCTCTCGATATGACCTCACGTCTAGATATTGGGAGCATACAGCGGAGGCAACACTGATCTTTGTGACCTTGAACTTATTATACTGGCATCCGATCACCGCTCATCTCATCCTTCACAACATGGCTAAGACGGATGTGAACATTTCGTCGGCGTATTCTTGAGCCAAAACGTTTCCAATCCCCGTCGGCTCTCAGAGTTACGTGCTCGACAGCACGGACGCACCTGATTAATAACTTGACAAAAGCTTGCCGAGTTGCGAAGATGAGAGTTAGTTACTGTGCGCCTCCAAGAACGAATAGAAGAGTTTGGTTCAAGAAAGACGCGGTTGCCATTGTATATGTATCCTAAAAACAGCACTTTGTGTAAAGATTTACTTATTTCGGATCTTTTTAGAGCTTACGATTATGGTTAAAATCGTATTTTCACAACACGATCCAGTCATTAAAAGAGTGAATGGCTCTTCAGAATAAAAATACTAATTAGGTTCAGGCTAAAATGTGTAAATTGGTTGATACTCATTTAATCTGACGTAGCTGTGCGTATTTACGTATGTTGGGGTTCAAGTAATCCACCAGTGAATATAAGTTTAGACAGTTATCATGACTTGGGACTACAGTAGAGAAGTCATTGGATGTAGGAGTGTTAATAAATATGAAGAATGATGATTTCATGTTATGTTTTCCATCGACTATAGGCTCGAAGAGAAGGAAAGTGAGGATGGGAGGGTAGCCGTGGATCTTTCGTAGTCCTATGACTGAGATCAGTTGAAAACAACCTGAGGGACATTCCATTCCAGGAAGGCAGTTGGGATACGACGCAATATATCTTGTAGCGCCCCATTAAACTCAGTGAGATTGAGTGGGGTGACCGAATATATCGGCGCCTATTTTAAGTTCAACGGTTACCAATACTTGTACCATAGATCTGTGGAGTGCCACGTGCTGAAGCCGGGAGTGATAACCCACCGTGACTGCGCCGCACTAAAGCTCAGATGCTGGATGGCGTCAAGGCTGTCAGGACCATGTGCATGCAACAGCTCTAGTGCCCGAGATCGTAGAAGATGCGCGGGCACATCTCGGAACCGCACAGAGATGCTTACAGCATCGCGAGAAGGGCTGTATAGAGGGTGATCTGCTGGACCGCTCGGCGCGATTGGAAGAGTGGCAGGGAAAAGAGTTCGGTAAGAGCGTGGGTACTCCACTTGCATGCCTGTACGGCTCTGGCAACAGGTACACAGTATAGCAGGAGGCGGAGTGATCGAAGGATATCTAACGAAAACTTCCCATTGCCCTATTGGGCAGCAGAAGACGGTCAATCTCAACTTCAATGGTCTGAGGACGTAACGATCGACACCATCCACTCACCTAGACCTCGACTAGAAGCATACCTAACTATGGAATATAGATGCTAGAGCTAACTGTTTTAGATTAAAATCCAGTAGAACGTATGTCTAAAGGCTGAAGACCGAGCGGTTTGCAACTAAGTGTTTATCCAGGGATTTACGGGCAGGGTAAAGAAGTTCGACCTACAGTTAAACTCGACGCAAAGCTAGGATTGATAGTGAAGATATTAAAGCTTTAATACAACACCGAACATTCATATATACCTGCAGCTGTAATTGTTCAGATTCACATTATAATAAATGCAGACTTGAAGGTTGCATGGTGATCAACAAGAACAACTTTTCCAGCGACGCTATTGCTAGCAGACAAAGACATAAGGAAATTTTGATTGTTTACTCAAAAGGACAATGAATTTATACAAAGACGATACTCGTAAAGCATGTCGTGCGGACAGTATTCGAACAATCGACCTTCACAGAAAAAGAACATCAGAGTTCAAACTGATAGACCTTGTTCCAGACTACAGGTAATCTACTTAGCAGTTACTTATTCTCGATCTCGTGGCAATGTCTAATACCAGCAAGTCTATCACCGTGTACAGAAGGCATCAAATAATATAAATACCAGTTAGGTAAGTTACGAGTTCTTGGTGAAGCGCCGCAGTAGCCAAGAGATATCGTAAGCATCGGGCAGAAAGTGGTAGTCAGCATCTAAACGCCGATAACCCATCGGTGCTACGTAGGTAGCGACCCCGCATCTAAACAGCGAATACATTGGGTATAACTGATTGTCCCCTTCCGGACCAAACTGCCCTGCAAAGCATGGTCGGCCATAGGTATGATGGCGTTATCAATAATTACATACAGCCGACCGTCACAACTGGCAGACGCTGGCTTCAGGTATAAGTAGACGATGATTTCGTCTGTTGACTTCCTCAATTCCATCAGTGCTAAAACACATTTCTCTTTGCATTGCTTCATCTGCTTGGGAGTTTTTCACTCTGCCATATAAGACAAGAAGCTATTCCTAAGATATACAAATATCAAGAGCCATCACACCACAGCAATGGCCACATCTAAAGTTTGGTTGATTAGCGGCGCCAATACCGGTTTTGGTCTTGAGCTCGCTCTCAAGTAAGTATTTATTCAATCCTCAATGACTGCCCAGATATGCTAAAGTCTCCAGAGCCCTCAAAGAAGGCGACAGGGTCATTGCAGCCGTCAGGACACCCAACAAGATCCCTTCGCAACTGAAGCGTCCGGAGGTTGCAACTCTCCCCTTTGACCTATCCTGGCCTCAAGAAAAGATTAACGCCTTTGCCGAAGAAGCCTTCGCAGCATTCGGCACAATCGACGTCGTGGTGAACAATGCCGCTTATGGATATTTTGGCGCCATCGAAGAATCCACAGACGAAGCTCTGAAGACCCAGTATGATATCAACGTGTTCGGTCCTCTGCGGCTCATTCGTGCTGTCCTGCCACAGCTGCGTGCGCAAGGTTCTGGTACAATTGTGAATATCTCGTCAGTCGGGGGCTTTCGATCTTATGCGTCGAATGGCATGTATTGCTCTACGAAGTTTGCACTTGAGGGTATCACAGAAGCTTTGGCTATGGAGATTGCGCCTTTTGGTCTTCGCGCGCTTAGTACGTATATTCGATTGATTAATCCCTTCTCATGTTTTAAGGCAAACGCTGACTAATGTGCTACGTAGTTGTTGAACCAGGCTACTTCCGAACCAATTTCCTAGGCTCTGCTGCTGCTGGTGGGAACAACGTCGCAAAACCCATCAAGGCATATGAGGGTACTGTTGCCCATGAAGCAGTAGCGAGTCTTGAAAAGTACAACGGGAAGCAGCCAGGTAACCCGGTGGAGGGTGCAGCTCGAATTTGGGAGGTGGTACGGGGAGAGGGTATGGCTAAGGGCCTAAAAATGCTATTGCGTCTTCCTCTTGGTTCCGATAGTGGTAAGTTGCATATTGCAATAGTGTTCTAATGTTTGGTTATGGCATGGATCACACATTCAACTGAAGCTTGATTTTTCAACGCTAACTTTTTCTCAAGGTGTCGCATTGCAAGCTCTAGCTCAAGAGCATGCAGATACTGCCAAGCACTATGAGGCTATTTGGAAGAGTACCGATTTCAATGATTGAGCGTGGTTGTCCTAGAACATGGAACATTTGTGGGGGTCGTTTCAATGTTTACTGTTTAGCCATAGTAACCAGAAGGTAGTACTAATGAATTCATCACCCCCCTGTATTAGTTCGTTACCGTGAAGTCTTCCACAAATGGTGTTGTGAATGATGAAAAGATCAACGGGCAGATCACCTTTCGCATGTTATTCTTGTATTCTCCGACCCCGCACCCCATAGTCCAGTATATAATTTGTGGCTTAAATCTGGTTTTGCCTAGAAAAAGACGTCATTCCACATCGGTTACTTTGTAAGGTTGAGGTCGACGATGAATGGCTTGTGTTCAGGTTTATTTCTAGCATCCGTAATCGTGGCATTAACCATTAACGTCTGCCTTCCAAACTTTATCGGCCACTGATTAGCAGCAGGATATGCGTTATTCAGTGGCGTTCCCAGCGGTGTAGTGTCCTTGGAGTTCGCAACCTTCCCTTCCTTCGTCCAAGCTACCACAGTCGCACCGTATGATTCATGAATATGTCCAAAACAGTGCAGCAAAGGCCGAGCTCTTCCTACCGCCCGAAGAAGGTTCTCGCAGCCTGCGTTTCCGAACTCAGTCTCATCGAAAATTGTGCTTGGCGGACCGTGGGTCATTATGATGTCAACGTCAGGGAAGGACGGAATAGGGTGTTTGGCGATAGAGATGCGATTTTGTGCGGTTTCGAAGAGAGTGTTGTAGCGATCTTCGTGGCGGAGATATGAGAAGCCCCAACCTATCTCGCCCCCTGCCTGCACCGGCGTGTATGCTGATGCGTAAATCGAGAATTTGGCACCGTTGTTAAGAGAAAATTTGTATGTTCCTTCTCCGAGATATGTAACGCCTGCTTCTTTTGCCTTAGGCCCGGTCAAGACATCATAGGCATCATTGTAATACTGTAATGCCTCTTCTGCTGACTTGAAGCCGCCTACGACGGGGTGTCTTTTATCAACTGTTGGGGCAATTTGGAGGCCGTGGCGCCTGTCCAGTATGATATCGCGGTTGCCGGCGATGACCAGACGTAGCTCAGCCTTCATGCTGCCAATCATTTCCACGGCCTTTTCGAGTGCTCTGATTCCACCACCATTTGTGAGGTTTCCTGTGTGAAGAACAACATCGACCTCGGGTACATCTCGAAGCTCATGCCCGAGGGTATCTGATAGAATTAGAAAGCGTGTGGAAACTGTATTCGAGGGCATGGTGGTTGAGTTCTGCGGTCGGTGATTGGCTGTTGGTGTCGGTGTCAATGAAATCTGCAGCAGTTAAGAGTTGCAAACCCTTCCTTACATGCTGCGACGGGCCACAGTTAATAGCTGTTAGAGTTGAGAGTTACCAGCCTTCTCTAGATGTTACCCAGGTAGACATAAAACGGTGTATTGGGTGCATAGCTTGGCTCCTATAGTTGCATTGGAACCAAAATGTGTTGAGGAACCTCACGTATGTATGTATAGTAGATGTGAATGAATGAATGGAAATAGACACAGCTGACCGCCCAGAAGACTAAGAATTGGTGTGTAAGGCAAGCCTCGAGATTCTCATGTCGCCAATCTTCGGCCAGGTTTCTCGAATTTGCACCGCTTGGAACACGCGCATTTGCTGGTCGCGCTGTAATGGGTTTGGTGGTAGTGGTGGAAAGCCAATCACGCCTACAGTGTTCACAGCAGGAGGAGAAGAAACCCCTTTCCGTGCCTTTCTTGGGAGGGGGCCGGCGGGTTTTGAAGCTTGTGTCCGGATCAAAGTTCCGTCCAGTCAGACATGAAGGATAGGAATGAGGAAAACGACGGCCGCACCGCCACTCTCACCTCAAGGGAAATGTCGATTGCGAGGAGCAGATCCGGTATTAGAATCCAACTATATCATCGGCATTGGTACTAATTCTCGGTAGAGAAAGGTTGGCAGTGGATTTGGATCATAAGGAAGCAGGTGGAGTCACTTTTTTTTTTTTTTTTGCTCCAGCCTGCCTGCTAAACGCCACGGACCCTTGCCAGTCGTCATCCGTCGATGATGAGAATGAGTCCACCAAGATCCTCCAAGAAAGAGTTATATATCCCGAAGACGAGCAGCAGGCGGTGATGCTCGATCAGGCATCAGGAAGTGTGTTTCTATTGTCCTAATTGTGTGACTCTATATACGGTGGTCCCCAGCTCGACCGAGATCCCACAGGGACAGGAGATGTTGGCGCTTTCGAGAACGAAACGACAATCTTGAAGAGGTTGCCCACCATCTCCGAACTGATTCCAATTTACATAGACTCAGATTCTGCCAGAATTTTAGAGTCAACTGAGGGTGCTGCAAGCTTGTGGGCAGGCGATGAGATAGACATCTTTATTTGGCTGCCTGTCAAGTGTCGGACTTCATGGTTTTAAGCACTCCCGTGGAGTCACACCGGCCCATATCTCCTTCGATGGCATTGGTTCTTCAGATTCAAACTTGCCGGGAATCCTATATTCACCTTCATAGTCAGTATAGTGTCAGCTAAGTCCACTTCGTATCGGATCATGAGAATGTGGTTTGCGGTGAAGTTTTATCTGCTTCTTGGTGCAGAACATGAAGAGTGGTTCAGATCACCTAGCCTAGCGCATCTGACGCTAGGAAAGAAATTGACGAACTTGCCAGGTTATTATGGGCTATTTTCAATCGGCTCAGAAGCACTGTCAGCTAGTACCACGAGAGATCTTACACCCATGGGGGTGAGTCCGGCTATAAGCCAGAAGGTACTTATTCAGGAGCACCAAAAAAGTTCAAGTTGAAGCTAACCATATGATGTGCGTAATCAACAAAATAAGTCGCTTCGAAGCGTATTATCGAAAAGTTTCAAGCTATACTCACGAATATACTGTCATCGTATTGGAGTTTCAATATTCATGGGAAGAAAACCATGGATCTGCGAATGCAGCGGTTGACACCATTCGCCAGTGCAGGTCGGCCCTTGAACTCACACCGCAACGGAAAACCATCGAATAGCAAATGCCAAGCAGTGAAAGGGACTGCTGAATATCATGCGGTACGCTTGCAGCAAGCTATCCACGTGGGAAGAGGTAACTTCGTGCTATGGATGCACCCCCAAAGCTTACCAAAAGCTTGTATTGTGGGAGTCTGGACCGTACCATTCCCTCGGTTTTTTGTGGAAGATGATCTCATGAAGGCTCTGTGGGCGGTGGCTGACAATGATGAAAGAAAGAAACATGTGAAGCATAGGCATTGTTGCTCTGCTAGCCTAAGTGTACTATACTCTTCTCTTCGTTGCTCTCCACCGCTATTCACGACCTGGGTCGATGTGTACGTATCTCCTGTTCGTATTATGACTAGGAGGAATGAATAGTCGAGGACTAGAGGTCTAGAGCCCAATACTTTCCGTTTGCACCTATAGTCAGCGCCAGGCAGGGTACTGACGCCTCAAATGGGAAATCTGACTCCATCGGATACAACTCTTTTATGAAATAAAGCTTCTTGTACTATAATAGAACTCTATTTTTGAGATTTCTTTTAACTTTTCAATTGAAAGAGCATAATTTTCGAGCACTAGATGTCGTTCAGAGATTTTACCTACCAGTGAAGCTAGAAAGGGGAAGATCTTGGCAAGACTCACGTGAAGCTCGTTTTCACTCGTAAGAATGCTGGCAGCCGTTTTCCACCAGGGAAGGATGCATCCGTCAAACCATTTCAACTTGAGATGATCGTATATCCGTGATTCCTGGGTCGCAGCCACAGATTACGAGCATGATGAGTATTCTGCCCCATGGAGCGGTTAAAGTCGCTCACCGCTGGTTCAGCAAGTTGCATGCAGTCTGACCATGACTTGCATCTTGGTCTGCTTCGGACTAGATCGAATATGGTGCTCGTACTCCAAAAGCCCACCCCCACGACGCCTAAAAAATGGAATTGTAGCCTTGCAAGGTCGTACAGAAGTTGGAAATATTCTTAACTAAGCTCCACATTCGTCAATACGGATCGACATGAGGCACGTTGATTAGTCTAGTGCGGTTTTAAGCTTAAGCTTATCTCTCCAACGTGGATTATATGGTCCTGTACAGTACCATTAATAATTAGACACCCTGACTTGGCAACGGGTGTTAATAATCAGCCCTGCATATCATACCCGCCCTAGCCTCTGGAAAACAAAAACACCACTCAATACCCCAGGAGTAGTGAGCACCGACGCGGAGCTCGGATATACGGCCATAGGAGCCAGAAGGTCTAGAAGCATGTATAGAAGCCCAGTTTGTGGGCAGTTGTATAGCACCGCGCTGTATTTACTGTACCGTATCGTACGGTACGGTAAGTAGCAACCATAGGTCAAAAATCGTGGTAAAGTTCCCCGCAGAGCTGGCCGGGTCTGAACAGTGCCCAATTCTAGATGTCTGCTCAATTATCACCGAAACGCTTCCCGGCTGCCCTGTCCTGTGCAAAAGTTACCCTTTCATAGCCGTGTCCGCCGCTTCGCCGTCCACCGCTCCCGATTCTCGCTACCTGGACCCATCAGATTGTACTGCCATCCAAAATACCGGCGAATGGGAAACGCATACATGCCACATACGTCTCCTCGTTCACGCGTCCGCCTGCCTAATGTTCTTTTCGACCTTACATGGCAGGGTGTGAATGGTTGATTGAACTTATCTTAGCTCCAGATTGAGCCACGCCTTGGCAATAACCAAATCGTTTATTTCCTAAATCAGAGCATAACAATGTAGTATTCATCAAAATTCGAGAGATCAGCATATGCAGTTCCCTGAAATGTCGGTAAAGAGACTTTGGGTAATCAGGCGGGTTCGTCTGTTACGGGAAAAAATATCCAATCCTAAGCACACCAAGCAGGGCCACCCGTGGGCTCCGTCTTACCTCCAGCATAAATCCATCCGCCGACAGCGCGCCCTTTGGAACAAAACCTAATTTTGAGTCACCTGGCGAACCTGCTTGCATGAGCCGCACCATCATGCCATCAGCTAAACGTCATTTATACGCAGCAGTACCCGCGCTATTGGTTACTGCTCCCGGCTTCGGACCACCTCGGGGATTTTCAAATCCCTAGGCGGCACTCTATAAGCAAGCATCGCCACAATCTTTTGACCCCAAACATTTCGCCTTCAAAGACCACACTTCGAACAGTAATCACTACAATTCCCAACTCAAGAATGCCTTCCCACTCTAGTCGTAGTAGTACGGTAGACGCAGAGTACGAATGGGAACAATCATCCCACGATTCCCGAAAGAAGTCAAGATCCAAGCTACCTGCGGAAGACAAGCTCAATGTGAGTGTTCTGCTTCACTTTTCGCTTCCTGGCAGTTTTAACCATATACCAGAAACGCCGCGATCAAAATAGAGTCAGTCAGCGCGCATTTAGGCAAAGGAAGGAAAAGCACACGAAGGAGCTTGAGGCCAAAGTAGAAGAGCTGGAAAACCTGCTCGAGACAGCTAGCCATGAGAATAGTATGGCCGCCTCCCAGATGAGCCGTATGGAAGAAGAGCTATGCTACTACCGCCGCCTTCTATTTGCGGGGAATGCGCCGGCTTTCTCACCTTCGAGCGAAAAGTCCGCAGCTTATACTTCAAACTACACGACGTCATATGCGCCTGGTGGCGGCGCTCTCGCATCAAGTGGATATACCACAAGTTATACAACCAGTTCGCACAGCAACGGCAGCAGTTCAGCACATTCGAGCCCGGAGCTTGGCAATATACAGGGCGATTTTACGTCTGGAGAAGGAGTGGAGAGCTTTTGGGGTTACGATGTGCCGCAGACGCCAGGATACCAGGCAGTCAGCACATCGCATACGAGTCACGGAACTGGTTGGCAGATATCTCAAGAAGATCGCTGGTGATTTCGGGACAACCGCTTCGCAGCTTTGGGAGGCTAATACGCGGGTAATGATATATACGTTACAAGTATCTAATGAGGAACGAGGAGTTTTGGAAGGGTTTAAATCACACTCAATGATACCGGGCTTGGGGGGACGGCGTTTTAGAATGTTCATTTTCAACAGAGAGGAATGTGCGATTAGGACCTGGGAAGTATTAACTGAAGCAGTGGTGGTGCAAAAAAGCAACCAATGTACCATAGCAAGAGTTCTACTCGTTTACCACGATATAAGAACATAATTTACCTAGATTGAGAATATATACCGCAGAGTATCCCAGAACCGGCTTATTCAATGTCCTAACTCTGTCCCACCTGTTCCGTTTCCCGCACAACCATAGCGTATTTCGGCCAGATCTCGGGGTTCTTATTGGAGGTTCCCGCTCCTCCCTCCCCTAAGGAAAGCTGGCTCGTAATTTTCTATCCCCATCCCGTTTTTAAATACCAACCCTTGAAGCCGTGTTTTCTTTTTTTTTGGTTGGGGAAGAAAGGGGGGGGGGGTTGGTTGGCTTACCCAAGGAACCAAATTCCAAAATCGGCAGCCTCGTTTTTGAGTCATCGATACTCATCACACACGGACACACACAGACACACACACGCGAGGTTTGGTTACACAGGCTGCCTAAAAAAAAAACATGTTGGTGGAATTTTTGGGGAGAGAAAAAATGGGGGGGGGGGAAGGGGGTGTGTGCATTTTTATCTCCTCGGAGGTCCCGACGGCCCCAAAAAAAGAGAAATATCTTGGATCATCGTCAGATAGGTTACAATAAAATAAAATAAAAAGCCGTGTTAACTCTATTTTTGGCTTGGGGCCGGCCGTGGCATGTGGGCCGTGGGGCTAAATAGGACACGAGGCTGTTCGTGTTTTGTGTGGATTATTTATTATTATTTTTTGGGTGTAGCGAGGCAAGGCTGAACTAATTGATTTTTAATATATATATATATATATATATTTTTCTTGGGTTTAAGGTACGGAGGCGTTATTTTCGCTGCATGGCGTGGTGTGGTGTGGTGTGGATAGGTGGACGGACGGGTTCAAGGTAGGTGGGGTGATGGATACATACCCGTAGAAAAAAAAAAAAAAAAGATCGTGTGATCCACTTTTGGGGTGACTAGTTTTACTCGGTTTTGGATTTCGGCTTGAGGGTTGGTGATTATTAAATCGGGGATCGGTGTTTTTCACGGGTTTCGCGGGATGAAAAGATATATGGGTGTTGCTTTTGCTTGCCTTTGGATGGTGGGTTTGGGCATGCGGACAGGGAGGGAATAGATAAGAGAGTGTTGAACAGTTGGAAGGGGGAAGCAGAGCGAAATAGGAAGAATCAGAATTACGAAAGTAAAAGCCCTGAAGTGGTTGCGTTTCTTCATCTAATTCCGTCTACTCTCGTATGTCTGTCTGTTTGAGGACCTCGTCTCGGGAACACGGGTATGATCGATCGGAGAGGGATTTACATTTGGGCCGAGGCCAGGGGAATTTGTGGGGGGATGACAAGAAAGAGGCGGTTCCTGTTACGGAGTAGGGGTAAGGCGGATCCGGAACACCGGATCTGGGGGAGAAGAAGGGAGGGTCGTGGGAAGTGAAGATTTTCCAACATCTTGGTTTCCTCGCTTGGGTTGGTGTCTTGGATGGCGTTGGAATTCGTCGTCGCGAGAGGGCCAAATATTGGGAAAGAGGGCTGTGCGGGCCATGAGACTATGAGTCGTCGTCACCGTGTAAGAACTAAGAATATTACCTATCTTGGGAGATTTGGTTAGATTTCGAAAGATTGGCTGATATTAGGGCTTGACCAGCGTCGTCATATGAAAGGGCTATGCCGCACGATTGAATTATATTGGGGGCGGAAATTTTCTATCTACTCGGCCACAAGTGCTTTTGCTATTCGTCATGGTTTCCCAGTCTCAAGGCGTATTCCTTCTCCCTGCTTCCACAAGGCTTCCATAGCTCCTTGTATAGCTCCCAGAATCTCTTCCCGTTCACCCGCCCTACCCAGATAATCTCCATCAGCTTTGCTTCCAAGTCAATATGCGTGGTGATCCCTGCCACGTCCAATTCACCCTTCAGAATCTTGATAACTTCTATTCGCGTCTCGCCTCTGCCTTCCATCGCACCCATGGCCAAGACCCAAAGTCGAAAGCCTTGGAACACTTCTCCATAGGGCAATTGAAACCCCTTGTCCCCGAGTAGAGGTAGGAGTTGGTCAACATAGATATCCAATGATGCAGGCGACATACCGAACTCCGCGCGGACATGCGTCAAGAATATGCAAAGGCTCAAACGACAGCACTCTTTCACGATAGATGCTTCATCATCTATATCGAGAGGAGCACGGTATGAGTAGACCTTATGAGCCAATGGGTAGATGTTATTCCAGCACCATGCCCCGTCTCCATAGACGTTTTGGCCGGCGACGAGTAATTCGGCCTTGAGCTTTTCGGCTAATGTTGCAGTTTCGTAGAAAAGCCGGAATATAGTCTCACCAGATGGGAATAAGGATTCCAGTGACCGCGTAATGAAAACCGCCGTACGGTGTGGCTTTGCTTCTGTATCAGTTGCTGGCATGAGGTACTGTTGAAGCGGAAGGCAAGGTTGTTTGCCCTGGGTTGCAGAACCATTAACGTCGACCCTTGAGTTCCTTCGTTAGTGGAGAAGGCACCCAATAAGAATAGAACGTACCAGGAAAGAGAAGAACCAAGAATTCTATTATCTAGTCCCAAGATACCAGACTTTGAAGCCTCAGTTGGATGAATCTTCTTTTGCAGTTTGAGAATTTCTTGTAGTCCCTTGATGTGAGACTGCCAGGCATTAAAGTCTCTTTTAGAATGCTGTCCATCATTAACGCCGTTGAGACAAAAACGAACACCAAAATACGTACAGAGTAACAAATCATGGCAATTATAGTTGCGATGGTTCCCTCACTTGTTGCCTCCTCTGGGTTGGGTAGCCGCTTCTGGATTATCCGTAAGGCAGCTGCGTGTCGTGTCTCAACCTCATGTTTTTCATACTCAATCGCTCCTTGTCCTGGAGGTCTATGATCGCTCAACTGTATTGCCAGATTGGCGAGAATCTGATGGAACGCAGCCACATCGGTTAGTCCGAGAGGAAAGAATACTGCCTTGTATGGCTTTAAGGCGGCAGACTCGACATAAAATACTTTAAACCTATTAATATAGAGAACAAATGCCAATCATCTTTACTCACTGTGATCCAAAAGTTTCTTCTCTCGGTATGATAGCTCAAATGGAGATATCATGAACGGATCTCCACGTGCAGTAAGAACACGAGAAAATGATAAGAGCTCAAAAACTGGTGGCGCTGGAGCAACTGAAATCCCGCTCAATTCTCCATGGCCCTCGGGATTAGAGCTTCTACCTGTCAATAATGCTAGAATTTTCTGCCTCTCTTCTTTCACCCGTCGCTCCTTCTTTTCCAATTTCTTTTCGGCAGTGGTAGATTTGCGAGCCTGTTTCCTGCTCTCCTTGGTTGGAGCGCCGCTAACATTGACGAAGCTGATAACGCCCTTTGGTACATTACTCTTATAGGTAGATCTTTCCGACGTTACCTTTGGCCCATTTTCATTGGACGCGCCTGACGATTGAGCGGGTCCATTCTTCGACGGGATGGGAATATCTGGATCTGGATGGCCTGAAAAAGCTTCAGATTCGATGTGGAGGACCTCAGTTATCCACTGGGGTTCTTCCACGCCATTGGGCTCTGATTGACTTGATGTGATGTTATGGAATCTGGGGAATGTCAGAGATGCAATCACAATTTTCTCAAAGGTGGGAAATAGAACCTTACAATAATTGCGGCTGGGACCTGGGGTATTCCGACGACATTTCAATTCACATCTTATTACTTGAAGACGTGCACAGTTCTCCTTGGCCCATGATCTGAGTCTGGGGGAATTGTGAGCTTCTTCCTATGACCTGGACTCCCAGTTGGTAATGGCAGTAACTGCATGCCAAATGATGACAAATCAATAGTGTAAGAACATAGAACAAGTGGAAATTACGTCATATATTCGTGCCCGCAGATATGTACTACCTGAGCAGTGATTAGGCGAAGAGAAGCTATTATCTTTCAGATATCTTCAGATATGTCAGACTTGGCCGGAGAGAACAGAAGGATTATGTCAAAAATGCCAAGACTTTTACCACTCAAAGTGGGGTCACTCAAAATTCACGTGACAAGCTGGCAACAGTATACAGTCGAAGATGGAATATAGACTAGGGCCTTCTAAGCTTAGCCGGGCGTAATAAAACTACTACTACTACTACTACTACTACTATTGACATAAAGACCGAAGTGATCTTGCCATCTCAATGTTCCATAGAGACCTATAGAATTGCCAAGCAAGATAATAAACGCGATGAATACTGAGCCTTTGGCCAAAAGTGCGGTTACACGAAGTAAACGATATTGATGTTTACATGCAAGTAGGAAAGTGGCAAGATATCTGATAATTTACAGCAGTGCACCCCGTTCTAGACTATGCGGAAGAGGTTGTACAGCTACCTTCACAGAAACAACTAAAAATGGTGATCTGAAAGGTAGCAAAGGTAAAAACTCTTTGACTGGTGGAACTGGCGATGAGTGGCACCAAGCTAACAAAAGCGTAGCTGGCGGTTATCATTCGTGATTCTATTTCTCGCAGGTTAATTTAAGACTCTCTCTTTCGACAAAAAAACTCTCCCCTGCCTTATTACAATTACTGGTCTAAAATACAACACAGAAAACCAGTAACAAGCCATGTCCCACTACCAAAATTGCGAGAGGAACAATGCTTGTCCAAGCCGTGATGGTATATCCAGGTGGGGCGTATAGCGCTAAGTAAATCATAGCTCCAGTTAACAGTAGCAGAGAAAGCAGCACCCATTTGAAGAATTTCAGCACGCTTCTCACACTTAGCAAGAAGCTACCGGCGTCAACTTCTTTGGCGGTGAAAGACCACTCTATCGGTAAAGAAAATAAATGTGCAAGCAATGCGTAGCAGATGTGCCAGGAGATTCCAGCGAAGAAGATAACTGTGAAAAGGATTAGCTCGTGGGAACTTAGCGGACGAAGAGCGAAGACGTACTGAAGAATGGCACCCAGGTAAAGGCTTCGACTAAAGCATGAACGAACATTTTGTCACCAATAAGGTGTCTATACCATGCAAATGCAATGGGGCTGAGGACCAAGAAGACGAATAGGGTCCCATATAGCATGTCAAAAGATTCCCTGTAGGTTGGATCTAGTTCATCCGCAAGCCAGCCAGTGATGAAGTAATTCGTGGTGGTCAGAGGAAGAGCTGCTCCCAACGCAAAGTATGTACCGATATAGCCAATAATGCTGAATTTCGATGTGAGCTTAATGTCAGATGTAAGGAGACGATAAAAGAGGCCAGTCAATGGTCCACAGTAGACCCATTTGTGGATTGGATTTAAGACCTCCTTGGTTATGAGTGGTGGTTGAGAAGGGTTAGAATAACTACGCACCATTTCAGAACACCCGTAGGCATATTTCTCCCATAGGAGGAGTTCGGCAAGTGCTGTGAGTGAAACTCCTTCTTTGAACCCTCCTTTATCTGCTAATCGTCAGCCAAAGTTTTCGGCATCAAAACAGCGCTCTCGGGCATTTTTACCGTATGTCGAAAGCCTGACAAGAAAACCTTCTGTTTGGAGACGAAGAGACATGTCAAAATCTTCGGAAACATGCCTCTCCGACCAGAACTTGACTTTATCGTCTTCTATGAAAGCGACGCTCTGAACAGCTTTCCATCGAAGGAAGGCATTATGGCCAACAAAGAGAGCAACATCACCACTGCCGACTGAGAACTTCACGAGAAGGTAAATGAGATTGGTGAAGTAAGTGACTTGAGTCGATTAGTATATTAGTAGTTTGAGGAAACGGAAAATACGTACTGCCATTCTCAAAAACGCTGTGGATGACCTGCATCACGCCAGAACCGTGTTGTATTATAGCTACCTCTGGGCTTTCCTCCAACTCCATGGCACCAAGTGACAGGCAGTTCTCTGGCTGGTTGATAATCAGCAAAGATTCGTCATTTGATGCGGGGGAAGGTTACCACTCTTGTGCCACAATCAACCAACAGAATGATCTCTCCGATTCCAACATTACCAGCAGCTAAAGTCTTCCCTCCGTCCGACTCAATAGTGGAGTTTAGAGCCTGGGTATAAATCTGTTGTTCCTCTTCCACTGAAAAGCTCTCCTGCGGTCTTCCCTCTTGTTCTGATTTCTCTGCTAGTAATCTTAGCAGCTCGTCTTCAACTCGAATGCTGAAATCTAGAGCATAATTCAAATTAGAAGCCTTCTTAAATCTTCCAGCACGGAAAAAGCCATCTTGGCCATGCGCTGGCCTTGCACACCATCCAATATTGTTTACTTGATAGAATTGGCGTCTCATTTCAGCTACTTCGGGCTTGACTGCTTGAATGCCACTGTCCATCTGATTAGCACTGTTTTGTTGCTTCTGCATGTTGGACGGGAGTCGAGCACCCAAGGGCCTGTTCCAGGAGCTAAAAGTGCAAAGCAACGGATTATTCTGGTTCCCTGGACAACTCTTAGGATATCGATTTTCAATGTCAACGTAGTGTAAAAGGAACCGAGACGGACTCATCACAAACATAGAGACTTGCGGACCCGCCCAAATTCTCATAATGCTGAATCGCAGAAATCAAACTGTTGATGGTTGGGATGATTACTCCTTTCAACCCCTCTTTGTAGACTGGCATCTGAATCGTGATATGAGGGAACTCGATGTTAGGATGGCGTCTTATGTCTGGGGCTCGGGAGCTGTAGTATCTTGAATTTCCTCCAACAACCGTTGACATTGGTCCGAAAAATTGGAAAACAATTCCTACCAACTGTGTAGTTATTAGTACTAACTCTTATCAATAGACCCGCTGAAAGAGGTTCCGGGGGTTTAAGAAGTGTTTTGAGAGCCCGGATTAATCCCTTCTTTTCTTCTTTTCTTTCCCTTTCCTAGCAATACTGGGCGCTCGATACAATTCTCAATGCTCCCCTCTTACCCAAATATAAGGAAATATTTCTGGCCTGATAGTAACTACATACAACAATCGTGAAGAACGTGGTATAAACCATTGATATCGGCAGGTAGGCAAGCAATGCTAATCGAATATAGGAGCTCGAGCTGAGAGCGCGTACTTCAACAACGCTTGACCGAATAACGCCGCAGGCGATAACCACAAGCAAACATACGGCGAACCCGATCAAGAAGGAGTGAGTGAGCAAGAATTGACGAGGGAGTAGCTCGCCCAATTCCTCATCGCGCGTCTCATCTTCCGCACCGAGATCAATTTTGTCAACGACAGCGAGGGTCTCTTTTGCCTTCTCTCCTTTCTCGCGGTATAGTGCATTGGTGCTATAGCTTCGGCCAAGGGAGGGTGTCGAGATGGAATCCGATATTGCTTCGCCCCAAATCTGAGATACATCAGGATGGTTTGGCGACGCACTGCATGGGAACTTACCGCGCTCATAAACATCTTTTCTACAGTAGCACATTGACGCAGAATATCCTTTGCCGAGTCGCTCCAAACAAGCACCATTCTTGGCTCTCTCACGAAGCAACAGAAATCTCTTCGTCGTAGCCCAGCTTCCGTGTTCGCCATGGCCTCCAAAGTGTCTACCACAGGTACTGTGATGTTGTTTGGTGGTAGGGTAACTTCGGTGTCAACTGCTGCGATTCTGGAAAATAGAAGACTTGTAATATCAGAGGACATCGTAGTTATGGCAGATAGATTCAGATGAATTGCCATGGCTCTCAGCTTAGGACTCATGGACTCAGGTTCCGCAATGAAGTTGGTCCCGCTTTCGTTGGAGGTTTGTAATGTGATACCAAGGGTTATAGTATTTGCAGCCACTGGATCCGGCTTAAGCCAACCTTGTTCTTGAATTCGACAGTAAAGGAATTGTGCCATCTTAAGCAGTAGTTAGCGAGCAATTGACCTGGTTTTCACCAGAAGTTTACTTACAGTAATTGAGCGAGTGTATTCGTCATCCAAATTCATATCTCCATCAACCAAGTCGTTGGGAACTTTGTACCGAGAGCTTTGGCGTATGAGTACAGGAGGTGGCCGCGCAATCCCACCATCGTGGCAAGACGTTTTAGACGTGGAACTTGGAATACTCATCGTAACATGGATTATTCCCCAGGAGAATCATAAGGAGAAGATCTTTCTCGGAGAGATACTTTATTAATACAAGTCAACATTCCAACTTTTAAGTCAATATCACTTTGGAGAGTTCGGCTCTGGACGCCAAGAAAACGAGGACAGCTAGTTCACGGTAATTGGAAGCGCCTAGCATGTATCAAGCAAAACGATAATGTTAAGTAGATTGATAAGCTGATAAGAAGTAGCAAAAAGTATATTTTCTTTCATTGAACAAAGGCGGACTGCGGACGGGAACGGCAATCTTCGTCCCGAACAAAGAAGCGGAATATTGCGTAACCGAAAGACGCCTATGTTGCGATTGTTTGTACACATTCGATGCTTTCCACCTCTCAAAGCAACCTTAAGGTAACTTCCGCCAGATCCACTAAATTGGATGTCGATATCGAAAGGACCCAAGGAGCACGCTGCTCCTGAATTTGAATACCGATTGGGTGGAAGGGCGGACATCAGTGATCAATTTCTGACACAAAATGAACGTTACAGGTAGGCTGGGAGTTCATCTATGGCTTAATTGAATTTGGAAAGCAACAGTATTATATCACGTATCTTGATATAGTCTTGCGGAAGAGAAGTGCCTGTTGGTCTGATATAATGAAGTAGATGCAATATGTCTACTAGAGGAGGCATTCGAACACTACTCGTCACTGCCAGGAAGCGCGGTGGCGAAGATGGATGCGAGATTATTATAGTAAGCCACAGTGGAGTTGATTGCAGCCAAGTCTCGCTTACCTCCTGATAGTAATAGACAAATTTTCGGAAATATACCAATTCTTTGTTTCTCTACAATACTGTGCTTCTAGAACAAGCATAGGTCGCTGGGCTTCCATATAGGTCCATTGCCATTGGATCTAGGGTTAAAAAGCTTAATTTTTACGGCTTGCCGTAAGATATCGTGGCTTCCCTGCCACCCTATTCTCGCTTCTTTTTTACTTTTTAGTTCACAATTCAATGGTGAAGACTTTCCGTTGGTGAGGTGAAACTCGAATACAACAATCGCACACCACAGTGCATAATTTATAGTGCCCTGGCCTGTTTATAGACTAGAGCCCTGAACAAGATAAGTGCGGAGAGCCCGAACGCCGAGAACCGCGTGCGCTAGGATTGCGAGCATCGAATATAGGAGCGCCGCAGTGGCGCAAGGACGCAATCTACAATTTCCTCAATCCGTGGTAACTTAGAGCTTGGCGCAAGGTATTTCCTGTAGCACTGAGGGACTAAAACTCTGGGACGAGTCCAAGTACTCGCTATGGCGCACTTTGACTGGGTCATACCGCGTTTCAAAGTTTACGCAGCAGCTGAACGACAAGCTGTCCATCTGAATAATACTTTTGTAATGTTGCGGGCTTGGGCTTCTCAAAGAATTTGACTCTTCCTCTAAAGACAGTTTCCTTGTAACCTTGTCAAACTTGATAGAATTGATTGTTGGGGACTGCCTTCGATTGAGATGTATATAATGAACGTTGATTCATTCAAATCCCCTCTGCACTAAGCTAGAAACTTTCATTATTCCAACCTTCGTTCCACCTATACAAACCCAAAGTTCATGCCAAGACCATCATTATTATCCATTCTATTATTGTGGACAGAAGAAACGCAATAAGCCACGGTGCTTTGGGCGTACCTCAGGCTTCATCTTCTACTGCAGCAAGCACCATTGAGTTCCAGAATCCCTTCGAGACACCGACCCCCCAATCTTCTGTTGGCTCAGAAGGCCCAAAAAGCTCAAGAACCTCTACTAGAGATTCGATCCGCTCTGTACACGCTTCCTGCATAAATCCACGTATCAAGCCACCAAGACAACGCAAGTTCAAGTCTGCACGCCTTAATGGCACTTATGAAAAATCATGGCGGTCAATCAAAAACCACCGCATGCTTTGGGATAAAGTGATTTTCTGGGGCCTCGCTTTTATGGGGCTGTGCATTGGAGGATATGTAATCTATACTGGCTGGGTCAGTGTCGAAAATCCTCCAGTAAGTTCTCAAGTCAAGTTCCCATCTTGTGAATAGTGTTTAGTGGTGGCTCTAGTACTGTCTGGTATTTCAAGACGATTTCAGTAACGGGATAAATGAGACCGATTGGAACTACGAAACCGAGATTGGTGGCTTCGGCACAGACTCCTTTGATTGGACCACAAGAGATGAGAAGAATGTATACACAGATGAGATGGGTTTACACAGTATGTCTAATTCCATACGGGATGTTACTTTGGTAACCAGGAAAGAGTTTCGTCTGCCCCTCGAGTAGCGAGACAATGCTTGTTCTAGAAATATTGTCTCGGCGCCCAGACGGCTCCGAGAGCTGTTGCCTCTGACAAAGTTTCAGTGCTTTCAATGCTTATTCGTGACTTAGTTGTTCCCACAATCACAACAGAAGCGATAAACCTCACTTTGGAACAAATTACGAATGGCTACACTCTCAACCTTACTGCGGAAGGGGTCTGCTCTTCCACAGACGTCTTGGACTGTGTCAGGGTGAGCAATTCAACCACAGGAGTTGTCATCAATCCAGTCCGAAGCGCTCGTTCGACAACCAAAGCCAAACACAATATCACGTATGGGAAAGTGGAGGTGGTAGCAAAGATGCCGAAGGGGTCTTGGCTCTGGCCAGCCATTTGGATGATGCCCGAAGCCAACGCCTATGGGCTGTGGCCAGCTAGCGGAGAGATCGATATCGTGGAATCGAAAGGTAACGATGGGAGTATGTACGATGTAGGTCGCAATGTAGTGGGCAGCGGGCTACATTGAGCTCCGAGTTCTATTCTTGATGCTTTCTGGAAGACCATGGGCGTCCGATATCTGAGACGCACAGACTACTCCGAGGCGTACCACGTCTTCGGAATGGAATGGAGCGAGAATTACATATATACCTGGGTTGATACTCGCATCCAACACACGATGTTTATAAAGTTTGGGAAGAAACAAGGAATGATGTTTGAGCGAGGTAAATTTGCTGGGATGAATGCCAACGGATCCGTGTCAGTAGACCCTTGGTCGCAGACAGGGCGGTATAACACTCCTTTTGATGACGCGTTTTACCTCATACTCAATGTCGCGGTAGGGTCCACGAATGGGTATTTCAAAGACGGATATGCGAACAAGCCGTAGGTGGATGGATCAAAGACCGCGTCGGCTGATTTCTTGAAGGCTCAATCTTCATGGGAGCCTACTTGGGGAGCTGGTGACACCCGTGGAATGGCAGTGAAAAGTATTAAGATGTATGACTGAGGTAGTTGTGGGAAGTAGAAGGCTCAGTCATTCAAAGGGTATTTAGAACACAACGTATTTATCTATACAAGAACTTGTTTCTTCAACGTGCCGCGGCTGAATGTCTTATAAATAAAGTAGAAACATTGTGCAAGACAAACTGCGGGGAAACCCGAAACTTGGAACAATATACAACAAGATATAATCGGAATCAACAATGCTATGGGGTTGCAGGATAACTCCAGGCACAGATGATATATACACACCAGTCTGGCCCCACATTGACTCCAAAGAATTTATTAAAGTCACACCAATCTCTCGGTGCTTGGCAGGGACTGATTGATTCTATTTAACGTCTAACTAAATGGCCGTGCATAGCACGGGACCTACTCCGTATTCGAAGATATGACGCTAGGAGTAAACTCCTAGAAACCAGAGGCTGAAGGCCTGGGGCATACTGGGGTACTTGGCGGTTTTCCTTAACCGCAAGTATTAGTCAGGAAGGTATTTACACTGAAACTGGGTAATGAGCCATCCTCTACGCTCTAGGCCTCCTACTCTCCGTGGCTCTCGCACTGTCAGGCAGAGACCGATTTTGGGTAAAGTTACGACTTGGCAAAATGGTGTTTCAAGCCAAACATGGACATGGCCCTGAGAACTAGAAACATTGTTTGCTTATACAGTTTTCTTTTGAATTTGCGGTGGCAAAAACGGTCCTGAGTTGAAAGATGGAAGACCATCATATGATAATTATTGTCTCTTGGTGCAATATCATGGACTCCACTAGATGCAACTATCGACCGGCTTGCGGCCGGGTGAAACTGTAGATCGGGCTTGGCTTACATCGCCCGGTCTGTGTACCGCAAATTCTGAGTAGTGAAGCCCTCCAAGATAAGAGCTCTTTGCATATTCCAGGTTCTCGTTTGGTGTCTTGAGGATCTGCTGTCAATTGAGTAGAAAGCTCAGAGTTAAATGTACAACCTGAGAGCAGAGAAATGTTTAACGAGAGATGTATTTATTGCACGTCTCACATAGCTGCTATATACGACATCTTCCTTCTCGCTTCAAATACAAAGCCCCCAGATCTATATCCAAATCCGTTCCAATGTGTGGACCATCACGCCGAGATCGCTGAAGAACACTATACAAAAGGAACAGGGTAAAAAAAGGTATCATTAGAATCGAACCCATTCACATAACATATACACATTGCACCACATCTGTTCTATACAAGCCTATATCCATTCCGCTTTGTTGACTCCTTCGGGTGCCTGGCGCTGTGAATTCGAGCGCTCGGGCCAAGCGGTGGGAGATTTCACCGTCTTTTTCTCTGGTGAGTATACCGCGGGACTTAATTGGCAGGGCTCTTCAAGCTTGTCGGACTTATTCTCAGGCGAAGCTGTGCGTTGAGGTGGGAGAGTGAAGCCAACATTTCTCGGCGTCGGTGGAAGTGTCTTGTTTACAGATGATATCGGAGATGTCTGTGTAGGGGACTTGACGTGTGTGTTGAGTGGGCTTGGCTTCGCCTGTGGCGGCGAAGTGGGTCGTGCAACGTTTTGAGTTTGGACACGTAACGGTGAGATAGGACGTACAGAGTTCGGGTTATATGCGGAAATAGGCACTGGAAGAGTCGCTATGTCTTCCTCTGATGGAGATATCGCAAATGCTGAGAGCCTCAGTCCAATTTGTACAGTTGCAGACGATATGCAAGAGGAGTCACGCCGATGACCCTTGGATTTGCTTCCAAATACATCTGGGGGAGGTAAAAGGTCGCTAATGTCGTAGACTGAAGTAGGCTCCTGTCTCGTGCCACTTGGGCCATTGGGAAACAGCGAATATGACTGCTTTCGAACATGTCCATATTGCACGGCGTTGGTCGCTCTCGCTGGGAGTTCTGCGATTGGCGTAGTAACCTTGGGCATATTTTGTATCCCAACTACTTCATTCGCCTTCATTGGGCTATATTGGATTGGTGATCGGATTGGTGGGGAGCTCCTCAACGATTCCATACTCTTTTCTCGTCCAGCATAGCCGATCAAGTTAGTCTGACTCAATGACTTAGCAGCAACCTCGTAAGGCGAACGAGGTCCTGAAACAGGATCAACGAGATGGTTTCCATATGCCAATTCATTGGGGCCGAACATCCGGATCTCATGTTTCTTCAGATCCCACGACCTGCCACCCTTGGGACCAAAAGATGTAGTCGCAGTATTGGATCTCAAGAACAAGTGCAACAAGCCGGACATTAAGCCGGACAGGTTCAATACCACGGTTGCCATCATTGCCGCTTTTATATCGCCATTGCCAATGGTCTGAGAAACAAAGTATGGTATAACAAATCCCTTTTCAAAAATTAATATGCCTCCATAAGAGTTTGCGAAGTTTATGCTTACCAGAGACACTATACCCACGATAAGATAATAGACCATTCTTGAGGCGGCAATTCTCTGATGCTGGTCAATAAGATTAACCGTCGATAGTCTGATAAATATTGTGATAGCGCTGATAATCATGAGGCCGGCGCAGATTGATGTAATGATCAATCCTTCGAATCCGAAAGCTGAAATATACCACAATAGCGACGCAAAGCATCTATCCGACTCAGGCTGAACGAATGAGATAACCCAAGTGCCAATAGTCATAATAATAACCGTCATAACGCATATTGTAACATCGTATTTGCCTCTTGCTTGAAATGGCAGCCCTCGAAGCGAGCGCAGCGCGCACTCTAGGCCAAAAACAACTTGCACATATGGAACGAGGAATAGCGCTGCTCTCATTAGTTTTGTAGATCATTAAATATCACAAATACGCACCTGGCCACATGAATTGTGCTATGAGACCACATCCTCTCGTGAACAAGGAGGTCAAGCCCGTTCCTTGAACAGCCGCAAAGACAAGCCCTTGAATGACGATTGAAATGGCTGTAAGTAAAGGAAATGTTTCCGCCGGATGAATTGTAGACATGCAAAATTTCCTTTTCCAAGTCAGCACAGCCTGAACCACATTCCTAAGGTCTTCCACCTACGAAGCTCGAAATTTGGGATTGCATCGTTTCGAGGCGCAATAGCAGTCGTAGAGTATGCTCGCAGCAGTGGCAAAAGCAGCCAGTATATTGAAGGACGCCAAAATGATCGTTGATGTTCTGACAGACTTGCTTTCTGCAAACACCAGGTCTTGTATGAGATACAAAGTCGCGGTTGAATTCTTCCCGCTCGCAGTAACATTCGCGACCTGAGCCTGCGAGCTCCATACCCCAAAGCCCCGTGCCAGCACCGCTGTCATCGAATCCGCCATCGTTCCCAGCTTCCTATCCACCAGTGATTGTCCAGCAGATATAGTGTTAGGCAGCGAGCCCTGGCGTAGCCGTTTGTGGTGTTATTAAGTCATGAAGACTGAAGAGTTTGGAGTGCAATGAGTGTGAGTGAGAGAACAAAGGGTCTCGAAGGTGAGGAAAGAACGTAATGAGTGGGGGCACCAGTGCACAAAAGGAAGATGAAACAGGAACCTGATCCAGCAGTAGTGAAAGGAAGAGCAGGCGAATCGAAAGAACGACACAACAAACTGGCAACAAAAATCCAGAAAGAATGTCGAAAAGGCCAGGCTTGCAACGGTTAAGGATCGCATGAAGTATATGAGAAAATCTCATGCATCTAATCAGTGGTCCCCCAGGGCGGGACAAGGCTAGGCCGGGAGTGCCAGGGTCAGTAGCACCTATCTTGTAGTGGTGACTCTCTCCGGCACTAGGGAAATATATTGGGCACGGGAGCCACAGGTTTCATGATCCCCAGGAAACCAGGATATCTTACTGGCGTCATATTTTGGTCACCAGTCGCTCGACTCAAGTGGATTTTTTGTGTTTTCAAAATCGACACTTCTTTTCCTTTCTCAGCTCTTTCATAAATCGATTGGAAAGGCCTGGGCACCGAGTGCACGAAGCATTTGAGTGTCCATATGGCAATGGTATCGTATCGCTATCGGGCGTGTCCTTTGATGATTGCTCGGCAAAGGCATTGCTGAAGCACTTGGAGGTTTCGATGTCGTCGCAGACTCTCGCTTAAGGCCCTGAAGTCGCATTAGGTCCAAGCTTGCACATGGGTCTGTATGCAAGGGACGGCTCCAATCAACTGGGGGCCTGGAAATAAAATGGAACAATTCCTACGAAGCTACTGTACTCTCCCGAGTCAAGCCAACAAAGCTTACTGATTTACACATAATTGACCTATTCACAATATGGCGTATATTGGGGACATTCGAGCATCTCATTGGTCGTACGCGCAAACTCCTGTGTGGTATGTGATTGTGATTGGAGTGCTCTAGTACTGCAGGCGAAAGTTCTTCCAAACAACTGGGCTTCCGTCATGGTAGCGTACGCCAAGCTATATCTGACTAGACAACCGTCCTGGAGAGATATTACCATCTCGAATACCTCAACTTCAAATTGTGCGTTGATTGTTTATTTAAAGATATAGATTCGACCGAGAGGATACAAGAAGTTGAGCATAAGAATCTTCCATCTCGAGGACACTATTTCTGAGCTTCGAACACCAGGGCCAAATGGGCAGAAATGGAGTGGCGCAGTGTGAAGCTTGAGGAGTCTCAAGATATGAGATGAAACTTCCATTACGATGAACTCATCCGAACCGTCTGACAACGATTCGCACAATTCCACATACAGCATTTTCTTGGGCTATCTGAGAAACAATCGAGTATTTATATATAGCACAGTCAATCGTCAAAAGAAAAGCAGAGAACGAACCGATAGTGAACGACATGATGAAGAATAGACATTCGAATACAGTAGAAAGGGGGCGTAGAGAATCTTTGGCTTCTTGGCATCCCAACCTTAAATTTAACCTTCGGCGTCTCCACGTGACCATCCGCAGTTTAGGTTGTGCCCTGGCATTGACCTTGTACTCCACAATTAAGCTCAAATGAAAGTTAAATTTGCATCTGAACAAAAAGAATCGAATTCTTGCCCTGTCCATTCTAGCTGGGGAAGACAAACATGAGAATAGATTAGGCGTGTTGCTTCGGTTTACTATCACAAGTTTACCTTGAAATTGAGAAAATTTGTAGATTTTATCCTTACTTCTTGGGTCATCTTTTCTCTTATAGGTAAAAGTGGTCATTTTGGCCATAAAGAAGGAGTCGGAGCCAGGTCTAGTACTTAAAACACATGGCCGCGAAATGCAGTAACGCAATCACTACAGATTTGCGGCCCAGAGAAAATCGGAGAATAAACTCAGGGTCGTCTGATATCAAACCCACCGTTGCGTAGGCATGGTACCGCATGAATTTCACCCCGCGCTCCCGGTTCTCATGAAGCGTTCATAGGTTCATGCTTTGTGAAAATGTTTAAGCTTATCACCCTCAGGTATCACTTTCATCTTAAATTAGCCCACGTTCTCACCCGCAATATGGTAATCGCCGCCAACAAAGATTGGCTCAATCTCCCACGGAACTGGATTCTTTTTTGGAAGATGCCGTGCCAAGACTCGATTGGTTTGTTGTTGATGCCTCTGTTCGCATTGTGCCTAGGATGTGCGGTGCTGAGGTGCCCAGCTCTCGGATGGATCCGAAAATTGATTTCTGGTTCTCGAAACAAGCCGGGAGATTCTTGGAACTCGGTCCTCAAGAGAACGCCTCAATCTATCTGAAAAGTGTATGATCCGCCCGGTCAAGTTCGTGGACATAGTAGAGAGTTCTGGAAGGAGAGGGGTAGAAGGTCCATGCTGGTCCTTTGATCCCACCCTTCGATTCTCAAGGCCGAGATTTCCGGACGGTTGTTAAAGCTCTTGTAGAGCACTACGATTTTGTGGTTGCCACCGTGTAAAGTGCCAGATGAAGATCTTCTCTACAGGAAGACGTGCCTTGGTCACGAAAAACCAAACTTCATTCTCAATGATATCTACCATCAAAAAGCTAGGTACGAAAGAATGCGCTAAACCGTCAATAGCGGGCAGTTCGACTTGCCAGAAACCCAAATACGTTGTTATATGGGAACTTCATATATTCCCAAGACTGACTCATGGGGTCACTTCGGTTTGAAGCTATCAAACGCTAGAGTTGGCCTCCAATAACCGCCTGCCTATCACTTTTTTTTCACGTATCTTTCTATTTTCAATGTCAGGAGGTAACACATAATTCAGTTCCATTCTTCTAAAATGCATAATTTCTCATCCTAGCAATGCCTCTCATCCCGTCTATGGCACTCCTCGTCACGATGAGATTCAATCCAACCAATCCAACCCGTTTGCAATGCGACTTTACTAGTTGCCGATGGCTTATCGACGAGTCAAAACGAGTCATTTTTATTGATTATACTGCTAATTGCTAAGTCTGACAAACATATTGGTGATAATCGTGAATTGTGAACGTAAAACTCCGTTTGTTGGACAAAAATTAGTAGGTCACCTTTAATTTCATCCACATATGCTGTGCCATCTAGGAAGCCACATCTACCACAGGGCCTGCGATCTGACCAAATGCAAAGTGTGTCGAGCATGGTGAAATTATTCATGATAATGCCATCATGTGAAAGTAATAGGACTGCCACTTCTGATTTTCGTCGGACTTGCGCTAAAGATGCGTGTATACAAGACATGTGGGCATGTCTGAGCCAGGAGAAGTTATAAAGTCATAGGGTTCTAGCGTCGCCCAATTTATCTCTAGGGAAGAGATGATACAAGGAGAGGCTACTACAGTCGCAGTTCAAGATTCCAAAATGCCGAAAGGTCGAAGTAGATTGGGTCTCTTCGCTAATAATCATATTTACTGACGTCAAATACAAGAGAATCATTGGAAAGGAACTTGGAGATTTGCAAAGTCTCCTCCTTACCCCTTCGACAACCAGCAACAGTGATTCTATCGAGTGTGGCGCAGATAGAGCTAGGGAGACTGTTGGTTTGAAGAACAATTACTCGACTAGGTGGCAAGGCAAATACTGCATCTTTTTCCTCAATTCATGGGGAAGCTTTGGAAAATAGGGTGAACATCCTCGTCGCCAATACGATCTGAACCCATTTTATTAGCTTACTCAATAGACGTGATATCAATCTGGTATCTAGTATTTATTGAAGGGTAAGAGTATTGAGTCCATGGAGGAGAGAAGTTTTATGCTCGTAAACCGCCCTCCTCGGTAAGCCTTGTTGTGGTAGGACTGTTATTGGACGTGTGCGATTAACGAGGATCATTTGTAAACTGAGAAAGCATTTTTGGCATAGAGTAAAAATCTCTAGTGGTTCCGTTTCGTTCTTGAAGCTATAAATAATGTTGGTTTATTCATAGTGCTGTCTCCCGGAATTTAATTCATCAATAGATTAGATTTAATTCAAAAAATTGGCATATTTAGAAATGAAGCCCGCGGTCATCCCGCACGCCAAATTTAGGTGAAACCGAGGATCTAGGTCGAGAACTATGTTGAATGATTGGGCAAAGTTCATGACACTGTTTTCATGGTACTTGACTTTCTATGCTAATCCTCTGATATGAACATCTGATAGGAATATTCGGTAGTAGGCGGGGGGAGAACAGCTCATGAGGTCAATATATGACTAAGATTGCGCTGGGATAACGAACAATCACATTGAGACCTCTACAACGAATAACGAATTGTACACAGCTACCTTCAATGGAATGTGCAGCTGTTCAGGGATTGCTGTACTTATCTATGCTCATTGCTAACAACTTCGGAAACGTGCAGCCTCTGTGAGACTCAGCAAGCACACGTACAATATGTATACAAGGAAAAAAGAAGGTCGGTCACTCAATCAGGTATTGTTGCAAATACCAAGACTGTGCGGTTGGCAGAAACTGTGGGCGGTCTGCCTGATCGGGACTAGCATATCTTCTTGGTCTTACCCCAGGGAGGCCTGGACCGGTCAATGATGCTCTGAACTCAACATCTATTAAAATTTTCCCCTAATGACATTTCTTGCATTTCAAATTATCTCAAACATTCAAGTACATATGTATGATCGAGAGCTGCTCCCTATTATTGCCAAGGATCCCCAGGTATTGTGCGTGTCAGTGTCCTAAAAACGGCAAAATACAAACATAACATTCCGTTACACTCACTTCGCACTACGCGTGTTAAGCAATGTCGATTGCGCCAGACCTTAATAATAGCTATCAAAATGATGAGCCTCCGCCGTACTTTGAAGTATGTGGGAACAGTCCACGCCAATGTTCTGCGGCCATGTTTTCCGTATTCCCGGAGTTGCCTACCGAGTTGAGGATGCGTGTATGGCAACTAGCTCTTGAACCTCGAATCGTTAGATGGAGCCAGACAAGCTCTTCGGATGGCTCGCACAGCGCCTTTGAGGCTTTCCCTAAATCTGTATCTTTATTATCCGTATCGCAAGAGGCTCGAACAGCAGCTTTCCTCTATGGAGAGTACCAAACCTTAAATACGAAATCCAAGATATACTTCAGCCCTATGCTCGACTATTTATGGTTTAATCCTGGATGGTTTGATAGCAGATCTGTATTTGCGCAACAGCGAACCACGACGCTGGCTCTAGAAATGGGCGCTGTATTTCAGGACTTTGCTTGCGTCAAAAAAGTGATGGTTCATCCAAACTGGGATACAGAGTTCGAAGCAAAACCTAGTATACAATTTACACGTCTGCCATTGGTAGAGCAGGTCCTCGTTGTTGCAGATGAAAAATCGGTTGGTCTCCGTTCGGAAATCATGCTACGAACTACAAAGGAAGTTGCAAGACATTATGTGATGTTTCATGAGGGCAAGCAGAATATCAGGTACCCTCATGTTGCGGTCGGATGTTTGCGATGGTCAGCAGCCGGAAAGGGCCAAAGCCCCAGGTCCCCTGGCTCTGGTCCGCAATTAGTGGCGATCTTTGAGAGCAGCGAGGAGATGAAAGCTCACCTGTCATCAGTTTTGAAAGCGGAATTAGAATTCACCAAGCAACGTTTTGGTCAACCGAAAATTGTCCACAAATTGCGTTTCAAGCAGCGGCCAACTGAGAGCGTACCAATCAATTCTACGCATCCGATCGCTAGTTGATTTGGCATGGAAAGGCGTTACACAATCATATTGCTCCGTCATTTGTCTCAGATCTCGGCTTCAAGAAAGAGATTTGAAAGCAAATCTCAACGAATGGTACCGAAAACAAGCATGTGGTGGCAACATCTCTGCCTCTATGGCTTGTTTGTGTATTACGCGGGATTGACGGAGCGACGCAAATTATGCATATTCTTTGAGCATTGCAAGGCTGCAGAGTGCTCTTTTGGAGTGCATACCTAGAAGTGACCGTATCAGCAGAGAAGGATTTGAACCAGTGCTTAAGCCACTTTGTGATATTGTTCAACAAAGCAAGTTTTTAAGGAAAACACATCGTCGGAAATGTTTTGCTCACCACCTTTCAAGCCTTGTGTGCCTACCGGAGTACTGCTTTCTCGTTCTGGTAATTCCAGACGATACTATAGAAACCGATAGGAGGCATCGTCTGCCATTTTTTCGGGATTGTTTGGATTTTCGCATTTGCGGTCCTGACCTTTGTTTTTTCTCGAAAGTTAGATTTAGGACTCATGTAAGATCCAGCGCAGCACTGAGATCAAAGTGACAGTTTGACACATATTTCTGACCTCTTTTTTATTGAGACAAATATCCCTCATAATGGCATATATTGTTGTTCTGTCAACGTCTACCATCGATAAGATTGGCTTTCAGCTTCGGGATGCTTACCGACTTCTTCCATGTTACACCAGAGGTTTATTCTCAGGTCTAATATTCGTCCGCTGATACAACCGAAAGCACGAACCATGTCTGCGCCATGAGCTAGAAAACGTGATATTCCCTCGAGCTAGATCTGCCTTTGGATCCCTGCCGCTTAACTTATACCTATGGGCCGTCGAAGTTACACCACAAATTTTTGGCTTATCTAGTCATGCTTGGATTATTTCTCTTTATGACTCGAATATAACCCAACACGGCGGCTGAACATCTTCCGACACTGTCTTTTCTACGAGTATGAATGGACTATATCATTGGATTACTGAATAGCGCCATTTCTTGATGGGTCAATAAGTATATGTCGTGTGGATGTATATAAATTGATGTTACTAACTTCCGGCTATATTTCTAACAGCAGACTCCTTGCAACCTGCTAGGGAGCAATGCTTCGGATGAGAGAACATCCGGTGACCAAACTCTCGATAATCGTCTCACCTGTGAGGCGAGTTTTCTTTGTTGTAAGAAAACAGGTTTACGTCTTCACGATAGCAACTTTCTGGCAGAAAGCAAATGGCTTGAGACACTACAGGAGCCACGCAGCTTTCACAAAATGATGGCTGGGATTAGTGTGTTTGGTTGAGTGATTCTAGTTCTCTTAGGAAAATCACACATGTTTATAGCCTCGATCTGGATCTAATCATCTTTTCACGACGATCGAAATCCGCCATTATTTGCCATTGTTCCTCAAACTCTAGCTAGCTGGTATAAATGTTATCATTCATGTGTGACTGCGCTTTGGCGATTACTATTTGGCGCAAAACGTATAAATTCGAAGGCTTCTGTGTTGAGTGTCATTTCTTCATTGCATCGTCATATATCTGAGCGCAGAATCAAATATTTCAGACATGTTTATAGTGGGCTACTCAACTATACTTCTCTGGATCCTCTATCCGCTCTTGGTAACTGCATTTCGAGCATTACCAAAGCTGGAACGTCGGGGCCCAGTATGTACCGACTTCAAAATTCCGGTCACTGCTTCTGCTCCGACACGGATTCTTTCTTCTCCGCTTGTTAACCTTGCTAATCCCACAGTTTTTGTGGACTACCTCACTAGCCAGGCCGGGGCAGCAGCCGGTATTGTCCTCGGCGCTGCTGGAACTCAGCTTACCTCTGGCACATATAACATTGCAATGCGTTACTGTGCTCCAGAAGTCTACAACGCTTCACGCGCCAACACTATCCAATATCTTCAGCATGCTATCACCAACACTAAGGAATATTGGAATGGTTTGACGTTTCCCAATGGCTATATGGGTAACCTTTATTCGTGGATCGCCTACGCCAGCTCTCAAGGTTTTCCAACTCTTTCCGTTGACAATCTGGGCAGTGGTGATTCAGATCGGCCAAATGGTTTGCTCATTACGCAACAGACATTACAGGTGGAGATCATCCACCAAATAATTACAATGCTTCGACAGGGCGCAATCCCAAATCCGGTGCTCTCTAGCAAGCAGTTCAACAAGGTCATATATGCGGGTTCGTTCTGCTTTTTGTGTTTATACCTTGAAATATATTGATATATTAGCATGGCAGGTCACTCTTACGGCTCCATATGTGGCAATGCTATCGCCACACATCACCCAGAAGATATAGACGCATTCATCTATACTGGCTACTCCGGTGATTTCATCGGTGGCCTAGGTCCTCTCTCTGCAGGTGTTGCAAGTAAGTTGGACAACCAGCAACTCAGTACTATACAAAGCGCGTCTCTGACCTGGTACTACAGTTCCCGCCGCCCTTGCAATGCCCCTACGATATGGTTATCTGGCTCTCCAGCCTTTATACCTAGCTCAATCGGTTGAAGAGGGGCGGCGTATAGCTCTCTATACTAATGTTGGAGGCTATGATCCTAATATCGTTCACTATGACTTCGTGAACGAAGGCACTGTCGCAGTGGGTGAACTAGCTACCCTATTTTATGGCCTCCGGTCAGCAGATGATTTCCAAGGCGATATTCTAATTATCACTGGAAAACAAAATGCGATTTGTTGCAACCGGGTACCAATGCCTGATTGTGGAAGCGGTCCAAGCAGCATTCCAGAGCAGGCAAGGGCCTTCTTCCCCGCTGCAAGAAACTATACGACTTATATCCCGGATAAAACGGGACACAGCCCGAATTTACATGATAGCGCTCCAAGAAGTTTTGTGGTTGCTCATGAGTACTTGGCGGCGAGAGGCTACTGAGCAGTTTGACGAGGTTTGTTGGTTTGAGATTCCATGATGGTTCGAATTCTTTGCATTTTTCTCTCAATCATGCAAGGATTAGAAGGGATTAATCTCGCGTACTTTTGATATTTCGAAATCTCCTCACTTCTGTTTGACGTTTTATCAGCCATGAATTCGAGTTTCCTTATGTAGTCTAGTTTCGTGTTGCTCCTGCACCTAGCTGATGCTTAAGCCAAGTAAATTTAGCCATGATATGGTATGATTCCATGTGTATTGCATAAGCCGAATGACACTCCCTCTCTACATCAGAAAATTTAGGGCCGTTTCAGAGCCTCTGGTCTGCTCTGCGGACTAAAAGACATGGGGGCTGCGTGGGAAAATTACCACTGCCGCGGGGAAGTTGGTTAGAGTAGGCTTGGCAGTAGATGTCTTCCCGTGTAGCCGGGTAGCGTGCCACTATATGGCAGGGTTTCGACGCCATATTCCCATATATCCATGCCGCCACATTGTACTATACATGGGTTGGAACTAGACATAATAAGGAGAGATTTTTTTTTCGGTAAGTAACAGACTCATTCACATTCTTTTCCAATGTCCTTCTTTTCTCCTTCGTGCTCAAGAAATGGAAGGAATGAAGCTTTGTTCATTCCCATACTTTTCTTGCAATCTTCATCAGGATTTTTCAAGATTTTGCGGCGCAGCTCTGGAGGAAGCATTTCCCCCTTTGGTCTTCGTGTTGTAGATGAAGGTAACATACTCCTTCAGTGCAGGAATTAGTCTTGTTCCGAGAGGATGCACTTGCGTCTAGCTAACCCTCGAAGATACTGGCCTAGGATGAAGCGGCAACAAGAAGAGAAAGGCATTCTTAAGCTTTTCAATTAAAATTTATCAAATAAACAAATATTTTTTTAGAGCGTGATGACTGCTGACTTCCTAGGTGCTTGTTGCCAAGACCCAGTAGGCTATTAGTAATAAATCCTTCTTATTAAATACCCGAATTCCTTATAGTCGAGTAAGCAGTATTTCGATCATGATAAATAAATCAGACGATAATAAATAGTCGTTGATATCTTGGTATCTTCCACCGAAAATTTTCATGGACTACTGTGTAGTATTGGAAATTAGTTTTGCCTCTCAAAGTGGCGGCGATGTTGGAGCACTTTCTATTGGTGAAATCATTTTCCAGAATAGGAGTTTGTAGCCACACCTACCACAACAGCACGCGGCTCAAAGCAACCTTACTGGCTCGTATTCATGTTCTGTATAACTATCAAAGTAATAATAGACTGTAAAAGGGGCAAATGTGGATCAAAATCTGTCGCCAAGCCTGTATATTGTGTTACTAAGCACTCACGCAAGCCAGCAAGCCAGGGTGGAGTGGCTCTATTTACCTCCTCCTCGTCGTCGAAATCGTCGAGCACAGTCATCTTACTAAGGAATTCAAGTTAAGCTTTTTGTCACGATGGCTGACGCCGACAAGAAACCTCTCAACTCCAGTCCATCGGCAACAGATGATGGAGGAATGCAATTTGTGAATCTGTTCGGAACGCCTAAGAACAACAAGGAAAAAGCAAGATTTGTGCGCTCGCATGTTATGCGATTAGTCCGAAAAAGACGCGGGGAGACATTATTAAGGGAAACAAAATTGGATATCTTGCCAGCACTGAAGAAATCTCCAGCAAAAGCTTCATCAAAAGCCAGGAAACAGCCTTTACCGGAGCAGAGTATCATATCAAGAGCTTCCTCCTGCTCACCGCGAACACTTCTGCCAGATTTGAGTTCGCCGAGGAATATTGGAGGACCCCCGAGATCGGAAACCATAGATAATGCTGACCATAACATACTCATTATCTCACCACCATGGCAAGCATTACCGATATCCTCAACAGACTCAGCGGATACCTTACCTCGAGGAGATTCAGATATTTTCGACGCACCTCCTGCAATTGTCACGCCGGGCTTCCAGCACTGGTTGACATCATGTAAATACTAAGTCAGAAGTTGGAGATGTCGCAGCTGACCATTAAACAGCAGATCCCCAGGAAGCTCAGTCCTCTTTCGAGGAGGCATATTCAAACTTTCCGTTTCTGGGAGCTAATAGCAGCTGTAATCTCTCCGATATCACTCTAAGCCCTACCAGAACAAGCAATGATATAGACTATTTGGCAAAAGGGTTACACCAGGATCTACGACGCCCGGCTCTCGGACACCAATCTGGCGGAAATGCTATTGAGAGTGACGAGACAACAATTGCAGCATTTGCTTGTCACACCAATCTAGAGGTAAGCTGGTTCTACCTTTGTCAGTACATATACTGAGAAGTCACAGAGCTTGCATGGGAACAGCAGTAGTGCCTATGCGTGCATGGAGGAATTGAAGTCTCTTGTCGAAATCAAAGGAGGCATAGCCGCCTTAAATGAAAGTCTTCGCAGGCTAGTACAATGGCAAGCTCAACATGTCCCACGCAATGACCGAATTAATCTTTTCTCAGGATCGATCTCTGCCATGCTACGAGATGGCAGTTGCAACCGTCATTCCCCTATGTTGCCTTTCCAAATATTCCACATCTATCTGATTACACATTTGAAAGGGATGCTAATGCGACTCAATGCCTCGGAGATCGTATAACAAACACTGCGATACTCTCAGGCTATTCCGATCTTATTCCCGTCCTAGAAAGTCTACACGAGCTTACACTATTTCTCGAATTCCCGCACCCAGATAAAGTTCACCTCTTACACGGTGTTAGTTATGTCGACCACGTCTACATCTCAGAGTACCGAAATTTGATGATGATGGCCTATTTCCGATCTACTCCTCTGCCAAGTACATCCAGTTCCTTCAATGACATATCCATACTCCCTCTGGTATTCCAGGCCATAACGTTATTTATATACACAAACATTCGCCTCACTCTAGTTGATGCACCAATCCGCTGCATCTTGGTTGATCGAATTCACTGTTCACTTTCCTCTCTGCCAACGAGGACACTGCACTCTTTATTTCAGGCCTTTCCATATGAGATGATGTGGATCTTTTTCCTCACAGGCTCTGCGGCTCTTAGGCATGAGGACAGAACATACTTTGTTGATCATTTAAAGTGGATGTGTGGGGAATTGGCCTGCGACGACTGGGATGAGGTGGTGGCCGAGCTGCGACGATTTCTTTGGATTCATACTATATATCTGGAACGGTGTAAAGACCTATGGACAGATATCGAGAGTCAGGTCAGCATGAGGGCTTGACAGAACTAACACTAGATTCTAGTGTTTACTTTTATTCAAAGTATCTCTAAAAGAATTCGCCACTTGATTCTAAAGACAGGCGAAAGTCATGTGAGTCGTCTCTAGATGATTCAGCGAAGTACGCTCAAGGCCCAGTCGAATCCTTTTCACCCACTTCTATTCGCTTTGTCCAATGCTTGGACGAAATAGCAAAGGACAGATGGGGCAGCAGGAAAGATACGCGTTACAGAAATGTGGCACAATCTGTTATGACAAGGCAAAATATCATTGACTTTCTTGTATTTTTGCTTTCATACAAAAAAAGGAAAAGATAGAGATAGTAGAATAGATCACAGGCGGGCCTGTCATTGAGGAAGAGAGTTCATACATATGCTCCCTAGACGAAGCGGGTTGGAAATATGGATGGGACTAAGACTTCACACTTTTGAAGTGGATTAGAGGAATCGAAGAATCGAGAGCCGCACACATCCTAGATGGTGATATTCAACTTTCTTATTGCGGCGAGTCTCTTTCAACTCTGATAACATAGACGCTTAAGTCAATTATCTAGCTCGCTTGGCTAGAGAGGCGCTAGAGAGGACCAGCAAGAGCGTACTGGGGAGAGTTTTCATTGAAACCCAGGAGGCATAAACGATAGCTGCGTAGTTTAGCTCGGTTCGGGTGGGCCCGACAGAGCATGGGCCAAGTTACCAGGGGGTCCTTTGACGGTTGCATTGGGCGAATCATCGATACAAATGTAAGGAAGGAATAACCTTGAGACAATCTTCTTTAAGCCTGTGATATGTGCGACAGATAGCCTCATGACTGAAAGCTGGCTAAGCTAATGCTCAGGAAATAGGATCAACATACAGATAGGCGTGGACAAGGAACCAGATATCTCTCGACATGCTACTTCGGCATGCTGCAGCAACAAAACTTTGCTTTGCCTTCCATCGCCCAAACTTTACATATTAAACCCAACTGGTGACAGGTACATAAGGATTTGGAGATATTTGAGAGCATAACATATATTTGGAAGTTGTTCTGGAGAAATCGGTATGTCTCTTTGGGTTAGGTGGAACCGCAGGAGGGAAGGATTTGAAGGTTGGCAGAAAGTAAATGAAGAAATGTATATGCTTGACTGCGGTTCCTAACAAGCGAGGTCAAAGCTGGAGGCGATCTGGAAGGCGTATACACAATAAGGTATATCTGAAGATAGCATGTCCAACGAAGATTAGGCGGCTGGCCGTGACAATGTCACATTTCCGAAGGCAGCTTCTGAGATGGGTTTCAACATGACGAAATAATGGTCTTATTCGTGGAACGGGGCTCGCAGGTCTTCATATATCGAGATTACGGGTTCAGCACCGTCTTTTACTGTCGGCTGACCCATCGCATGGTCCTAAGAATCAGCCGAGGACAAGCCGAAAAATACGATTTATCCATGTTAAAGAGCTGGAGCCTCTAACAATTCTGATTGAGAAGCCTGAGATGCTCTAATAAAACATAGCCCATCAGGCGCAACACACATTGCAGTTGCGAGAATTGCCTTAGCGATGACGACACCAACAATAGGTTTTGGAGTATTCGATCCGGAAGATTCCATTGTGGGCTCAATTACTCATCCACATCTTACGAAGCACTAAAAGTTGTTGCACCGGCAATTGTGCAACTTGACAATGTTACATCGCTCATCAACATCGTATTCAAGACGACAAATGCAGGTCAAGTGATGTTGTGGGGTAAAATATCCCGTCCACTTCTCACTTCCCCAAATGTGGGGAAAGGGGCTTAGCCGAACTCATGTTTTACTGTACCACTCTCTTGAACACAAGACTACCAGGTCATTGGCGGATCTGACAAGGCTACCCTGGGAAACTTGGAGCTTAATATGGCTTTATGAGGGCCGAGTTAGATCCTGGGGACGAAGAGGAACCTAAGGGCTAGCTTGTCTGGTGTTTATTGGCTGTGGATCTCCAACCCCACTTTTTCGTTTCAAGACGATCGACGGGTACCTCTGGGATGTGCCGATGCTTGATCTGATAATGACGAGGAGCTACTGGTGGAACTCCTGGGAAATTGTTAAGTGCGGGTTAAAATACATTACTTTCCGTCGTCTCATGTCCAGGCCGCTGTAGAATGGGTTATATGATGAGAAATTGGCCACGCATCTCAAAATGGAGAAGGTCTTTACTTTTGTAGTTGGTGCTTTTCGATATGGCACTTCTCTTCATCTTGTCTCTGCTGGTGCTGCATGTCTACGCCGCTCTGACCTTCAAAGGAGCAGACTGGTCATCCGTTCTCGTTGAGGAGGCTGCCGGTAAAACATTTAAGTCCACCAGCGGAGCTGTGCAGCCTCTCGAGACAATTCTGAAAAACAGCGGGGTCAACACCGTGCGGCAGAGGCTTTGGGTTAATCCATCCGATGGCAACTACAACCTGGCGTATAACATCAAGCTCGCAAAGCGTGCCCAAGCTGTGGGGCTGAATGTCTACCTAGACATGCATTTCAGCGACACCTGGGCAGATCCGGCTCACCAGGTATGAAAAGGAAATACGGAAAGACACCAAAGTGATCTAATACATACAGGCCAAACCATCCGGATGGCCATCTGATATTGATAACCTCGCCTGGCAACTGTACAATTATACACTGGCTGTTTCTAACACCTTTGCCAGTAATTCAGTTCCCCTCTCTATCATATCTATTGGAAACGAGATAACGAGTGGGCTTCTTTTCCCGCTTGGATCTACCTCATCATTCTCTAATGTTGCTCGTTTACTACATTCCGCATCCGCCGGCATCAAAGACTCGTCGCTGAGCCCAAAACCGAAGATCATGATCCATCTCGACAACGGGTGGAATTGGGAAACGCAGAAATGGTGGTACACTACCGCTTTAGCTCAGAACACCCTCTTGTCCAGTGATTTCGACATCATGGGTGTGTCATACTACCCCTTCTATAGTTCTTCCGCCACGCTCTCCGCCCTAAAATCTAGCCTATCGAACATGGCCTCCACATGGCATAAGGAGATTATAGTTGCCGAAACTGACTGGCCAGTTTCGTGTCCCAACCCGGCATACGCGTTTCCTTCGGATGCGAGCTCGATCCCGAAGAGCGTGGACGGACAAATAACATGGGTGAAAAATGTTGCGAGCGTGGTCGCAAGTGTGAGCGGAGGGACGGGATTGTTTTATGTATGACCCTATTTTCATACTTGCTATCTTGCTATTTAAGTTCCTGAGACAACTCGAGGTCTTAGGGCTTCCGCTAAGTTTTAGACTATTTTCGTGCTGATTTGTTGCAGTGGGAGCCGGCTTGGATACGGAATCCTAATCTAGGAAGTAGTTGTGCGGATAACTTGATGGTTGATTCGAGTGGCAAGGCGAGGTCTAGTCTAAGTGTTTTTGGGCAGATTTAAAGCAAATTTATGAATATTTTGAAATAATATTTGTCATCAAACTTTGACATCATTGAAAGAGATTTTACTTCGGTTTCCGGGAATGTCAGACGCTGTCCACTCATGTGTAATATTTGCTTCTTGCACTAGTCGAGATTTAGGTCCCGTCCGCATAAGTTTTTTTTTTAGTTTTTTTTTTTTAATGATTTCATTCGATGCTCTCTACAAGATAGCTGGGGTCAAGCAATATAGTTACTGCAGGCACTGCTTTCAGCTGCCCTGCTCTTCGCCAACTGCATACAGATCTCCCAGATCTTGCAGAGTTTAGGGGAGGGGAGTAAGGCTTAGGTACCTAGCGTTTGACTATGTTCTTTATCCATCTTGTATAACTACTTCAGGCCATCAAGGTTAAGGATGAGAGGCACATGGCTGTGCATGTTATCCGCGACGATCCTATTATCACGTGGGACAATGAAGGTATGGAATGAGGTAAAACGGATTGGTTTCACGTGCGGAACGTTCGGAATATCGGAAATTAGGGTTCTGGAGTATATCTGTAGTATCTGGCAGCCCACTCCTCTTGCCTGGATGTCTTGCAACATGCTGAGCAGGATCAACGACATCCGAGAGCCGCCGGATTGCATTCACTATTTGATTTTTCCAGGGAGCAGGACGGTGTCGATTGAAGGATCGAAGTATTTCCAGGCAGGTACGTGATTTGAAGGCTCGGAATGTCCCTTGATTCTTGGCACACCTGGGACAGTATCGTGGTCGTCCGATCCATTTTAAATTTGGACAATGGCCTCAACAGCGGTTTCTCAAAACATGTATCGGAAGCGTATGGTAATTATGGCCTTGATTCAAAAGCTGAAGCCGAGCTGCCTTTCATGACGGGCTCTTAGGAATCTCCTCACAGATGGCCTAACTGCCGGCTTCCATATCAAGATTTGTGCCTCCAGAGGCAATCGCCAAATTAAAGATCGCTTATCTGTAGCATCTAATACAAGGCTTTTGCGGTGCATCTTTTGGGTCATCCTCGTGGGAAGGTGGGCCCATGGCAGCAATAGCCAGTATCATGATCTCTCAAGTTGAATGAATTGATGTAAGGGTTTGTTGTTAATAGTCACATGTCGGTTTGTGGAGTCAATTCCTTTTCAATAGATCATGTGCTCGCTCTCAATACTTGGTGCTTGCATTTACCTCACACTTCAGCCATCTATTCTTTCACGGATAGGCATTTTTCAGCAAGTGAACTAAGATAAAGTCAATTCTAACAATCTGCCTAACTCCAAAACTCCCGATACCTGTTCCGAATAACGTCGATTTCCAGAACCTTACCAATCAAAGAGATCAAAACCCTCTAACGCTTGCTCGAAACCATGCTATTCACAATAACCATTGCGAATGTAAAAGCGCTTTTCCCCAGATACCCATTGCAAGAAATAAAAATGCACCCCATAATAGAGCCCATACTTACCACATAATCGAGGATTGATACCGCTTCTTGGCCTTTGGACAATTTTCCCCTCTGCGGGTCCCACCTATACCAAAGCCCATTCTTAACCTGTTCACTTCCGTTAATACACCCTCCCAACTCCCAGTTCAACTGCGAGTTACACTCATCGTAGCTAATATCCTTCTTCCTACCCCCATCATTTCTGATCGTCCACTGAATATGATTATTCCCTGACGATCCGCCGCCACAATCCTTGCTGCAGCCCGTACTACACCCGGCCCTAGCAATTTCCCTAGGCATGGCATTACAGCCACCGATACATGTACCGTAGCAATCGTCGGGCTTGGCGATCTGCCATTCGGAACAGAAGTTGAATTCTGCGCCTTTCTTGAGCTTAGTGCCTTTGGCTTTGGTGCAGAACGCGTTGATGTCTAGCACGACTTCGGGGCGAATGCTATTATCTTTTTCGCCATGCAACTGGCTCCACCCAAGGCCTTTGTAGCAACCTAAAGTCAGTTGGCTTTCCACCACTAAGAGTCAGTTTTATAAAAACAAGACAACCATTGACTTCGTCTCATAACTGTATTCAACAGTCCACCAAAATACGTCCTTCCCACAACTTACACAGTTCAATATACTGTTCTCCTTCTGATCATCCTCTAACACCATTCCGTGATGCAAGTCTTCCCTTTGCAGTAGTCTACCATACACACACCACAGTTCCCCAACCTTCTTCAACGTACCCTGTCTTTAAGACCTGAAGGTACCAACCCGTACGCCCCGAGTCTTGCACACTTCTAGATATCCTCCCATACTCGAGCCGATGGTTTAGCTTGAAGCACGGCTGCCGAGGATCGCTGACTTGGAGCACTGCTTCAGCACCAAGGCGGAACTTACCTCCAATGCAGGCATTAGACTCATTAAGCAAATATGTTTAGATGTTCTCCCCGAAACCACCCATCTTGAACAAATGCTGACGATTAGGCAAGATGCCATTCCACGTTCCATAGTGGACCGCATAGTACTGGTGAATTCCCTTGTCTAAGCCGCCTTGCATATGATATTGCCTCTCGCCGCCAACAAATCCCGCCTCTGTCAATTTCACCTGACCCTGGCGGAGGCTCTTGTTAATGCCAGAGCGAATCTTGCCACAAGGGGTCGCACTTTGCCGGTTCGTACGGTGAGAACCATATATTTTGGAGGAATGGGAGCGAACGCGTCGGCGTCAGATCTTTCCAGTTGCGTAGAGATTCGATCCCCCGATCAAAAACGGGGGTGGGCACTTATAGCGCATAGGCAACTCTACGTTGAGAAAGATGCCTTGATCAAGTTGAATACTTTATGTTCGGAGGGATGGTGAATCTTACCGCGGGCATTGAATTCAGAATAAAATACCAGATCACTGGTGTTTACGAAGAACAACTTCATGGTCCGTTTGCCGCATACCGCTCACGTGAAACTTTGTACTAGATAGCATAATTGCCATAATCGGCCTAGCATAATATAATATAGTATAAATGACCAAGCCAGGATTCTAGATTGACTCAATATGGTAGAAATCATTACATATACTTATTTAAGCTCTATTTATGAAATTTCAACCATGGAACTCGGTATCCTCACATGAACCTTATGTTCGCCCCACGATTCTAGAATGAATGACATGAGAAATGGGCTTATTATAGAAACATCTAGACCGTAGGAACGGCTAGGCTATGGTCGATTGCGCTGGTCACCAAAGGGCGTGGCAAATTTCAATTCTGTCTGGTTGTGCCATGATATTGCTTGTTCTGGCCTAGCATGTTTGCAGAAGTGGCATACCATTAAAGGAAGCAACAAGGCATGTGAAAATTGTTAGGAGATGTTTTAGTTCTAGGATAATAGAAACTCTTTTGGTTTACCAAAATCGCAGTAATCAAACTTCAATGAAGCACTTCGCATTTCAGAAGCATTTTGACGAAAGCATGTTTTTATTTCTAATCAAGTCGTTTCCCAAGCTGCTGTATCATTATTTTTTCGAAGAATTAAACTGCAATGAAGTTGCAAGTCATCCGGGGAAAAGGTAACACGTGGCAAATCCATCCCTAATTCGATGAATGGTGCGCAATCCCTCTGCTGCGCTTCCCATTCTTCTGTCTTAGAACACACTTTCGAGCGGAACCTCCCCAATTTCCTCTGCATAAATAGGATTTAACTCTTCTGCCCTCACGAGCCCTCGAGCCCTGTCTACTTCTTCATGAGAATTTGGCATATTCGTAATTTCCAATGGGATCTCTATATCTTCCCCCCGCTCCTCCCGTCGCCTACAATTGAAGCACTGCCCAAGCCATGTTCCAACGTGACTATGAAATATCGTGCTATGACATCCATTGTCGGTAGCCCATGGGCAGCGAAGAATTCCAGGATAGAAGAATGCATGTTTCACAGTCTTGGGACAGAGTTTGAAGTCGGCGTACGGATGCATGCACATGGTGAACTTTGATTTTGGTCCGCGTCAGTGAGACGTGAAATCCTTTAAAATAGGTATCTGTCGATGTTCTTGGCGTTACTGCGAAGATACTTGCTTGGATTCTGCTCCGGGATAGGCAGTAATCTTTGTAGCTGGGTTGGAGAAAACAAGTTCATAAGAAAAAGTGATGGGGGAATTATTAGCAAGGACGCCTATTTTTAAGAAGGAAGTAAAACACTAGCTAGGTGATTCGGGAAAAGAGAAAGTGCGTATGAACTGTGTCCCCACGTCTTCATTTTGGGAAAGCACTTCCTTCTTTCGCTCATTTCTTCTTGCCATGTTTCCGTATCCGCCGATGCGTAACGCCAGTTAATCCTGAAGCCAACAAGAAAGTCAAGGAAATGGCGCATTACAGCCTCGATGGTTCCTTACATTCAGTTCCTGTCAATCCCTGAGTGACCACATCCAATCTTGGGCCTGACAGCTGTATTATGTTTTGACGGAGTAGCAGGACCACAATCTGCGAATGATTAAAGCGTAGTGCGGTGACTTGGTTGGTGCTTGATCAGCGAAGAAGCACGACTGCAGTGAGTCGAGCCAGGAAATTTTGAGTGTGTCAGACCAGAAGCGAACATTTCGAAACCATAAAGTCTCGTTCATATTGACCAAACAAATTTAGCTTAGATGAGCTTGAAAACCCGAATCTTGAGAAATTTCGCGCTCTAATATTGATTTCCATCTCGAGTTGTGATTACATTGAGGTTGAGGCTTCGAGTTTTAGGTGTAGTGTACGATAGGGGCATATTAGCGCACATTTGATACAGAATAGCTTATGCTTGATGGTGTCATGATTGAGCGAGATAACCAAAAGCGCTTAAGAGATGGAAGTTATTGTCCTGAGAGATGTAACTATAGAAAAGATTACACGGAGCATTACTGAAGTGTCAATCACCAATCGGAAAGAAGAACAATGGAATGGGCCTCCTTATTTACTTATGTAACATGAAGCTTTCGCGTTATTAACATGGTAGTGAACTGTAATGTAGAGAATGTAGCTATGAATACCAAATCTAATTATGTATTAGTCGCATGCGTAGGCGTGGGGTGAATGGTGAGATATGAGTTAACTTGTAGCATCGCTGTCTGACCCGTCAGATGCAAATATATTGCGAAGAATAGATGGGAAGTCTTGTCGTATATAGTTCACGAATAGGAAGGAGCACGGTAGGTGACATAGACAATATTATGCAATTTTCGGATCTCTGTCGGACGTATTCCTGTCATATTCCTACCATATATACTGCCCGCGCCTAACGCCGTCGCTACCCAATGTTTATGTGGACACTAATCAGCTCCAGGTCTATCAACTGTGGACTCAGTCCTTGCTTCTATATCCGGGCGAGCCTCAATCTGTTGCCACTGGTGCCAGCTGCTTGGAGCCTGAAGAATATATCGATTCATTGCCTCTCGGAAACGGTTCTTATACTCTTTGGGTGATGTGACTGTAGGCTTGTTCCGATTCCCACCAGCAAACCCTCTGTCTTTGATCCAGGATTCGAGTTTTTTATCCCATGTATATGTTCGAACAACATCTATAATCCCCACGACAAGCTCTTTACGACTCTGATCAAAGTTAGTGAGATCAAATTAAATCAGACACTAAGCTCACCTCGTCAATGGCTAACATTAGTGAGTAGTCCATCACGTCATTCCTTTGCAAGAAAAGCGTATCATTGAAGACAGAATTGCGCAGAAGTTTCTTGGAATGCTAGATGACGTCAGCTAATTGAATCATTAGGTTGTTAGATGATTTGATTCACCTCTCGTGCGAACAGTGGTGATTCGTATATAAACTCAACCATATTCTCGTCTAGTAGAACCTCATTTTGATCTCCTGTCGCGGTTATTTTACGGTTTCGCATAGATCCTTTAAGGTCGAAGATACGATCTGGGGTTCGGTCATAGAACAGATTCTCCATGACAAGCACATCCAACTTGACTTCAACTCCGGTCACTGGGTTCTTGAGTAGGATTTGATAGAATCCAAGCATTTTAGCTATTACACTTGGGAGCTCGTGGAAGAGTATCTCCGCCATCATATTGAAATAAGCAGGGGCAAATTTCAGGAAAGCCTGGGTTTCTATCGAGGATAATGACTTCAGTATCATTCTGTCATCCAGCGTCTTTAGAAAGACAGACTTAGTTTTGCCTCCTTTTGAGTCCCATTTGAGGCAACGTGATAGAGATTCCACAATGCGGTCGGCGACGCCGCATTTACGACGTACAGCGTCGAATTGCTCGGCATAAAATATCTTACACTGCATAGTAGCTGAAGAATCGACGAAGGAGAGAGATATATGTGTGCCCTTGGAGCGGAGTAGTGAAGTTTCAACCTCGGCTTCTTCAACACCATCTTGAGAGGCGAACTCTTTCCTGTCGAAATTATTACTGGACTCTTGACCACGGAGTGTCGCTAGTTTGTCTTGGTAGCTTTGAGATTGCAGAGCAAAGGCGATCAGAGAGCTGGGTTCGTCCTCTCGTATGATCACATCTGTGTCTGCAAATATGTGGTCACTGGCATTGACTGGATATTCTAGAGGGGTCCATCCGCTGGCAGATCTCTCAGCCCAAAAATTGGTCAGCATTTTCATCAAGCTCGATTTTTCATGCTTTGGTAATTCGAGTGGTATATCGGCATTGGGTTGACCTAGAGACTCTGCGATCTCGGCCGCCCCGGGAATCATGTCATCAAGTAGGGAATGGTCAGCATCGCTGGCGGCCTCGTCATCCGACCCCGTTTGACTGATGGTATGCTGATTGTCATCTGTTTCAGCCTCTGTTGCAGTTTCCTCGGTAGTGAGAGCAGTATCAGTGGGCGAGTGTTCCCCAGTTTCTGTTGTCGCTATCTCTGTGTTTAGGTGCGCAAGACCACCCACGACACTTGTTTCTTTACCATCTGGATGTGAAGGTGGAATGGAAGCAAGATCGCTGGTACTTGGGCCACGTTCCTCAACTGCATCATTGACATCCTTATAAACTGCGACAATTGGTTTCGAAGAAGCTTTGGGGAAAGCCCTCGACTGTGTAACCTTTGCTGCACGTTGCCTTCTATCACGGACACGCTCCTTTTCGAACTCGCGGCTCAGTTGCTCGAAATGCTTTGCCAAGGTTGAAACTCTCGTATCTTTCCGTTTGCTTGCGACAGACCTTGGAATCAATGAACCTCCGTTCTTTTTCCTTAGCGTGCCTAGGCCTAATCTTTCTGAAAGCTTCTTATCTGTGGGCTTTAATGGATCTGTCGCGGATGGCTTAGGAGGCTCATTGGATATGGCAAGTGGTTCAGCCGCATCTCTAGGACCACTACCGTGCCTGCCATATGTCTTAGTTGGATTTAGATTGATTCTACGGAGCGTTCCAGCTGGCTGTGACTGTGTGCGGTTCATTGGAGGCGAGGTTGCTGTTCCAGCACGCCGCGGCGCTCCACGTTCTGATGGTCTGGGGATTCCAGATGCCTCTGACTGACTGACGCCTTGAGTATTGGTGCTGATGGGATTAATCTGCAACAAGCTTTCTACTTTTTCGGGCAAAGTCAACTCGATGTGTTCTCCCGGCAGGATTGGCGAGACAATCGCGAGCGGCGTACTAGTTCCAGAAGGATCAGGCGAGATCTGAAAATCCGAAAGTGATGATTGCACTTCAGTTTCCAATGGTAGTGCTAGATCGAGATGTTCCATGCCTCCGGGACTGGCTTGCGATACATGAGATTCCGCCCCTTCTGTATAAGAAGTTTGTACTGATGATGTGGTCGACGGGGTATCTGCTGTTATAGTATCTTCTTTGACAACAGATGTCAAAACGTCGTGTACGTCCTCCACAGAGATATTCGAAGGCTTTCGTTTCAACTCCAGTGACGCGCTAGGCGATTTTTCATCAGTCTCTGAAGGTAGGTCTGCAGAGTCTATTGTGTTAACAGACGTTGTTGATTCGTCTCGGTCCATGAACATCTTCTTTAATTGAAGTGCTGCTAGTCGTCGAATATCTCTCTCAGAAGGGAAAAAATTGGCATCAAACTCTGCAAAGGCATCATCCCACTGAGCTACCTTTTCTTGCATGGCCCTCACAGCTCTATTCATTGGGATAATCTCATAATATTTGGACTCCATATATTTATCCTGAAGCTTTCGAACCAGTGCTGCTTGCTCTTCTTGACAACGTTTTGATAATCGATCTACTTCTGCTTTACAAGCTTCGGTTTTCTCCGGAACAACACTGTCAATATTGATTCCATTGATTCTTGATTTCACAGATGCCATAAAACGATTCCATCGTTCCTCAATTCTTGTGAACAAGTCATTCTTGAGCTTCAGATCATTGTCCACCTTCCAGGTGATCCTTGGCCGTGGCACGACGATTTCAAGGAGATCTATAGGATCATAGTGAACGCTGACAGCTACGTTCTTGTATCCAAAATATCGTAGATGATCCCGGTGAAGATCGTGAGGACAGAAACCGACGTTAAGTGCCAAACCACTACTCCAGAAGGAGAGCTCCAAGTACTTTCCCAGAGAATACTTCCAGGTACTTTCTGACATCGGCATAATCTGGGTTTCCTTGTCGCATTTCTTACAATAGCTCCACATCAAAATCGAGTCTTGAAGGCCTTTGAGTCTGCATGCAGAGCGCTCTACAATTATAGTTATACGAGCCTCTCCATGTACATAGGTTCGCTGGTGCTCAGACATCCTCCGCTCGCAACCATGTGAAGTGCATATCGTATTGGCGCTCAAACACAAATCTTCGATATATTGACCTAAAGTGCAGTCTGGCTCAAAGTTGCTTGAGACCTCGTGCTCGTTGTAAAAGTCTAAGGCTAATAGATCTGGCCCAGCACATGGTATTTTGGTTTCTGTACAGACGACTGTGTAAAGTACGGTGATGTTCTGGTGGGCGTATGGATCAAAGAGATGGTTGTTGATCTGAATTTGACTCTCCCACTGACGTTTCTGGGTCTGATAATTGTGCATCGCTTTGTCATACTCGGCATCATGAACGGCGTGAAGGACCTCCATGACTTGACGCGGTGCATTCTTCACAGTCCCATGGACCATTTCAGGCTTAATAAGTTGGAACTTTTGTGGTCTCGACTTTTCGTCTTCTTCGAACGTATCCTGGTCCCGAAGTTTTTTAAGATAAAGTAACCTTCGTTCCTGCTCGCGAGCCCTCATTAAAAGATATGGCTGAATAAATTTTACAAAAGGAGAAGCGGAGAGAAGCTTGGTCTGGTGCTTAGCTACCATGTCACTATAAAACGTCGGCATAGGAATGTCGTCTGGCAATTGATCATCGTTTGAACCATGGGCGTGCGACTGGTGTGCTGAGATAGCTTTAGGCGTTTTCACGAGGTCTTCGAGAGGCAAGCTGCCACTGGACGGCCGCGTTGTAACTGCGTCAGACTGGCCGGGGGGGTAGGATAACCTTTCATTTGTCTCACCAACAATGCTATTAGGTGCCTCTGATTTGTGAGATACATCCGCCATAAGTTGTAATTTATCGCTTGCAGCTGTGAGAGTCTCCCTCAGAGCGGGAGTTTCTGGCACTCCAAACTGAGTAGACTGAATAGTAGAATGTTTGCGGATAGATAAGGTTCCGTTGTGCTCCGCAGCAGAAGGAACAACTATGAACTCGTCGCGCATCAAACATGTCTCTAACTTCAGATTGTAGACAACGTACACCATAAAGTCTGTGATTCTCTTCACTCTCGACAGCACCGCTGTGTTTGCCCCACGCAACGCAATAGTGCAGCCTAACTCCTTAGGGCAGCCCGAAAGATATATGTACGTTTTCTTCTTGCCTGGAATATCCCCGTGAACGTATGTCTTTACGTCAAACCCGGCACATTTTCCTATATGCACAGGCTTCAGAGCCACCATATCTATAGAAGAGATAATCTCCGTTTGCGCAAAACGAGACACGGCAGCAATGACAGACTGCTTAACATTGTACGCCACGGCAATGTTTGCCTCAGCCAAGTATTGTAAAGCCAAACCCGATATATTCTTTTGCACTAAAAGTAGTTGAGGTCGTAAGGAGGCTATTCGATTTACCATATTTTTGAGGAACTCTTTCTCCTGAGCAATGACTGGCTCGAGGCTCATAAAATGATGCTGATGTCTCTGGTACTCGATGGGGAATGAGACAATGACTATCCGCGGATTAGAGATAGAGCGAGGCATGCTTTTTAACGCCAAGTTTTTGGAGAAAACAACCCCAGAAACATAGGATGTATCACCTGGCTTGCCCCCTGGGATTTTTTTGGTCTTCACAAAATGCCGAATATCGATGTCTTCGCCACGACGAACATCTGGGCAAACATCATCGGTACATTGTAAGAGGATAGGGATGAGCGCCTTCTCCCACAATGATACGTTTGGTATCTGAGCATCCTCTAGAAGTTGATGAAGTAATCGATTAACATGTTGCAAGCTTGGACTGTTGAGCTCAATGATAGGGGCCTTTGCATCTCTCATTGAGGCGCTTCTGGTTACTCGTGCCTGCCCATTAGGTGGAGTAGACAATGATATATCGGACCTCGCAAGTTCTTCGTCTAAATTTCCGAATATATCGCGAGGGTTCGTCTGTCTTGGAGAAGTGCGAGAATGTAGGAAATTACTGTTGGCAGCACTGAGGTTACGTCGACGATTTGGACGCGTGAATCCAGCCATAGAATTACTGCCACTAGTCTCGTCCATGCCTCTGCTTGTTAAACTAACTCCGCTAATACTCTTTTCTCCGCCCCTAGCCCTATGTTTTTTGCCTGCACTCAGAAGCGAGCCAAACCCGGACCGATCGTTCTCGAATGTTGGGCTTATGAAACTCCCACTATTCATTGTTGCGAATATACTCGGCTGTTCATCTGCACTAGACTCCTCATCTGACATATACGGAGCTAAATCAGGGTCTATGATATTGTCATCATGGAATGCTGGTAGACGTGACCGCTTTCCTAGGTCGTCCGTTGCTCCACGATGGAATGGCGCCGTTTCTTCTGTAGTAGCTTTAAACCTGCCAAGGAAATTATTTCGCGATTGATGTCTCCTATGGCCAGAAGAAGCAGGACGGCCGGCGGTTGTGAGTGTTTTCAAAGACCTCGATGAACTCGGCCTAATCAATTGCGGTTCATCGACATCAAGAACAAGGGAATGTCTATTCGCCGAATCTCCCACTCTACGCGCAGCTATCGCCATCATGGGTGTGGCTACAGGTCTAGCTTTCCCACCACTGATTGGCTGCCCTCCCTCATAGAGATTAGATTCTGGGCCATCATTTGTAATTGTGTTACTGGCTGGTTCAAGCTTTTTATGCTGAGACTGAAAGAAAGTTGGCAATGATGAGCCATCATCCGATTCTTCAGATTCACTACTATCATGCCTATTGTTGATGATATCAAGACATGTTTTACAAACTCTCAATTTACCCTGCACGCCAAACCTCTGACCAGAGATATTTGAAGTGCATTTAGCGTCAAATATGCAGCCACAGGTGCGACAATGATGCTTTCTCCGAAAGGCGTTGAAGGGATCGTTGCATAGAAAACATTCCTTACAGCTATCATCAGCCATCCAAAACTCCTTACTGAGCACTTGTTTCCTCATTTTCTCGAGCCTTGCACTAACTGCGTCCGGAGCCCCCTCGTTGATTGTGGTTCCAGGTATCCGGGACCTGTCCTGGTGGCTAGAAGCATGAACTTCATCAGGAGAAAATGTTTCATGTCGCACACTATTATGGGCGGATGTGTTTATGGGACTGGCCTCAGCTGTGCTACGTTCCGTGGAAGATGCCCTAGAACCTTGGTACCCAGGTAGGTGCGACTGGGTGATCCGCTCAATCGCAGCCGGCCTTTTTGCGGTCCGGCCAGAAGCTTGCAGTAGAGACAAAGCTGATGAAGCACTTTGATTTTTTGAAGCTAATTTTCCCCCTTCAATGCTTCCATCCACTGCAGGCATTGACGGCCCATTGAGTTGATCAGGTATGGCGTCAGTCTCCAATAATTCTGAAAAACCAACCTCATCTGTGGGTTCCATGTTTTGGCGAGGGCTAGGAATAGCATGGTCTAAGTGATTACCCGCGTTTATTGTAGTTATCAAAATATCGCCCCTTTTGTTAGTATCTAATGCAGAATTGCCATCCATGTTTGATGACTTATTTGCATCACCATCTTTAAAGACATTGACATATACGGGTTTGACTACCGGTGCTGTAAATGAAGATGTAGCCTTGGTCATGGGCGTGATCGGTGGCCGCGGAGAAGTTACTGATTTTATTGCACCAGGAGTTAAGCTAAGCGAGGCCCTCGAGGGTTTTGCTGCCTGGGACTGATTCTCAGATGCGAGACCTGGGAAATTTGAAGAGGATGGCGATTGTAAGTGGGATGACGAGGACGTCGACGGGTGGATTGGAGATATCATAACACCACTATCCTCCCTGGCGGGAGCAACTGGTCCTTTGTAAGTTGGCGTGGGTAAGCGCAGGCTACTAACAGATCCAGATTCCATGCTTTCACTGTCCCCTTTTTGCGTATGTGAGCTAGACTTTTCTTTTCCAGCTCCAACGGCCCCTTTGAAACGACTGTACAATCCACTGAAACCATGCTGTATTATATCTCCTGCTATCCCTTGAGTTTCGGCGGTGGACGAAGGAGGCGGCGGGGCAAATTCGTTGAAAGTTGTGAGGGTATCTGATTGGCATGCAGAACTATGTATTTTATCTAACGCGTGTGACAGTTGTTCTTTGTCGAACGGGGTTGAGCTTGAGAGAGAGGCTAGTGATCCACGACGGGAGCCCATGTTGAGAGGAAACAACGAGGGCGGTCCCTTGGACGAATCGTTGGAAGACATTTCTGATCAAATATTGTGTTAGACCCGGTGCAGGTACAGTAATCGCCTGCCCCGACTTGTTGCTCGAGTGACAACTGTCTATCGCGTGCGCTGCCGCCTGGACAAACGGCTGGTGTCGCGGAATATCATGTCACCCAGATTCCAGCAAGTGTTGGTCGACGATCAGATGCCAGTCGTACATGCTGGATATTATGAATCGAGGGAGTATTCCCGAAGCATCAGAACAAGCTGAGAATGTTTTGGTGCCTACTTTACAGTAATTCCACTTTCCTCACGATGACGCAGTACGGTGGTCTGGCAGTGCCGACCATGCAACATAAAAGGTCACAGCGATGGCGACCGAAGGATGTGTCGCTATCTCCCAGGAGTCTGCAAAGGTTCTGCTTGCATCCAGAGGCTTCTTCGAAGGAGGGCTGGGCTCTCCAGGTTCCTGTTCGCATACATCATAATGCGCTGAGGTTGCACTACCTGAACGCAGTAAAGTGCGGGAGTTTCCGCAGTCCCGTGACTTCGAGACTGCCCCACCCCAGAGGCAACGCGTCGGAATTCACGCGACGGGAAGTCTCTCGAAGGATACATGCTGAGGCTCTCCACAGGCAAGCATAATCCGTTTGATAGGAAACATGTCGACTCTGCATCCATGATTTACGCAGCCTTATCTGTTTTTCATGCTCTTGACCTTGTTCCATCACTGCAGCCTCTTTCCTCAGCCAGAGAAGTCAACCACAGAAAATGACTACATTGTCTTCATTTCAAGGCTGGATAGACCCTGTGTGCAAGAATGAACTGGAATCAGCCTATCGAAGCCCACTAGCTACAAGTTTTAATTTACCTACAAGCACTACTGGAGAAAATATCCTTGGTACCAGAGACTCGGTAAGGATACGCTTGACTAGAGAGAGACCCGTCCAGATACTTAAGGTAGTTCAATCTCCTCTTTTCTGAATAGAAACTTATGGGACCAGTTCATCACGCGGATAGAGGAGGGTATCGAGGCGTCAATATCAGATGCCAATACCCAGATTCGAGCACTTTTCACTGCTGCCTCAATCAAGGAAGCGGAGACTTGTATGAAATGGAAGTTCCCTGACGATCGTACGAAGAGCAGTATTATCAATATTCTGGAATATTACCTGGTAAGTTTATCCCCCGTTTGTCGGTTATTTATATCTAACAATCTTCACGACATATAATCCAAAATCACAGAAGTCAAGTAGATTGACTCTCACCGTGGATAAATTTTCTTTTGTGCAGGAAATACCTTCTGTTCGAGGAAACCCGATTCCCATCGAAGATTCTCCTACCCTGAAAATAGTCTTGAAGAATTGGAGACGACTCCTATCTGAGGATGAAAGTCGCAGAAGTGAGGATAAAAACGCAGGATCACCATTAGGATCTCAAGTTGGAGACGACTCTAGTGGTGCCCTGTCTCAACTAAACTTTGTTACTCAGGCTGTTCTGGGCACGCAAATTCATGAAACGTCACTTAACCAAGAAATTTTGGTGGACAAGGCTTCAGCACACATTGCCCAAATGAGGAATGAACTTCTAGCGCTCCTGCCGCAGAAGAGTATTAAACAAGACTACAGACGATGTGATGAAAATCATTCTGTCGTCTCAGCTGTTCTGAAGCCTCTGTCGCAGGATCGAAAATTAGAGATATCATCGAGAATCGATACTCAGGCAAACATGAGGCACGGGCAGCCGCCAGTCTATCCCCATCAACCAAACCAAATTAATGCGATTGACTTGCTGCGAAATAAACATGATCTCTCATGCACTTCCTATGTATCTACGAATATGCCTATATATGATGACGAGAAGGAGAACAGCCAGGAAATAACTAAAGTAAGGAACGAGGAACCTCCGAGAAAGGAACTTAGCCTGACACGGAAGAACCCTCTTTGCTTTATCAATCTTTTACACCAAACCACCGAGTCTAACCCATTTGAAGGCACCAAACGTCTTTCCAAATTGAACGTTACCATATTAGAGAAACAACAAACTTGCGTAGAACGAAATGGCGCGTGGGTACAACAAGAAAGCTCTGGTCCTTCAACTTATGCAAACATCCCAGATGGCGTCTTGGCACAGTTGGAAGCCTTTGTTCGTCAGCAAACAAATCACGTGCGCGCTGAACTGAACTTTGATAAAAGAATACCTCCAATCGAAGTCCATCGAGAAGCAAAATTGAGCAAACGTACTTCTAGCTCTACAATAGAAGAGAGGAGTGAGGACTCTGGTGCAAATGATGAGAATGAGTCCTCCCGATTAGCTTTAATATCTTCTAATTTGCGAAGAGGCGCGGCAGTCAGTGTTGGCGAAAACCGTTCGATCCACGATGACGATAGCGACGAAGAGATTACATCCTGGCCACCTAGCCCAATGTATAATTTAAATAGATCGCCACAGCCTGAGCATGCTGAAGTCGATGACACTAGATCACCACAAACACTGGTCGAACCACATTTGGATCAGCCAACATGTGTGTCGCGAAGCATTGCCTATGCGCCATTTCCGTCCAGTAGCCCTGGTAGTGACGACGAATTACCACTCGACGTACCGCGTGCCATAGGCGAGGAAGTTGATGAGACTAGAACAGAATTTGTAACATCGGTGGACGCGTTTCGTGTCGTTCCGTCAACATTGCCGCAACACAATTCCGTAGTGCAAGTTAAGCGTACGCCATATCAGAATTCACGATCAGCGCAAAATCCTGGTAGCAGTATTGACACGGAAGCGCTTCCTCGTTTGAGAGGAATAACATCACCTGCTTCTTCGGACCCTGTAATTCCTGCCACATTTGGAGAACTTTATCCCCAAGAGCCATCCATTCTTATGGGAAATATGGCTAGTCCCAGAAGTTCGCCAGTATCTTCCGGACTGCCTCTACAACATCAAACAGAACCCAACATTAATAGTTCCCGGGATGACGATCAACATATGTTAGGTCAATGCCTGACTGAACTCGAATACTCACAGGGATCTGCAGACAAGGTCACTAAACGTATCTCTTTTACAGCCACAGCACCTTCGCCAATCGCTCAGAAAGGCTTTACGCGAGGGCTTTCTGAGAATACTTCGGATTCGGAAAGGCAAGGAGAAGATCTATCTAATTCTATTATGGCATCAAGGTCAGATGTCAATGTAGCGAGTACATTATCTGGTGAACGATCAGAACTCTCTGGAAAGTCTTCAAAATTCAAATTAATGTCTTCAGGACATAATGCGACGGCCAGAAATTCTATCGCCAAGTCTTCTTATCTTCCTATTAAGCGCCGAAAACTAAAAACCTCAACTTCGTTCCAATTTAGCCAGGAGGACGATTATCAGCCTGTCGATATAAGTGAAATCATTCGGGCCGAGAGGTATAAATACAAGCCTGCTTCTGATGACGAAGTAGATTCTGTTGATAAAGACAACCTATCCGATGTTGGGTCAGGTTTGGAGACGAGCAAAGAGGTTCCAGATAGTACCGAAGTCTCAGCTATGTCCGAAGAATCAATCTTGAATGCAAGCAACCTGGGTTATTCTCTGAACGGGCATCCTAAGCCGCAATCTGTAGTAAATGATGCTTCTCAGCCTCGTTCTGCTCGAGCGGCCCAACATGCGATTGCATGTGGATTAGCAAGTCAAATACCAGCTACGGAAATTATCCTGACTGCAGATTCGGCTGGAAAATCGCACGTTGGTGAATCGGAATTATCGTCGACCATGAATTTAAATGTAAGCGCCAATATTACCGATTCACTTCAATCCATTCAGCCGACAGCAAGAAGGTCCTCTCCGCGATCTACTGCCTTTGATGTATTCATGGATACTTATCCAACCTATACAGGATCTCGGAAGCGCTTCATCGAAGCATTAGCATACTTGGAGTATTTAGAACAGGGAAGAAAGAAACGATTTCTCCGAAGATCGTTATGGGATGACTTTATACGAGTACTCGACGCTGAGTACATTGATTATTTACGGAGCGTTCGCTACTCAGACATAGAAAAGCTGACGGGTTTGGACTTCTACAATGACCAAGATGAGGATCCCGTCTACAAAGAGATGATTATTACACCTGATAATCTCCGAGAGGCCTTGGAATCCATGGATTATGTTGACGTCACCAGGGCTAGGAACAAGTTTAATAGACCACTAAGGAATGCTGCCATAGTTCTAGTATCTGAGAGTTCTAGGGAAGGACCCTATACGCCATCTCATGGTCACCAGCAGCCACATTCGCCCGACTTGTTTAATACCCGACTTGATCAGATAGACAAACCGGCGTCTTCAAGAGCGATGTGTGATTTTGGAGATGACACATTGAAGCACAGTCGGAAACGGCCGTTCTTCGAGACTTACAGCCAATTACAGACGGCTCAGAGAGCTGAAACCGACTCAACTGAGGAAGACCACGATGACTTGGGAATTCAGGTCGTCTCAGCAAAAAAAAGCAAGCGTACACTCCCGTGGAACAAGAATCCTTCTTCGCCACAAACAGATTCAAGACCATCAAGCACAGCACCTGTGCAGCCGAAGCCCAAAGACCTGAGACCTACATCGTTGCATACAAGTGGTAGGTGCTCTCTTTGCTCAAAATAGAAGCACTCGCCTGAGTCTATTTAAGGCAATTCAACCAATATAGCATTGTAACACTAACTCGCAACATACAGGTTTCTCCCAAAGCTTTCCCCAACAACCAAAATCAACTGTCCTTCCCAAACTACCACAGCCACCTACGCATTCGGCAAGAGAGCCAGCACGCCAAGCTGGACCCCTTCCATCCCTTTCCCGAAAGTCAGACGGCTCCAAACGGACAGCCTCGACCATTTCTCGTAGCCCCATAATAGGCACACCTAGCACTCGTAAAGTTTCCCTTCTCCAGCTTTGTTTCCGCGGTATTTGCTAACAGTAGTGTAGCCATTAGCGAGAAAGCCGCGAAGCCACTCACGGCGATCCTGTTTGCGCGCTCATTGTACTTGAAACGGAAGAGGGAGAGCGGCGAGATTCTTACGCCAGATAAACGCAGACACGGAAGTTAGGAACCCAGATGAACAGAATTTGAAACCCGCAAAGAGCTACGAAGGGTGATGGTGGTATCCTTTTCTTCAAATGATGACAAGCGAGGCGTCATGGGGCATGCTTATGTATGGTATCACATATTATTGGTAATGTTCATAGGCTTCGGTACTGGCATGCTATCATACGTGCATATGCTCTCAGGATTAATCATCATCTTAATGGGTTTCACTACTTAATTTCGCTACTACTTTACCAGAATAGAGTTCATCGATTCAGAAATTTTGAGAGCGTCTCATCATTATTTGCAACAGAGATGGCCTAGGCGCATGCAAAAGCAAAGCCGGATACATGTTAACCCAGCCCAGCCCAGTGTCCGATACGCCTCGCCGCCAAAAGCCAGGTATGCAAGTAACATAAATCCCTTTTGATGACTCCTCCATATGCACACCGCCTATTAACTCCTTCGCTAAGATGACCGAGCCAGCGCCTCACTATACATATGTAACCCCTTACCCGGAAAATTCAAACAGGAGAAAAGATGAAGATAAATTGATGGGTTTCAATTGATGGTAATCGACCCATTGAGGTTTAATGAGAGATAGCTCGTCACTTTCAGGGATTTCCCACGGTAACGTGTGAGCGTAGAGGGATCGCTCCAGCTGAGTGGATCGAAGCTTTTGGGCGCCTCGACACATTCAAGCCATCTCGCACCGGGACGCACGGTCGCTAGACTTTCGATGATGTCGTCGTTCCACATCCCGAGGCAAGTGTTATCCTTGAAGAGGAAATATGGGCTCCAGGCTGGAATGACAAAATCTGTTCCTGTTAGTTTTTGGTAAAAAGTTGATGCAATGTAGGAGAGCTTACCAAGATCAATATACTTTATTTTTATGTACCGTAAAGAGCTGAGTCTGTGGAGTGAGCGGACAGCGGAATGGACGAGTGCCTCGAAAGCGTAGATGAAACTCATATCCGTGATCCCAGAGCTTTCTGTCCACTGGAGAGGTGGTCTGCATAGATTTTTAACTGATATCTCAATACTTTTCAGGCGCGAATAACGAGGACTCGAAAGCCCCGCCGCGTCATCGAAAAAACAATGACAAATTCGACCAGTATATCCGAAGTGCTCGAGGGCTGGCATTGCCTTTGCCATATCTCTGCAGAAGTGTGTTTTCGCAGCTACTTTCCGGAAGAATTCTGGACATTGAGACTCTCGCCGAAACTCGTTCTCCATGGTTATATTAAGATGAGTAATATGTCTGGGAATTTTCGGAAATATCGTCGCCATGCAAAGATAGCTCTTAGATTTTGGACGAGCGTATACACCATGCCACTCGATGAGATTCGGAAGGGCGGTCATAATATTATGAAAATCCATATCTTCCCGCATAATATTCCACTGTCCTTTGCATACCAAAGTTGTAATCATCGGTAGGCTAGGTAGCTTGAGGTTACAAAGAGGCCGCACCCTGTAATGTCGGACCATCGGTGGTTTCTTCCTATCTCCTCCTTCCAAACTGAGTACGCAAGCTTCCGGGAATGTCATCTGAACGAAACGAAGGGCCTCTTCCAGCGTACAATTATTGTTCGGCGACTGATATGGAAGCGCAATTCCTGGTTCTAACATCTGTACGGGTGTGTGAGTAAGAGCAGAGAGATTCGTTATGGTAGGAATGCGGACAGTGCGACTATCTAGAGGCTTTTGCTGAAAAACCGGGAACCAGAGTTCGACATGCTTGACGTAAGGGCACAGATGCTGATTCTGTGTAAACCACATAGTCGCCTGATCTACCGACTCTCTTGTCGCCTTGATCTTGATATGACGATACAACCGATCTTGCACCAGTGGCCTCCATTTCTTGCTCACAAGTGCAAGCTCAGAAACCTCCCGTCTCCTCGAGTGCCGCAATTCATTACCCCAGTTTCTTAATGCCTTTGTATCCTTTGACCGCGCCGTGTTCGAAGTGACAGGTTTTCGAAAGCCTACTAAATAATCCAAAATTCGTTCTTGAATCTCAAGTGGAAGCCCGAAAAGCGGAGATTCTTGGGGTTCTTGTTCTACGGAATCTGGCATCAAATCCGGGCCGCCCCCGTCACTTGTCTCCTCGGTTCTCCAATTCCAGGTCGACTCTCGTGGCACGGATTGAATTCCTACTTCAAGATGTTCTTGTTGAGGGAATGGGGTGCTGCTTGGCCTTGCAGGTGGAATGATGTAACTCGAACTGCATCCTGCCTTCAACTGATCAAGGGGTATTATTCTGGTGGCTGTCGGTGTGGACGGCCCAGGCGTGGCCGGTGTTGAGGTAGTTGTCATCAAGCGCAGATCAGTGCTCTGATCGTGCTCTCGACTGATGGTATCGTCAAACATCGTTTTCGTTGCCGCCTCAATTATTTCTCAGCTGATGTCGTGTCCAGCAACCTCAGCAGTCTCTTTCAATTTATGTGGTTTCATGAACGGAACGTCAAGCGGGGTCGAGTGATTCGCAGCGATGGCTATAGTAGGTGATTGTCAAAGAGGCACTAAATGATATTCAAAGAGATATCTTGTGTCGCAAAAGTGTGAGTGTTCGTATCGAAGATTGCGACGTGATTTGGCTTTTAAGATTGGGGGGAAGGAGGTAAAATGGCTGTGCTTGGTGGTGTATCCGCATGAAATGAGGTTCCTGTGTCTCCAGCGCGGGAAAGCCTGATAGATTGTCGAGCGGGCCTATTTGATTCTGGTGGCTCGGTAACGAAATGGACCAGTCCACTAACTTGAGTGAAATACGTATATAATACAAGTAGAATGAAGAGAGGAAGATTACTTTCTTCAATCTGTGGTGAAATGGTGACGACCATAATCCTATCTATTAAAAGTTAAATGGCCTCGCCCTGTCCTTTCACAGCCGCCACCATCTTCCTGGGCCATGCCAATGCCAGCTTCACGTAACCACAACAGGCTTAGCTGATAGGACAAATAGCCTGCAAACGAAACAAGGCTGATGAAGGACGAATGCTTGGACCTCACTTCGTCAGCTTGAAACAAAAAAAGCGCGGAGTGATTGAAAGGATGAACGACAACGCATCTTGGTACTCAAAATGTTGTTTGCAGGCCCAGCTGCTAAAGAACAATGAAGCAAGTTGTGCAGCAACACAGTTATGAGCACTGGAGGGAAATCACGTTTACGAATTGTGTTGAGCGAAAGACTAGGGATGGTTTTGTAATTCATATCTGGTCATTATATACATCAGATTTTTGCTTTTACATCTACAGTGGAAGCAGGCGGGGAAGCCTGCTTGTTCCCCACGTCTTTCACAATAATTCCCAAGATCCAGATGTTTGTTAAGAAAAAGAGCAAGCTTGCGACCCATAGCCCTGGCACAAATGTGCTTTGGCCCAGGAATTCGAGGTTGAACCCTTGCTGAAGCCAAAGCCCTTGAGTTGCTACCCAGAGCGCTCCAGCTGAGACGCCCAAGTAAGGTCGTGCGAGCAACGAGGATGTAGGTAGGTAGAAAGGGAGAAATACCATGTACCAGAGGAAGTACTGTATTAAATATTAGCTTTCCGGATGAAATCTGGATAAGAGAAGTACCTGGCTGGTGCAGACTTTGTTGAAAGTCACGAAAGCAAAAGTTTGAGCAAGCATGGTTGCCGGAAGATCCTTCTTTGCAAGTAGGAACGGAAGTGCGACAGCTGAGAGGAAGAGCTGTGGGAAGAATGCTAGAGACTCTAGGTGCAGTAGAGATGACCCTGGAGCGGAAGAGTTGAGATAAAGAAGCGTATTGTATGGAGAGAAGTTGTGGCGATGGTCAATCCGTGTTACATGGTGCAGGTATGTCTGTTGGAGAAATGGCCATCCATACCTTATTTGTCGTTAGTTAGTCTTGCCATCACCGGTAGATAGGATAACTTACATCGAGTACATGATAGTGTTTAGGCCTATGAATGTCATGAGACTTGTGACAGTAATCTTCACGCGAGAAGCGTTGCTGAAACCTTTGATTGTACTGATACGGCCACCGTTTCCAACTCGCTCTGATTGACGTGGTTCGAGATGTCCATCATCTAGCCACCAAATAATAGATGGAGCATAAATGAAAGGGTAGATCTTGAAATGCACACCTAATCCAAGAAGCAATCCGGCCACGACTACCCTGCGCCGGGTGATAGCCCACAATAAGGCAATGACCATGACTCCGAGCAGGCCTTCTGAGCTTCCTCGGGTGCTGATAGTTGCAACCATAGGATTCAGCAACCAGATACTTGCAAATTTCAAAGCCCTCTCCATGGACATCCCGTTCGAGCTTAGGAGAACTAGAACGATCAACCATCCTGCAAAAATATCCCCAATAGCAAAGAGAACTTTGCCAAACGAAAACCACCGGCTAGACCAAGTAGTCGGTAAGAGCATCCATGCTAAGAGAGGTGTATAGCGATACGTCTCACGGTCATAAGGAGAATGACCGTGAGCTGTAAATCGAGCAGCATCCGTAAAAACAAAATAATCAATATCTGTATATTTTAGAGGCGAATTGGCATCTTGCCAGAGGCCATAGAAGAGTAAGACAACTCTAAGGCCGACGGCAGAGGAAAGAACAAGAAAGGGGCTGGAGAAGAATCTTGCCATCGTGAATAGCGACAGGTTTCTGAGTGGCTTATGATGCAAAAATATAAATGAAAGTGAGCCTGGTCATATCACATCACGCTGCTTGAGTTGATTTTAAATATGTTTTAATGTACGAGGGTCAAGTTGAACACTTCTTCCACTTTCAATTTGAGACTCAACGCCAAGTCTTCTAACGCCAAGCACCGTCCTTGCAAGAAGCCTCCTTTACGCCCACAAAATATCATCACAACGGAAGGACTACAACTTATTGACAATCGAAAGTCAGCGACCACTAAAACCTCAGAGATGATGCCTGGAATCAAGAGGGCCCGTGATGGAGTCGAGAAGAAAGAGTCCGAGATCAGCGCGTCACCCTTTATGCCCATGTTTGAAACTTTCCGTAGCGAGCTCGATGAGCATCATGATCGAAAAGAGCGTATTATAAAAGCTTCACGTGATATTACTGCTGCCAGTAAGAAGATGTGAGTGCTGCAACTTTATAATCGACTATCGAGGCTGACTTTTTTTAGGATCTTCGCTTTGCAAAGGTACGGCGGTGATCTAGTTCTCTTTTTTTCATGGCTGATGGACATAGAGTGCGAACATTAAGAAGTGATATACCACCAAAGATAGCTCAAGAGAATCGAGAGCGAGCCGCTGCGATGCTAAACCAGTTTACGGCCATTTCTGCAGATCTTAAAGGCATTAACGCATGGAGATATCAGCGTCAGATCTCAGGCGGCATTCAGGAGTACATGGAGGCTATCACGTTCGATCATTACCTACGGCACCAAACATTGATGACCATTGAAGAGGCTTCTGCAACTCTTCCTGATATCATCGAACTGACTGGAGACGACTATGTCCTAGGGATATTCGATCTTGTGGGGGAGCTAATGAGGTTTGCCATCACTACTATGGCAACTACGGGTGCACTGGCTGGATCATCCAAGACCAGAGAGAGTAGAGAGGGAGCTATAGATAGAGATATTTTAATGGATATGAGAGAGCTGCGGATGAGCTTCGAGGAATTAGATACGACTTCTTGCGGAGGCACCAGCTTAGCGAAAGATGTCGAGAAGAAAATGGAGGTAATGAAGACTTGTGTTGAAAAAGTTGAGACGGCTGTTTATGGTATGATTATTCGAGGGCAAGAACGACCAAAGGGTTGGGTGCCAGACTTGTCGGGTGATAGAGCGCCAGTTGAGAGCTACTAAAAGGCTAAGTTCAGCAGGCTTGAATTAAATGTACTATTGGGGTTATAGAGCCATGCTTCCTTGGCTTGTGAACAATATGTTTAAAAAAGTAAGCCATACTTTCCCAGTCAATTGACCTCATCTGTGCAATGTCTCACCCAATATTGAAATCCTCCACGTGAGCATCAGACTTTGAAATGAAGCAGACCCCCACACTTCCCTATTACCAGACCCCCCAAAACGGATGTTGCAGCCGAGATGGGCAAAATTATATACACCGCCTCGATAAGAGCTTCTTCAAGGTCCAGCAGTCAATCCCTCCTCCTGCAAAAAAAAACAAAAACAAAAAAATACAATATTTCCGAGAGTGAGGTAGAAGAGAACTGCTACAAAGATGTTGCGATGGTATGTGTATCATTGGCAGACTTCAATTGCAGACTGACACCTTCCAAGGTACCAAATGAAGCTGGCCAAGAGCCCTCTCTTGACACAGAGCATCACCACAGCAGTCCTCTTCGCAACCGGCGATACGATGGCCCAGCAGCTCGTTGAGAAGAAAGGTCTGAAGAACCACGAGTATGCCCGTACTGGTCGCATGGCACTCTATGGTGGAGGTTTGTCAATTGCATCTTTATTGGTGCAACTCCAAGCTAATCCTCATAATCACAGCTATCTTCGGCCCAGCAGCAACGACTTGGTTCAAGTTCCTCCAAAACAAAATTGTCCTCCGAAATAAGAATGCCGAGATCGTAGCTAGAGTGGCAGCTGATCAAACCATCTTCGCCAGCACCAACCTGTTCGTCTTCCTAAGCAGCATGGCCATTATGGAGGGCTCGAGCCCACAGAAGAAGCTGGACTCGACATACTGGAATGCTTTGACGAAGAATTGGATGGTTTGGCCGTTTGTCCAGGCTGTCAACTTCAAGTTCGTGCCACTACATCACCGGGTTCTTGTTGTTAACGTTATATCGCTGGGATGGAACTGTTATCTCAGTTTCTTAAACAGCCAAGGTTAAACACTTTCTACGAGGAGAATGGGTGAATATGGGGTTTACTTCTTGCATGTCATTTGAGTCTGCATCTCCATAGAGAAGGGTATACATACGGGCTTCATAGCATGGCGTTTGGAGCCGGGCACTAGAAAGCTTTCACGTTTCAGTAACATGCATTTTGCACTGAACAATGGCTTCAGTACATACATACAAACAATTCATTTACTTTGTGCAATTGCTCTGCCCATACGTACTTTTCTTCGTGCTTACAGTACTCGTACTTGATTTGGTTGTCAGCTTTTCATAATTGGTCAGCGAAACCTTTGGTCGGTGGTGAACATGGCGAGGTCCTGCGAATATATATGCACTGGCTTCACGAATTGGCTCTCTACGGTGCCTTCCTCTTCCCATCTACTGCTTCAAACTTTTTCACCAGCTGATAATGATTAGATTTCCGTGAATAATTTAACTATAACATATCGGAAGTCTGAACAATGTACCTCTATGACATCTACGGATGATGGTCTTTAGTCACTATTCTCCAGTCAAGGCTTCAGATACAAGTACTCTGATCTTCTCCAGAACATAAATCCAGATGTTCCCTCTGCACCCTCCTTCTGGTATTAGCTAGGTGGGAGAGATCACCTAATATGAAAGCTTGATGTCACAGAAAAGTTTTAGAAAAATATTCCAATCAAACCTCCTCCAAACGCATCAGATATCTCGTCTGATGAGAGATTTGTATCATTATCACAATATAACATTATGATGATATGCGATATTTTGCCTGGGCTTAAGATAAGGTGCACTACAAGTACGAGATATTTCGAGAATGTTAGTACAGTGTAGTTAACAATTTGTGCGACAAATTATGTTTCTCTCTCATGAGCTGGAAAACTCTAACATTTGATAGGTGACCTAGCGGAATATTTCCTTGCTGTTAAACTGCCAGTAAATTCCACATCCGGATCTCCTTTTATGATGATCATTCATCGAGTAATGTTTTCTTGTCAGGCCAGTGAAGGCTGTCATACAAAGTGCCTCAACGCTAAAATGGCTACACTTCCTACTAGAGTGGTAGATATCATGGAGAAAGACGAAAGTCTGTTTCTTCACATCAGCCAAGGTAATGAGCAAGGAGCGCATCTAGCTCTCAGCTACTGCTGGGGTGTCCTCAAGAAATGACCTCAACCATGAATTACTCGCAGTACAGAATTAATGGCTTACCATTCGAGGCATTGCCACAAACAATCAAAGACGCAATTGTGATAACGCACTCTCTGGGGTTATGCTACCTCTGGATTGATGCTCCATGAATTATTCAGGATAGCTAAGACGACTAGGTCCATGGGATTAATGATACGAGGAGGATCTACAAGAATGCGGCTGTAGCACTACCAGCCGCAAATTTTGAAAGTGTAGAAGATGGCTTCCTGGACAAAATTGTTCCTGATCATTAATGTCTTTTGTCGTTTAAGCTACTTAATGATGGGATTGGAAAGATGTATTGCGAGTGTACGCCAGAGAACGTGTTGCCATTAGAAATTCGACGTTCGGTGTATCAAGAATACCTTCTATCTCCGCGAGTGTTGAGTTTCGCTAAAGGGAAGGTGATCTGGAAGTACCAGACTAGAAGAGTGCATTTTCCTTCGAGGATTTTAGAGGAGGAGCGCTACAAACGTCTTCCATCTCCGAGGGACGTGTCGGCGAATAGTGACATGCGCTCGATGACATTAGAACAACTCTGGTTAGGAATGGTGAATGAATTCTTAGCGAGATCCCTCTCGCCTGAAGAAGATGGACTACCTGCTCTGGCTAGTATAGCTAGTGAGCTTAACAATTTCTAGATCCCACAAATGATGGTTTGTATCTAGCGTATCTAGGAGGACGTTGGAAAGGGGCTTTGATAAGACAGTTTGGCTGGGGATTGAAAGATCTAAAGATCTTGCTCGAGAATACAGGCCGCTACCAGGCTCGAGCCAGTCTTATATCCCTAGCTGGTCATGGGTCTCCGTGAATTAGGTAGTAGAGCTGAATTGGAGTGAGCTGTATTACGAGTCTGCCAAAGGAGGAGATTGCACTACGGCTTTAAAGGCAATACTCTACTATTTGAGCCACGTGAAAGGGGGCTGTCTTACACTACACGCAATCATTGCGCCGTACCCGACGCGAAGGAAGCCGTGCCCTGGCCTTGTGTTGAGGATGGACTAAATCCCAGATTACCTAAAAAGATGGATTATCTTTTGCTGCGGTAGGATCGCAGAGGAATGTGAACCCTCCAAGCTGTAGATATTCCAAGAGGAGAATGGCAACGAATTGGAAGTGTTCATGTTCCTCTTCAAGAAGAGAAATCTTGTATGGTCAGATGTTCTTCAGCATCAAATAGTCTCCTTCATCTAAACAAAACTATTGCGACCGCAAATATCAGGTGAATTTGGTATCTATTACTCCAAATGTCTCTCGCATGACATGTGGTTAGCCAGCTAAACCGCCAAGCAATATTGCTTATGTAAGGTCTTGGCCCAAAGTGGTTGCCTTGCCCACTCTCACCACCTCTTTCCTTGTCCGACGATTAAACTTTGAAGAAATAAATCCACAACCAGAACTTTCTTCCTACCACAACCCTTCGAGAGACTTCTTTCCTGGTGAAAGTAGTCGCCTAATCACAAAGGCTGAATCAAGCAATTCATCACTTCCTGCCTCTCATCCCAACTCACAACCGCCTTCTTTATATCAGACTCCGTTAACACTCAAGCGTTAATCAAGAGACAAACAAGCTTCTCCAAACCTTTCATCTTCTTCTCCATACTCCTACCTCACAGTCGCAAATATGACGACTATTGCAGCACCTTCGACCCCTCTAAACCCATCATCACAAGTTGACCTTACTACTATTCCCGTTTCACCAGATGGCAACAACGAAGCCAAAGGCCCCAGTGGAGATGAGCAGATTACTGTTTTCCACGACAAGGATAATTTCAACGTCAAGCACCCATTGGCGCACAAGTGGACCCTGTGGTTCACCAAGCCACCCAGTGGAAAGGTAACAGTTGAAATCCCATGGCTCACAGTATTTTAATTTTGTACAGGGAGACAACTGGAACGATTTACTTAAGGAGGTTATTACCTTCAACTCCGTAGAGGAGTTTTGGGGTGTCTATGTATGCGAAGCTCAATCCACACCAAGAGAAGCAGTACTAATAGAATGATAGAACAACATTGCGCCAACCTCCGAATTGGCCCTGAAGTCCGATTACCATCTCTTCAAGGAAGGCGTTCGACCTGAGTGGGAGGACCAACAAAACAAGCATGGTGGAAAATGGGCTTACCAATTCAAAGAGAAGCGCAATGTCCCCATTGATGAGCTCTGGCTTCACGTCATGCTTGCCGCGATTGGAGAGACTCTTGAGGAAGAAGACGATGGAGAAGTCATGGGTGTTGTTTGCAACGTTCGAAAGGGATTCTACCGCATCGGTGTCTGGACTCGCACAATTGGCAAGAGCATTCCAGGTGGTGGTGATGGAAACACTGCTGGTGGCAAGGGTCGCTCCACCGAGAAGGGCAAGGAGGTGCTTTTGAGCATTGGTCGCAAGTTTAAGGAGGTCTTGAGGCTGCCAAACACCGAGACCGTTGAATTTTCTGGTCACACAGATGCTGCAAATGCTGGTAGTACGCGTGCTAAGGCGAAGTTCACAGTCTAAGTATCTCATTTGGCTTTCTATTTGGTATGTGCATTTCCTCCTCCCTCTGTATTATCAAATTACTAACTTTGAAGGTTCAGTTGCTCTTGCGTTGATTTCAGATAGCATTGCATTACAGCGGTTATCGATGCGGTTTTATGCATACTGGTATCAGAACTAAAGAAGCTATGATCATTTTCGTCTACGTTTCGGTGGTATGGGGGCTGACTTATGGCGTTATACCCGAGAGCTATGGCTTCTAATACCATGTTTATAGAAATGAACAAGAATAAAAGTGCATAAATAACCTCAAATTTGCATGATGCAATATGTGACAAGTCATCCCTCCCAAACATATATCAGGTCAATATCAAAAGGCGCAGTTGTCCTAACACCTAGCAGTGCGATGAAGTACGATGCGAACTCTGTGGAATATAAATAGAAAATTGTCATAATCTTTGTTTTGGCGGCTCCATTCCTATAATATATCTTACAGCGTGCACCTTTCTAGCCGTGAGCAGTGCAATGTTCTCCAGAACCCCACTGATGCGCATATTACTGTAGGCTGTTTGTGCAAGGCAGTGATCGCAAGCACTTGGTCCCATCCATATCGTAGCACCTCGCCTCATAATTCATTATCCTCAGGTCTCAGATGTCTCCAGAATTCCTTACGACTTCTCTATTTTCCCTCCAGGGATCTCCTCACCTTTCTCCTCTTTCTCTCGCTGCGCCTGCCGCTCTTCCTCCTCCGGCGTCCGTGTCCGTAGTTGTAATGCGTGAATGCCTCCCTCCTGTGCCATCTCATCCTTCAAAAGCGCATAGACCATTCTATGTCTCGCGGGCTGCATCTTCTTCTCAAATGCGGTTGAGGTAATGACCACTCGAAAGTGTGTTTCAGCAGAAGTGGAATTCTCCATGGCTTTATGGTGTGCATGGAGATGGGAGTCATTGTAGATTTCTAGAGTTGTGGGGTGGAGAGCCGCGGTGATCTGCTATTCATTAGAGAGGTATGAAGTTTCTGAGGCAGGAAGACAATACCTTTTGGCGCATCACATCCTCCATCGGTGTCTGGGAAGCCATTGTAGAGTACGAAATTGGTCGCCTTACCAGAGCTTGGAAGGATCTGCGAAGCATTGAAGAATTTGTTTCCGCAGCGGACAAGGCTGCAGATGATGCGCAATAATTCACGCAAGAACAAACAATGGACAAATGATATGGCCTCGCACCTTCCATGCAGGCGGTTTGAACTCCGGTCGGACAAGGGCGGCTCGGTAAACGAAAATCATCGGTCATTCTTCTACAGCCGAAACTTTCCCGAAGTTCTGGGTGGCTTTCATTATGCACATATTAAATTACGGCGTGAACAGTGGGATGAGCCCCTGCAGCTGCGTCGGCGTTGCCCTTTCTCTTCTTCAGCATGTTGCGAACAAATAATAATTTTTTTCGGCCTCCCTCCTCGCTTTTCAGCTTTGTGTTCGCACATCGCCGTGGCCGTCTCCACCCTCAATTGACTAGAATGGCTTCAACGCTCCCTCGACTTCCTATCTTCGAAGCTTTAGCGAAACATGATCCGCAGTCAACGGTTGTCATACATTCGGTGTCCGGCAGGAAGTTCACATATGGAGAGCTGCTGAAAGATGTGGCAGATGCGAAGGACAATTTGGTCAAGGAGAAAGGCGAGAGTGTTGCTGGGGATAGGATAGCTTTTCTGATGGAAAATAGCTATGATTATGTAGGTGCGGAATGTCTATTTTGGTTGAGGCTCGGGGAACTGAACTGATCAATTTTACAGTAACTTTGCTCTCTATTCTCGGCGCACACTCAATTGCTCTTCCTCTAAGTCCAGCATTTCCTCCTCACGAATTACAATATATTGTGGATCAGAGCCAGGCTTCCTTGTTGTTATCGTCGAAAAAGTTCGAAGAGAAAGCACAGCAGGTCTATAAAGAGGGACTGAAACATAATCCAAAACATGTAAAGATAGAAAAGAAGCTTGGGGGAGGGAGTCAAGACAAAATTATACTTGAAGACTCTAAAGAACCAGAGGGAGGTATGATGCTATATACATCAGGGACAACGAATCGACCGGTATGCACCCCAAAACTGCTACGATATCATATGATCTAATTGAGATATAGAAAGGGGTTTTACTTCCACTTTCAGTTATGACGGCACAAGCTTCATCACTTCAATTGGCATGGAACTACTCTCCGGAAGATCACCTGCTTCACGTCTTGCCTTTACACCATATTCATGGCACCATCAACGCTATTCTCGCTCCACTGCTTTCCGGCTCGACGATAGAGTTTATGTTCCCGTTTAATCCAACCGCTGTCTGGAATCGATTTGCATCTCCTTTCCTTTCGTCACCTTCTACGCCATCAAGGTCTAAAATTACCTTCTTTACTGTGGTTCCTACGGTATATAATCGTCTGTTAACATCACTTCCGGATCTAGGTCCTAAACAACAGAGAGCAGCTAAAATTGCCATCTCACCAGAAAATCTACGTCTCAATATATCCGGCTCAGCAGCTTTACCAACACCAACGAAGAAGAAATGGGCTGACCTCAGTAATGGTAACATCCTCCTAGAACGTTACGGTATGACTGAGGTAGGTATGGCTCTTTCTTGCGGCCTTGATAATTCAGATCGGGTAGATGCTTCCGTCGGCTGGCCACTCCCAACCGTCGAGGTTCGTCTTGTAGATACGGAGACTCATGAAGTAATCCTTCCTGGGGAAGAACTCTCGGCAGATGGCAAAGAGCGGCATGGAGAGATACAGCTGCGAGGGCCCACTATTTTCAAGGAATACTGGAAGAATCCAGAAGCAACAGCTAAGGAGCATATTGAGGGAGAGGATGGCAAGGGTCGCTGGTTCAAAACCGGCGATGTAGCTGTTCGTCGTGATGTTCCATCTGCTGGCCATTCATCACAACCTTGGGCGAAAGGGCCGATGTATTTCATCCTTGGACGACTTTCTGCTGATATCATTAAGTCTGGAGGTGAGAAAGTGTCAGCACTTGAAGTCGAGCGTGAACTACTTTCTCTACCTCAGGTTTCAGAATGTGCAGTGGTGGCCGTCCCCAGTGGAAAATGGGGTCACAAAGTGGGTGCGGTCATTATGCTCACCTCGTTGGGCCAAACTGCGGGCAGGAATGGGGGCAGGTGGGGCCCGCTAGATATGAGACGGGCGTTGAAGGAAAGGCTGGTGGGATACAAGATTCCCCAGCTTATGAAAGTTGTTGAAGAGATCCCAAGGAATGCGATGGGTAAAAGTGAGTAATTTTGCGTTTGTCGTATCTTTGAATACAATGCTAATGGGATGGATAGTAAATAAGAAGGTCCTGGTGCAGACGGTGTTTGCAGAAGATCATAGTGACGTAGAATTACCGTAGAGGCTTAGAGAAAATAATATAATGTAATATAATGAGAAGCCATTCGCATGTAATCCCTGCATCTATGTACCGTGCAATCTTTTTCGACTTGGCAGTATATCACTGATTCATTTTGGATGTGTTTCTCGTGACCAGATTAAGCCAGATCAGAAGTTGATGCCCTCAACCAGGGTAGTATGTATAATAAATATGCGCACTTACTCCGGAGCTCACAATAAAAAATTAGTAAGACATTATATCTTGAGATCTAGATGATAATGTCTTTTAAAGAGCAGTGCTCAGCTACGCTGGAGATTTTTGGGTAGGATCCGAGCTTTCGGTAGCTTTCCTTCATCGTAAGTCATCTTGGCACGTTATGTAGACAGAATGATATAGGGTGACAAAAGCTGCGGACGGCCTGGTATGGTCTTGTGTGGGTATGGATCTAGCATCTCGGTTCGGTTCAAATATGTCAAAACCTTTGGGCATCTGTGTAAAGTCTAAAGAATGTCCCTGTTCAAATTCTCCTCTCCGCTCATGCGAGCTTTATGGCCATTTATGAAAACTTAAGCAAGTTTAAAAGGGGCACGGTTTGCTGCCAACCACCGAATAGGAATTCGCGCCATGCAAATGCCAATTTAAGGATAAAGTAATATTTTTGTTTTCTGGCTTTCTTTACTTTTGGTTGAGCTTTAAGCCAAAATAAATATAATATAAAAAACGGCAAATATCTCAAATACCATCAAAAAGTCGATAAATATCTGAAATACCACCACTGAATTTGGAGGCTTTCTCATATACCACAAATGATGGTATTTCAGAAAGCCACCAAATAATTGATGGTATTTAAGAAAGCCCCCAACACTCTTAAATTTTTAATGGTATTTCAGAAAGCCACTAAATAATTGATAGTATTTAAGAAAGCTTTCAACACTTGCTGTAAACACGTTGTATGTTACAGTACGTAGAATAAAAGCAACGGCTCAAAGTAATATAGGTAAAAATCGAGAATAACAAAACTACAGAACTATAAAAGCAGAAAGAAAGCATATATACAGAAGCTTTAATTACGTGACGTTCCGCGTGATCTTTAATATAAGTGCTTTACGGACTATTAGGCTATATGACAGTATTATATACTTTAAACTATTTGTATTCGAAGCTTAAAAGTAACTTGCAAGAAAACAAATATAGAATTCTACATAAGTTATAACAACTTTTTTTATTTTATTTTTAGAATTACAAGCTCTAATTTTGAACTTGCAGTTGCGCAGCGTTTAATATACAATATTGAATCGTTTTTTATTTGAATAAGTAGTTTTTTATAATTCAGAAGCGTTTGCAACAAAGCTTTTAATAGCTAATTTAGCTAAAAAAAAATATCAAGAAACGTAAAGCTTATTTCGAAAGCTATAATACGATATCAATAAAATTACAATTGAAAAGAATAAAAGGATTTCAAGTTACAATAGTATTAAAGTTTGTAAGTCATGTGTTTTAGTCTTTTGGCGGCAAATAGTAGTACGTTAAATATCTGCCAACAAAATGATAGTATTTCAGATATTCTAGTAGTTACAAGTAATCTTTCTGAAATACCATCATTTTGTTGGCAGATATCTGACGTACCACTGTTTCAAAACGGTGGTACGCCCAGAAAGCCTCCAAATTTAGTGGTGGTATTTGAGATATTTACTGACTTTTCGATGGTATTTCAGATATTTGCCGTATAAAAAATTATTGTCAAAGTATTCCAACTTTCTTCATAGCTTTCATTGATATAAATATACTTAAATTACTAATGATCACTAGACTACCGGATCGCTCTTGCCTTCCAAAAGCTACCCACTGCGGAACTCGCACCCATATCATCTCTCTATCTTTCACATCATCTACCATAATAGTGCCTTCCATAACACTAGAATTCTCCAGCGCCCAGCGCCGCGAAACCCCAATCTTAGCTCCGCTTTCTGCCCGTGGCGTCACCCAGCTGCCATCTCGATAGAAGTAGGCCGTCGTGAACCCTCTGCCAGTGATGTCACCCTTCCTGTTCTGCAGTAGGACCTCACCCTCTCGGAATAGCGTGCTAGACGTCAAACCCACTCGCTCGTGCCCGTGTAAGGATCCCGGTAAGTCGTCTTGTGCGTCGTAAACAGTGACGAGGTTACAAAGCCCTTATCCAGGTAAAGGGGCACGACATGATCTTTCTCCGATCCATTATTGTGAAGCTTCTGGAGAAACAGGGGATGCGGTTCAATGCCAGTCTCATTCGGTCTCGAACCTGATATCAACAAAAGCTCGATGAAACGCTTCGAGGGGTCAGAGTAAGTATCAGGATGTGTCGTTTTCATATGTGCATCAATCTCCTCAGCCAGACTCTATATTCTGTTCTCCTGCATGAGATTAGCAGTTACAACTGGCCAGTCAAAGCCCCTCGCCGCTACAAGGAGGCGGTTAATGTAGGATTGCGGAAGAGAACACTGTTACACCTCAAGAGAAAGTGCGTCTTTTCCCGGAGAAGGCTAAGGTAAACCGGCTGAGTATGCGAAGGTGCTAATAATCTCGAAGTTAGGGGTAGCAGCGATTGCCGCTACATCGACTGATGGAGCCATAGCGAGAGATATAGAGGTTCATACAAAGACTATGCTAGAAAGTGTAAGTACAAGATTGCATATTTTTCCCATGAAAAAGGAGTTTTCAGACCGGGGTTCAGTAATTATACTCCATTGCTATAGTGTTTATGATTTGAATGGATCGTGTCTAGGCCGGTATCGTCTAGACACGGATCGTACAGCTCGTGCGGCGCAGGTAGAACCTAATAGAGCTATATGGAGATTAATATAAAGCAGAGTGGAGGTAGTTTTACTTTTTTAAACGATGGTGCAGCTGCTTAGGGTCCTATCTCCTCTTGAGAGCTCCGGCTTTCCTAAAACTCTTTTTCATTGACTTATGCTTTACCCCAGAGATTTTGTTGTGGGAGCTGCCTGGAACACCTCTGCGCCTTAGGCTTTAATTGCAACCTTATTGTTTGTTGTTGTTGGTTATTGTTTTACCTTTATTGTACTTAAAGTGTGGAAAAGGAAAAGTACTATTTAGCTGGCAAATCGTTGACCCACTTTCGACCAAGCTACGACTTATTACAATAGAGAACTATACTAGAAATAGAAGGCGTTATTGCCGAAGTCGACGATTTTAAAAAAAGGGTAATGCTATGTGAGAAGATCTTAGGTGGCAAGCTGGTGGATCGTACGTAATAAGTAGGGAATAAGTAGGGAGCGCGATTCAAAAGAAATAGAGGCAATGATTAGCTTGTATATAGAGAGTGCATATATAGCGGAACATTTAGGAGTTGTATCACCCTACCTCCCAGTGAACATAAAATGCCAGACTATTTCTAGTAGGGGAATGATGTAAAGCCCAACTTGGACTAGAATTATCTCAAAAGCCAATTATTCGAAGAACAAGACTATAAATATTCATTATAAATGACCCTCTGATCAATTGAATTCAATTAAAATTTTGATATTTAGTAAGAGAATCGTTGTTCAACAAGTCGATCAAAACGAGACATCTACGACACTCCTTTAAAAAAGTCCAGCTTGTTTTGTCCACCAGGAGCCCGCTTACTAACTTATAGGATTATCAATTTTGATTGGACAGCTAGTTTGGAAAGCGATGCACGTAAGCATCTTCTTTTTTATTTGAACATTTCTAATTCATGAATTCACATGGGTTCATAATATCCTCCGCGCTGCTCTGATGTGATTATGATTGTGATTTATAATCTTTATTCTACTTTTTCAATTCCTAGCTCAGCGCGAGTGGTGACAAAAGCCATCGCAATAGTGTCTGCACCTCAAGGAAGATTAAGTCGACCTTGCAGAGACATACTATAGAACTAGAATTCTTGATTCATAGACAGAGCCTCGGGTCTCTTGGTCCAATCTAAGTGTTTTGGCCTTCATATACTGTGCGATTGTGTAGCCATTGTTCCCAATCGAGGTTTTGCAGACAAGAAATTACCGATTCGAGAGCGGAACTTCCCTCCGCATCCATAACCCCATGCCTCCTCACAATCGGCCTCTATCAATTGTTGGATCTAAGCCAGTTACCGATAAACCCAAATTAGCCCCTAAAATCAGGGAGTTTCAGCCTTTGACCGGCAGTAAGTATTATCTCAAATTGAACAAGATAAAATAAATGACTAATGATTCCAACAGAATTCAAAGCGTAAGTACCAAATTGGTGGTGACTTGATATCTCGAAGATAGTCCACTGATCTTCTGATAGAGTTAAGGAGAAGCCTCAGAATGTTATACCAGACTTTGAATTCATTACAACATCTGGAACCCAGCAATATGCTTCTCAGCAGGTCCGTTCAAAAGCTCGTGCACATATAATGCGAAAACATCATCGGAAGAGCAACAATCGAAATGAAAAAGCCGAAGATGAGGAAGAGACGCCAGCCACCAATAAAATAGAACAGATATCAAGTTTTGGCCGGCTCATTACCAAACCGCAAGCTCCATGCAGCACTGCAAAGGGCTCAGTTGTAGATTCTTTCAATGCTTTCAAAGCTACAGGTATGTGTGCATATAACGATGACATAGAATTCAAGCTAATTGAAAATTAGACACACCACAGACCAAAATCTCAATCTTTGATAGTCCGTCTGAAACCAGTTTGATGATCACGGAAACCAACAATTATTCGAGCGTGACAATATCCCCACAGTCACTCGAGTTGCTTAGCCATTGTGAGTCCATAATTATCTTAATACATTCCACACAAGCTAATACCGAAACAAAGTCATTAAAGCATTTGTCAAGGCTGTAATTCCATTGAAACCTCAACATGAGCATGACTTATTTACCGACGTAGTGAGCTCGCCTGGTTGTTATCATGGAGCTCTTTTAGTTGCAACAGCACATCTCTCAGTCATAAAGACCAATCAAATACCCGTAGCGTCCTTCTATCACCTTGGTGAAGCCATCAAACACGTCAATTTGCTCCTTGATAATCCTGAGGCGCAAACGCAGGATACTACCATAACTGCGGTTGGATATTTGGCCATCTTTGAAGTAGTTACCTTTTCACTCGCATGTTCATACTGACTAACAGCCCTCAGGCTGCCACAAATCATGAACCAGAGACTTCTTCAATCCATTTCAACGGGCTAGAAAAACTATTGAAGCTCCGTCAATCCCGAAAACAGCCACTCAACGATGGATACCTTTCAAACTTCATCAAGGGGTATTGCGACACAGCACGGGGTCACATGCGATGTCTTGTGTTAACACATTAATATCCATAGTCGACCTCTCGAACTGCTCTGCCAACAAAGTCGCGCCTCAGTTCCAACCATTCAGCGACCAGTCGCAGCCTCTTAGTACTTAAGGCTCGAAACATATGTGGAAAAAGTCTTCCTCCAATGGAATAAATTTGATTCAGAATCGATATGCCTCACCCTGCCAAATCTTCCAGCGAGAGAGCAGGAGGGAATAGACACACTGCATTAAAGTCTTTCAGAGGCTCCCTAACTATCCCATCTACAACCCAAGCTTGACCTACCTAACATCAACGAAGATCTGCAGTCCTTCTATCTGGACAGCGTGATGCATCTCGAGTGGGTGATCAACCGATCGTTTGCGGGGACCGCCTGTGAGTCTTGCTATATGCGTCCTTTGCATGCGAGCACGACATATCTGGAAGACCGCAGGTTGACATCCTGCTGTACGGTATTTGCTCGGGAGGATCATCGGTGGCTGAAATCTCGTCTAGATGATATGAAGAAACAATTGGGGCTCGAGACTTGGTGCGAGGCGAAAGGCTGTTCTGCAGGAGTACGCATGGGTTGAGTCAATCTCGCAGCTAACTCAGACTTTTCGCGAAGGCATCTTGAATTAAAAAAAGTACTTTCATAAATAAAACAGCTCTCAACGGAGCATATATTTGAATTCGAACCATATATTCTGACAATTCCTAAATATATACTATACCTCGTGAGCAGATTGGTATGATCAGGATGAAAATGTGGACCAACTCGCCCGAAGACCTCAGCCGCTTGTTACAGCACACTGCACCTTCATCTTATTCTGCAATTTCGTTTGATCCAGTTTTTAATATCGGTGATTTGATTACTTCTTATCCACACCGCGAATACAAGTCTTGAAGAACGCATAAACATGCACATTGCCTAACCACGACTTCTATCCTGCATCTTCGAGAACTCATGGCCAGATCCTTTTCTCAGTAATGCTCCCACCAACCATGCTTCTCATAATTTTCTCCACAAACTTTCGAAACCAAACTAGGAGCTTAGATAAATACTCTAACGAGCTCAACCTTCTGACATGTAGGATTCTGCGGAACTCCACTTCCCAATACCCAAGCAAGTGTCTCGTAGACATACCCATACCGCGTCATGCACACCCACCACCGAGAATACGCCTCCGTCCCGCCCTTCGGCGGGCTAACTGTATCGTCCGCGAACCCAACGACCCGGAGCTCGCCTTGCTCAGTGATGTTTACTAGCGTCCCGCTCCGGCTCGGCGTGAACAGCGGAAGCGCGACGTTGCTAGAGGGATCATAGGATAAGCCCATAGGCTCGAAGAGGTCGAAGTTGCTGCCAGATAGGAGGTAGTTGAGCAGACCCACAGTTCTGATGGGTGGATCTTGCGTGGATAACGAGGTGTAGTTGAGGCGGAAGGGGGATGCGAAGCCGGTGCAGAGTGCTTCGATGGCGGCGCCTTCGTGGCAGGCTCCGAGGGCGGTACCGTTTAGGGTTTGGTTTGGCGAGAGGACTATGAGGTTAAACGGGCCGGTTTGGTCAGAGTAGAATTGCGCGATGGCTTTTGTTACTGCCATAGCGAGGAGAGAGGTGATGGTAACTCGCATTGTGTTTCTTGTTATGTATTGAGGCGAACTGTGATTACAGATGTCTTTGTAATGTTTTTGATAGGAGGGTTCGGAATATTGAGAGGAGGAGAGGAAGGAAAGGACGGAATTCTGGTATGTAGCTGCCTCCTACATGTAGGCTATGGTCTGGCTTTCGGGGAAGGAGGGAAGGGTAAGACATGAGATGTCATATTATCGCCTTTATCACCTCCAGCGAATACGATATATGAGAGTTTGTAGGACAGGTGGGAGTATATATTGCACTCTGTGTTAAGATAATGAAACGTATTTCGAATTTCCAATGCACTGCGGTCTACCGATCCGGACACTATCGTTGTGCGACCTAGTGAAATCCTCCTGACTGCAAGGTCCTGTTTAATTCTTTGTAGGCCTCAGGCTCGAGAAGCCCAAATCTTGACTATACTATGGTATTATGGTCTTCGACATCCGGAACAAGTCCGATCTAGGAGGAGGTGGTGGGACTATCTAAGCAATGGAAATATCCTTGGCTTGATTTCGACCAATTGTGGACATCTCAAAATCCTATGGCGTCTATCGAAAAGTCTCGAATTTTGGGGTGCCTTTGCTTATAAAATGCGTGATATTCTTGGTAAAGCATTCTTTGCATGGAATGTACAACGTGATAGGTGTCACAATAAAGTATCATCTCAGCATGGCTCTTATCGAGCTCAAGGTTTATTCAGTTCTTGTTATCCTGGAATATTCAAATCTGAATATCTGAAGAACTACAAATAACGTTACTCGATTAATTTCAGCTCCAGTAATATGCGCCAACCAAGGGGTCGTGTGGATAATTGGTGTCGACTATTTAATCTTGCGGGCCAATGCCAAGGATGTTATTGACAAAAAAGGTCTCGAACAGCGAAAGCCTGCTGTAACCTTACTTCACTACATAGTATGAAGCTTAATACTAATAGCTTTACAGAGGTAAATCTACTTGTGTCACAGTGACTGCGGGTGATGTTGAAATAAGCTTAACCCCGGTTAGCGGACCTTTGACCTCCATTGATAACCCACCTCCCTCAGGTTGGCATTCTCGAGGCTATGATGGCAATACCTCGAGCACGAACTCACCCACGGGGTGGTACCCTCGCAGGTGCGGCTGTAGCAGCTGGTGTAAAGCGTTAGGAAGACGGTCATTTATAAACAGTTGTCGGAGGAGGCATGGAAGATCTTGTTGCCGCTAACAATTGTTAATCATATTGTGGATAGGTTAAGGCACTTCCAGGATTATGGGTATTATGGCAAGAACATGGACGAGAAGGTCGGATGGTCAGTAGACCGGGCGGTGGGGAAATTGAGTACTTGTATATACTATAAGACTAGTGGTTGTGGTGAAACTAATTTGGAGTTACAGAAATATATGATGAATTCTAAGAAAAGAGACTTCGACTATGTCCTTCTATATTTGAACTTCCACTTGGGTTCTTGTCTTTGCCTTGTCGAGGCGGTTCCTGGTGTTTTTATTTCCACCACATTCATGTTCTCAGGTTTAAGTATCTGAGACGGCAGATTCTTTCAGCATGGGAAATAATTGGCATGGTGCTTTGTGTGTATGCGAATAGTTGAACGAAAACTACAAAATATGCAATTGGGTATCCGCTCAGAGTCCTCCATATAAGCCACTTTTTTTTTATATGACATCACCTTCTCAGCTCCGGCAAACCACTCTCGACATCTTGACTCATTCTTATACGGAATCCCGTTGCAGCCCTTTCCATCGGCGGTCGTGCCGCCGACTCCCCCGTCGCTGGGCGGTGTGTATCCCTACTCTTTCTTTCCATCGTAGGGCCCAGAACCATGTCTAGGTCCAACTTACCAAAGGTCGTAATACTTGCTGCATAGTCATGCTCTACCTTTTCTGATCGTGCCCCTATAGCTTTCACCTTGCCCCGGAGCCATCTGAAGAACTCGCCAATATCATCTAAGAGGAGTGCGATCAGGATGAGCGGGATCGAGATTGCAAAGCCAATGCCAAACATGTACTTGCTCACATAACTCAGCGGCAGGCTCTCCCCTCCGGCTGGAAATTCACGGATGTTGATGGTAAAGAATGATGCGATGAAACTAAGTGGCAAGAAGATGATCGTGACAATGGTGAACAAGATAATGGTTTGCGACTGTCGAGCTGTTCCCACTGCCTGGTCTCTCGTGAAACGTGCCTCAAAAGCATTGGCGTGCTTCTGCTTCAAATCCAGCATGTCTGTTATACTTTTGTAGATACGCTCAGCCTGTTTGTCCATTCGATCAAGATCTTTTAAACTGGTCCTTATGCCTTTTATTTGCTCTTCAAACCGGCGCTTGACATCACGTTGCGAGGTCTGCTCGTCTCGATAAATGTCACAAACGGCAGCTTGTAGGTCCGGCAACACAACAAGTTGATCTTCAAGTACTTTTGCAATCATGTTGAGCTCGTCACGGATATCCTTTGTCTCAGCTAAAAGGTCAGTTTCTTGGCCAATGTCGAGAAGTTTATCGACAAATAAAGGCCCACGCATGAATTCCTCAAATTTGAACCTCTCTTCATGTGCATCCTGCTCGCCTACATTACTGTCTGGCTCCAAATATTTGGCGAATCGATTTGGTCGTCTGTGATGTTGCAGCCAGGCTGATGCTTGTGCTGAGGCAGCGTTAAACTCTTTGAAGAGTATAGTTTCACGATCCGTGGCATTGCCAATTGACGACTCGAACATGTCAAGAAACTGATATTCATCGTCGCCCATACGATGACGACTAAAGACACCACTACAACGATTCGTTATCGTCATGGCAAGGTCGAAGACAGAGTCTACAGGGTCACGAGTCTTGGAGTTGATATCTTCAATGATGCTGTCGAGTACATTGAGCGGATCGTTTTTCGGCTGTTGCCATCTTTGAGGAAAGGATGTAACAACTAGATCCTTACCTAGTATCCACATCCACAACTGGTCGACCATAACTACTTTCGGATCGCAATCTTCAGTTGAAGGATCTTTTCCTCTTAATTGGTAGCGATAAACAACTTGATCAACATCCCGGCTACCAGTGTCAATATTATGGTAAAACGACTGATCCAAAGTACGCCTTATATGAAGGGAAACAGTAGAAGAGGCAAGATGCGCTCTGATCAGCATTTCATCATATGTATCAGCTTTCCTCAGACGTAGTCGTGGCTTTTGTAGTGTCATTTCTGCTCGTTTTATAGCGTCGTGCATTTCCTGACGTCGGCGGCTGGTTTCAAAATGGAGATACGGCATGAAAGTGAAGACATTTCCCTTATTGACGTGGAACGCATCTTTTCGGCCCGGTGATCCAAAGGAGTGTGAGTGCTTGCCTTCTAAGGAATAACTCGTCTTTCTGTTCTGACGCCTTGTGGGAGTTTCTGTCCCAATTTTGGGAGACTTGTTTCCCTTATTGGCGGCTTTCTTGCCTTTCTCCTTTTGTCCACCCTTCGCATTTTCTTTCCCGCCAAGTTGTGGGGACTTTGATCCCTCGGCTCGCGTCTCCTTAGAAGGACTGCGCTTGCTGGAAGGTGATTTTGTAGTTCCGCTGTTTTGCGATTGTGCATGCTCACCTCCATTGATCACAATGAGAGGCGTTCGGGTTTGCTCTGCTGCAGATTCTTCCGCCTCTGACTCCAGCGCAAGTTGCGCTCGTGGAGTGCTTTGACATAGAGGCCTCATGAAATGCGAGTGGCTCTGCTGCCCACGATGCTGATGGCTGAAGGATCTTTCCAGCGCTTTGAAACCTTCGACATCGCTTGCTCCTTGCTCGATGAACACCTTTGATAGGAGTGCTTCTACCCAGGCCATATTGTTCGCTGGGAGGTGAATCCACCGAAACTTTACAGCTTTATCTTCAGGTAGAATTGCCTTTGCTGGCTTCCGTGGGTTTAGAGAATCTTTACCATATAACAGCTCAAATACAGTCTGCCTCTGGACTCTGTTATCGTTTCGAAAATTCCCAAAGTCAACAATGGTCGTGTGAAATCCATTGCATGCACCGAGGGCATCTTCGGATAGTGAGTCGAGTTGATTACACGGGGCCAACAAACTGACGATGTCTTTGTGTTTTTCCTGGGCCGCTCGAAGGAATGGCGTGAATCCGAAGTTGTCTCTAGTTACTCTTTTGAGACCTTTATGCTTCAGTAAGGCCTGCACAACTTCCAGTTTTCCGCCGTGAGCCGCAAGATGTAGCGGCGTCATTCCATTCAGCAGTTTGGCATTAACTTCAGCGCCAGCTTGCAGCAGGACACGTACGATCTCGCTTGAGCCATATCCTTTTTCACATGTGTTGTGAAGAGGCGTCCAGCCTCCATCGCTTTTGGCATTAACTGTAGCGCCGTACTTCAAAAGCATTTCCACGATGTCGCTTCTGTCATGCCTCGCAGCAATATGAAGACTTGTTTTGTCTCGATACTCCACAGCATTGACATGGGCCTTCGCGCCTCGTGGCCTACTCAAGAATTGTTCCGCCAATTTGATTTTTCCAGTAGAACATGCCCAGTGTAACGGAGTTCTCTTCAAATCATCTGTTCCAGCGGCTCCATCGAGCGGTATATCCTGGCTTAACAAGAGTTGTATGACCTCGTCACCCCAGTCGCATTGTTTGTCCGCTGCCAGATTACACAATATATTTCGTCCTTTCTTATCTTTGGCATTACAGTCGGCGCCTTTTTGTATCAATAGGTTGAGAATATGCCAATGATTCCTCCATGCCGCCCACATTAGAGCCGTCCTCCCTTTCTTATCTCTGGTCTCGCGGTCAGCTCCGTGAGCCAGAAGCAGCTGGACAATGGCGACATGGTTGCGCTCAACTGCTCGAAGCAATGGTGACAATCTGTTTATATCCGGATTGTTTGGCTGTGCTCCTTGACTTAGTAGATATTGTGTTGCTGCAACTTTGCCTTTTTCTGAGCTTCGCATCAACCCGATGCGCAAGAAGTTCCCGCTGAACTGATTTCTAGTTCGAGCTGCTTCTACAATTTCGCGCAATTTCTCTGTATCATCACTCTCCACCGCGCGCAACAGTTGAGGTTCCAGTCTCTCATTGTGATCGGTAGACCTTGACCTCGATCGCGTTAGTCCTTCAGCCTGCACTTGCGCCATCTTCTACCAAACATTTCTGGGTTCTTATGGCTGGTAGATAATCATATCAAGAGTTGCAATATCAATAACCATTTTGCATATGTCGGTTCATACACTCTGCCATTCCCACAGAGAGAGGAGCGGTTGAACATTGTCCAAAACGGCGTGACAAGAGCTATTCTGGAGGTGCATATGGCAACCTGCCGTTGCCAAGCCCAAATTTTCGCTGATCAGAAAGCTCCATTAAGTCTATCGCCGACTCAATGACAATGGAAGAGCGGATTGGGGGCGAAATTGTCGCGAGATATTTTCACTATGCGCTAAATCATTATAACTTTCGGAGACATCCGAAATATTCGCTCTTTGAAATATTTAAAGATGGTAGGTAGCCATGGGGCTTCGGAGGCTTCGGGGCCTTCGGAACAAGGCCCCTCCTCAATTAAATTGGTACACACACTTCACACGCAGCAAATATTGATAAAGGCGGTAATTAATATGTAGTTATTCTTCAGGTATACATAGGCTTTGAACTTAAGACTTGATGTACTTTTAAATTGACAGTCAATTAATCAAGCTACAAAGTTTCAGTGTTTCAGCCATGGTTGCTACTTGAATGTCAACTTTATAGAGAGCTACGTCAATATTGTGTACGCCAATTTTACTGGCATTCACGAGTCCCTATATTTCCTTCCTTGTCATAGTCCACCAGCCTATTCATCCCTTCATCCGAAGATGACGCTTAATTTCGGAATTGATCTTGGGCATTTCATCGAGTCTATGTGCTCAGCTAAACGTCCTCAACGCCATCCAGCCCCTGGTGCAATGCTTTAGCATTTCTAAGCGCTGGTCCCCAAAGTGGGAACTGATTTGTGCTTTGCAGAAGCTTGTGCTTGTCTTGGTTAATCTACAAGATCCTGGCGGATGATAAAAGAGCCTAACTGGCCTAAACCCTCAGTTTTCTTCTTTGTTGTGTTGTGCAACGCAAGAACAGAATGATATAGACATGGCAGAAAGTTATATATCGCTGCCTATAAGCGATTTTGAGGCTTCAAGCTGGCTCCCAAGGTGGACAAATAGACATATATCCAGCATCCCATTTAACACACTCGGCGATTTCCACTGCGGCAAAATCAAGATCAGTATAAGTCAAATTATAATGCTTCCCTAGTCACTCACATGGTGTCTTCCCGCTCTTGTCTTTCAAATTGGGATTGGCTCCGTGGTCCAGAAGAAGGCGAAGATGAAGCATAGGATTGTGTGGATCTGTATATCCCCAAGATGACCTTCCTCTGCTATCTGCTGCCATGAGAGCCGAATGAAGCGGAGTTCTGCCATTACCATCCCTGCCATCAATATCCAGTCCTCTTTCCAGTAGAAGGGTTAGGATTTCCTCAAAATCTTTTCTATCTTGTATGTCTAGAGTGTTATGTCCTCTCATTTTTGGGTGCTTCAACATAGCCCATCGATGTATCAGATCAGTCTCTACATCCAGACCAGCCCTAGTTTTTGCTCCATTCTGTAGCAGCAGACGTATGATGCTGAACATGTTAGGTCTATGATCTTCCATCGATCGATCGTTGATGGCCGAGTCTAATGCAGTCAAACCTTCATTATCCCACTCAGTTTTGGATACATGATTGACATCTACACCACGTTCGAGTAACAATTTCACAACTTCGAAGCGTCCATAATAAGTCGCATCATGAAGAGCGGTGAACATGCCAGCGTAAGCATTAGCGCCGGCGTCCAGAAGAGCTCTAACAGCTATTGCATTTCCTATCTTGGCTGCACCCCGTATGGGTGTGAATTTGTTACACGGGCATTCAATATTGATATCTGCGCCTAAACCCTTCAGATATCTCATCATTTCCGGTTGGTCATTTAAGATCGCCGTTAGAATTGGACTCTCATGACAGACTCCTTCTGTAATACCTTCACTGAGGTGATTGATCGAGAATCCCGCCTTGTGTAAGAGATCCACGATCTTCGTGGAGTTTTGCCTGGCTGCTATATGCAACGCGGTTCCCTGGGAACCACCGTCATCATTCTTTCCGCCTCTCCGGAGAATAAGTTGCACAATCGATTGCTTCTTAGACTTGACAGCTGCTTGGAGTGAAAATCCTATACTCCCGTATGAACAACCATTCACAGTCGCTCCTCGCTCCAATAATTCAGGTATTGCTGCTTCTTGGCCAAAGTAGGCTGCAAAGAAAAGTGCGTGATCCAAACCCAACTTATTGATTACTGCTGGACCAGATAGTATTGCCTTGACTGCGATGCGATTTCCCGAACCAGCAGCCAGACTCAGTCCGATAGTTGTCTGCCTAGTTCCCAGTGGATGGGCTTCTCCAGCTGATGACCGATATCGAATGCAGAGCGCAATGAGCGTCTTCTTGACACTCTCAGTCCTCACAACTATTTCTCTCGTTCGATAATCAAAACTGCCTAAGCTCTCCAGAAGGCCATGCCATAAGGCTTCGTCATACTCCTTGACCTCTCCAAAGTAGCTGCTCAACCCTGCAGTTCCATCGTCATGCACGATGAAATGCCTACATATAGTTGAGGCATCCATAAGAGATATATTTAACAGATTTTTAAGAATCTGAGAGTATGAGATGCCAACCCTTCCGTAATTTATTGCCTGGAGAATGGCTCAACTTTCTCGGCGAGCAGACACCGATCTTGGCTCAGCCTCTCGCCCCACACTTAGGCTTCCTTTGGCTATTTTAATCATATCACCTGAACCTAATTTGTTATGCGCTCTTTGCCCAAATCACCAAGTTTCTGGCATGAACTGATTTCAATAAAACGATGGAGAAAGCTAGACTGAGCCTTCAGTCATATTCGCGGACGGACCGCTGTCCTAGTTCATGACTTTCGCTTAACCCCTGAGCCGCGTAAAGTCTCAATCAAAACGATGGTTCTTGAACAAAATATCAATCGTACGCTCCATTTAGTGGTGACTCTTTAATTTGCTAGCGTTCCAATTCCAAATGCAATTCCAATTTCAGACCTATAAACGCCACCTGAACAAGCTCAAGTTCAGACGCCAAAATGCAGCTCCCAGACAAACACCGTTGATGCGGACCATAATCCGTTAACTGCGATTATGCAATAAAGCGCTTGCCTTCATTCTTCGACGACTCCTCATAGGAAGAAAATGCATCCTTAGTCGTATAAGACTCCTTCTTAGACTCCTCTGCCTTCTTGGTCCCGACATCAACAGGATCCTTAATCTACTCCCTCTCAGCACCCGTTCCAAGCGCGTTATACCATTCATTCGCAAATCTTCTTATACCCCACGTCCTTCGGATGTTTATCATCACCGAATTTATTCTCCTTTAGCAGCTTCCCCATATCCACCAAAAGAATATGCTTCCCCTTCTCCCCCCCTTTCCTCCACCACTGGAGCCATGCCAAGTTCGACACTCTTGGGATCAAATTATGTTCAAATCTATAAAATAGAAAACTTACCAAATTTTCCGACCAACTTATTTACTCAACAGAGCATGCTTATTGCTGATAGGAGAAACTCAACATTCCATATAACTATGAAAAACGTCAATTCAGCTCCATCTGAAGCAAATTCTATCTTTCCCCTCCAGAATTAACAGATGCATGGAAATGTAGCTGCCGAAACTGAGCCGAGGTTTCTAAATGGTTTCCCCAACCATCGATGCAGAATTCCTTTCCTACTCTAGTTTCAGAGAGACGAATATAGCTCAGCAGCACTCATCTGAGACCGACCATGGGATATTTCTTACCCTAGAAACGCAAAGGCAACCAATGAATGTAGAGCAGGAATACATGCAGCCGCAACTCCCGAACAGCCGTACAGTGCTTGTCAAGGTGCTCTATGGGAAAGCCAGAATTCTAGTTATGCAGGTTGTACTAGAGAAGAAGCTGGGCCACATTCTCTTAGATCAATAGAGCGGGTCTCAAGCAGGGGGTCCTCATTTGTCTGTTCGTTCATTGTGCAACTCTCATTGGCGGATCATCCGCAAAATAAGGTTCTTCCAAGAAGGCTGTGATATATCCCATTTGAGCAAGATTAGAAATCCAATTCGTTTGAACCTGAAGGTCTATCTTCCAATAATATAAATACCGATATATGTCCAGTCACCCAGAGCCTCTATCCTTTCTGTTATGAGACCTTTCTCCCTTCAGAATACTCCGACGCAGATTTCGAGTTATCTCCATCAATATGGCCGCTACACTGATCCGCAATGTGGTCGTTATTGGGGCCGGCGGTAGTCTTGGTCCAGCTGTCTTGAAGGCTTTCGATTCTCACTTCGTTGTTACTATCATATCACGACAATCTTCGACATCGACCTTTGCGGCAAAATACAAAGTCCGCATTGTGGAGGACGACTACCCGACAGCTCAGCTACTAGAGGCATTTAAAAATCAGGATGCCGTCATATCTCTGATATCCCCTGGGACATCTCAGACCCAGTATCACATCATTGATGCGGCAGTAGAAGCCGGCGTGAAGCGATTTATTCCAGCGGACTTCGGCTACGACATAGCGAATGCAAATGCAATCGCTCTCCTGCCTGCTCTTCAAATAAGGGTAGATATTATAAACTACCTGAAAGCTCAGGAGGAGAAAGATATGACTTGGACGAATATCACTACCGGTCCATTCTTTGAGTTCGTCATATTTCACTTTCCACTCCTTTCTATATCTAAAAATAACCAAGAGCTGTAAAGCATATTCCAAAGAAGCATAAATCGTGTTTTTTTTAGCCACCAGGCTGAGTTCCTGCTTGTTAGATGTCTTCTAAAGATTGACACTAATTACACTATAGCTGGGGCCTTACGAATGGCTTCACCGGGTTTGATATTCCAAACCGCAAAGCAATGATCTATGATAACGGTGATCAGCCGTTTTCAACAAGCACCGTTATGTTGATTGCAGATGCAATAACTAAAACCTTGTTGCGACCAGAGGAGACACGAAACCGCCACATATATGTTTCCTCCTTCACCACAACACAGAACGCAATTCTTGCTACACTGGAGAAGTATACCGCTGAGCCCTGGGAGGCGACAAGAGTGAGCTCAAAGGGCAAAATTACAGAAGGTCGTGAGATGCTCAAAAATGGGGGAGACAGGAGGGAGGCGTTAAGGCTGCTGCTATTGGCAGTTCAATACACTGCTGGTAATGGAAGTGATTTCTCAGGCAGAGACTCCAATGAAGTGTTGGATCTGCCAAAGGAGAATATGGATGATGTTATAAAACATTTCCTGGGAGTCCAATGATCAGGAATTGATAGTTAGACAGTGTCAAATGGTATTTCGTGTTAACTTACCAACCAGAGATTAAAATTCTGTATGAGAGAATAGAGCTAAACATATAGAGATGAAGTCGTGCAGTTCCACGTGAACTTACCCTACCTATATATTAAGGTCTGTGATAATCTTGATAGCCAAGGCAGTATCCCACAGGCCTTCGCGGCGTGGTCGTAATGCCAAAATGCGCTTAGCTTCCTCTCTCAGGGTACGATCGGGACACCGTGTAGCAACGAAGAACACCGGTGCGATGACACCAACATCAGGAGATAGTACCGGTATCATCATAGCCTCAATCGCTGGATCTTCAACGATCAAGAACTCAGCCCAATCCAGGATTTGTTTGAAATCGCCATTGCCAGTTCTGGAATTTATCTCCTCCCGTGGCATTTCATAGGACAACGTCAGCATCAATGTAGCTACAAGGTGGTGTAATCTGAGCAAAATGGACGCTTTCATATCTTTGGTGTTCATAGGCTTTCCCTGTGTCTGGAGAAAACCTTGAAAGGAGATATGCCATTCCCCGAGTGCAAAGATCGCATTTTCCCTCCCTTTTTCAAAATTTGCGGCCCGTCCTCCCTGAAGAATTATTTGTGCACATTTTATCATATGGTATTCAGTGCTGAAAGAATCTATATTTGTGACTTGGTGTTCCATATGATCCGAAAACATGGTATCGTTAAGACAAGCATACAGACTAGCTTGAGCTTCGTCAAGACATGAGATACTCTCTAACTGACGAGAATTCAGTCTTTTGAGTTGAGATACTACTAGCGCTTGGCTTATAGGTCGTGTATTATCGATAAAGCAATTTGTGAGGAAACCAAGCCTCACGAAAATATCGACTATGTCGTGTTTGACTGCTGTTTGGCCAGTATCGTACTGTATATACGAAGAACGTAGGAGGTACAATCCACTCCGGAGGTGTGTTACGGCTGATTCTAGCTCCCCTCGCAGACTTTCGAAACAGAAAAGTAATATGCTACACATAAGCGTCATTACAATAGACTGCTCATTCCCTTCTAGCGACTTCCTCGTCTCTCGAAGAGCCTTGTCGTATTGTAGAAGTGTTACCTCTCGGACGTCCTTCTGGGACTTCGACGTTTGACAACCTAACAAGAAACCCTCATGAAGTGAGGCGAGAGCTATTGCTGCAGAGCGGAGGGAATGATTCACTTCGCAAGCTTGGAGAACAAGACGATTCCAGAACCTGTACTCAAAATCTCCCGAAAACTGGCATGATGTCAATGTACGGAACAAGTGAAAAAGGCGATTGCCTTCAACATCGCCCAGAGCCATGGACATTGATCTGCTTAAGACTGGGCGCTCATAGCCATCGCATTTGCGCCCCGTGGAGAAGCACTTTTGGCACTCTGGATGTGTCTCATCGCATTTTATTCGCCGAATCCTAAGCGGATGGGTGTTAAGAGCGTCAAAATTACAAGCACAGAGTTCTAGACTGACCTGCAGGTGATACATCCTGTCTTGACCTTCGGGGCGAATCTTCGGGCCCCCTTTGGTGCCATAGCTTCTACAACGGATGTGCCACAGTCGTGTTAAGAGGCCTAATAGTCGAAGAGACTCGTGTGTTCAAGTGCTTATAACAATTTATGACTTGAAGCATTTTGCAAGACCGATACTATGAGCATAAAGGCACATGAGGTTACTTTAAGGTTGGTAAGGAGATGAGGGTCCAGTCCCAAGGCCCACTTTTAATATGCAGTCAATCTTCCGTGAACTCCGAGCCTTTGGCGTTAAGTCCTGTCACACTTGGACTGAGATATAAAAAGATACGGATTTGGCAATGAAGTATTGACGAGAGAAATAAGTAAGCAATATTACAAAGTGCCATTTGTTGAATTCTAGCTAAGCTTTTACGATTTTCATCATCAAGGCATCGCGTTTGTGTTGGATCACTGGACGATGTGCAAAGAGCAATATCTACAGCCGTCCGAAAAGCATCCACGAAAGCTCTTTGTGACTCAACTTCCGATGCCAGCTGAATAGCACGAGTTTGGAAGGCAGTCATTTCCCAAGCCCAGTTTGGAGCGCCTGAAGTGTCCCTGCTGCTCTGGCAGGATTATTGTATTCTCGGAGAATTCCCGTACACGGGATTTCTGGGTCCTGATTCTGTGAATATGGCATAGCATCAATGACCTCCAGTCTGCATGGAAACCATGGGGCGTTACTGAATTCTTGCTCGAGGGTGCCTTAAATTTGTTGCTGTAATCGGGATCGGGCTCTGCAATGCACATATAGAACGACTTGGTATCCAAATCGCAGCCGTCAGCTGCGTTCCAATTGTAGGATGAATTTGTGTCTCCGTACTCATGCAAGAACAGCATATTGGTGCTGGGAGCGTAGCATATATCTACCAGTGTGGGAGGATTGAAGCCAAGTCCGTAAGGAGCAGCAGTGGGATGTAATGCTAGGACGTACCACGAGACATGGGTAGCCTTGCAGATATCATATTCATGAGTCGCTGCACATAAGCTGTCCATAAAATCCCCCACAGGGTCGTAAGCCAAAGACGTTCAGACGCATATTAACGGAGAAAATTTTATGGAGATCTTCAGTATAAATGTCGCACCCGCCGGCGTGGATGACCAGCCATTTGTTCGTGTCGCGCTTTGGGGTCGGTATTTTATAGATGACATAGCCGCAATCCATGCGTTTCCAACCGTCCCCAATAGAGGCTTCGAGACCGCGACGGCTAGCATCGGAGGCGAGCGAGTTATTATAGAAGGTTAGGTGTCCAGTGTAGCAATCGCAATTCGGCACGCTGGTGCGGACACTGCCTATAAGCCAGCATAATGCAAAGATTTTAATACTCATGTTTACCTTCCAAAAAAGGACTTTCAAGTACCGGTAGAAGAACGAAAACTCAAAGTATTACTAGGCAGGGATATCTCTTGTGAGATAATGTAACAGGTTTGAAAGCATCGAACTACTGCGCGCCTGTTGCAGTTTGAGTATACACAGAACTCAATTTGCCCGACGATCTTCTATGATAGGTAGACATACTTGCAACTCTAATGCCATGAAAGAAAAGGATGTGAACAGATATCCATTGGAATGTGCGACCCACATTTCTTTCATCCTACTGCACAGGACCTGAAACTGGAAATTTCTCAAAGAAAATGCTTCTCCATCTTCAAATATGCGGCTCTGGTTGAGCTAGTAATTCTTCAATTAAGTAAAAATCACTAATCAATAACTCAAAGATTCAGAACGGCATAGTCTATGACACTCAGTGCACAAAGCCAAATGTTCGGCATAACCATATTTCAGACTGCCTGTACTTATTATTCTTTTGGTAAGAGTATAGAATCATACATTCAAACAATGGCAACTTTCATCCATAAAATAATACCCTGATGCCCTCACTGCCCTTCTTCACTCCAGGAACAAACAGGTCATGTCTTAACTCTACATCTTCCTCCGTTGTATCATACAGGGAGATATTTGTAGGACTGTCCGAGCCTGTACTTCCGTATCGACTGAACACCGCGTTCAAGCAAATATAAAGCTCGCTATATGCCAAATTGATGCCCACACATTGCCGAGAGCCCTTTGTAAATGATACGAGGTAACGATCCAATCCTTTGTTATTGATCCACCGCTCCGGCTTGAAACATTTTGGATCAGGAAAGATTCGCGGGTCAAGATGCATTAGACCTGCTGACATACTGACTGGTGTCTATAAATTGTCAGTTCCTCCCTATTAGTGAACACTGTCTCTATTCTCACATTTCGTGGTATATCCCATAGAATTTCCCTATCTCTAACCTGAAGCACCTCATCAGGCGCAATTCGTGGAAGACGAGTACAGACTCCAAAAGAAAGCCGAAGACCTTCCTGTATGACTCCTGTAAGATACGGTAATTTTTCCATTTCAGTGCTCGTGGTTACTTTTGATGCTAGAAGTTCCTCTCTTAACTTTCTAAGCATGGGTGGATGTTGCAAGAGATGGAACGTGATTACGGCCAGAGCCCAAGCTGTGGTCTCAGTGCCTGCCACAACTACGGTCTGCCCTTCTTGCCAAAGTCGTTCCAGCTGTTTCTCTTCTGGACGAAGATTGCTGCGGAGAATATCATGGAAGATAGTGGCCGACTCTTTTGTGCTGTTGTTCTCCAGGTCCGCCATGATGCCAATAATTTGTGCTCTGCAAGTCTAAAGAGGAGATCAGTTTCACCCCGTAGTTTAAGGAGACATATATACATCTTGGAATCTGGAAACAGCTGCTGCTCCTTTATTGATATTTCTCGTGATCCATGGCGGTATTGCAAGCATCATTGGCATCAGGAAACCGAATTGCTTCGATATGGCAACAGTATGATGGACTCCGTCCATCATCTCAAAAAAATCCTTGTTATAGTCTTTCTTGTTCAAATTATCATGCGATTTCCCATATGCATACTCAGCGATAATATCACTAGTCAAAGCACTGTACATCAACGCAAGATTGGTTGGTTTCTTGGAGTTTTCGAGAGCACGCATCCGATCCAGAAGTTTCGCGACCTTAGCGTGGATGATCGGTTCGAGCTTGCGCACATTTGCTTTTGAAAAGAAAGAGCTGACTGAAGCACGTCGGACACGATGAACGTCATGGTCAACGGTGGCCACAGTTCCAGCGTCGATGACATATAGTCGTGTAAACCACGAGTACTTGTGTCTTTTTCTACCTCCACCGGCATAGAGCTCCTCGTAGAAGTCAGGGTCACTGACGTGCAGCTCATATGGATTGATTCTGACTATAGGACCTGCGAAGGAACGCTTAGATACTATGGTCGTTAACTAGGCGTCTTCCTACCATATTTATGATGCATCTTTTGTATCTCAAACATATACTGTCCCGTTTTGACCACGTCATAGTAAAACTCATACCAGAGTGTAAGAGCTGCTAGCTTAGGACCTGGAAATCTGGATAACGGACTTAAATACAGGCGATATATACCGCCTACAAAGAGGTAGGTTAAGGTAAGCCATGCTGCCAGTACTGGCCATGGGAATCCAAACAACATTTCCGACATCGTGATAACTATTTCATGTTAGCAACATACTTAAGGTAAGGCATGCTTACACGTTCAAAATATAGAAATATTACGGGCTACATTGTTCACATGAAATATTTGTATATGAAAAAGCGGGGTCATCTATCTTTCAAGTCTAATATGCTGTGATGCAGGAACATGGGTTGGTCCGAAGAACTAAAAACTTGCTTTGGAATCTGTCAAAAATGGAGCACTACAAATACAGCACATCAAAGCATGACTGGTGATATTATCGACTACACAATTACAGAATAGATCGGAACCTCGAGAATAAATCGCGGTTGGAGGAGTTGCTGTGGCAAGCTATACTTGTGTCTTTCACTCTCTTAATATTTGTTTTTTGCGTCCCATGATCGCTCACCATTTAGGTATAGATACACAGTAGGGGTATTCCGATCAAAATCTCGTCCGCGGTACGAGTTCTCGAAAAAGAAGAATCCACAAATTATAAGTCCTTGGTGCCCCAATCAAAGAAAACATAAATCGTACTGAACCGACCTCGAGATGTACTCCCTAGAATAATTATCGATCAGGTTGTAAAGCATCTTTCGAAGTAACGAAAGTCCTTAATATGGCCTCCAATGCAAGAGGGACATCACAACTGCATCACTGACACTGATCAATATGTTCACGGGGATAATTCTTCCAATAGAACCCGGGTCCGCGAAACAAAGGATCGCTAAGTCTCAACAATGCTCTTCCTTGGCAGGTAAATGTACTCTACCGTTCGTTCCAGCACCGACAGAGGTGTTCTATGCATTTGGGGAGCAAGCAACTGCGGTTGAGTTCTTGACTGGGGGTTGGTCATATGCCAGTGTTGTGCTGGTTCATAAGGGATCCGGTTGTAACCTGATATGAAGACGTCTTTGTCCGGTTTCTTGACTAAGGTGCTTTGGATGTGGCAGTCCACCTCGGAGAGACCAGAAAATGTGTGCTCCTTTTGGGAATAAAAGACCCGCCTCGTTGGAGAGTTCATTGATCCGAAGTATTAAGTAGCATTGTTTGTTCGAGCTACTTGGATCACGTGAAGGCGCGTCAGGAACGGGAGAGGGGCTTATCAACAAGGCTTATCAGGCATCCAAAGCTCCCCCGCACAACCTGTCTCCAACATTCAAAACGCGGCTGAAGACATAGAAGAGAAGCTTCAGGCGGTTGACCTCAGACCATCTCATCTTCTCCTAAGAGATTACCCTCCAAACTCAAAGTCAACCCGATTCTTTTTAACGCTACCTGACCCGTCCAAAACACCTCTAGTCAACCAACGCGTCGAAACCTCAGCACCGTTCTAGGAACCCATAATTTGCAGAATACCTGGCAGAATCCCAATCGATTGCGAGTTTACTTTTATATCAGGCAATATCTGTCATTGTTGTCACACGATTCTCTAGCTTTCAACACAACGTGGGTTTATGGATCGACTTCGGTGGAAGAGTGATCTACATGGCTGTCGTCCAGTTTTGGGCTCGGATCCTGAAAATCACCAAGCTAATGGATATCTGCACCTCTACAGTGATGATACACCAGCAGTCAAACATGACAATCCGACTACCCGAAGTTTCTCTATGGCGCAGACTGTTGGAGCTCGCAAACCCCGGGACAAGCCATTACTCGATGGACAAATGTCTTTGGACAACGGCCGTATTGTTCAAGGAGCTAAGTATCTGGATATGCGACGACAGCTGAATGTTTCACCTTCCAATTCCAGCCCCTCGTCATCTGCGGATTTGCTCACTGCGCGAGTGGTTAGGCACCTGAAGGAACAAGGACAAGAAGAAACATCACTGCAACGCCAACTTGAAATGCTCGCTTTATTTGTACCTGCGATCGTGTTTCCAAACTTCCCTAGACTTCCGGTTGAGGTAAAAATAATGATCTGGAATGAAGCGTTGCCAACGTTCATCGATATCATAATTAACGATGCGAGAACTAAGTAAGTAACAATTGCCTTTAATTCAGACAACGCTGACTTGACTCATTTGCAGTTTCTGTGCTCCAAGCCCTCGCGACGCCATCTTTCATTTCTGCCCTGACTATGCTACGATGTTTCACATGAAACCTATTTATTTCAACACTTCCTCTTCCACCAGCCCTAACGTTTTTTATATCCGACCCGCAGTTGACATCGTTCATATCAGCACTTCGACATTACTGTCCCTTGACATCGATACCTTTGTTGCCCGCACAGAGAATCAGGTCATTGAGAACTTAGCCATCCATGCAGTGTCTGCCTTTAATTGCCGTTGGGTTGGAAGACAATATGGCCGGCTAGCTGGTACTCGAACTTGGATTGGTGACCTGGTTCGTGGTCTGAAAAATTTGAAGAAGCTCTATGTTGTAGAAGGCGAACGACTCCATGATGACGATGAGCTTCCTCGGTGGAGAAACGCAGTTCCCAAGATCTTTGATGTTTCTCTACAAGATGTCCCTGCTCATACCGACATACCCAAGTACGATCATCGCGGAAAGCATTACCACTCACCACCAGCGACACCCTGGGTTGCAGAAAGTGCCCAGTCCGTCAGATTTTCTTTCGATGCTGAAGTCAATCGAGAGGAGAACAAGGTATATCGATTGCATTACACTAATGCATGGTCTGTGCCAGAACTCGTATGCCGGCTTCTCGTCAGAAAGGAGCTGTGTTGGGAGCGGAAGCTATACACGACGAAGAGGCTTCCATGGGTTCCAACTCAGCCATTACTCGCCTCTCCTTCCTCGAAATCGCGAAAAATGGAGAGTTCAGATACGGACGCGGGCATTTTTGGATCAGGGTTGGGTTCTGGTAGTCGGGACTCATTATTCAAGAAAAAAAAGCTTGGTGCCAACGCCACGCGCAAAGCGCGAGAATAATCTGGAGCTGTATATTTTTGTTGGGGAGAGTTCTGGTCACGAGTGTATGACATCGACGATTATGAGTGTATGTGGCTTACGATTTTGAGAGCTTTAGCGAGGAGTTTTTGGTCCAGCTATTTGGAGGTGTGTTGCTCAGGCAGCGTATATACTTACCCTAAGCTTGGCAACTATTTTACAAACAGTAGACAGAGCAGACACTGGGCATGGGGTCCGTTTGATACCTAGGATATTGTATAGAATAGATTTGTATAGATTCCCAGCCCTGTGAAATTTCGTGTTCGGATATGTTTTGTATTTATAACAGCGCATCATGACGCCTTTTGAGCATCATGCTTGTAGATGGGTAATTGCCGGAGAAGCAGGTAGGTGGTTGTTTTTATCAGCTTAATTGATTGGCTCTTTTGAGCGAAGCAGAAATGAGAATTATTCAGCATAGGCATGGTTGATGCAGGCCAAGGCGGATTTAGTGTGCAACCAAGTTACGCCACAAGCCTAAATTCCATACCGTAAGCAGGTTACAGTAGGTCAAACAGGCTGCGATTGATAATCAGCTACGCCAATCTGCACTCATCCCTGATCTTTTCTTTTCTTTCATACTTAGTCCCCTTACCAAATTTCCATCGCAGTTAGTTTGGAGTTAAGCTTATCCCCTTCCCCTCTTTGATTCGCAAATTCCATACGATGATCCCCATTCTCTGCTTCCATCGACTTCTTTTGGTGGGTTGCTTAACAATGACGTCACAGTTAGCACCTCTGTTCGCCGCTTGGCGATTGGAAATAACGGATTTGAAATGTGAAGTATGCATTGTGTAGATACCGTCTGAGTCAATATCATTTTTGGTAAGCTTGGGTCTTATTTACGAACTCTACGATTAAACGCATATATAATAAACATCTCGGTCGTGGTAAGTTCTCCTCCTCAATTCAATCTCATTCACCTTATCCATCTTCTTCATCCTATCAAAACATCTGCTTACACCCTCACCAATGGCAGATATCATCCGAGATTCGTCCTTAGGACAAGTCATCCGCTTCGTCTCACGCCACAAATATCTTCAGTATGTAGAAGAACATCCGGATTTTGAGCTACCCGGCCCAGTTGCCGAACTTATCGATGGGAAAGTAAAGCCAGATGATGCAGAAACATCATCAGTCTCCGACGACTCATCAAGCAGCTCTTCTATCCACTCATCGTCAGATATCGATGCCAATATCGACGTTGAAAAGGCCGAGACACATGATCTCCGACCCTATTTCTCTCGGACCACGCAAGCAGAGGCCGTTGGACCTGAGCGGGTAGAGAGCCGGCCAATCGTGCCGACTGTGACATCCGATGGAGTCATCCTGGTCGACTGGTACACGACTGACGACCCTGAGAACCCCCTGAACTGGAGCATTGCCAAGCGAGCATTCGTCTCCTTCCAGATTCTGATATACACTTTTGCTGTGTACATGGGTTCTTCAATCTATGCGCCAGGCATTCCTGGCATCATGCAACGGTTTGGCGTCAGCGAGACGGCTGCTTCCTTAGGTCTGGCACTCTACGTCTTTGGCTATGGCATTGGCCCCATGCTTTTCTCTCCCCTTAGCGAGATGCCTTTGATCGGACGAAATCCGCCATACATTGCGACCCTCGCCATCTTTGTAGTCTTAATCATTCCTGCAGCGCTTACTCAGACATTCGGCGGTCTGCTCACAGCTAGGTTTCTGTTGGGTTTCTTCGGTTCGCCTGCCTTGGCTACCGGTGCCGCGACCCTACAGGATATGTTCCGATTGATCAAGATCCCATACGTCCTAACCTTCTGGGCTGGGGCTGCGACTTTTGGTCCAGCTCTTGGGCCCATCATCGGAGGTTTCTCCGCACAAGCAAGGAATTGGACGTGGACCCAGTGGGAGATGATCTGGATCGCCGGTCCCGTTTTCCTCATGATGTTTGCATTCCTACCAGAGACTTCCTCCTCGAACATCCTCCTCCGCCGCGCCCGCAGACTTCGCAAAGTCCTCAACAACCCCAAGCTCAAGGCGCAATCCGAAATTGACCAAGCAAACATGAAACTCAGCACCGTCACCCGAGAGGCATTGCTCATTCCATGGAAGATCAACCTCCTCGACCCCGCCGTTGCGTTCTCTACCTTCTACACCGCGCTCGTGTATGGTATCTACTACAGCTTCTTCGAGTCATTCCCCTTGGTCTACGTCCAAATGTACAATTTCAATCTCGGCCAATCGACGCTGCCCTTCCTCTCCATCGCCGTCTCGCTCGCAATCTGCTTGCCGCTCTATAACCTATACTTCTACCTCTTCGTCGAGCGACCCTTCCCAGTAAAAGGGTTCGGCGCTCCTGAACAGCGACTAATCCCCGGCCTCTACGGCTCATACTTCATCCCCATCGGGCTCTTCATCTTCGCATGGACTTCCCGCCCGTCCGTCCACTGGATCTGGCCCACCATCGGCGCCGGCGTGTCCGTAGGCGGCACATTCATCGTCTTCCAAGCCATCTTCTTGTACCTCCCCTTCACCTATGCGCAATACTCAGCCTCGCTCTTCGCGGCGAACGATTTTGCGCGCAGCACGTTGGCCGCAGCAGCGATTCTATTCGCACGCCCGCTGTTCCATGGTCTGGGTGTTGACGGGGGTGTCAGTCTTTTGGCCGGCTTGACAGTTCTCTGTATCGGTGGTATCTACATCTTATACTTCTACGGTGCTTGGTTAAGATCTAGAAGCAAGTTTGCGGCGAAATAAGTGGTCATGGCTTAGGGATTAGATTACGAGAGGACTGTGAAATTAATGGGTCAATTGCTTTAGCATGTTCGGTGTTTGGAGTTTTTGTTGCAATGGATACCATATAGACAGCATATATTAATAGACAAATTTTCATCTTTTGACCATTCATCCCATGTGAAAATGATACGCCGTAGACATAGGAATTGCACAGCGAGAGGTAATAAGGAAGACGGTTCGGTGTCAAAAGCTTGAACGTTGTATCCTATATTAAATTCAAATCTAAATAGAAATTTTAAGTATTAAAAATTTCTATGATACCTAAATGGCTGTCCGGGTCGGTGAGGCTTGCCCGGTGCGAATCTACTTGTGATGGTGGCTGTGACTTGTTCGGTGGTGGATGGTATGGAAGCGGACGAGGTTGATTTCAAGGTGCTCGACGCCGAGGGACTCGATACCGAAGGGCGCCATGTCGAGGTGGACTTCACCGCCGCGGCCACATTTACGCTCGTAGCCTTCGCGGAGCTTGACACCGATCCCCACAGCACGGCAGGCGTATACACCGGAATCGGGATGGTGACGCCGTAGCCTGAGATTCCCCATGCAGGGCTCACGGGGCTAGCGTATGCAGTCGGCGCAGCCGTGGTCGTCATCGTCGAGGTGAACGTGGCGAGCGCCGCGCCGGTGTCCGCGCGAGCGCAGTATCCGGTTCCGTAGACGTTCTTGCAGATGTTCAAAACTTTATTGCCGTTGATGGTCCACATGTCGAAGCCTTTCAGCAAGATGTCGTTTAGCGGGACTTGATCAGATCCGCGGATAACGATCGCGCCTCGACTTGCGCCGTTGTTGAGAGAGCCAGTCCAATTGGCGAAGGTGAGCCCGCTGAGTTCTACGGCACCGGTGTTGGGCGTGGTCGTGGATTGCCAGTACTGGTCGATGTCGAGGGCATATGTGGTATCGTAACCCCAGAAGTTTTCGAAGACGCTGTTGTTGACATAGCCGAAAACGCCGTCTCCGCCAGGGAAGGTCTTGATCATGAGCATCTGGGTGCACTGGAATGAGTATATGTTTCTCATGACGATGTTGGAAACTTCTGCCGGGGTGCCACCTAGAAAGTATGTTAGTCTAGGAATATAAGTCTGGCCAAGCTCTTACCGTTTGCCGTCAATGAGCCAATAGACATGCCTCCGGAGTGGTTACAATAGATATCCTCGATGAGAACGTTATGTGATGGGGACTTGACACTGATACACTCATCACGGTTCGTCACTTCGATGTCGTGTAGGTAACAGTTATCGTCGCATACTAGATCGACTCCATCGGTGCCTCCGATATTTGGACCACGAACAGTGAGGCGATAAGCTTCAAGATTTTTGACATTATTAAAGACTAAATGGAAGGTTGGCGCATCAACAAATATCATATCGTGGATTGAGATGTCCTTGGATGAGATAAAACGGAAGAGTCTTGCATTCTGTCTGGAGCTTGTTAATCTCGTAATATACCCCTGGCCGTCAATCGCACCAAGACCGTTGCTGGAGAACACCTCCACGTCGTTCGCATCCTTGATGACAATTGCGTTGCCGCCAAAGCTTCCTCCCGACGTCAGGGTGATCAGCCCATCAATTTGCATTGCCCAGCCGCTGCCACCAGTGAGAATTACTCCTGTTGCAACTATTTTATAGTCAGTGATATTCTTCATCCTGAAGTCTGAGCCTTTTACTTGAGTATGATCCAGGCGGAATATATAAGGTTGCGGCATTTCCCTTTATGCAGGATGAGAAAGTGGATGAGAGTGCTGGTCCAAGATCCGTCTTGTTATCTGCCATGGCTCCATAATGAAGCACGTTGCAAATTTTGGACTTGGCTGATAACGGGGTCAATGGACCAACGGATGAGCTGTCTGAGAGTTGTGCAGAAGTAAAGCTAGAAGATAGAAGCAAAGAAGCGAACAACGAGAGAATGTGCTTATAAAACATGGTCAAGAAGAGAGTTTGTAACTAGACCCAGCTGTGTAATGAACGAACAGACGATATACGAAGAATAGAATCTAGAAATGAACGTAATGGTACTCTCAAGAAGCTGCCAAAGGAGTGTGATGGATGGCAAAGCAGAAATGGACAAAAGGCATGTGTGTATATGAAGGTATTCGAATACACCCGCTCTCATGGAGACCCGATGCCAATTTGCAGGTCCACGACCCATGGGGAAGGTTCATCTATTCGATGCCTCCACGCGGCCCAAAGATCTCATAAAATGCTACTTCCAATCTAAGAACCATGTGGCGGACCGGATATCTGGGTCTGCAAGCACAATTTCCTCGAATCGCAGTGTTTACTTCTTGGGTGCGGAGATTTTCCAACTAGGAGCGTTTCAGGTTGTGTCATGTTTTGATGACCCATCATCAGAATATGATGATATGATTTTGGGCCGTATCAAAAATATTAATTCAATTTAAATTATATTGAAACAATTGCGATGCGCAACAAAAAAGAGGAGCAGAAAGTCATTCCACCTTTGAGTTAAACTCACTATAGGTCCTTAGCCTTTCCACCAAATTCGGGTCGGGTAGTTGTATGGGCCGTAATGCTTGGCTAAGTTTGTTATCAATCTGAAGCCCCTGAAGATAGCCGAGACTGTCATCTGACGTTTCGGCCGTTCCATTAACATTCTTTCCTTTCTCCATAAGCACACTAGTTCCAAGTTCATCCATACTTAGATGATGCAGGGCTTTCGTGCTAGCCTGCCTTATCTGCATAAGTACGAACTAAAAATTGTAACTTTAAACTAGAACCCGGCAATGCAGCTCTCACGACGGCCTATACTATCGAAGAAGCCAGGCGCGCTTTATACCATAGCTCAAGATGCCTGAAATACTACAAATTCAGGCAACCACGGAGCAAGGAGCAAGAATATGACGGATTGGTTTTGTAGGTGGCAGGAAGATGAGGATAGAAGAAAAAGGAGAGCGTATTGAGAATTGAGAAAAAAGTCAACCATCAAATGAGCAATAATAATTAAAAGGCCTAGTATAATCGGTCTGAGAAGAGGCCCGTTTAATGTAAGAAATAAGGATAAGATCTAGAGAAGGAGAGAACATGTAGGAAGGCTCTTAACTTTATCTCAAGTGCCTTACGAGGAAGCAGCAATTCTTCTACCATGTGTGCACGGCGGTAATGGCATAAGAAGCTCACATTTAGGAAGGTCTTCTTCGGCAGCTTCTTCCCAAACTTCAATATTTCCCGGCAAACCTTGTGAGACTGCCGCTTTGCCTCTAAACTTTTACATTACAGTAGCGCATAGAAGATCCAAGATATCTCTTGTTCCTGGAAGGACGAGAACGAACAAGTGATATCCCGGCGCTGTGGTACTAAATTTGATCTTTCATACAACGGCCTGGATGACATGGGCAAAGAATGAAGGAAATTGCACTTATTGACACTTAGGAATACTGATATTTGTTTACCCATCACGCTACTTTATACTTCCTTTTTTTTTTAACATGCGATACCTCCAACTTGTTCTTATGGAATGCAAAATTTTTCATGTGTCTTACCTTCAAGATTAGGTGAGAGAAAGCTCAATGAAGCAGCAACTCTGGTGAAAGCAATGGCTGTGTAAAAGACAGTAATATACGCCTTTGCGCTCGCGGCCGATAGGCTCTCGTCCCTATAGCAAGGATGTCAGCGGAAAGTACACGGACATTGGCAAATGATCCCGTTTGAAGTCTTGAATAAAGGCCGGGATAGAAGCAGTAGGAAGACCAGCTTCAGCCACAGCAGCTGGGACCGTGGCTGGAACAGTTTCGGCCAGTAGCTTTTACAAGACAGAGGCGTATTCAGCGCTTGCTACGCTGGATATGGCAGAACGAATAGTTCAGGAAGCTGTAAATAAGAATGTATTAGTGCCATTCATATAATACTTCTTCGAGTGCGGACTAACCTCCGACTACAGTTCCTATCTCGAGCCAGTCAAGTAACTCAATTCCCGAATTAGATACGCACACGCTTTCGTTTCGTAGACGTCAAAATCTCGGAGTTAGTTTGCCTATCCGAGAATATTTGTAAAGGATACCGCTCTTTCAAGAACAAAGTACTCTCAAGACATGCTCAAGGAGTACCGGCATATCTTAAGAGTAGCACAACTCATAAAATTTCTATTTCGGCTTACATTTCCACAAAAAGTTGACCTTACATCCGATAAAAAAAAAAATTAAAAAAAAAGGACACCAAGATCAACTCAGTAGCCATACTCTTCGTGTCCGGAGCTGCTGCGGCAATTGCCGCTCCCAATTATTAGTACATCTGCCTCAAATCCATATATTGACATACTAGTAAGTAAAGCTCCGCCTACCGTAAGTACAGCGATGAATTGATATTTGGTTTTTCCGATTGGTTCTGCTAAAGACCCAGTTACAATCTGGCCGAAGTTGATCATTGCACTTGGCATGCAACTGAGCCAGCCTGCATACATTGACGCTCCGCCATCACTAGTGTAGAGTACTGCCACCATTGACGGTCAAATGTTGCCATCGCATAATACACACTATATCTCAGCAAATAACCACTAATAATATCCAAGTATGGCCTGGATCGAAATGCGCATTATCATAGCAAAATTAACATTGCTTTTTTATTTTGAGATTGTAGACAAATCACTAGATTGGACTGCAGACGAGGAATGTTACGCGGTTTGGCAGAAGCCTGACTTGCTTGTGAGATCAATTCCTGTGAAAACTGTATAGAGCATTGTAGTTGGTTCTTAAATTAGCGCAATGAGGTCTCGGTATCTATTTTTAGGGTTTAGGTTTAAACAATGCTTCTCAACTGCCTCTCTCACACGTCAAACTTGTATAGATATAACCATGCGCAGCTACAGCGATTGTCTTGTATTCTCGCGTTTCTTGAGATAACGAGCCCGTTTCTTGATTTCGTGCAGAAGGCAGACGACAAGCAGCTTTGACAGGGGCCAAAAGTCAGTACCGAAGCCAATAATGAAGTAATCACAAAGTCTGGCTTCGCAAGTGGACACAATATATCGTGGAGGTTATATAGTAGCTTCTGAACGGGCTTAGGAAAGTGGACAATCTATACCAACGAGTCGTTAGCGCCAAAGTTAGATATTGCTACCTTACAGAACCTGGTGTAAAATCGTGGAGACGGGGTGAGGGGCAATCCGGGTGGGGAATTCAGGAATGCTTTCCGAGATATTCGGGTAACAATACCCGAAGGCTTATACATGTGCGAGAGTCACCGTCCGCGCAACCAACTTCTGACAAAACAGAATCAAGCGTTCCTTTGATCTAGATATCTTTATTCAATGACAGTATACGGCTAAGATGCCGAAATTACGTTCCATCGATTTCCTCAGTCCTGAGCAGCTTCGCAGAAAACGCGAAGGTGACAGGAAAAGCCAGAGATATCTTCGTGATCGAACGAAATTATGCATCAGTGAGCTGGAGATGAAAGTAGGAGAACTCTCAAATAAGAATCAAGCGCTCGAAAACGAGTTGTGTCTTCTTCGTTTACAATCCAATTCTCAGCAAAGCCTGCTGTCCGCCGGTCCAGTTGCAAGTATGAGCCATACAACTGATGAGGATCCTGAGTCCTCTTGCAGTGATTTTGGCATAGAATATCCAAATTCAGCATGTAACTCTCCCTGGAATAGCGTCTCTCCCGGAATGTATATATCACCGTTTCAGGACCAACGTAAGTTGGGCAACTTGGCTCTTCGTCCTGCACTGACTAGCTTCACAAGCATCAACATCATACTGGACTAGAGTATTAGAAGACACGATATTAATCACATCTCAAAACTTTGAAGTGCCAGGCATTCCTAATGCCCTATCTGTGCCTTCCTCCAACGAAATTCAAGTCTCAACCGAAAAACAAGTTTGGTCAACATTACCTAAGCATACATCTCCCACGTGTGCCTTGGATCTCGTACTCATCGACCTGGTGCACTCTCGCCGCGCATGCGAAGCGACAGGAGGCAACATTCAAGAATTTCAGAAACGCACTTTCCCCAGTGTACAAAGCTTGCTTAACCCAGCGCATGAACAGAAGAAAAGTCCCGTCACCACTCGCATTGTCAAAGATATCATTCATGTCATGACTGTTCCAACCCTTCCCGAACAGATTGCCATCCTCCATGTAATGAGCTCCATAGTCCGCTGGCAGATCTCACCTATCGAATCAAACTATGACAGCATGCCAGAATGGCTGCGCCCTACACCGTCACAACTTACAAGCAGTCATCCTGCATGGATTGATGTGATAGTGTGGCCTAAGGTAAGGGAGAGAATTTGCAGGTATCAGCAATATCATGATCAGCATCCGATTTTTTCAAAGCTTTGCAATGAATCGATTTCAATCAATTGGCCGTACGAGGCCTCGGACATGGTCATCCAGATCAATGGTGCGGAGACGATTTTGAATCCTATCTTTGAACGACATATCAAGAGCTTGAATAATTGGACGCTGGGGAAACGCATTCTGGAGGTGTAAGTACGCTCTGGCATTCGTTTGTCAGGTACTAACATGAATTGGACAGATATCCTGAATTCAGAAATGAAGTCAACATTGGACCGTCAAGAGAGTCAAGCGTTCGAGAGTAGGCATAGTGCAATTACACGCTCGTCCTCCACAAACGCCGCTTATTTAAGCACTCTGAGAGGAACGTCTCGTCATCCCTAAGGACAATCCGAACATGATCAAGATTTGGAAAGCTCAAATTTCTAGATCGTGCTCTGTTGCAACATCTCCAAGACTGACTCAGATATCCAAGGTTCAGATTCAAGAATCCGCTCCTTCCTATGCGCTGCGATGTATTTCGCCGACAACTTCTCTTCATATACAGACCGGTATTATCTAGACTAATTTGATAACCTAGGCCGATTGTGTGTAGGTATCACAGAGACAGCTGCGGAGATACGAATCGGTAATATTATGAGACATTAGATCAAACGCGTAATCGTTCTTCTACGCATTTGATTAAAAGTAATCATAATTAGATAAGGGAAGGAGCGAATGGCCTTGCTAGAGCTTTATCGTTTGGTCTGCTGCTCGGGGCTATTAAATTGACAAATTAAGCGTAAACGACTATTAAATACACTGACCATCTATCAGTATAGCAACTGCTCTCCATTATGTGATTCATTATTTGTCATTCTTAACGTTACCTATTCTGAGGCGAACTATGTCTCCATTGCCATTATCATAGGCCATATTTTGATTCAGTGAATGGCGCTGAGATGAATTAATACTTCAACCTCATTGCTCCAGCCACTAGAAAGCTCCAATTCCTTCCACGCCTTCTCAACATCTATCTCCAAAACATGAGCATCAGTCTCGCTGACGCGGACCGTATGAAGTGGAATGACTTTCCCAAGAATGGTGATAATTATGTGCTCGCTAAACTTGAAAGTTGGAAGCGTTGAGATGTAGATACCAAGCGTTCCTAAGGCTTTGATGTTGGTGTCGATCACGATCCTTCCAGTTTCTAACTTAGTGATCTTGTTATCGACGATTGCGGCTGCTCCAGTCATCTTCCCAAGAAGCCCAAGGTTTGCGATCCATGTTGTTAAGTCTGTTTTGTCTTCGTAGAAGCCCCGGAGTGGATACGCGGAGAGAACTACGCACGATAATGATCAGTAAGTTGTTCTACAGAGAATTTGGGTTTAACCTTATTTGGATGGCGATGGGACAAAATGAGAGGCAATGAAGACTGAAGTTCGGAAATATGGTTGTGTGATACATACTGTCATAGCCTCGGATTCCGAGGGATACATAGAGTAACGAATTTGGATCAACTACTTGGATTGGGGGTGATATGATGCCACTTGAGTGTGCGCGGACAATATACAATTGAGCTTCTACCACGCCTGGAAACTTAGAAAGTGGAACAATTTCACTTATGTGACGCTGTGAGACATTGAAGAAGCCGATCATTCCAGTCCCAGTACCGGCAGCACCTAAACAAAGTTAGTTGTGGAAATCTGTTGAAGGGTTAATCAAGCAGGACACACCATGATATGTACCAACGAGGAGCAGTGTATCATCGTCATACCCATTGTACTGATCCAGCGTCTTTCCAACTACGCTGGGCCGGAATATAACAGTCTTTCCACGGGGATTAGTACCGGTCATCTGGTTGATGAGACCAAAGTCGTGTTGACCAGGCACATCAGTCATATATATCGGACCACCACTAACACATCTAGCCGCTGCATGAAACCCAGAATATTCATGCACTGTCTGGAACATGTCCCAATCTGGTAGCAAGTTCAAGTGCTGAGTAAATAATGCATTGTGGGCATTTGTCCATACATGCCATGGATGACTAGTAGGTATTTCAGGAAAGAAATCATCAGAGTTGCGGACTAGAATTGGAGGCCTGTTCTGTGGTAACTGGGAGTGGAAAAGTATCTGCGGTGTTTGGGACATGCAAGAAATTGCTTTAACGCCAAAGTGCCGCAAGGTGGAAACTGTCCAGGCATCTTGATAGGTCGAAATGAGGTCTCGTCGAGCTTTTGCAGAAACCAATGTATCCAGCATGAACTGAGCACTGCAACTGGTCAGCTTATAACAATCTGGGAGGATTAACATTCTCACTCGGTCTTCACTGCGTCAACTCCACTCTCTGCTAGAAAGCTGTAAAAGTCATCGTAAAATTTAGGCACATCTTCTTTGGCAATGACAGTCATATGGCCGCCTAATGGCAAATTCCTTCGTTTTGCATCTTCCCGTTCAACTTCAACCGTCTTATAGGTTTTGGCAAGTTTTCCATCAGGAGCTAGACCCCCCCAATAGCCAAGGATTGCATGCCACACAGCAACATGCTGAATACTCGGATGCCTTTTGCGGATTTCGGAGACAAGATTCTTAAGCCCGTTTGGGAAAGCTTCTGGCTCTGCCTCAAATTCAATCCAGCCGTGTTGGAACTGGCCATGACCTCGATAGTCGATGGACTGCCAATTGTCGTCCATAATGAAATTGGTAACATTGATTTTGTTTTCGGCCAAAGTTTCCACAGCCTTCAAGACTTTCTCCGCAGTGAGTCGCTGTCCCAAGGCATTCCACGTGCAATAAGTCAAGCCATCGTACCAGTTCTCTGCCCATACTTTTGTGACTTCATCACCAGATTTCATGGCCTCAAACTCTCGTTGCTGCTCTCCAGTCAATGTTTCTACTTTTGCTACAACGCCTCTGGCATGATACATGACAGCAGCATTGGCCGACTCAAAATCATCACCCAGCCCGACGAGAACTTTGACTGTCTTCTGCTCGGTGCTATCATTACGAGCATGTAGATTCACGCTCCCATCAACACTTGTGAAAAGAGTCATCACATCATCAATACCACTAATGGCAAGCAGGACCAAGTGCTTTCCGCTCAAGCTAAGAAAAGAACACAACACAGCATTTTTGTCAAGATCAAAGTGATTCTTGCCTTGCCTTGGCGCCAACCATGGAGACCAAATACGAATCAAAGCGAACCATCTTTCAGTGTTAGCGAAGTCCAATATGAAGGAGATGAGGGAGGCACTTCGAAGCGACGGATGCTACTGCTTACCTTGAGAATTTGCCATGACCCCAAGGCAGACCAAAGGTGATGTCCTTAAAGGTAGATTTCTCGCCATCAGCGGCGTCGATAGGCGCTTCCACCGACCATATCGTCGTCCCGGGTGATTGACTTAGATGGCTTCTCACTTGCAAATCAGGGTTGAGATTCTGAACGTAGTCTGACAGGCTGTTGGAGATGGCGTCTGTGGCAGTGGCCGTTTTCAGCAATATAGATCCGTCTAGCGTTCCTTGATGATCCTTGACCCATTTCCAGGATTGACTTGGGCTATTTCGAAATTTGATTGTAAAATTTGTTGGAAGGTCAATACTTAGGGGACAAGTGAAATATAATTTTTGTAGATGAGATGTGAGTTTTGGGGATTGGAGCGAAATAGGATGACTTTTAGTATTTGCTACCGGCTCCAATGGGACTTCGTGCCAGTCTTTTCCTCCTGAGTGCCATAACGATACTTGCCAAGGATCTCCAGCTCGACCAGCATCAACCTCAAGCAAGGCTGTGAAGGTAGTGGTATTTTTGTCTATCTGTGTGACCTGGCCCAAGGCAGGAAAGGTAGATAGTATGGCCTTCATGACGGGAGAGTCGGGTGAAGGACGGCCTTTTTGCTTTGGAATATATGCAGCCTGGAAAACCTCGTTACCATCAGTTGGGCTGATGAAAGTTTGCTCTGTCATATTCAAGCACCCAAGGGTACAATATACATATATATCCCGAGAAGTCAAGCAGAATGGGTTCTAAGAACGACGACGAGAATTAGACGTACGCGAAAAGAAAAGAGAAATTTAAAGGAGCGAATGGATCTACAACTGCTTGTTTGATAGGTGTGAACTGAGATGTATTGCACTGTTGTTCCTGCAGCAAGAGCGGTACCGGTGTGTGAAATGGGTTACATTAGGGACTCTGTTCACGTGGTGAGAAAGGAGGGGAAGACTAGAGGGGTCAAGCTTAGCAATAAATAGTATATTGTTCTGCTCACACCTTTAGATAAGACGCCTGTATGTGTGGTTTTAGCATATTTAGGTGTGGACATAACACCATTCCCTAAAAGACGATATTGAGGCATTCCTATAGGCCATTTCTTTAGCGCTTCGTGTGAAGTACCTGTTGGCTGACTGGATACAGCTCTCACCGCCAGATTCAGGACTAACTTTTTTCTGCCAACATTTCACGATAGATCAACAGCCTAGTCTTTCTAAAGCGATTGTTTAGCTGCTACGCGTTGCTAATGACTTGATGCCAATTGAAGTTGTTGCCATTATGGCATCACTTTCATTAGCACGAGGTCCAGCTCGACCAGCTATCTACACCTCTTCTAGATGCGTCATTCAAACGACTAAGAACTCTCAGTGGGCGACAAGGCGATGGATCGGAACGAAATACCTCGCGAAGATAGCAGATGCCGAGTTGAAATGGCAGGAGCGAGCTTTAGATATTCGGGCGGGAGACAGGAAGAGTATGCTCGATATTCTAGAGGAGCGTGGTTTGGTCGAACAAACAACTGGGTACTTCACCATACATCACGATACACATTGAAATACTTATAAAAATGCTTAGGACTCGGGAAGAAGTCAATGACATGTTGATAGATGATCGGCTTGGAGCCTACGTTGGCATTGACCCCACCGCCGCTTCTCTACACGTTGGACATATGCTTCCACTCATGACCCTTTTCTGGATGTACGTACATGGGTATCACGCCGTAACATTACTAGGAGGGAGCACTGCGAAATTTGGCGACCCAACCGGGCGGACGACTGCAAGAGAACCTGTTCATCGAACAGTGAGAGTGCAGAACATGGCGAGCATGCATTTCCAGTTGAAGAAGCTATGGCTTAACGTTGAAGCTTATGCGCTTAAGTACGACTATAAGTGGGAGTGGGCTTGGAAGAGAGCTCTTGTTAATAACAATACATGGCTTGGCAAACTTACGTGGGTTGAGGCACTATCAATCATAGGCTACACACCAACTAGCCCAATGTTCGCGAAAAGAACGTGAGTAAAGAAGGATTGCCAATGTATGCTCAAGTAGACTAATGTTGACCAGAGTTAAAAACAGGCTCGCTGATAGCGAGCAAGGACTCACCTACGCAGAGCTCTCGTACCCTCTAATGCAAGCTTGGGATTGGTGGCATATGTACAACACAATGGGTGTTAGGGTGCAGATTGGTGGATCCGATCAATATGGGAACATTACAGCAGGAGCAAAAGCTGTCAAACACATTGCAGTTACACATCCATCCCCCGAATTGCCAAAGAGAACCACGAAACCTGCGTTTGGTCTGACAACCCCGCTTCTTACGACATCTTCTGGAGCAAAGTTTGGCAAAAGTGCGGGAAACGCGATATGGCTTGACGAAAACATGACAAGTCCCTACGATCTTTACAAGTATTTCCTGGGAACATCGGATGCCGATGTTGGGAGTTATCTCAAAAAGTTTACGTTTATGCCTATTGAGGACATTGATAAACTAGTGAAGGAGCACATGGAGGACGCTTCCAAACGAAAAGCCCAGCATAAACTCGCTTTTGAGTTTGTCGAGCTCATTCATGGCGTCAAGGTTGCTGAGGAAACACAAGCCCAGCATCATGCTATTTTCCAGAAGCCTGCTATGGATGCCAGTGGGGATCCTGTCGGGGCGAGTGCTTTGAGAGAAGCCCAAATAAATCTGAACAATCGACCTAAAGCGCAATTGAAGCTTCCTCGAACCCTCATTGAAACGAAAAGCATTGGGAAGGTTCTTCATGCTTGTGGACTGGCAGATTCTGCATCCGAAGGACATCGACTTGCATCCCTCGGAGGCGCATGGATAGGTGCTGGCGCTGATCGCAAAAAGGAGCCCATGAGAGATGGTGCTGTAAATTGGAATCCGATCAAGACATGGAAACCAGAAGAGACCAAGAACTTCTTAGTGGACGACTCGCTGCTGCTGCTCAGACGTGGAAAGGCTAACGTTCGCTTCATCGAGGTGGTTGAGGATGAAGAGTATGAGAAACTGGGTTTGAGATATCCCGGTGACGGCAAGGGTCCGATTGATCCAGCACATCGTAGTTCAGCCGATCTTACACAGAAGCACTCACCAAGACTGCCTTCTGTTGTAGCGGCAAGCGCCCCGAAACCAGAAGCGAACTATCATCCAGCGTGGACAGATATGCAGAATAGTATGAGGGAAGATGCATTAGAAGAGATAAAGGAGGCACACAGGGATGCAGAATGGGGAGTGGATGGATCGCCTAGACTAGACAAGGCGGACAGGCTAATTGAGGATAACATCGGCCCAGCTGAAAGGTTGGAAATGTTGCGACGTCAGTTTGAGAGGGATATCCAAGGAAAGCAGCTGAAGTTTGAGAAGAAACATGCTCCAAAGGGCAAATTCATGGGTCATGGCCTCCCAAGAGGCCCGGCACCTGGGGAAGAATGGGCACCGCAAAGGTCATCTAGGAATGAGGAGTGGGGAGGTCGGGGAAAGAAGTAGTATATATGTTGAGGCAATTCCCAGGGGAAAAGGCAGGGAATTTATGTAGACTACAACCATGTAACAATAGTTGCAGGTGTACGATAAAGACTATGTTGTACGATATGAGGTACGATAAGAGTAATTCATCTCACCAAGCCCAAAGGCTCGTCGCACTTAATCATATGCTACGCCTTCCTATTTTTGCTCAAAGGTAATACTGATAAGACTGTTCACTCAAAGGACAAAAGGCCCGATATATTTGACACCTCGGCATTCCCTTAGTAAATGTTATCACCACCCGTAAGCCGAGTGGGCACACGATGCGACTGTCGGGGAACCTGATCCCAATATGCCGTATTACATAAGAAAGCATTTTACAGGACGTACATCTACTAGCGCTGACTGGAGAAGATACGGTGCTTTCAAGGGTAGCCAATCATGTGTTCCTAGGTGTCAAGCATATGTAGGTTACAAATCATTCGTCGTTTAGAAATTGCTTCTATCTCAGCAACTGGTTCTGCTTGACACGTATACGCGAAATCACGCACGTAGATTAGTTATGCAAATTGCACTTCAAACGCACGAATTGAGGTTGCATTCGACTTTGTCACTTTCGAGATAGAGTGGGCTTGCCCAAGCCGATACAATCATACAGGGTCTTTCCAGGGCTTGCTGGAAATATGGAGGAGCAGAATCTTTGATGCAGAGGCTTTGACAAGATCTCAGGATTCCGAATGGATCGAGCTCCCCTATCCGACATTTCGAAAAGGTTCGAAAAGGTTGCGGGGAGGCAGCTATGCTTCCCTTGGCATGCAGCCCTATCCGGGTTTCTGGTGGCGTATCCCACCTGCGAGACCGCTGAATCTGCCTTACTGGTATTTAGCCAGCATGCAAGATTGAGGTTGCTCACCGCTTCTTGATAGTAGATTTTATTTGATTAAATCAAGTTAACTTACCGAGTAGATTGGAACCTGGCCGACCTGCCATCTTGTGATGTGTTGTTTGGCTAGGGGCCTTTCGTAACTAGCTCCATATGAACAGATCATGATTTGTCAGACTATGTCACTCACATCACGTTACTCCAAAGCAAGGCACCCTCCTGAAAGGGCTCTTTGCATCTGTTCCAAAAGTTGGCTATACTAACAATGGTAAGTGGTTTGGTGTAGCTTGCAGGACCTTAGATGGCTCAGCTTAGGCTTTGGCAAAATATGTTGAGATGCTGGCAAATACTGAAAGCAAGAATGTGGAGGTTTTATTATTAATGTCTAGCTGCCTAGAAACCAACTCAATAGGCTTAGATAACCTTACTGCGATTCTTAGAGTCCTCGTTCATACACCACTCACATTGAGCTATGGCTATATCCGCCTTATGCTGCGTTACCATCAGTGCCTAGTAACCCTCGGACGCGATGTGCTTAACGATTGCTTGCCTACAGAAAGGTTGTTAAAATAAGGTTGGCTTTCTAATAAATAATATATCATCCAATCATTCTAGGCACAAATATGTTTCCTTCAGGATTCAAAGAGCTACCTATTACTGGCTAGCTCAGAAATGCCGTATGATGTCTCGTTATCTAGTCAGCTTAAGGTTAGCTCTCCCATGTCATCCATGTGAGATCCCCATGCGCCAAAAGGTCTATACACAAAAACAGGGGTGGGATGGCAGAGAGTGGGACTGATTTAAAGTTTGGGGCGTTGCATGCATGTCATGGCCTTTTCAAAGCCCATGTAATTACTGTAAGCTTATGTCGATAAACTTCACTGCAGAATTCCAGAACCAGCTTGATACCCACCACTTAGCATTCTATCCTATTCTTTGCCTGAGGCAGGAATCGCCGTGCATCTATTTCCATCACACCTACGCGTATCCTTACCTCTTATCGCGTCCTACTTGATCTTGAAATTATCGTTATTACCAAAGCCCAGTGTAATAAGGGGGAAGATAAATCCTTTTGGCTCGACAGTCTTCTGCAATACAGAGCCTACTGTGCCGCCAGGAAATTAGCAAGAATCAACTGAAGTCACAGCATGTCATTTGTGGTAAACGTCTTTCAGTTAAACCAAAAGGCTCCACAGCCCACGAAAAGACACCGAGCGAGCAAGCCTAAAGTAAAAAGCGGGTGCTGGACGTGCAAGTACGCACCTACAACGATCCGCAACTTGCAAGCAATTTAATAACATATATCAGAAAACGGCGGATCAAGTGTGATGAAAGCAGACCGTGTTGGTAAGAACTTTCCCGACATTCCTTTCTGAAACCTACTTGTTAAATGGTGGTCATTTCGATGTGGTATTTAGATATGTGCTAATTCTAGGTCCATCAGTCAAAGATGCATCACTTTCGGAACACAATGCGAGGGCTATGAACCAAGGGCAAAACCAGAGCGGCCAAGTTCCAAAGAGCCAGACAAGATCCGCTCGATAATTCCGTTGCTTAGCCTCGAGCCTTTTGAAGCAGCCAACATCTTCCAAGATGATGAAGAATACCAGTATTTTATTCACTTCCGAGAAGCGACTGTATTCGAGCTGTGTGAACACATGGGATTCTCGGGCAATTTATGGAACTATATTACGATGCAAGCCTGTAGCGCAGAGCCTTGTCTTCGAATGCTTCTCATATCGCTTGCATCTTTGAGCAAGAGCGCGACAGATGCAAAGCGTGAAGCAATACATCAGCAGTATGCCCTGAAGCAATATGGAAAATCTCTCCGAGGGTTACAGAAGAGGATGTCAACAAGGGATGAGCCTCATGCTGGAAGGATCGCGCTGATCGCTTCTCTGATGATATTCTGCTTCGAGACCCAATTTGGCTGCATAGACGCCGCCGTCTCACATATGCGTACCGCTCTGGGTATACTGAACAGAAGGCTCGCAACCATCGACAATCCCACGTTCTCGCATATAGAGCACGACTCTCCATTCCCGGATATCGAGTATGATCTATATGCTGCATTAGTAAGGGCTGATCACTCGATGGTCACGCATTCACCAGTTCTTAAGTTATCTTATTTACCAGAGACGAAGCCTATTCCTTCGACGTTTACAGAAATGCAAGAAGCACGAGACTTTTCGTGTGAATTAATCGGCCCTTCCGTTATCAAATATCTCCCGCACAGCGTTCTCAAAGATATCAGTAATATGACCGTACCATCACAGGGTTACTTCAACACCAGCCAGCAATATATGCCCACGCCAGTTTACCTGAAGTTCGCCAGGAAGCTAGAAGTATGGAAAACAGCCTACGCTCCAATCTACGCCAAATGCTCATCGGACCCGAAACACAAAGACTTCCTCCCAGCATCCCTCCTGCAGCTCCACACCCTCTGCGCCTCTCTCCTGGCACGAAAACTGCACTGGCCCAACCAAGCCCTACCCGAAACCATGAGAGTCCAGGCCCGCGAGATAATCAGCTTAGGTCGGCAAATCATCACGCACGAGCGCTTTCCCAGGAACTTCACGGGATTCGACACCGGCGTCGTGTTTCCGTTCTTCGTGGTGATCATTACGTGTGAGGATCCAGTGATCAGGAGAGCGGCGTTGGATCTTTATAGGATCGGGACGAGGAGGGAGAGCGTATTGAATAGCGAGCAATGTATAGCTGCGGGTGAGAATCTTCTCAAACTCGAGGAGAGGAGCTTAGATTGTGCTGTTTTCTGACGATCATTGTAGATCTTCAGCACATTGTGGATGTTGCGATAATGAGGCGGGAGTATTGGATCTTGCAATGCCAGATAAATTAATGAGGCGTTTGAAGATCCGCTTCGCTAATAAACTCATGAGATCTGATGAGATAGTGACAAGTATTCCAGTGCCAACCATCATTCGCATTGCCAAAAAGATATGGCCTAAAGCCTTCTGCCTAGAGAACTGAAAGTGTGGTCACGCTGAGGAGGCGGAAAGGGAGATAAGGAATATTAGTATGGCAATTTAATAGATGATGCCTATATTCTATTCCAAGATTTTTTTGCTACGAACACAATCAACTTTATATATCTGAATATTAACAGCGGTACGAGAAATCGTTAGTGCGTAGCTTATGATCTCATGACGGTATGCCTTGGTATGGTTACACATTATATTTTTCCATTACGGTGCTTCTACGAGAGGACCTGAGGCTGAATCTGGTGCTCACACAACAGAATCCCATGGATTTCATTGTTGGGTCATCCGCTCCTTTATTTATATATCTGTCAGTTTGCTAATTTTCCGAGGTGCATGCCTGCCTGCGACATGCAACAATAGCCTTATCTGTATGCTACACATACCTATTAGTCAACCTCACCAGCAAGTACCGCATGATATAACGACCAACGTGCAACAACGCAAAATAAGTTAATAGAATATGATATTTGATTAAATTTCAAATTGCAATTAGAAATCAGCTATTAGGTTACAAAAAATACTTAACCAAAAAAAAAATCAGAGCAGTACGTTTCTGGCTGACTTTCCCGACCTGATTAATCTAGCTAGCATAACTAACATTCTTGGCTAACGCTTCTAGCTAGTTGTATTGTGGTTGAGTAACAATAAAGAATAAAAGAAATAATCTCAAGAACAAAAGTAATATGTACAGGAAGTAAGGAAAAGCTACACGTGACTCTCCTTTACACGACTTTTCCTAATATGACTTTTCTTTACTTCCTGTACATATTGCCTTTTTTTTCGAAAGTATCTTGACTTTTATTATTACAATACAACTACTTTTTACTGCGCACCTGTATTTTAATATTACTATAATGGCTTACTAGAAACGTTAGCCGAGAATGTTAGTTATGCTAGCTAGATTAATCAGGTCGGCCAGGAAAGTCAGCCAGAAACGTATTGCTCTGATTTTTTTTTTTGGTTAAGTATTTCTTGTAACCTAATAGCTGATTTCTAATTGCGATTTGAAATTTATAGGGTATATGCAGTTGATTGAAGAGCTAGAATAGAATCTATCTACAGAATGATAAATAGGGTTGGCCATGCCAAGAGATGACTAACCAAAAATAAACCAATAGGCGTGGCCGTCTTACAGTAACATATCTACAACAGAATTGAACCGGTCCAGCCAACATCTTCCACCACGAGACCTCTAGCAGAAGAATCTAAGCCTTCTAACACCCTCTATTCTCTTCCCCATATATCGCCATCCGTGAAATCAACTAGCAGGCTGGAATGCTGGTTCCTTGAGTGCCCTTGCAATTCGCTGTGCTCGATACCTTAGGGCTTTCGGCGCTTCCATTCTTCTCAATACCAGTGAATTGTTGGCATGTCTTCTTGATGCTCTTGCCACAGCTACCACTGATAGTTGACACATCGCCGTAGTTGGAGTTGATGCCTACGACAGCAGAGGTGACGCTGTTGGCTTTTAGGCCAGTGACGATAACGTTGCGAGGCCCACCGTTGTTGGAGCAGTTTCCGCAGGAACGGTAGAGTTTGCCGACGTTCACAACTGTGTAGTCTTTGATGGTAGTGGTACCGCGGCCGTTGGCTTGGACTACTTTATCTTTGGCGTTTTGAGCACCTCCTCCTTGAATAAGGACTGTGCCAGTTCCCTTCAATGTGATGGCATCTATCAAACCATTAGTATTTCCCCGATTGCCCAACGATTGGAAGATACTGGCCCTCGCATACATCCCTAAACCATACATTGACAAGAGTGCATGCCCCTTCGCAGCTATTCATATTACATTAATAGCATTCTTTGAGAAGTATTGTTGCTAACTTACTGGACTCCCTCAAGCGCATTAGCACCAATGATAACATTCTTCAGCGTACCACCTGGTTTAACGATAAAGACTGCATTGCTGGATCCCGTGTCATCGTCGCTATCGCACGCACGGCCACGATCGAACTCCTTGTTTCCTAAGTCTACAGTACCGACAATGCTGCTTGGTGATGAGAGCGAGACAATACTTCCAACACGGGTCGGGATGTTGAGAGTCTGCGCTGCAGCAAGGGAAGAGGCCACTGCCAAGAGGAAGGTGGTGGAGAATTGCATTATGAAGAATTTATTTCTTGAAAAAAGGAAAGGAGTAGATAGAATGAAAGTATGATTGATGTCTTGCTTGCAGAATCGAAGCAGATGACGTTCCAAACTCATAGGAACACCGCCATATTTGTACCTACTTCACTCCTTCATCGTGGGATTCGGAGAAACTAGATTACTGTCATTGATCAAGGATCGGTTGGCTCCCGAAGTCATCTCCGCGAATTCAGCCATCAAAAACACGACGAAGCTCCTTTGATCGCAGCCAAGATCTTGGGACTTTATAGGAGACGTTGATAATTGGGTTGAGGAGGCCGAATGGAGTCGGCAGATCTCCCGACAAGCTGGGTATCCTGCACCACGGTTGGTTGTTTGGGATTTACTCCACCAATGGTGGAAAGAGTGGAGGAGATGGATCACTAAGATTTAGGAGGTTTGAGCGCCGCCACCGTGGTGCGGGTCGCTTGGCAGGTGTCAGATTCATGCTAAGGATAATAAACAAGTATTTCTGGACATGCGGTCACGTTTAACAAGAATACGGATTATAGATTGCTCTGGAACTCGTTTATGTGGACTTGAGTGGGAATAAAATGCATGATCGTGAGATTTGCGGAGTGCAGCTCACGAACTTGCTCACTTGAGCCCTGCATGGACCTGGGTTACAAGGTATCTATGGAGAGTGGGTAGGAAATATTCTAATTCCATCTGTAACAACGGAAGCAATTGTTTCGATCTCTATCTCTATCTTTCATGCTGTCTATTTTTATTACATAAGAGGGAGCTCGCTTAAGATCGTCTACCCCTTTTCCACCTAACAGGAGTCTCTACCGTTCGAACTATAACAATTTATTTTAGGGATATCTGCTGAAAGAATAAATTTTTACTATAAGTGAAACGCATAAACCATTCTGTGTTAGTCTGAGTTGGTTCTTCAATGAACCGCATCTTGGGTTCGCGGCAAAGTTCCCTGTTTATAAGTTACGAGAAGTGCTAATAACAGCCGCGTACCTTCGCCCCATCATTCTCCCATAATCCGAGACCATCCTTAGAGCCTCGCAATTCTATTCGATTCAAACTTGTCGGGGTCACAAATTTTTGACATAATTTTTTTTAAAAATAAAGGGAGACAACCTCTGAATAGATTTCTGGTCGAAATTTGATGTTGATATTTAAGCTATGCGTCCACATAAATTACCAAACATGAAAAAAGAAAGAGTGCCCAGAGCACTCCTCCACTTTTTGCCTAGCTTCCTTTCCAAAAACGCTGCTAGCTATACATCGATGTACTCAAACTAAGTTCACCCTTGCAAGACTAAAGCCAGACATTTAAAGTATAGGTTGCAAAGCCTAGTAGACTTCCCGACAGAAAGCCTAAGACGCAGGTGGCGCCTCTCCGTACCTAGCCAAGTCCTTGCTATAAGCCCAGGGGCTAGCGGCTTGTGATCTACAAACAGCCGGGCCATAACCTAGAATGAAGGCACGGAGGAGGCACAGATTATCCGGTGATCACAAGGCCAGATTCGGCTTTTGAGTTTGGTGCTTGCCTATTTTGTCCGCAGGATTTAAGCCCGAAAGCCGTTATAGAGCTCAGTAAGTGGACCCTGATACTACTTGCCAATACCTCTGCTCGTTATATGAGCCGGAAAATCTCACATATTCGCAAGTATTCAACAACCTGATTGTGAAAAAACCGTATATTATCAGCGGAGAAATTGCAAATATGGGCACGAAAATAGCCTACAATCCGGCCGTGCCCTTATACGAAGGATACAGTATCAGGTGTTCAAGAACTAGGTTAAGGTGTAGTTGTTCCGAAGGATGATCATTAGCATCTGTAGTGCCAGGTGATGTCGCCTTTCACAGGACCTAAGTCATGACTAAGCTCCTACATAACCAAATCTCGCTAACGAAGTAATGTACATGAATTGTTACTGGATGGACCTTTAATATTTTCTACATGTGCGTAGCAATAAACTCCGATAGACAGATCCTAACTACTCTGGAGATGTAGAAGAGGGGGTTTCGTTCAATGTAACATCATCAGGAGCTTATCACTTTCAAGCTTCTCGGCTCCAATCAAGACCAGCGTTGCGATTTCATGCGGCGGCCGCAGGAACTTTAGCGCCATGGCACGCAGGAATATCACTCCGCGTTAGAGAGTCAGGTCATTGAGCCCAGTACTTCACCAGGCATACTCAAATAAATGACCTGAGCATGAGTTTGAATTCTGAATATGTAAGACTTTGTATATAAAAAACTAAGTTCTTTTGATTGTGTAAGATTTCTGGGGTTGAATATTAAGGATATTCCGAACATATACCCTGATCTCTGCAAGGATGTGCACAATCCCATGAACTGAATCAAGTCTTACGAACTTGAAAAAGCTATATAAAATTCGATTTCATAGCAGCGAACTTGAACTCAACTTAAACAAACGATTCATGATCTAGCTGAGTCTAAATTTATTTTCTCGCAGAAATATTCACGTCAATGAATTAGTAATTAAAATTACATTCACCATGGACATGTCAGCTTACTACTCGGGTTTTTCGGGTTCAGTATTCAAAGTTGGTCGAAAGTTCGATTGCATGGAGCCCATTTGAAGCTCACACACACACATATATATAGTAAAGAACGTAGTAGATCATGTTTAGAGAAAAGGTTCATATTATATGCTCCAAAAGGAAAGATGAGCGCGCTGGATAAGTCAGCTGCTGAACAAGCAAAAGGATTAATTCCTTTCTTATCGAAGAATGCATCTGTCTTGACGGATCCGACCACTGATACATTCAAACGTTCAATGGAAAGATGGAGTGACCACAACGTCTTGACACCGTCAGCGATCATAAAGCCTGCCTGCGAAGAGGACATCATCCGAATTGTAAAACTCTCACCCAACCATCCACCAAGAACCCTGACGCTCAACTCATATAGGTCAAGCATGCCGTTCAGCACAAGATACCATTCGTAGCAAGGTGCGGTGGACGCAGCTCATGGTCGACGACGGGTCCTGGAGGCTGGATAATTGACATGTCGCTCCAAAGCAGTATCTCTCTAGATATACAAAATAAAACAGCAACAGTTGCGCCCGGTGTCATAACAAAGCAGCTCATTGAAGCAGTTGCAAAGGAAGGGATGTGCATCCAAACTGCCAGCGCATCAAGCGTTGGTTACATCCCCTTCCTCTTAGGCGGCGGCACCACATGGATGACAGGTATGCACGGTCTTGCGGTCGACAATCTTGTCAGCGCGAGAGTCGTGACTGCGACCCAAGGCTTAGTCGTTGCGTCTGCGACTGAGAATGCGGACTTATTTTGGGCATTGAAAGGTGCCGGGCAGTTCTTCGGTATCGTGACTTCAGTTACTGTTAGGATGTTTCCCTTCGAGCGCCCCATCACTACATGGACGATAATATTCCTTCCAAAACAGATCAACGAGGTTGCGTCCGCGTTGGCAGGTCTTGCCAATGGTCCAAATATCGAACGATCCCCAGGTATGGCAGCTATCATGGCTGCTCCAGGTCAAACAAATGTAAGTACAATGCTACCATTCGATAAGCACCCTGATTATGTAAACAGCCATTGATACTTGTGAACACAATGCATTTCCGACCTGAGGAAGAAGCAGATGAGATTGTCGCTCCCCTTCTGGCACTCCAGCCCACTCAGAAAATTAAGAAAGCCATTGGCTTCGCAAATATCACCGACGCAAGCCAGGCAATCAACGAGCCAGGCGGATTCAAAGCCCAAATCTCTTGTGGCATGCAAAAATTTGATGCCCAAAAATTTAAGGAGTGCTTGAAGTCATTCACGAACCTTGTTGAAGAGCATCCATCAGCCTCGGGCAGCTTCCTGATGACAAGCTGGTACTCGACCAAAGCTATGAGGCAGCTCCCAGACGACAGCTCATCATACAGTCATAGAGATTGTGGAGTATGGAAGTGAGTAATGACCGTAATGTTTTCATTTGAACATCGTTGACTAAAAGAAGCATGGCATTTGTGATATCTCAGGATGAGAATGCAGCGACAGCTGCGATACGCAGTGCACAAGAATATTTGAAAATATGCCAAGAAGATCAAACAGACTCAGAGAAAGCAGTTTTTCCTAACCACACTCGTGAGCGTAGTCTAGAACAGAGGTATCGAGGAGAAGGACGAATGATAAGGTTGAGGCAACTAAAGAAGCTTTGGGACCCTGAAGGAATTTTTACCGATCACTTCTTGTAGATTAGCATATGGCTAGGACAAGATCGTGGCTAGACAGCCAATATGCCAAAGCTCAGTCATACTTGCCACGAATTCAGCTTAATAAAAATACCGCACCAGTGAAGAAATTTCTCAGATATGCCATAATAAAACACCTATGGAGAAGCTATATAAACCTGCTTACCAATACGTAGCCAACTGCTCTTGCCAACAGCGCCACCTCAAATTAGTTCATTTATCAAGCCCCAAAACGCCGAGAAGTTATCAGTGTTATAGCAGTGATATACACTTTTACAGGCTCTCAATAGCTTTCATCAGCACATTTAAGGCCCTTCCTTCTAATTCATCTTCCGTATCTTGTTTTAAGATCCAACTGATGTCACTTTGAAACCCAAGGGGGATGTAGCATCCACTACGAGCCTTCTCCAGACTCTCCTTCAACCTTGAAGTATGTTCCCAAGCTTTAGCTGCCACCTCTGCTCGATCGATGACCTTTGATGGAATGCCACACATTGCAGCGCAATGCATGCCGAAACTGCCTTCTGCAACCCCATTCTCGAGCTTGTACAAGAATGTTACGCGGCGGTTATCATCATCCACATGGATCTGCATTCGCTTCGCCGCAATTTCTGGGTGACCTGCAAACTCCGTGGCCAAGGAATGATAATGAGTGGCAAAGAAGCCAACACAACCAATATGCGTAGCAATGTGATGGAGGACAGCCTGTGCAACTGCTACACCATCGTACGAGGAAGTACCTCGGCCAAGCTCGTCAAGGATGACTAACGAACGTGGAGTCGCCTCAGAAAGTATTTTCTTGGTTTCGGAGAGCTCAACAAAGAATGTTGACTGAGCGGCAAAAATGTTGTCGTTTGCTCCCAGACGAGACATGATTCTGTCCACTGGAGTCAGAGTTGCCGATATGCATGGCACGTAACAGCCAATCTGAGCCATAATCACAGCAACGCAAGTCTGCAAACTGTTAGCGAAATGGTCAAGAATCTAGACATAGGTTTGGGCTCACCATTCGTAAAATGGTTGACTTTCCAGCAGCGTTGGCACCAGTCAACAGATTAATGTTCGAAGCATCTCCTCCAAGCTTAACGTCATTAGGAATAAAGTCCGTAATGTTCGGAAGAACGCAAGGATGTCGAAGCTCTTCAAACTCCAAAACACTTCTTTCATCCTCAACAAACTTAGGTCTGCAGCTCGGTTCGCCCAGCCCTGCTGATGCTGCAGCAAGACTGATCAAACAATCTAATTGAGCAATGACTTTAACAGCAGAAAGCCAGATCTTATAATCAAGATCGAACCTCGCGTAAAACCTTCCAGCAACTTGTTTCACTACTTGCCCGTGTGTTTCCTGAGCCTCTTGTAGATCTCGAACCAGATCCTGTAGCTCCTCAAAGTAATATCGTTTGACAGCTTTGGTTGAAGACATCATCTTCCAATCCTTGGGCACCTTGATTTTGGCTGGTACCTCCAGCTGATATATTTCTTTTCCGATATCCTTAAAAGTGATACTCTTAGTCCCGAATTCCTTTTGTTGGCGCCTCAACAGAGCCTGCAGCTCAGCTTCGACTTCCTCGATTCTGTCTTGGCTTGCATCGAAATGTTCCTCTATGCCACGTTCCGGAACTAGGACCTTGAAATCTCTAGCCTTCTCACGATCAAAAGCTGTCTTCCACCACTCCAACGGCTTTGTAAGGTCTGGCATAGCGCCTATAAGTCGATCGACAATACCTTCCCCACCGCCGAATGCTCCTAAAAGGGTCATAGTATACTCAATTTGCTCAAATCCCTCCAAAACCCTCACAAAGTCTTCGGGTCTGCAGACTCCCGCGTGAATACGAGAAATTAGTCGTTCCAGATCAGGCATTCTAGTCATGGAAGCCGTGAATTGATCACTCACACTACGGTCGGCATTCAACATATCTACTGCATCCAAACGCTCATTTATTCTTTTTGCATCCGCCAATGGGTGGCAAACCCATTGTCGGAACATCCGTTTGCCGAAAGGTGTTACGCATCGATTAAGAAGGGTAAAAAGCGTTCCTTCAGAACCTCCATCGAATGAATTTGCGAAGATTTCCAAATTGATAAGCGTCTGTCCATCTAAGACCAAAGTCGTGCCTTTCTGTATCGGGTTATACCATGAGAAGTTCCTTTGGGTAAGGAGACTTCGCTCTAGTTTCAAGGTTCTTAAATACTGAACCAATGCACCAAAGGCGGACATTAGGATATCATTTTTCTTGGCTTCAATAAGAACCTCAGGCCATACCTCCTCATCAGAGCCTTCACTAGTAAAATAGCCGCTGGAATCGAGTTCGCGACGAGTAACGTCGGGATACCAGAATTCATTTCCAGGCTTCATGTGGTTCCAAATCGTGGTTGGGGTAGTATTATTTTTCAGGATCCTAAGAGCTTTGGTGGAGACACAAGATTTCTCCAGTAAGAGCTCCTGTGGTCTCGTCTGTGCAACAAATGTTTCGAACTTGGTAAGATCAACATCGTCGGTGAATTCTGAGAGGAAAAACTGCCCAGTAGCGGTATCGACAAACGCTATCCCAAATGCTGAAAGGTCGTCAACTATTGATTCCTTAATGGCAACACAGAAAGTAGCCATGTCATTCTGAAGCATGCTAGCTTCAACCAAAGTGCCGCCTGTGAGCACGCAAGCAAGCTCTCGCTTAATGATTTTTTCCGGCTTCTTCTGCCCTTTGGCAGGCGGTCCTTGGCTGTCCTCCCGCTCGCGCATTTCCTTGCCTAAAGCAGATTCACACTGGTCAACTCTAGCGATTTTGTAGCCTTTTGCAACGAATTGGTTTGCCCAGTGGTCCAATGATGATTCAGGAACACCCACCATGCGCATGTTAACTCTATCAGTGAGTTTCAGGTCGAACAGCTGATGACCTATAGTAGCATCATTTTCATATAGCTCGTAGAATTTTCCCTTTTTGAAGAATACAATGGTATCGAAGAATTTCTGCTTAATCTCCCAATATTGCTTCTCGAAAGGTGAGAATTGTGTCCACGCATTGGGGGGGATGTAAACCGTTCTTGGATCATAGTCTGGATGGTCTACAGCGTTTCGATCCATATCCATGATTTTGGCTAGCCAGGGATATCGCTTCTCCGGCTCCGACTTATGCGCCTTCTCTTTAATATTCTTCTTTGTTGATGTTGGAGTCTTTAAGGAATTGGCAGACCGTGGTTGCAATGGTTGAGTGTTATTAGGGTCATATTTCCACTGCTGGGCTGAGGATCCTTCACCGGTATTCATGATTTCGTCGTCGTCTTCATTTTCCTGCAGACTTCTTGGAGATGATACATTTGATCGTTTCCGAGACATCTGCGTGGAGACAGGACGCTTTCTCTTCCTCGAAGGCTTTACTGGAACATCTGAATCGTCTTCGACCACAAAATCGTCCATGTCGTCTGCTGCAAAAGAATTAATGTTTGGATCATGGAGAGTGCAGTGGAGGTATACCATCGTCATCAGCACCATCTAAGCCGCTAATAAATGCGTCCTCTTCGTCATCTTCAACTACCGATTTGTGCTTGGGTTTTCGCTTCTGAGACACTAAACTCGCAGGATCAAATGCATCGTCATCGTCCGAGGATTCTGCATAGGTAATAACCTTCTTGGCCTTCAGGTGTAGGCATTAGCAGAATTCATCGTTAGGCTGAAAGGGTTACCAACCTTGCGAGATGGACTACTAGCCAGAATGTTCGGGTTGAGCTCCTATGCAGCACATTTGATTAGTATATGTAAGTAAGAGTAAATAGGAATGAATGGCAGGTACTTCTTCTGGTATGCCTCCGTTGACGTTTTCCTGTGAACTTGATGGGCCTATTGCATCACTACTCGGCGCGGGTGTTGCACTTTTTATTGTGGACTTGTTGAAGGCCGGCTTTTTGACGGGTACATTTGATTTGGGCTTAGCATTGATGCCTTTTGCCTCCGAAGAAGGCTTCCAAGTGCCAGGTGAGGATTTTGGCGTGCCATTGGGTGCCTTGGAGAAGAAACTGAGGATCGAACCGTTCTTCTGGGAGCTAGAGTTTTGCTTCTTCAGCGATGAAGGCGCTGGGGTCGACTCTTGGTCCTTCTTTGCCATAGTGGGGAAGGTACAATAACGGAGAAGAGAAAAGAACAACGAAAGCTTGAAAAAACTGGCTGCAAAACGAAATAATAAAAGCTCAAGTTACTCAATGTTGTGATTGTCGGGACGGAGAGTTCAGCTGGAACTCAGAACGCGTTCCGCTGCCCTAGCGTGTTTCTCGCGTTAATTGCTGAGTCTAAAGTCTTGGCTATTACATAATTCTGGTGAGGCAAAGAAAGGGGGAAAGTTGCCTGAGGTTAAGACTCTATCAACCAAACAACCAACTAAAGGACGTTGGCAACTACATACCCATTTTATTAGCCTAGAACACGATATTAAAAACACACGAGAAACTCGTTAAGAGCATCACTTTGCTAACCATATAAAGTGTCCCTGGTACCTAATCATTCTGACCCTTCTTGAAGTAAAGCTCAAGTAGTTCACTTATCGCCTCATTCCCCCCCAAAATCTCTTCCTTTCCTGGTGTCTAACCCGGTCTGTAAAGGGCATCGATTTGGCGGCACGTTCTGCCCGCCTGAACCTGCTCGCTCTGATAGCATCGGAAGGACCTGGGTCGATGACACGAGCACTGGTGACTTCCTTCTTTGTCTGTTCTGGGTTATTCCTTCCATCGTGGCAGACTTTCCCCCGCTGGCGTCTGACTTGAACTTGTTCTGCTTGCAGCAGGATCTCCACGGAAATCAATGGTAAGCCTTGAAGAGATGGAAATGTAGGTAAACGTCGCATTTCCCGTCTGAGCCTTGGGCCTTCTTTGGATACTTGAGATGAAGAAAGAGGACGACCAATTGCAACAGGAGGTAAGATTACTGAAGTAGATTTGAAGGAGCCTAGAGAAGCAGTGCTAACTCTCTCAAAGCTGTGCGTCGTTCCTTCAAGTAATGGTGATTCAGATTGCTCCATCAGACTACCAAGATTAGTGATAGAAGATGGGCGGCTCACAAGTGAGCTCGATGCTCGTGATCGCGACTTCTCGTGTTCACCTGTCCCCAATGAATAGCCCATGGTGCAAACTCGATTGGCATGTGAGCCTTCTCTTTGGTATGAAGACTGGAAGCTGTGACCATACAGACGCGGCGAATCTACTTCGCTTGGTTGATCATGGAAAAGAGAGTATATTACTCCCTTCAACGTTACTACTGAGAGCGTCGGGCCCATTTAAAGTCACCCTTGAATTCGAGAGCCGCATCAAAGCTATGACATGTCAGATCCAACAAGTCTTAGAGTAAGACGATTGAAAGGGATCTCCTCTTCCACCCTACAGAATGGTGCTTGCAGATTTCATAACCCTTTATGCTAAGCCTATAGGCGAAACCAAAATAAAGACTATTCTTGATCACCGCTACCCGGATATTTGGGGGCTCGGTGCTGAATGGAGCAGACTCTGTAGAGACCCTGGTGAACCAGTTCCCAGGATTGTGACCCAATCTAATCAGAGTTTTTCTGCTAAAGAATTTATAGGAGAAGCGCAGGCGGGGCATGTTCGCTCGGCGTAACGTATACTTGGTTCATAAAGATCCTCTAGCATACGAAACGATACTTGGACACTTTCATATCACTAGGGTTGTTGAAGCAGGGGATCCGTCTAAATTTGACGAGGACGCAGACCCACATTCCACAAGAGCGTCCTCCAACCTATGCATTCTTGATTTCTTGGGAGTACACTGCCGATGATAGACGTAGCGAAGCAACTGCGCGGCTTAAGCCACCGCCAGGCGTTCAAAGAATTGGCATTTCCATGGAGACTGATGGAGCAACCAACATCTAGAAAATGCTAGACATGAACCGCCAAGTATATTAAGCCTTACAAGGCTAAATGGTATTGTTGGAATTGGTTACTTAGAACTTACTAGAAGCCTGCTTGATGAATATTTCAACTTTAACATCGATTTTAAATGGGTGGATGGGATCTTTACTTGGTACTGCATTCAAAAAGCCCCATGGGGTGTTTCAAGTATGCCGCATATCCATCACTCTTCTCTGACCACTAGACATATTATACCTCTTAGTAATATCATATAATGATGATAACATTCATTCATGCAGATACTCAGTATTTGATCGGAATTCTGGGACTTCTGTTGTACTCTGCCCAGCTTCCTGGGTTGCTTCCAGAAACGAGTACTAATTTCCTTCATAGATTCCAGCTAGCCTCTTTGTCCAAGAACCATAGCTTCCACATAAAGATCCAATCCAGTGGAATCACTCCCTGGAGCCATTGGCCCACCGAACTAAAATAACATGTATGGCTGTACTGATAACTGTCTTGACTTAAATTTTCAATATCAGAGTAAAATTCACATATTCGACAACACTCAAACATCGATGCTTCTATCTCGCTGATGAAGGACTGTCGTGGATAGGCCACATATTGCTGTCCAGGGCGCCAATCTATATATGGTCCATCATCCGGATTGCCTACTGAGAACCTCGGAGATAGTTTCCTTTCTCAAGGAACACAATAGAAGTAGGGCAATGTTGCAAGAAGTGTTTACTTCGAGGGAAAATTTCAGACATATGAGCATGTCTGAGATATCAAGCAATATCAATAGGGCAAGAGTTACTGTAAGATTTATTTCTAAAAATAATGAAATATTCCGCTCGGTCGATTTGCTCCGAGACGCTGAGTAGCGAACTGTATTTCTATATGGCTTTGCTATGTACCACATGGTTGTGAACATTCCCAGTCCGGCCAATTGTTAAGAATAATCTTACAATCTGAGCAGAGCCTAACCAGAATATTGGAGCTGAACATTTTTTAAATTATATCAGCCTTAAACGTTTCATCGTCAAAATTCGTCACTTCTAAAATTATTTCGAAATCCACGCACAAGAAGGGTCCTCTCTGCCACGTGCTTCTCATGCCATGATTTCAAAGCACCAATATCACAAGAATAAACATCTTGAGGTTGACGATGGCGGCTAGTGAATCGGTTGCACAAATGGTGATGCCTGCCACTGATATCCTAATCTTAACGTTTAGAAATTGTAATTGTGCACGTCGAAACTTTCGCATTCAGACTGGTTTAGAGCAAGTGGCAATTATAGACAATCAGCCATGCAATATTTTTTGCCATGTGCAGCAGAACTACAGGTGTGATGCAAATAGGTTTGACTAATGCTGCTCACTCCTAAAGAACACATTCTGAAGTTTGGCCAGCTGTAATGCACCCTTCGTGAGCAACGTATCTGCAACGACTTCAATTCATCGACCTCAAGCAATTAATATTGGCTGCATACGCTGTATAATGGAGCCTTTCCGGGGAAGCTTTGATTCCATGAGCCTCTACCACAGATTATGACTTAAGACATGGTGTTCACAAGTAATGTTATAGATTTAATGTGATTTAATTCTTCCTCTATTCGATTATATGTCGTTTATATGTCACTATTTACACGATAAGCTTAGGAAACGCGGAGGACAAGAGGTTTGACTCACAGCTCATCCTTGGCTATATTTTCCCTTATCGTGGATTTTCCTTCTGTTTTAGGTGGGAAATATCCCTCTAGATCCATCCACTCTCCCACAAAAGCTGTCACAATCTTTGCCCAATCTTCAACAGTAGGTAAATCTAGATGCTCCCCATCATCTTCAAGCCTGTGCCATACTGTCGGAAATGGAGTTGGTATAATATGCAACACTTCAACGCCACGCGCCATAAATGGAATGTGGTCATCTTGTACTCCCCACCCCCCTTGGAAGAACTTCTTATCCTCACTATTATCAGGAAGAAATGGGTGGTCCGTCTTCGACTGGAGTGAACCCAATGCTCGTAGGCGAGACTCTACTTCGGAAAGCGCGCGGTATGCCCAATGAGTTGTCTGGAAATACGAGGGGATCTTCGGCCCTGCGGCCCCAAGGAGATCGAGGAGGAGGAAAAGTGTTATAGAGTTCAGGGCATTCTTGTGCGTGGATAGAGCAACGTGAGGAGTTGACTCCCAGGTTTCCGCTAAAGATCTATAATGGTTTAGCATAAGCCTCTCCATCCCAGTTTGAGAGGTAGTACCTGGCTCCGTAGAGAGAGTCTGTATCGGTCCAGCTCACAAATGCTTCTTCTCCATCTAAGAGCAAAATCTGGACCCCCTTCTCATCCTCTAATCCACTTCCTCCAGAGCCGTCAGCTTCCATAGCTGCCCATTTTCTTGTCAATGCTTCGTCTACACTTCTCGCTGCATGCATAATCATTGCACATGGGGCTGCACTGTCGGTTGCACCAATAAATCCAGCTGGGCTAAGTTTACTGTCGAAGTGTGCCACCAGGGCTAATCTACCGACATCACCAGGCTTTGACCACGGCGGATCGCGCGTGATTATGATATTCGTAAAAGGGACTTGCTTATCTCCGGTCGCAGGTGTTGTAGAGGTTGAATTCTGATACTCAATTGTCCATTTCGGAAGATGAGTTGTGAACCAGTCTTTGAAATGCTTTTGAACTCCAAGATTTCCTGGCGTTCCGGGCACTCGAGGAACCAAAATAGGCGATAATATTCCACCAGTCTTTATGTCAAAATCTGCGCCGGCAGATGGGAGATTTTTAAGGGTTTCATCGGACAATGGTGTGAGGGCAAGAACATGCAAGGAGAAGGTGCTGAAAACAAGAAGCAACGCTTGGAAGACGCGTGTTGCCATGATATAATTTGAAGAAGGCAAAAGCCTAACATGAACTCTGCCTATACCTCTCTCAAGATCATGGCGATTGCGTAGTGTGGCATTCGCAACTGACAAGATAGATCTGTCAATATGGGTGAATGAAAGCCGCGGCTGCTCGAAGCTTATTACGAATAAGCGCGCTAAGCGCGAGTTAGTCAGTCTCGTCTTTGACTTGGACTGTTCGCAATTCTCTTTGAATTTCATATAATTTGAGGATCTTTGTTTTGTAATATAAATATTTGTCGTCATTATGGGAGTTTAAAATTTATGAATGTATAATTCTCTTCCTACTCAATTTTCACATTAGCTCAACGCAGTCCACCACTTATCACACATCGCATCCAAATCGATTGAAGCTAATAACAAGAACATGTTGCCTGCATTACGGGCTAACAGACAATTTTGGAGGACGCCACCATGTATTAGGAGTTCCATACTTCAATTGTCAGGAGTAGCTCGCCATAGGCATCTGAGTCAATATCCTTCAAGGAGAGCTCTAAAGCAGCCTCCAAAAGCCATACACCCCAAATATGCTTCATACGAGGGCAGAACCTTTTGTAAGATTGCCAAACACAATTTATCAGATAAGGAAACTAACATGCGCAGATTTTCCACCACGTCTAATCATCTATCATGCTGGCGTTGGACGTTCGACTTTTGTGGGTGCACTGAAAGTTACCACTATAATAGTCTTCTTCGTTTTCGCTTTAGTTGTGGCTCCTAGCCACTGGTATTCAGAAGACCAGCCAAAATGGGTAGCCGCTGGTGGTGAGTTTTGAGTTATCTCTCCTTCCCTTGCCCCAGCTGTCGAAGCTTACTTTGCCCATTTGATGGTTGCCACTCTAGTCTTTAGCTAATATGGTCCAGTCCTCCTCTCAGGTCTCGTTCCTTTATCGTTTGTGGCATACATAACAAGTCCGTTCGTAACCCACATCCATATCCGGCTCCCAACGGCTGCTCGGTTATCCCGTGACGCTCTGAGCCGATGGGTCAGTGCCTTGCCAAAGGATGCCACCATAGATTTCACAACACTGAGTTTTATCGGCAAGCCCCGCGTATCCAGAGTTCTTATCGAGGATCTCTATCCTGTGAAGCAACGCTTTGGATTGGTGAATTACGCTCGCGATACGAAATATCTGAACGCGAAGAGACCTTGGTGGGCTGGCAAAGCGATGGGTCAGTTTGGTGTGCACGGAGGAGAAGGATCCAAGGCCACTCCTACCGTATGGAGTGATATCGCAATCAAAATCTCAAAGCAGCGAGCATCAAATGTTCGTTAATAATGAGGCTGTATTATCTCCAATTCGTTCCGAATGCACGAAAACATTTTGGCTGCCTTGCAAAGTCCACAAACTTTGTCACTATTGGTGTCTCTTGGGCGCTGTTATTTGATGGTGTGCAACAGGCTGTGAGTGTGACTAGCCTCGATACCACATGGGTAGCCTCAGTTGATGACGCTGAGTGTGGTGTTGTGCTTGCCGCTACATGTCCCCGACCACTTGCGCTAGGGTCCATGGATATCTTGGATGGGTTCAATGTTCTATGCTTGGTGGTCATATATCTTGTTACTATCTGTGCCTGTTCCCAGTCCTCTTTGCACTGAAGTGCTCGGATATATGTACCAAATAGGTAGATACATAATATCAGCAAACCGAGGTTTACCATGCGCGCCATTGATGCAGAAAATTGTTATCGCTTCTTTTAGCACGGACACGCGAATAGGTTCATTATTATTATTTTTTGAGGCATGGTTGGTGATTTATTAATCAAAGAGTCACATTAGGGATAGAAAGGATGATTTTTTCGCTCGAATTTGAGTCACTGATGGACCTGCTCGTCACATATGACAATCCAAAGAAAACGATGCGCTTGCACCTCAAATGCGATATTCAAAGCCAATCCTTTATCCTTCAGCAATGCACACTCCAAGCAAAGGGCTCAAGGGATCTATTTCCCAGTGGCACAATCTTCCGGTACAAGACTTGGATGGCCACGCACCTGTACCTTCAGAACACCATCTCTCTCTCTCTCTCTCTCTCTCTCTCTCTCCAGCGCTGTATCACGAACTTGTCAGCGCATCTGTAATATTTCGAAGTTAGTTGCACGCTCAGGACGTACCTCTTATGCATTATTCTCCTCCAGCCCTCACGGCTGTATTCAAGCCCAAAGGCTTCGAGTTTTCGTTACGGCTTTTATTCTCCCCTCTTATATGGAGATATTCAGCTCAAAGCTTCTCCTCAAATATCGATGACGTGCTCTGTGGAGTCGTAACCATCTGATAAGCTGGTTGAGGCTGTGTAGTCTCATGGCTTCCCTCGCTTGTCTGTAGCATATATACTGTAGTTGTACGTATGGATACGACCCAACGGCTTTCCTTGCTTATAAAAGGTGTGAAGTCATCATTTTCGCCGCTCTTGAGAGTTGCCAGCCCATATGTCTCAAGCGTTGTAATCGTTGCGCTATATAGTTGGTGGCCCCCTTCACTGCCAAGGAGTGCCATGGCAGCAAGAATGGCTGGCGTGAAGAGGAACAAAAGACTGTAGGTTTGCATTAGGGCTCGGAAAAGATCGATATCAATGTGAGCAATTTGCAAGAAGTCCTACTTTTCTAGAGAAGTTGCAGAAGTCATCAAGTTGTGGTTTCCCCGCAGACATTCAAGGCAAACCCCGCTTTTTATACAAAGCATCCGGTGGTAACACAATGATGCACAATAACTATTATACGCATTCTTGCATTACAGTTTTTCATTCTGGACTGCTTTCGCCGATATTTTCTTAAATCGAGACGTCATGAGTGTTGGGGGAACAAAAGCCAGGCTATACTGAATTCCGGCCATGGCCCCAAATTATCACAACACCTTAACCTATCTCCCACTCATTGCTTCACAAACCATCACAAATAACGCTTGACCATGCAATACACAATATTTGACTTTGTGTTGCCTCGCCATCAATCTTGCGATCATGTTCCTTGCCGGAATCCTTGCGTATTCACTTCAACCTCACATTCAGGCTAATAATGGCGACTCAATATTCGAGCTCGTGTTCGCCAAGCATACTGCAGACGATATATTCTAACCCTTCATTTCTTGAAGACCCTGTCAAAATTTATTCCAAGTTTCTTACTCCCTAAAATACGGACGATGGCGGCGAAACAGCATTGGCGGCGGATAAAGGAGAACAATTTTTATGATGTCAATCCAGAAAGGAGCGTCAGAACGTACACAATTGTGTTGGATATGCCGACAACTAGGCTTAATTAAGAAGGATGAGAGAAGCATTGCTCAGACCTTGACTTCGGGGATGGCATTGCAAGATGCATTGCGAGAGTGGCAGCCGATATTGAGATAACGTAAAGTGTAAGAATACCTGGTCAGCTACGTAGGTATCACAATACTTAACGCATGACCTTGTTTCAGTATATCCGGACTATCCCTCAGTTTATAGAGAACGTTACACTTTGCGAGTCTGTGGAAGCTTAGGCTTGCGATAAGTCTAACCTGTATTTATAGTAAAGGACCGTGATATATGTTGAATAAAAGAACTAGATGCAGGTATATTTTTTACTACTGAGGTTCTGATATGTTATTTGACACTCCCTGATTAACGATCGTAAATATTCACTTCAAACTGCTTTCCACCGAAATATAAATTACGATTTACTGAATTATTGTAAAGCTCTTGATCTTCCTCTCTCTGATCTGCCTGATCATAGGTCCCATGGTCTGTGTAAGAAGAGTTAGCATGTTCTACATCGAGCCACAGATGAAAGGTGTTGTTACTTTAATGCCAGACCTTGTTGACCAGGTCGCGAATCATCCGCTTATAGGAACGATATGATCCATAACCACCAGCAGGCGTGGGATAAGTACCGTAGCTTGCGTAACCGCCAGCTGGAGCTGGAACAGGACCAGGCACGTTCACCGGGGCAGGAGGGGTGACTCCTTCGTAAGCGCCTATCAGAGCAAGAGTCAGGAATAACCGAAGATATATCGCCCAATGCTGAGGCACATACCATAGCTGCCATATCCTCCCTCAGGTGCAGGAACACTCGGGGCAGGAACGGGGGCATAAGAACCGTAGTCTCCATATGCTCCGTACCCTTGTCGTTTCTCGGGAGCAGCGGCTTCACTTCCCACCGGAATGGGTACGGCGATGACCGTGGTGGCAAGGGCCAGAATGGTGACAAGAGTGAACTTCATGACGGCATGTACGAGAATGAATACTTATAAATACTGAGGCCTTGGTGAAGGGGAGGAGAGAATAGAGTGACACCGGGAAGCATGGACGCAACAAGTCTTTATTCAAACCCAAGAGAGCAATATCAATATCGTTGCATAACAGGCCTCAAGCCGCCTAAGAGCTAAGGTATTAACAACGAAGGTAGCCCGTCATAAGCCCGCCTATTAGCCCTCTCTCAAGAAGGCACGATCAGCATGGCTATCCAAATCCAGTATGTGGTGGCACAACAACCATGTGCTTATCAGAGGCTATCAGGGCACCATCGGCAAAGCTCCAAAGAATATGGAAGTCTAGACTGGAGTTAGCCTGCAGCTCCTCGGTAAATCTAGTATTTGAGAGGTCGCCACTTCACTAGGGCAGCAAACAGCTTTCGATACACAGCTGAAGGTTCGAGGACAACCCATACCAAGAAATATGGAATATCCTTGAGTGCTTGATATCGGCGGAAGTTTTGGAGACTCGAGACTATCAACTTCGTGACACTATCTGCGCACGATAAATTGAATCGATCACTACCGATTCTTTCCATAGAGAGAGTTCTATACTTTCAAAAGCGCTCCCAGGAGACGAATAGCCATGCTAGCCATGTGGCAGAACTCAGCACATCGAGCCAAGAGTTGTGATCTTGGAACAGGAGGTAGTGGCTTGGATCCCGTCAAAAGTCCAAAAAAAATCAAATGTCCCCATAGGATCCCAGAAGCGATCTCCCAAAAGATGCCGTGCCTAGACCAAACTTTAATGCGTAACTCCGATCTGTCACATATGCCAAGCACGAGGCTGAAGGCTCCCCACATTCTCGCCAAATAAGCAAATAGCTTAGCATCTTTAGATCTTCAAGCCCAAAAGCCGCTTCATAGTATGCCGCGTGTAGTGTGCTTTGCTACTTGGCATGTGATGCCCATTGACGACGTATTTGGTGTTCATGCGATAAAGCTGGTGTAAAAAGCCTTCAACTTAATGCCTATCTCATGACAGCTTAATATTTTCTCCATTCCGGAGTAAGATTGCAATATGTTGAAAGGCTTTTTCAGTCGTGGAGCTCAGTTTAATAAGATTTCTCAAGATGAGGACTGCGAATCCTTAGTCTCAAGTTCCAATAACTCTGAGGAGCTAGAACGATGCTCGCATCGGATCTTCTCCTTGAAAGAAGTTTCGATTCTAGTCCTAGGAACTTTCTTTGTGTCTGGCCTGCTAGGAGCATGGATAGAAAGTCATCATTTTCGAAGCCCAACTAGTTCGGCTATCAACCAAGTCTCGAAGTACTGTAGGTAGTTGCTTGTCAACTTGAGATTGAGTTATCTCTGACACATTTCCTAGCTCCGTTACTGCCGGATATCGACATCACGTTTAGCGAAGTCCAGTTCAATGGTTCACTCCTCAGAGAGAACGTTTTTCGGCAAGATGCAGGGCCGGATGTTGATGCCGCATGGGAATCTCTCGGAGTTGATTGTATGTGTAATCGCTTCTCATATAATGGTCAGTCAAGACTAACTTTCAAAAGATAGGGCTGCAATCGTGCCCCAAGAACTAGCAGCAAAAAGCGGACTGACTCCAGACCAAGTCCAAGTCGCAGTGAAGTATGGGGGTGGATATCCGGCAAATGTCGAAGGGCTTCACCATTTGCATTGCTTGGTGAGATATGACCTCCTCCCAAGACTCACATAGGCTAATCGCAGACGTAGAACCTTCTTCGACAGTCGCTATACTATAATTTTGACTATTATCATGCTCTGGGACAAGGAGCATTCAAGAACGATGACAGAATCCTACACTTTCATGTTTGTAAGTTCCAACAGCATTGAGCAACATCCCATGAGCTGATCCCGGTATACAGCGCATTGTCTTGATATCCTCCGGCAACAACTTATGTGCACGGTTGACATCGGAGTGTTGGGCCAAGTATGGTGGAACAAGCAACAGCCCACTGCGTATCCAGACTTCAACACAAAGCACACATGCAGAAATTTCGAAGATGTGAGGAAATGGGCGGAGAAGCATCAAGCCCCTGCTGATGTACCGGATGACTATTTACAGCGACCACGAAGCATAGATGAGGTTTCCGAATTCATACCCTAAACTACCGAATGCCGAAACTCTGTACCCATATCTTGAGCGTATGATAATTCTAATACCTTAGTATGAAACATGGCACTATCTTATTGTATATTTGTTTATAGAAAACAGAAAGGTGTCGAATGGCGGACAACTTAATTTCAGTTCCGCTGGATGTGTAATGGTGATTCGCAGCTCTCGTTGGCGAAACAACAGGCCTTTGGGAATGAACATGCGGATTGCCACGGAGACTCAATATCTGTCGATGACCCACTCCCTCCGTTTCTCTTCGTCCATCCCCTCGAGCAATTTCATCTCCGCCTTTTTAACGGTGCAATATCTATCAACCACGTCTCTACCAAGGGCCTTGCAAAGAACTTGGTTTCTTTTCAAGCTCTCCAGTGCCTGGTTCAAATCTGAAGGAAGTGCTTCCGTGATTCCGAGATTTTTACGCTCCTGGGACGCAAGACTAGCCGGATCACCCTTGCAATCCAGCCAGTATAGTACTTGGCCTGCGTTATGGCCATACGTCCCCGCTGATATAACTGCTGCAAGTGCAAGATACATATTTGCGAGACCATCCAAGCATTTAATCTCCCAGTGACTTCCTTCAATCTTCCTCAGAGGCGTTTCACGATTTTGAGTCCCCCATGTCACCCACCTGCCACCCGCCCAACATCCATCGACAACACGTTCATAGCTAGCTGGTTTGCTATAAGTGAAAGCAATTATACCTGGGAGAGAAGATAGTATCCCAGCATAGAACGATTCATACGAAATAGTCTTTGATTTATCCACAGATGAAACGGAAATATGGAGGTGACTTGCAGTACCTATCTCAATGGGAGATGGTTTTGGTATAAGTGTTGCACGCAATCCATGAGAAGCTACGACATTACTGATAATTTCCCGCGCGTGCAATAGAGTGTCTACTGCTTCTAAAGGTGGAAGGGGAGGGAGAACGAATTCATACTGTCCATTTGCACCTTCAGGATGCCATTGCTCTAGCTCAATGCCGGCACGAGCCAAGGTATCATATATTTCCGTGAGCACTCTATAATTGTTATCGAGCGCTCTAGCGGAGTTCCAAGCATGGCTACTAGAGGTCGTTAATGGCTTGTACTTTGGGCCATTGTGTTGCTCCTCACAAGGGTTCCGGGAAAGAAACACGATTTCAATCTCAAAGCCCACTAGGAAATCAAGATTGGAAGCTTTGGCTCGCTCCACAGCGCGTCGCAAGCTGGAACGAGGACACAGGGCTACTTCTTGACCATCTTGTTCATAAAATTCGCCTTGCACAGATGCGAAATGCTCGTTTGGCCCAGGTCGCAAAGAGGAGAAAATGGCCTTCAAGCGATATTCGCCACTAGCGGTAACTCCAGGAATGATTGTATCATTTTGAAGGAGCCCTAGACTAGCTTTGGTGATTCCAATGTCAAGCTTTGGAAGCTGCCCATTTTGATGCAATGCTTGACCTCGAAGGACACTCAGAGCCTTTTTGGTTGGAATAACACGTAGACGAGGGGTTGCAGTATAATCCAAATACTGAAGACGTAAGAACTTAGTATCCGGATATGTAACGAGGAAAGATGTAAGCGTGGCCAGGTCACTAGTCATGCTGGGGGACTAAACAATTTCCATGTCAGCATCAACCATATTGACAGATATAAAGTAACCATCGAAATTCTGTCATGGGAATAAATGGCTCGTTAAAGAGGCAAAATTAACGAGAGGCTTATTCCATAACTCTGAAGTAGATGATGACACTCACGTGAGCTCTTTCTGGAAGAGGTTTAAGTGACAGGCCCAAACCGTAAAGCTTGTTGGAAGTATTGAAGAAAAGGTCTTCAACCACTCTGATAGCTTGGGAAACATTCAAAACGTCCTTTATGACATAATCTGAGAGGACCTAATACATTAATCAATGTTTGACAGAGGTGAAGGTGCTGACCTACCACCTCCAAAGCTTCTCGCACTTGCATGACTGCCAGCAAAAACGTCTCCGGGAACCAGTGGCCATCTGTGCTCCAAAGTATCTTCTCAGTAGGGCAAAGCTCCAGAACCTCGCGGACTACTTTTTCTTGACCTTCCTTGCTAATGAACGGAAACACTTCCCCAATGTCAGCATAGCAATTTTCATAGACGCTGGCTAGATAGCCTGCCTCCTTCGTCCAAGGGTAACTGGCATGCAGAAGGACAATTGGAACCTCTGGAAATTTTCTGATGAAGCTCTGAAGGTGGGAAGGAGATGATCGTGTTAGAGTGATATCGTTATCTCCAAGTCCCGTATGGAACTGTAGAGGCTTCTTCACACGGCTCGACGATTTCTCTATGATAGAAGCAGTGTGATGAACGATCCAGGTATTGAAATGTAGGCCGTCCAGCCTCGTGAAGTCGGTTTTGCCTTCAGAATTCAGCTTTGTAAGAAGCTCTACGAATTCTGCTCTAACCACAGAGCCAGATGGGAGTGTTAGACGAAGACCAGTTCGGTAGCAAATTACGGATTTGAAGCCGACTACTTCTGGGTCTACGACTGCTGACTTGATGACATCCTCAAACTCTCGCAGAATGCCTTCAGCTTTCTGTTCTGCAGAGAGTTCCCCATGTTGCTTCAAGTACCTGTCTATAATTTCCTCTGCAACCTTCTCAATGCGAACAATTCTTTTGCTTGGCGTCCTCGTCAATCGGTCATGCCAAGAATAATCAAGCACATCATCCTTTCCATCAAGGCCATCATCAATGAGTAGCATTTCAATGCCCTCAAAACATCGCTTTGCCCAAGCATCATCAGGTTTAGCCTTTTCGCGCTGTATGGCGCGAACAACTTCGTCCCAATCTTCCCCACAACCCAGAATAGAGGCCAACTGTTTAACCCCTCGGATGTGTGGTAAGCTTGACTTCGTACTTGATATGGCATTTCCGTGGGCTTCTGTAGTGATTGCTAAAAGATTGTGTTTGGTTTGTGCGGACGGGGCAAGAAGCGGGTGAGCGTGGTTATCTACGATCGGTGTCCTGTGGATTGCTGTGATAAGGTCATTCAGACTAGTCATCTTGTTCTTGTGGCCCTAATCTACGATATCCGTTGGTAAATAATTGCCTTTTATATACCAGGAAAGGCTGAACAGGGAGTGGAATGGGCACTGAAAATGATGCGAGATTCTGATTCACGTGATGTGGTCTGAGAAATTGGTTCCACAAACTTAAGTGGGGCTGCTCATAGGACGACGTTGTAACACAGAGTTCATGAATTTTAGTTTTGGTTGTTTATTCAGGAGGATATCGTCCGCGTTTCTCCTTAGCGTCGCATGTATTGAAGTCTTAGCCAACGTTATTGAACTTGTTATCACCTCTGGCGACGGGTTGGTAACGTCTACGATGGGCCAGGTAAAGACTTAAAAGTCAGTTGAAAATGATTCATTAGCCGAGTATCCATCTAGACAGATAACTCCAGCAAGAATTCCTCCACGGCATTGCTGATGCTACGTTTATTTTATGCGACTTAACTATTGTACATATGATAGAGTCCTAATCTCATGACCACCCTATCAAGCAAATGCTGGGCAGGAGGACTTCTCATCAGTGTTATCGGGCAAATTAGCGAAATCAGAGAAATGGTATGGAGTCTTCTAGAAAACAAAATGGAAATTATCTTGGTTTCTTGGGTCCAATTGAGTTGCCAAGACTTTGGGGCAAGGAGGGGAACTCTGAAAGGAGCGGATTCCGTGCACACTCCTAGAATTGACCACATCTAATAAAGCTGTAACCCATAAGAGTGTATGTGTAGAGAATATGCAAAACTTAAGGTATGAAGGCATCAACTGGAGCATTCACTAACACGCTCAAAGTGTATATACTCACAAAACTCGGCTTATAGAACACAATCCGCCAGTCAAATGGCTCCCATGCATTGTCAATAGCTAGGCAAGAAATAAACCTACAAAAAGCCTCAGGATCCTAGTCCCTGTGGACTTGACACTCTAAAGCCGCCTCTGCTTCTCTCCGATCTCCTATTCTTCTGCTTTAATTCCATATTTTTTCCGGTACTCGTTCTCTTTTACGCGGGTCAGGCAACATTCAGCCTCCTCACCGGTAGTTTCCCCAATAGCCACTAACCTAAAACATTTTTACTTACTTGTTTCTCCAAGCATTGCTATTAATTCAATGATCAACCTCGATGTCTTCCAATAACAATAGGCCTCTACAATCCGGACCGCGCTACACTGCTCGAGATGTCGCTAAACTTGCACGAAGCATATCTACCATGCGAACAGGTGACAGTAGTGTTGGCAACGGGTATTTCACACCGACCATCTAACACAACCCCCACGATTGACTTTATATGCGTGATTGCTGATCATGGGTCTCCTGACAGTACTCTCGGAATATCGTTATGGAACGCTTCAGCGGGGAACTCTAGTACCGCACCTGAACAAGGCGTCGACAAGGCTGAAGAAGTTGCCACGGCTCCCTCTGGCTCATTAAGTCAGAATTCGGAGCAAGACTGGCCCGATCTTGCCATGGGAGCGGCTATTCCACGGAACAAAAAGAATCGACCCTCCAATACCCTTAGCAATCACATTCAATCCCAAACATGTTTACGATTCTGGTCCCAGGCTGATGCTTGGACCCGGCGCGGACCTCACAATGGTCAAGCTCAAGCTCAAGCTCAGCTAAATGCCCACCAGCAGATTGAAGGCCGATCTAGGAACTGGCGTGGATCTCATGGTCATGGGACTCAAGCTCGAAGAAGTCTTCGTGGTGGTCGTGGACATGGCCGGGGAGGTGCCTTTGGTAGTTTTCACAGATTGGCCCCAAACCAAACTACAACGTTTCAACCTATCCCTCCCAATTTGAAGGAGACCCAGAACCAGAATGCCATCACTTCATCTACCTCTGGCAACTCAGAGAATTGTGCTGGCCCCAACAATTATGGTCATCCAATTCATGTCATTCACGCGTAAGCCAAGATGTTCCTTGAGGTCCGACATCTACTGACATTTTCAGTCTTCCTCCTGTAATCTTTATGAAGTTCTCTGAGCTTCCAGCGGAGATACGCAGCAAGATCTACAGGATGGCTGCCATGGAGCCGCGATTGCTTGAAATCGTGCGTACTCGCAACCATTCCGAGGCTCTGTTGTCCGAGGCTTCCCGCTCTATACCCCCAATATTACTTGCAACTTTTGAGTCTCGGGAGGAGACCATTGGCTTGTTTGAAAGACGCTTCTTCAACACCAATACTAATGATGACACGGAACGTGGCATTTACTTCAACCCCGCCGCGGATATCCTTTACTTTGCGGCCGACAAGGAAACCACAAGACCTGCTTGCTTGAATACAATTTGGGGTGTCTCTAAGAAGATGATAAAAAAGGATGTTCCCCGCGTAGCGATCGAAATGACTGGGCGTATCACAACTTGCTGTAATTTGGATGACGATGGTGCCGGCTGGGCTATCAATGGTGGAGCCACGTTGATGCAGATCCTCCATGGAGTCCATCCATCACTCTGTTCCGGTCTAAATAATTTCCCCGGTTTTCAAGGCTTGACGGAGATATCCTTCGTCGTCCCTTCCAACCTATGGCCAGTCCCTAGCGGGCAAGTCACCCCTCAGCATTGCTTTCGACCTGCTGTACACGATGGATTGACCAAAGGTCAGCAGAGATTCAAGAACAGAATTCTGCAAGATCGGGCCGCAATTGCGGCAAATGGCGCACCAGATGGCGTTGGCGAAGACCACAAATGGAATGGAGATAAGATGCCTACTATCAAGTTCGTGTCCATGGGTAAGAAGGCAGGCGGAGGCAAATTTCTGGTTTGGGACGCAATGGCTCTCACTAAGAGTGATACGAATCATATTCTTGAGAATGGGTGGTCCTTCATCAATGGCATTAGCAACAGAACCCACTGCCAGATCCATATTCCCAAGGCAGATGGTGGCGAACAACAGCGAGAAATTGGATTCCAAGGCAATTACGATGACGTCAAGGAAGCTAAGGAGGAAATACTGAAAAAGCTGGTATGGGTTTGTAGTACCGCAGAACTAGGCTTTGCTAACTTCTGAACAGCAGAACAACGGCCGTAGATATCAGGTCATCGCTAACATGCGCTAATATGCAGGACAGCATCTGGTCTCGTATATCAAGGAATAAATATTGTGAATGGCGCTTTCTTTGTTCTTACGCCGGATTTTACTCTCTTGGTATAGTTGGACTGCATCTAAAATTGGCATATATTTTTTGGCCATAAAAGTTGACTTGTTTCTGGGGTATTCCTGTCGAACCATTTTCCTAGTATCTTGGCATTAAATCAGACTTAGCAATGAGAAATCATGCCTCCATCATCGCCTATTTTCGTTCTGTAATGTCAGGTGTTGAGTGCGGGAGGCTCATTTAGCGGTGCCATCAACCTGACTCAAGTCTCATATCAAATCGGACGTCGTGATTTGAGAGAATGCGAGACGCCTTCTTGAGAGATCTTCGTGAATTTCGGCTTTCCTGATCGATGCTCCTGAGTACGGCAGACTTTGCAAGATAATCGACGCATTACTTTGCAGATGTCCCCACATCACTGTTGGTTGTGTAATGTTGTGTAACTCAAATTGCTTTTCAGCATTCGCGTTCTTGGCGTGGCAAATCATCACCTAAAACTCTGCAAGCCTGCGTATCGCACCTGAACGGCAGAACTCACTCTGTGACGTTCCTCTCATACACTCGTGTCTCAAAATCTTCCGGCTACCTTTTCAAATTTGACTTTCGATAATATACTGACACGGAATATACCTACCAGGCTTATGCCGAATCTTAGTCGCTAATCTTTATCTCGGTAGCTCTGACCTTCTAGCTACTTTCCCACGTCTGTCAAATATGTTCAAAAATTCAAAGTGAGTCACGCATTCGTTTTAGCACAATGGTAATATCTGTCATAGATTCAAAATCCTATCTACAACAAACAGGGATTCGTTATTGTTCACACCATCAACTCCTATCAAGAACTATCATACATTCCATCTACCGAAAAGTCAACCAACACCTCTATATCGTTTCCCGTCCGTTTCCCAAGAAAGTATCCATTTATGTGTGACCAATCAAACCCTCCTGAGGAGCATTATCAGGGTTAATGTCAGTACCCTCAAAGCCCAATGCAGTATTCCAGGCATTAGCTGTGGTCTCATCTCTCGTTCCGAGGGCCTGAATGTCAGCCTGTGCAGTCTTGCAAGCATCAATCGCGTCCTCGGCGGCTCCACAAACGTTGCCAAGTTGATCGCAGATGCGGTTGGTGATGATGTTGGGGTTCAAGGCCTCTTGTTGGCCCTTGTTGACGACTGGGTCAATGGCTTGGAAGGTGAACTCATCGACACTTCGACCATTGAGACCGGGTTCGAACTTGATGGTTGGGGTGCAGGTTCCGAAGTCGAGACCGAGGGAAGAAACTTGTTGTCCTGGATCGACTCCCTCAGGTGGGACGGCGCCGCCGGCATTGTCATCGGCTGCATTGTCATCAGCGGCGTTGTCGTTGCCAGCATTGTCATCGGCGGCGTTGTCATCGGCAGCATTGTTGTTGCCAGCATTGTCGTTACCAGCATTGTCATTTGCGTTATCGTTTCCTGCGTCCGCCTCGGCCGTGGCAGTAGCCGCAGCTCCGCGAGTGACGGTGACGAACGTAGTTGCCTGGCATTCAACAGTGGCAGCAGTGGAAGTAGCAGCAGCGGCCGCGGTGGTAGCCTGTTATGATGTTAATCACAGGTCTTGTCCTACAAAGTTTCAAAACTTACGGCAGCATCATCATTTGCGTTTCCAGTACCCGCATTGTCTTCCGTATCTGCATTGGCACCCCCCGCGTCCGCATTGTCTCCTGCATCTGCATTGTCTCCTGCGTCTGCGTTATCTCCTGCGTCTGCGTTATCTCCTGCGTCTGCGTTGCCTGCTGGTGCTTCTCCAACGTTTCCTGCTGCGTCCTTGGTGTCAAAGTTGGTGAAACCATTAGCAGCCATGACATCAGCAACACTTAATCCATCAGCGTTCAATGGACTGGTAAGCGAAGAAGCGGCATTGGCATTCTCGACGTCTGATCCATCAACATCTGGGTCGACAAGTGGCACAATACCACGGAGGAGCTCATTAGCAGGAAGTGTTGGGTCTGAGCAAACGGTTGGGATGGAAACTGCGAAGGGGTTGAAGTTCTGTTCAGCCCCGACGAGACCACGAGCTGCAGCAACGGCATCATCACCCTCTCCAAGCGTCTCAAGGATCAAATCGGCATGTGAAAGCTGCTAAAATTAGCTCCGAAGGTGAGAAGCCCAGAATCTGCCTTACCTTGGCACAAGGATTTGCTGCTGCAAGAAGGAAGCTGATTGCAGCTCCGGCTAACGTTGCTGCCTCTCCAGGCTGTCCACCACTAGTAACAGCTGATATGGCAGCGATTGGAATTTGCTCTTGACCAAAACTATAATTGTTAGCTCGGGCCTCTGAGATCGATAGAATATCACATACCGAGCCTCAGCAATTGCCACGAGAGCTGAAATAAGGGCTACCTTAGAATACATCTTTATCAAGGGAATGAAAGATGAGGTTTCGAAATTCAAAAAGGAGTGAAATTTGACTTTAACGGAAGAAGAATAAAAGGAACCTGCCCAGAAAGTAAAAATATAAATCGAAGAGAATGCAAAAGTTCACAGAACTTGAAACGAATGTGAAAGCCGAAAGTCAAGAAGTTGAAGATGCGATGAGGAGAGAAATGTGGGAAGGAAAACATCGACCTATATAGAAACTTAAGGATGCACGCATGGTTGCTGTCGTAGCATGGGCGCAATATTCTCGCTCTTCCAAGATGAGCCTTCGGTAGATCATACTTGGAGGTACTCTTAGATGAACCATTTTGACAGCGCTAAGCTCAAGTTTGTCGTTGACTAGCCGGATGGTGAACAGCGGCTCTTCTGATGGGTCTACGAGCTATGATTGGCACGGAGGAGAGATGTGTCCCACAAAGTCGGGCCCATGACCGTTTCTGGGGGAGCCGCTCATCTCAGAGAGGCAACCGAGTTCTTGGAAGGTCTTAAAAGTCATTACAGTCTCGGATCGGAAACTGACAGCGCTTTGAAAGATGGAGCATGTTGGTCGATACCAAGAGCTTGGCGTCTGAAGTAGATGGAGCGGATATCGCGTCTAAGATTGACGCGGAAGTGCCAAGTAAACAAATTTCCTATCCCAGTTAGTAGATGGAGCAGCGGAGAACATGCAGCCAATTGAAGTGCAATAATAAGCCCCACCCTTCCGGATGCCAAGGATGGGTCAAACTTTGCTCGCACCTTTCCGACACAGGGGCTGTTTGAGCCTCCTTGCCACATGGTTGTGCGTAGCTTGTTGACCACCTAAGTTTGTATGTGATCAGCATCATCATTGTGTTCCCTTTTCAAAGTCCAGACGAAAGTCTGGATCGCATAAAAATCTTGCTCACGGAAGCTGAGCCTCCATGCAGAAGAAACAATCCTCGGCGCTTGGCAAATGCCTTTTCATCATCCATACCATTGGCATCTTAAGGATCGACTCGTTCATCTCATCAGTAGTACTATAACGACATTCATGCGATTAGCGATCGTTTACAAGCATGATCTTCTGAGCTTTGGTAATCATGCTGCCGTCTTCTCATGCTGCACATCTGATTGCACGTCATGGCTAAAAACATCATTGATGTGAAGTTGTGCGCGGAGTCTTTATTATGTCTTATAAGTTTAACTCTCACATCTTGAACAAATTGTCCACACGATATTGAAATACGGTCCAGCGACGTTGATTTCACATGTAGACATGACCATATTCTCGAAGATATTGCATACGCATTTCGAGACAGTAGGTGATCTTAGCATTCAAAACAGCTTTACAAGAATTCTCTGTTGAAAACAGAGAGCATGCATCAAGTTGTATAACGCCTCTGGTCTCCTTGATGTGGAACACGAGTAAGTTTCAGCAAAACGTGTTCTTTCCGATCGAAGATGAGCCCATGCGCACGTGGAGTGCCTTATTCGTACGTAGACTAAGACCGTCTGATCTCACTCGAGGTTTTCTGCCTCTTTCTGCTTTGCCAACTCGGCTAGAACATCCCTCTTATACTCAACCCAGTCATCAGCCCGAGGAAAGTTTCCTTCAGGAACATCCTTTCCTAAGAACATACACAGAGGCTCCCAGCCTTGTTTGACCTCATATTCCAATATGTCTCGTCCTCGTTTCTTCGCAGCAACACGAACGCCATCATTATGGTCTCTGAGACGCTGAATTCCATCTTTCTCTGGATTGGAGCCCCAAACATAACGATGTGTCACTGTGCTGATTGGAGACGGATGCTTTTTGTGTGCATGCCAAATGGTTAGTCGCATGCTCTCAAGCCACTTATCTTCATCTCTGGTCGTCAACACGATTTTAGCATCAGGATACGCGTCCATTAGCTCTTCATAAAAAAGAGCTCCAGGAATGTCTGTGATGCCCTAAAGAATATCTATATTAGCCAATATATGTTAGCTTGGAAGAAAGGGAAACATACAGCCCAATCTCCCAAGATATCATCGAATTCCTGGCAGCCTAAAGGTGTTCCCTTACCTCCGAATTTGGCCTGGAAAGCTGCCAGCCATGCGTCGACATGGCCATGCTTCTTCACCTCACGCATATGGTAGATCGGGCTATACCCCAGAGTTTGAAGCCCATCCGAAAGAGCTGTCACTACGATTAGCTTATATATTCAATAAGAAACCCTCGGAATATCTACACTGTGTCCCTGTGCGACACATCCCAAGACACAGAACCTCCATTCGCACCGATCTATGCTTCTTCACAACCTGTTCAGACATGTGGAGAGAATGAATCGAAAATATGCAATTAAACCAGTTTAAATCCAGCTATACTGAACACAATAGTGGAGGACATATGACAAGTTAATTATCGCCTTTTATACATAGAGAGCGCGCATGGAATTCTCAACTGAGCAATTCCGAACAATCACGTTTTGCAGGGGAGGTCGGGAGAAACAGGATCCTCTCATCATTATGTCCTCGTGGTAGATATTTAGCAATACAAAAATGGTGGTACAATGGAGGAATAAAGTGGAAATATGGCACGTATTATGATCACATGTGTCAAATGAGTTTTCACAGCAATATTGATGATGATGAGGCTTGAGATGAGCTCAATTTAGTACTTGCTCAATTGAAGCTTGCTGACCCCGCTTTTCGATTGATGAGCCTTGGCACCAACCAGCCTGGCAGAATCGAGACAGAGGGTTAACGAGTTCAGCACATTATCTGAGTAAACTTTTGAACGACAATGAAAAAAGTATTTACTGAGAAGATGACCTTAGCAGCCTCGGTGAGTAGCCGCAACGAGTCTCCGGTATTAAGATCCCTTTGAAAGAACGAAAGCATTGTCAGAAGATACAGAAGGAACAGCTAGCTAATGAACTTATAAATCATAGATGCCTGCAAAAGATAAGCTCAGCTGGAGCATCATAGGTACCCGTCTGTCACACAACATCGTTATAAATAATACTTTTGTATGCACAAGTACTGAGCTGGACTCGCTTAATAAAGGGGCCTGGGGAAGTTGTACAACGTCAAATTTAACGAGTACCCACGATGACCCAATGAACACAAGAACAAACTTAACCAAGTTCGCAACGATAGGAGTTACTACTAAGCCCCTTTTTAGCTTTTCGGTTAATCATTTCCATGGACCGGGCTCTCGAAGAACCGGCCGGATATTGTCACTTGGCAGGGTTACATGGTGGGGAAAACAATCAATCTTCCGTATCGGTGAAAAATTATCCCACTACTAACCCTCCTCTACATCACTACTTTATTCCAATTTCTGTAGATTTCTGGGGTTTGCATTCAGGAAGAGAGTGACGGAAAATCCAATTCCCAGCGGTTAGTTGGCTGTGCTAGTGCACAATTTCCTGTACTTCATGGATAACCTTACTTAATACCTAGCATCTCGTTGAATCTCATGGTGGGTTCTCGTCCACCTCTTCTCGGCTGTTTAAAATGAAGTTCTCATTATTGATTGCAACAGTTGTGACTGCGTACTCGCAGCTCTCGTCATGTGTTACCATCTACGTGTCTCCTACAGGCTCAGACAGCGGGACTGGAACTATCACGTCACCTCTGAAATCTATACAATCCGCCGTTGATCTTGCCACAGCAGGGTCAACTATATATTTGCGAGGTGGAACATATGCTTTGACCAAGAACGTTCAGTTCAGCAAGAGCGGAACATCCTCTGCACCATACATCGTCTCAGCATACAGTACAGAGAAAGTGATACTTGATGGGGAGGCTCTGACTGGGTATCCATTTCCTATACACTGCTGTTGTAAAGAGAAGCTTTGCTGATTGTCTGAAGCACGCCCGCGGCAGTAGGTGGCTCGCTAGCCAACGCTGATCGCGGAATCTTCCACATCCAGAATGCGAACTACTGGAGGTTTTACAACCTCGAGTAAGAGATTAGCCCCCTTCCAAGTACAGAGCTCACCTCTGGTCTATAGGTTCATAAATGGTCCCTACGGAGTGTACAATCGTGATGCTTCCAACAACTACTTCGAAAAAATTATCACCCGTGATAACTATGAATCAGGTATATGAGCTATTTTGCATTCCTTTCTTGGAGCAAAGCTAAATATGCATAGGCTTCCAACTGGAAGGTGCCTCAGCGAACAATGTGGTGCTGTATCTTGACTCTTATGGCAACCGGGATCCGCGCAAGAACGGAGAGAGCGCCGATGGATTCGCATGCAAGTCCGGCTCAGGGACTGGCAACGTGCTCCGCGGAGCAAGAATCTGGAATAATGTAGACGATGGAGTCGACCTCTGGTAAGATCTTATAGTTCATCCAGAACCCAGACTAACCGAGATGAAAGGGAATTCGCATCGCCCGTAACGATTGAGAACACCATTGTTTGGGGTAATGGCTACAATCGGTAAGTCAACAACCCTTGGATAATAACCCTTAGGTTTGATGCCAAATCAGATGCTAATGTACTTCTAGTTGGGGCTTCAGTGACTTTGCTGGAGATGGAAACGGCTTCAAGCTAGGCGGCGGCTCCACAGGCGCCATACCAGCAGCGAACCACATCATTAAGAACTGCATCTCTTTCCTCAACGCCGTGGACGGCTTCATCGACAATGGCCAAGCTGGATCGCTTACCCTAACACGCAATACCGCCTTCAATAATGGACGCCATGGCTTCAGATTCGGATCGTCCACTTCGACCTTTACCAGCAACATAGCAGCATCCAACAAGGGCAATCCGACAGATGTAACAGGAACGCAAACTCAGAGCGGAAATAGCTGGAACATCGGTGGGACATGGAGCAATGCCACCTTTAAGAGTGTTAGCGCAAGTATTATGGCGGGAGCTAGAGCATCTGACGGAAAGATCGTGGGTAGTGATTTCCTGCTACCTACTAGTGGGGCGGCGATTGGAGCAACAACCTACTGGTAGTAGAGCTAGTGAAAATAAACCAGTAGATAAACTATCATGATCAGAATCTAGTGCAAAATTAGGTCTCCTGCATGCTCATGTCTAGTCGTCGTCACCGGGAAAACCTCCATACCACTTGAAATTTGGCTTGGCGGCCTCCACTTTAAACTTTTCCACCAACACAACCTTTAGATCTGCTCTCCAGCCATCTTCTCGGTCTCTCTTTTCACTCAACATCCTACACAAATCTCGGCAAAACGCCAACTTTGTCTCTCGATCGATAGTCTCGTCTTCGATCTCGAGTTCAAGGAATCGAAGTGACTTCAGATGTAGTACTCCACCTTGTACCCAATCATAGTTTGCGTTAAGGAGATGATTGCCCTCACATCCCTCATTCCCAGATATATTAATTGAGCCGTCAACGATCGCATTGAGAGAGCCCTTGATGCTTAACTTCAAACCCAAAACTCTTTCCCAAAGTCTGCACAGATCTATCCATTCTCCGCTACCCTTCCCTCTCCCATCAAGAGACATGCTTGCAAGGCCACCAATCCCACCCCCGATGCTATCCATGCCACCTGTCCGCAAGTCTCTCGCCAGCACTTCTAGAGACGTCCATCGAACAGCCTCCCTTTGCCATGTTTTCAGGCCACGCGTGAATTGTCTAGCTGCATACACGCCACTCCAGAACCAGTTCACAAAGACGAATGCGTTGGTGTGGAACGGCAATAGCCGTACCTCTTCATATATCTGGTGACAACTCACAAGCAAACCTGTGGGCATCTTGCCTTGGATACCGTGACAGAGAGCACTTGTGGTCGTTGTCATAATCATCGGATCACCAATGGGGTGACCAATATTTAATATTTGTGTCTTCTGTAAGGCGATATCGTAAGTGCCCAAAATTGGTTGTGACTCCGAGTTGCCATTTAGGCATCCAGTTCCGTTATCATGCTGAGAGGCCGCAAAAATGAAGGTAGTATACTGCAATTTCTCAAATTGGCTCGGAGCTGGTGGAGAAATTGTCGTAGGAGACAACAGATTTGGGTGGTATATCTCATGAGAGCGCAAGACGTAGGAATAGATGTGCATTCGAATTTCTAGAGGAATCGTCAACAGTATTGTGCCAACTTTACACTTGTTGCGATCGGGAGTCGGCTCTAACGGCGTCAAAGGCTCTGGAATTGCTGAAAAGTAGAATAGCATCGATATTATGCTCTTTGACAAAGAACACATCGATAGGTGATATATGTTTGAATTCTTGCACAGAGCATGCACAGAACATGCACAGAATACTCTTAAGTATCCTTCTATGCAAGGTATGAATAAACTGTGAAATTCCGGAGATCAAAACGGTGCCGGAATGCCTTAGAGATGGTTCAGGAAATAGAAACTGCGTTCCGAATCACCAAAGCAATGGATGAAGATGGAAGTATAGCTGAAAACTGTCAAAGGTTGGAAATAGTTATGGCATTAGCCAAGCCCAGCAGTATGTAAGTTTAACTTTCAACGCTAATCCAAAACTAATGAAGCAAATTGAAAGACGCAATTTTTTTTTAAAAAAAATGATGAGGCAGTTGGGGTTTTATATACCATTAACATCTTTTCTGTAGTTGGTAGGATACGAAAGGCATAAGCTGTCAGCCTTCCTGCCAAGGAATCCACTCTGCTGATGCTCCAACCTGGTCAAGGTCTGAGTGCTGACTCTATCAACTCCTCCAATAGCCGCCGCTACGTAGGGTGTTATCATACGAGGATGGCCATATGCATTGGCCCAAGGAGCCAGGTTAGTTAAGTATTGGTTAGTTAAATGTTGGTAGGCTCAAAAGCCAAGAACAAACGGTAATATGCCATTGATAGATCGTGGACATCTTGATCCTCTCGCTGCGTCGAGTGTTCTCTTACGTGATCTGTCAGAACCTGCTGAAAGGTCGTTCTATAGCAGAAGGCCTGTATAGCCAGAACGCGGATAAGATCTGAGTGACGACAGCTGTGTCGATGTATCTTTTGATCCAGTACCTGGTTTGCTTGGTATATGGTCCAAGAGCAAGGTGCATCATCTTACAATGTTGCGAAGTCGATACCAAGACCAACCCCGTTTGCGCCAGTCGAGAACTTGAGAATTTCCTCTGTAGGCTTTCCAGGACTTTCGGTGCTCTGCTTACTTTTTCCCATTCCAAACTCAACTCCACCTGCGCGACTTGTCACCTCTGTGACATTCATCTCCACATCCTCCATTTCGTCATCCTCATCCTCTTCATCACTACCTTCGCTATCCAGACTGTGCCTCAAGCCGGTACGAATATTCTCAATGCCCATGGCTATTTCCTCCTCCGTGTACAAGACTTGAGATTCTTGCCTAACATACGTATCGAGTCTGTCTTCAACCCATTCTACTGCCCATTTCCAAAACTTCTCGGGATCCTCTTGTGTATCGCTCGTAACCTCCGCTTCGATGGCACGACCTTCGTCGATCCAGCTCTCAACCGCAAGATCAGGCTTTTTGCGTATCAATTGGGTCAGGAGATCTTCCTGAGTCCGTCCTGGATAATCCGTGAAAGGAAAGACAACAGTAGAATTCAATTGTTCGGATTGCTTTGCCCCATCCTCAACCAATTTACTGAGAGTTCCACCAATGATTGCAGTAGTTGTTTGAATGGAAGACCTGCAGGACAGAGTTCATGTTAGATACTATTTCCAATCCCAGTTTGACGCATTAAAACGCGTACCATGGTGGCAGAGGATTGCCTGTGGCAATCCGATGCTGTAGAGACTGGATATTGTTCCGGAGAAGTGTGATTTGCATCCGCGCGCGATCGAGAGCTTTGAGATCGTCCGGACGAGGAGGTGGGATGCCCAGAGTTGGATGAGACATTTCTTGTGCTTCTTGCGTCGAGATAAGATGTGATAATTCTTTGATCTGGGACCAGAAATTGTCACTGAGGACGCTTTGTCAAAATGGCTGAAAAGACCTATGTAAAGTACGAGGCTGTGAGGACAAGGCTATAAGGATAGTGCGGTATGATTCAGCCAATAGAGTGGACCAACCCATCTTCACCAGCTACTCCCATGATGAGATCGCAAGCACTGATTCAGCTTTCCCGGTCTTCAAAAAGTGTTACATGGTCTATTTCACGATGTTATAGATTATACTGTATTCTATATTCTCTTCCCGGCTCATGCTTCCTTTTAGCCGCTAGTCCTTAAATGAATCGCCCCCTCAACTTGTCTATCATCCTTCCCCTAGAAAATACTAGGGAGGCAAGAGCTGCGGCCAAAGCTCTCAGAATAACGGTATAATACATGTACCTACGGGCGAGCCTGCTCTCATAATCGAAATCAATTTCTATCCGTGTGAGCTTCCTTTTCAGATGGATGATCTGCCACTCATAACCGCTTCTACATACCATCCTAGTATGTAATGATCGTTTGTCGCATCGCCATGCCGTCCGGAGCGGTAGGGTCAGACTTAAATGCAGATATCCTCGCCGTCCGATTTGACCGATCACTCTTGATACTGGCGATATGATAAGCCTTGTCCAGGGGAACAAATCTTTGTCTGTCAGGCCAACCTCGTCAAGCTCCATCAGCCACCTGATTATCTTGGCCATCAATTCGCTATCCCAAAGATCTTCACTCAGGGAGCTGGTCTCGAATATCTCGAGGGCGTCATGTCTACTTTGGCGATGTCGCCGCTGGACGCCTGGTATCACCAACGCACGACCATCGACAGAGGAATTAGAGCCTGAATGACTCATATTCCCGAGCTTTATCATTGTCTTCACACATACATTGATTTCTTTCAGCTCACCAGTATTGTTATAATAATAGACCTCTGGGCCACAACCGCAGAACTGTGCCGTGAGATAACCACAAAGATATTGCAATTTCATTTGTGTGGCTTGCGAAAAAGATGCCAAGTTCTTCGACGTCCTTGCACGTTTCACGAGGGGTCAAATGGCCTGGTCCCATCACTCATATTCAGAAAGTATTTTTGCACGCTGCGAGAATACAGGATTGACATCATACAAGAAGTAATTTGAGCGTCCCAGAAAGATTAGCCCCTGCTTGAAGCTGACAGGCATCATAGTTGCCAGCCAATGTAAGGATCGTTTTAGAACTATGTTCAGAATCTTCCATGCTTGATCAAGGCTTTCGAAATACTCTGGCATACTTGTGATTAGATCTTGTCAATATGTGGTCTGTCTCAAATGAGCTTCTGGCAGCTTACGATCAGCAACAGTCATAATTTGGAGTTCTAAGTGCACTATCACCTGTATTATTTCGTCATCGACCATTGGTGCATGCCTCTCGACGTTTCTACCTCTTCCTTCTTCTAGCAAGCGCTGCTCTTCGACCATAAAATTTATCATGCTGTGGACCTGCGCGACCCGCCCTGGCGTTCTCAAATCAGCATTGCCCAATTAAATAATTTATTCCAAGTTACTTATGACACAAACTGACGTAGAAATTTTGCTCCCAATGCACTATTAATGTATCCATGCGACAGCTAGAATGGGATTTTGCCGGCGAGAATGGCAGACTTACGGCCGCACCGTTATTGCTGTGGAATATCTCAAAATAGAAGAATAGAATGCTTGCTAGAAGGGTGATTTTATTGTTCGCAGATGAGGCGGCTGTCTCTTCTCGTATCGCTTTGATAGCTAATGCGTATTCTTCGTAGGCAAACTGACGCCGCCGCTTCTCATCTGAGTTGCTCGGCCAAATTCTGAGACTAAGAGCCCCGATGGCGATAATAGGATGGCGAATTGTTTTACTTGTCTCAGCTTGTAACATGAGCCGGCCCCATAGATTAGACCCGAAGTATTCTGCCAGCTGGCGGGATTGTTTTTGGACTCAACATCCTAAATGCCCGAATTTCTTGTTCGGTAGAAAACATATCGACCCACGGAACAGCAGGATTTTGGAAGCATCTTCTCGCGATTTAGGTACCAGAATCCGGCCGCAGCTAAAGGTTGACCACCTGTGCCCTATACTCTTTCCTCGGGATAAATACATCGAGTACCTCTCCCGTATTTCTGGTATTTTAGGCACTTTGGTATTATCTCATCGCATTTGAGCTTTCGATTTTTACAATAGATGTATCAGAATATTCATTCGCCTTCAGAACAACACGCATGCTTTCGCTTCAGATTTTACTCACTTGCATAGAGGACAACCTGTTTTGACTTTTAGCCTGGAAGCTCTTTTTCCAGTTGTAGCATTATTGATTTCTTCCGAGTTTTGCTCCATTACCTTGAAGATCTTCTGGCGCAAACGCTAGATGGTAAGAGGATCAACTAGTATCTAACTATCAAGCTATTCCATCAATACATCTACATGCACCTCTTGAAGGTCAGATCCGGATATATGTCGAAAAGACGGTAAATTCCGCATCTCAACCCTACGATCACGACCTAAAGGTCACATCTATGTTCTTACTCGCGCCTCCTTAATAAGCTTTAACTAAGATTATTTAGGCAGTTTTGTGGGCAAAACAGAGCAATGCCAATCTCCTGAGTGGTTAACGATCTATGCGGCTCCCTTGTACTTACAGCAAGGCCTGCGTGAAGTCCCTAAGATATCCTAAATATGGTTTCCGAAGAGGCGCGTCCGAATTTTCCGCAAATATAAACATCCTGAAGACGCTGCCCAAAGAAATACTTGGCCAGAGGGGTGTCTATGAAGGATTTTAAAGAAGCGTGTCCCTGTCATTTGCGGAGTTAAAGGTGCTACATGCCAGAGTTATGAAATAGTAAATCTATATTGTCAAACGGCACAAATCACATGCTTCTTGCCAAAGCACTATCGCACCTTATATATCGTTCAACATGTATCTAGCCAAGCCTTCCTCAGGCAATATGAGGTATACCGGACCTAGCGAGTCCAAGAAACTTGATAAACGGGAACACCGAGAATGCCCAAACATGAATTCGAAACTATCGTAGAAACAACTCCAAACTCGAAGACCTAAACCGGGAAGGAGTTCTTTACTGCTGCATCTGCGGATTCTAGGACTAGCTGGACAATGAGCTACAAAAGGAGTTCCAATATCCTCAGCAGATTCAACACCAGAAGTCAGTATCCGCAGCTGTGGTTTGTTCATATATACTGTGGGAGAGCTTGTTATAAGGACCAGTGAAAGTGATAGTATTATAATGATATATTGACCTTAAACCACCATACTGCCACTGAATGATATGATATTCTTACCTTGCATACGTACGTTGATTAAAATTAGCAATCTTATATTATATCGTAGCATACCGTAGTATTGTTATATACTATGTACGGTTATTTAATTCTTTTTTAATGCGTTTCATAATCTGTTTTACAACTTCGGAAATTTTTATAAAAATAATACTTATATTAATGCAAAAATACACATAAAACCTGTGCAAAACTAATCTTGGCGATATATAGTATTATCACTGTATAGTAGAGTATTAGAATTTTATATTGACACTACTTTTTCTACAAGAATCTTTAACTAATACTAGCGTAGTATTGAAAATTAGATACCGTTTGTACTAAGGCGCTGTCTGCCAAGACAGCGCAATACTATCGCTTTCACTGATGAGAACAATTGCATCACTGACATGGGGTATTCAACAATAGGAATGAGAAAGGATTTATTCTGTTATACTACGTGGCAAGGAAAATAACACCGCATGGTATCGTCTAGGTTTTGTTAAGCTCTCTCTCATGGGACCATCTTTGTACCTTAACATATCATATTTAGATGCGCCACAAATTACCTACTGAGAGGCTAAGATAATGAGGCTCAATCAGCTCAAATGTAGATATATATTTATAAATAGAACCAATTTGAAAAAATCATAAACCTTGTTTCTTAAATCGTGAGTTTAAAAATTGCAGGTTGCCTATCGTACAAAAGCACTTCGGCTTCGGTACCACCGATATCTTCCACTTTAATGTCCAATACTCGCCACGTATAAGGCACATCTCCACATACACCCTCATCTGCTATATAAACTGACAAAAGGAATATTAGGGCTTAGTTTGTGAAAGTGTGACGGTGCAAACAGCCGCTAAAGCCTTGTTTAAAAGGACAGATACACCCTCAAAGCACTGGATAATACGTATCATTTAATATATCACAATAGACCAAAACTGGAATATGTCACTTTAAAGGCAGTTCAGAATCAGGGCTGAAGGAGTCACAAGTGAGAAATTACATGCTAATTGTCACACACCTCAGGCGGACTGCCATACCAGTTATCTATCTTGATATGCTGATCATGCGCTTATCAAGCGAACTATGAGTCTGACCAGGATCAGCCAGCCTTTTCTCTTTTGGAACACGCCACATACGATGCACACCATTTTCTTTATGCCACACCCATACTTGCATTTGGTATGCAGCACAGTCAGCGAATACGAGATCTGGAAGATGCTTCGCATATTAGCGCCATTGTGTCGAAGATGGAGCGGAACTCAAGTGCTGAGGAGAGTTCAGCTCTAGGGCAAATCCGGCCAATGAGGGGACGATATTCGCACGGCTCTGCAATCTACCCCATTTGCTCCCAAGTAGAAGATGGCACAAGGCAACACATTTTTTGAGGCTTGGTTATTAGATCAGACCTCTAGATTGCATGCTCTGGATTGATGATGGAGGTGAGGTGAGAGTCTGGTGGGCAGGCTGGTTCATGCGGACACCGGCCACCACAATTGATTCAGCATATATCTCTGTCCATAATCCACATCAAAAATACTGAGAGGCTGGAGGATTCCGGCCCTAAAATTTATATCCGCCTACTATACATAACAGATGTGCAAGTGGACATCGCGCATCGATACTTTATTATTGCTTCAGCAATCATAGTTTTGCATTCTTCAAGATGCCATACCTTGTTTCGTTCGTTGGAAAGCATGAGAAACCAGTCTCAGGTTCAAACCAACCAAGCAAACAAAGACGTCGGCTTCAAAAAGTACCCAAAGGCGTGGCGCGCAGTTCTTGCGAAGGTGTTCTGGATGCTGGATTATATTTAGTTCGTACTGAACGGCCGGCCGGCTATGACGGTGGTGCAGATGCAGAGCTGACAGGGATCAAGTCAAGTTTCGCCCAACCTGATACGAGTATTTGCACAGGAACTAGAAGATATTCTCTTCCGCCATCATCAGCGTCACTCACTTCTCTCAATTCTATTAGCATTTACTCGAAAGAAACTATGGATTTCGAATTGCTCAAGAGAACTAGAGCCAAAACTCCATGCTTTTGGATTGGACAGCTGGATAGGAAGCCTCGCTTAGATGATGATTCTGTATTGGACGAGGAATCTGGCGATACGAAGGATGCAGCAGAAATACTCTCAAATTCATACCAAGCTCAATTACCTCCACGGGCATACACACCATTCGATGAACAGGAGTTCCCGCGACCCTGGAAAACTGTGAGGAAAATTAAAGGCCAACAAAGCCTTCGAGAGTTAGTCACGTGTGACCGGCCATCCACGGGCAGTTCTTCCGACACAGAGACTCTTGTCGGCACGGCAACACCAAAGTCGCAGGCATCGCCGACGTCAAGCTGCTTTCCCTCTCATTTATCTCGTGATTCAAAAGATTCAATTCGGGATAAACCAAAGGAGAATCATAACATCGGGTTTCGTATTTGTCTTGATATGCTGACGAATGAGTTGGCAAATGGCCTGTTCAAACAACACCCTGTTGAAGATCTTGACAGAGCATCTGGTTTGCAGATTATGCTCATGATCGAGGCCTATGAGTCTGTGCAACAACATCTGCGACAAGAAATCCAAGAGCTGCGTAGCACGGGACAGGCTTGCGATCAGTTTTCAACCGTTGAAGATATGCTGGACAATTGGCTTGAAGCCTTGTATGCGCTCTATGAGCAATCCGACGCCAAGAAGAGTCAGATATTTAGTCGTCCTATGTCTTACTTCCATGATGGATTATCGAAGACTATGAAACCAGATTCATTTGATCCTGAGAGTCCTGATGTGTTTTATGACTGTGAAGGTCTAGGGCAGAGACATCCGATTCGGAGGACACGAACCTGAGGTGGAGTTTTCCGACATGTGGAAAAGGCCACAATTTCAGCTATGCTGATGTGCTGTTTATCTCAATGATCGCAGAGCCGGAGCGTTGGCAACGATTGATTATCATCCTTATTTGAATGAGCATGGAGGCTGCATCGGTACGCGCTTGGTAGGCATCAAGACATTGACGATACGCCTTGGTAGCTCCCAGAAGATTCCCAAAAGACCTCTGTGATGGCGTGAGGTTGGCCTCTTGTTGTAGAAAGATACCAATCCAGGAACGAGCGTCTTCGAACATTACATATTCTGTACTTTGTCGAAGACGGATACTCGCAAGATCGAGCTTTTGGCCGAAACAGGAAAGCCTTTGGGCCATGCTAGGATGTCCTCAGTGTAATATTCTACTTTACCAAGCTTTCAAATGCCATATATGAGTGAAGCTAAGGCTATGCTGGGTGTGTGGATGGGCTATCTCAGGAAACGAAAGGCTTGTGTGGCGTGGTCAAAGAGAACTCGAAGGCAAGTAATGAAAATGAGAGCCGGATTGAAGGAAAGTTGAGAGACTTTTGTCGCTAAATAATGTATAATACGGCAGACGGTTTAGGATTCAGTAGATCACATAATATCGGGTTTGATGGCGTGGCGATTCCTCATGTCCCATACTGAAATTAGCTCCTACTAAGATCAGTGAATATCTTATTCGCTGGAGCTGCTGCTCTCCAGAAAGCAGTCTGGTGGATGATAGCACCAACCCCAAATCAATGATGATATTGGAATTTCATGACACGTCACGTGTATCATCGGGCTCAGTTACCTCATAACTTCTTTATCAAGAACTTGAGATGCGTGCAACATGGTATGAATGTTGCGAGGTGTTTTGGCCATTCAGAATCTCGTACAACCCGAAACCCGGGCTACATATTGCCCTGCTCATACCAAGCGCTCAAGAGAAAAATGATGATGTCAAGAATGAATCATGTATTGTTCGAGTATAACTAGATACGAAAAGCATTTATATCCGAATTGAGGAAGCTGAATTATTGTAAGCTGTTACAATCGGTATCTCGCAACAATAAATATCATATCTCTCAGAATGCCCCAAAACGTCGAAGGACTCACGCCGGAGAGCGATACCTCGGCCAAGGCTCAGTATGACACCAAAACCCCTAAATCAGAGTAAATTACCGACTTCTATGGCATCGTCGACCATTTGAAGATCGGTCTCCTGACCACGCAACGTCCAAACGTTGGCCTGGTGTCTCGCAGCATGGCAATTGCCAAACGCGACGGACCAGACTTCATCTTCCTGGCTAACAAAACAGCCAGAAACTCAAAGACCTGGAGAGCTCCAATGACGTCCAAGTGACCTTTCAGGGCTCCAGAACCCAGAACTGGGTCTCGATTCCAGGGACTGCAACCACGACCTCTAACGAGGATCCGAGGATCAAGGAGTTGTATAACCTGAGCATCAAGGCTTGGTTTGGCGATCTGGGCGATGGGAAACATGATGGCAGCGCGGAGGGCCCTAGAGTATCGTTGATCGAGGTGAAGAGCAAGCACGTTGCTTATTGGAAGTCGACTGTTGGTGCTGTGGGGTTCGTTAAGGAATTTGGCGTTGGAGCTTTGACTGGACAGGTTGCGAGTATTGGTATCCTGAGACCGCTGCTTGAAAGCGATCTGGAACTGGCTAGACGTGAGAAGGCTTAAATACCTGGAGGTTTTTGTAGCAGCGAATCACAGAAGAAATTTGATGAGTGCTGTTTATGATTCAATACATGAATTTCAGGGTGATGTATAATATTATGGTTTCATTAGTGCCTGGCACAAGGAAGGCCATAAAATCTCCCCAAGTCCGTTATTCACTTGCATATCCCATGAATTTTAGCATATTAGAGTCATGTGAATATGTACGATCCTTTCGCATGCTTTCCGCCTATTGGAAATATTATTCATCTGGGAGGAACACTCTACTAAGCCCTAATAAAACTGGCCAAACCGACCGCCATGGCGACTACATTGCCCCTTGCGACTCAAATTCCTCTTGCCGGAAAAAAAAACAAACGATTCCGAACTACAGTCGCCATATACTATCATCTACGATGCCTTCTACTCGCTCAGGTGCTGTGTACATGCCCGAGTCTAAAAATAGAAAGCGCAATGCTGTCAACCAGATTATGATGTCTGTATTAAACAAGAAAAAGCTCCAAGACATGGCTGAGAACACTTGCGAAACATCTTTCGCATTCAAGGTGCCTGGAAGCTTCGAGGACGCTGAAGACAATGGCGATAATGAAGATAAAAATAAGGATCAGAATGAGGCAGAAAACCAACCTTATATAACAATTATAAAGAGTAATCAGAATTACCATGGTACCGGAGTCAAAGCTGAGACTTGGAGGACTCACAAAGGAACACAATCTGTTCGCAAAACCGATGGATACGATGAAGCCGGTGGGGCTGGGGAGACGCTTACATTATATTCGGAAGCTCAAATTCGTCAAATATACAAGGAAACTCGCGCAATCCATAGAAAAACTCACCGATACGTCATGTACGGCTCAGAGGATGAGAAGAAGAATATCAAAATCTCCAAGAAACGTGATTCAAAAAGAAGAAAGGTACTTCAAATCCGCGCCGAGACTCAAGCGATCAAGGATAGAACTCGTCGCTTCTTGATGGACAATAGAGATGATGATGACAGAGAAGCAGACGAGAGAACTTCATGCTCTTCGCCGGAGAAGTAAGGCTGGTATAACTCCCGCCAAGAGTCATGCCCATATTCTTTATATGAAGAGTTCCGACCCGCCGTCCAAGACCATGAAGAGTTAAATGGTACGGCCGTTCAACTTATGACGATCAATCTCGGCCATAAGTCGAAGAGAGACTGATATCGGAATCACAGTATGGAAGTGGATTCAAGACGAAACTTGATAGTGACCCACAGTAATGACCATACAGTTTACGACCTGCGCTTGCTGTGCCAAATGAGGTGCTACTGAGGAGCAAAACGAGACGCGGATACGTTCTGGATCTAGAGCTGAATGGCATTATATGGAGAACCAATATCCGAAAAATCTATAGCAGGGTCATCTCCTATGACCACTTCACTTCCTAACCAGGTGCAAGGTGACTATGGATAAGGTTGAGAAGACATGTGAGCCGAAGGGACATGCAGACAAAAAAATTCAATCACTATTTTTACTGTGAAGTCTGAAAAGACAGTCGCACCTTCACTAATTTCATGTTATGTACACTCTCGATCCCCAAGAAATTCGTGTATACAGGTTTCCTTGAGGTCCTCCTAAGTTTCAGTCTCGATCACTTTCGTAGACATTCCATTAGTAAAGAAAGCCTTCGAAGGAACTTAAGACCTCAAATAGTTCACAACTGCTGTATAAGCTGCCTTAGGCTTGTAGCTCGAGTCGAACAAAAGACAATTTGTGCTTGGCCTCCACGAGTCCGGGCTATACATAATCATTAGCAAGTTTTCTGATATTCGGATCTGGCAACCAAAGTTTATAACCGATAACCTCGGAAGACTTACTCTCGTATACCCCAGACAGTGATGCCAATGCACTTTGGCTGCTCAACACAAGCTCGAAAGACTGCGACGTAATCATTCGAAGAAGCACCAGCGATATCAACTTCCGTGAGCGCAAGCTCCGACACGCCGGAGCCAGCCAGAGTCGATAACGCTCCCGCCGTTCCAGAAGATTGACCACTGCCTAGATGCGTCTGCGAACCAATCCCATCAATGGGGATCCCAGCCGCCAGCCACTTCTTGACAAGGTTAGCCATTCCAGTCGTCTTTGCATACGAGGCGGAATCCAGGTTATAGTCGTTGATGTACAGCTTCACGGTGGGATCAGCGGCCCTTGCAGCATCAAAGGCGATCTTGACGAATCCCTCGCCGAGCACGCGAGAGAAGACACTGTCTCGCAAGCCACCTTGCTCGCTCAACATCTCGTTGATCACGTCCCAGGCGTAGATCTTGCCTTTCCACTGGGTCATGGTCTTGGTGACGTGGTTTTGGATCACGCTGGTGAGAGTCGTTGAGCTGGAAATGGATGAGACCCATCCCGGGAGCTGAGAATGCCAGACCTGTACAGATGGATCATAATAAGCCAGGTTCATGATACACGAGAAATATTTTACTCACAAGAGTATGGCCGCGAATGACCTTGTTGTTTGTGGTTGCGAAATTGACAAGCGCATCAGCAGTGGTGAACCTAAAGTTGTTTTGCGAAGCTGCCTTTATGTCAGTTATGACCTTAGGCTACGTATACTAATAAAGAAGTTCTTACATTCAATAGTATCCCATTTCATGCTGTTCTCTGGAGTGACCTGGCCCATATAGTCATTGATGATCTGGGCATTCTGACTAACGCTGAAACGGCCTTGGTCTGTCGCTACGCCTACATACTTCTTACCCTTCGCTTTGAACGCAGCATCTATGCTACCCACAGTCTGTCTTTCCGCGATGATCGGAGAACCGACCACTGCGAGAGGGACAGTCAAGGACGCTAGATAGATATAAAAATGCATTATTAATTCAGAATATCAGACTTTGACAAAACAGAAGATGGTGCAACCCATCCATGGCACGATAACCCTGAATACTTATAGTGCTCGGCAGATGGAATATGGGCTATTCTTCATAGGGGAGAAGAAGGTGGCGAGACCGCAGCTTTCTGCATACTTTCAAAATGTTACTATATGTGATGAGGAAAGCTAAGCTGATAGGCTCGGCATTTCCCTGTGAGCGCTTTCTTGATGCTTCAATTTGGCGATCTTGGAAGAATAGGTCTCGAAACATTGCCTAGTCGGACTCATTTGGCTAAATCCGATAAAAAGGTGGATGTTTCAGGCGCTCATTCCGCTCTGCTACTTTTCTCTTCAACGATAATATCATATTGCATGATCATGACGGCGTTGACTATTTTAAGTAATGAACACTCTAATATTGAATACATCGCCATTAATAGGACCTCGGTGATGGATCTCAGAGATATTCTTGAAGGACATGACAATCAACAGACCGAGGCTTCTTAAAATTTATCACAGGTCGTCATTATATAACCGATTTACTTGGCTATGCCGGTAGGTCGGTACCTATTTAATGACTTGCATGAAGGGATCTGTACCCCAGACTAGATTTGCCAACAACCGCGAAGTTCGAACTCAGCAAGCGAATCAGCAAATAGCGGAGTGCGCAGCTGAACTGTAGAAATTGTAATGCATACGCGCTCCAATAGAAGTCACGAAAAGCCACAATAAAATGTAAAATGCCTTGGACGAGTCAATCGGTTCAATTATATCCGCAAGCTAAGGATAAACAAATGCATAAATTCGTAAAATCTACGTATCCTACAATAACGTACAACAGAGCAGTCTATAGCAAGACAATGATACAAAATACAAGGCAGAAATATACGCTGTGCAAACTCCATTACATAACATCCTTACCAGCCTCGTTCTTGCCAACGTTGCTCTCCTGAATGTCTGGGTTGATGCTGCGAATGGGAACCTGAATTTCGATTCGATCGATAGCCTTCATCTTCGTAGTTGGCTTCGTGGTAGCTAGTGCGGTGACGGCTCCGTGGGGGCATCCCTTGGTCGAAATCATCATAAAAAGGTGTCCGCTCGCCATCTCCCCCAGCTTGTCGTCTCCGCGTTTGCCGTCTCCGAAGCTCATCAACTTGAGCTTGGCGTCGCCTTTCTTCTGCGGCGTGTGCTTGAACCTGCTCCTCATACTGTGCTGCAAACTCCGCATCTCGTTGCCTTTGTGTGGCCCGATCATACGCGTCTTGCCTAATTTGACGTTCATAATGAAGTAGACACAGAGTACCAAATCTCGGATCCTTATCTCGAGCATCGTCGCAACCATCCTTCGTACAGCAGTGTGAGGCACAGTGAGACTTTTCTGGAGCAATATGATTGACACAACGCTCGAACTGGCATTCGTGAAACGGGCAATAATTGTTCAACCCGAGCTTTCCGTTGTTATCAGTCAACCTGCGTAAGGATTGACAGCCATCGTCTTGACATTCATGGTCAGTACAATATGGTTTCCCTTCAACAGGGAGTGCATCTGCTGCGCATCCTTTATATCGGCACGAATGTAGATCGCAGAATTTTGATGGAGGGGATGACTTTTGTGGACATCGCCGACAAGTAGGTACATAGTGGCTCGAGCAGACCTCTTCAAATTTGTCACCAAATTGGCACCGCTCGGCCTGACAATTTGGTACAATGCAGGTATTATGCATTTCACAGAAAGGTCGGTTGTCGACAATTCCACGGGAGCAGTTATCGACCTGACAGGTATGAGACACGCAAAAGCTCCCGTTGTCGATGTGCCAGCCTGGACAAGAAGGCCGAGTGCACTTCTTCAATTCGTGAAGAGCACACAAGTCGGTATATGTCCCATGATTTGGATGATATAGTTTCCCCTCATTGCAACCTGGTGCGACGCAACTGTGCTCAAAGCAATAATCGTTCGGAACCTGTGCTTCATCTAACGTCCTTGGACGTGTGCAATTGCTGAGAAGGCACGTTGTATCTAAATAACAACTTTGAGTATCAATATTCGATACTAGGATCTAGAGGAAATCTTACGCATCAAGCATCGATTTTCAGCAGCTTTCTTTCTCTTAGTACAGATGATATCATCAGAATACTTCACCGGGCATTGGTCTATTGGGTAGATTAGCTTTTGTAACGCCAATAGAACGCGTTCACTTACGCTTAGGACAGTATTTAGGTTCTTTCGCACTCTTTTGGCCACGGTTATGCTTCTTAACGCAGTCATTACATTCCTTCTCCGTGCTACGTGGACTATGGTTTGACATGGTTCACTATTTGGGCAGTGGATCTGAATTGATCCTACTGGTAACGTATTGGTCTTGTTTTTGAAGAGGTCTCTCTATAACAGGACAGGCTGCCGAGTTTTTGAAAAGCGGGGAGATTGATTCAATGATTGAGAAGTAGATGGATGCTTGTGGTTTAAGTGTCGGGCGCTGTAGCCTAACGAAACCACGAGACAAACCCATTCTGTTACACAAAAGACGCCCAATTGTTCCGCATTTTTTTCGGTGAGCTCTTTGAGATTCATCTGACAGATTGTCCTTGGAGCATGATATTCTGCTGACATTTACTTCAGACAATTTGACACATTGAAAGCAGCTTATCCTTTCAATAGCTAAATGACGGCAGCTTTTTGATGCCCCCCAACTAAGAATATAGCTATGAATATATTGCAGGTACTTCAAAGTTCAAATTGAGCTTGCATACTACCCTTCATGGTGTCACAGGCTGAAAGAGCGGACTCGAACGGCGGATCTTAAAACACCTTGTAAAGAGCCTCGGTGGCAAATATGCCAACTTGCTTCGGTGACCAAAAACAATTTTAGTGTGCCAGCCTTATAGATCTAAAACAGAGAAAAAAACAAAAAAAAAGCTAAGCCACAAGTAGTTCTATGGTGGGTGGTTACGTGGTTAGGCTGATTTTGACGCCAAAAAGCTAAGAAAATGAAGGGCGTTATGGCTTGCAGACCTGACTGAAACAGAGCCTCATGCACCGAACTGATCAATGTGGATGGAAATGCGCAATTTTCGGAGCAGATAGAAGCAACACTGGCAGCTTTCTCCTGCCCACATCCGATGCACTAGACATACAAGCAAGCCCTTCCATATCTATTCACGCATTCTCATTGCCTTAGGACTGCATATGCAAGTTCAAGCTTATTTACATAAAAGCATGTACGCAACGTTGAGTAGATATGATCACACTAATGATCCCTTACCTTGAAAGTCTCAAAAAATCCTGTCAATATAGTGCGTACTGAATACTCCAAACGAGAGCTGCTTGAAGGTCTCAACTCATCAAACACGCAGGAGTCGAACTTCAGAAGCATTTTGCCAAGACCACTGTTGCACAGTCAGCAGACTTATGATATCGCAGACTGTTCTGAGTATTGGCCTCCGCCCGGTCAGCGATGCGTTTGATAACACATTGAAGAGTGCGGATAGGTCCCGTCAAAGCTTGCACCTATCCTGGTTTTCATCAACGTAGCGCAAACGTTTCCCTTTCGTGCAATGAATCAATCAAGGCCCATCATAGATGCGTGTATCGTGAGACATTCTCAGATTGATTATGGTCGCTACCGCTGTTCATGTCTTTTTAACTAACCTCGCTGACAACCTGTCTACACTATTTCGAGTATAGGATGTCAACCCGGCGTAAAGGACAGGCAAGCATACCATATCACCCAAGCGTCTCTGCCCTTCAGCTCGTTGCCGCCTCCTTTTCGCTTGCATCTCAGCATCGTTGCCATCTGACCGTTGAAACAGATCTGAATATCTGCCGCCAATTGTTTCGTAAAGCCAGGTTAAGCCGCTTCAAGACGGACCACCGCCTGCATTAAAAATGCTAACGTTCAAGAGATATTCAATACTAGCCTCCAAGGAAATCCCCAGAAGCCCGATCAGATATCCAGAATTTTGCGTACCATCCGAAATCCTTTGGCATCGGCGGCAGAGCAGATTGAGTGTTTAGGTTCGCGAGAGCAATGTGCCTTCAGCTAAAGTCAGTGGATAGTTGATGGAGGTGGATATTGTTGAATTTGGCAGAAAGATAAAGACAGGAAGAGTTAAAAAATGGGCAGAGGAAGAAATAGTAACTGAACAACCTTTTGACCTATTTAGATGACTGGCCACGATTTATCCGCTCTCCCCATCACAATTCAGGGTTGCTTTGAGAAGGCTCAGGCAGCTACAACTCTCACCCAGGCGGACTCTCTACCATTTCCTGTCTGCTGTGGACAAAGTATAATAAGGGGAGGAAATGAAGGAAGAATGTAGGAGACGTGAAAAACAAGACTAATAGAAACAAGAGCTGCCTATTCCTTGCTGTTGTTTTGATCGCGGACTTTGATGGAAGGGTTGTCAAGGATCACTAGCGACGCACGCGCTGATGGTTCACGCCAAGAAGTTCGTCCAATAGCACTATCTCTAGGTACTCTTTTTGTTCAGGGGGAAGAGGCACATATCGCAAATCCAACCATAGCAACGATGACTGCTGTTTTGAAGAAACGCACAGATGGCATACGGCTGTTTAGAATGTTCACGTGGCGATGAGGAATGAGCAGGATGATATGGAGGATCGATGGAAGATATGGGAGGAATTAGGATTGCACCGCCACACAATCGCACGTCCATAACTTCAGTCAGGAGTGAGCACAGTGAGCCTTTCGCAAATGCTCAGGCAAGTAGCCTTTCCGTCTTTCGCTAGTGGCAGTTCTTTGGCGGAGGATTTGGGTATTGAGTTTGAACTATTCATATCATTCATGAGCCTCAGTATCGCTAGGCGGTGCTGTTGACCAGTGTTGACCACCGTACGTTAAGACATGCAAGTAGAGTAGATAAAGACTCTTATACCGCAGGTATAGAGGTAAGCAAATTCTCCAAATCCCACAAACTATCAAGTGAAACATCCATCCGAAAACTTTTACACAATGGCATCCCACAATATGGGAACAACCCTCTTTTCACTCACCAGCATCCTTTTAGCAAGCTCCTTTTTCTTTGCCATGACTCGAGCGGCTCCTATCCCCAAGACCATGGATGTTGAGAGTAGAGAAAGCACTCTCCTCTTGCCCACCCGTGATATGTGGAGCGAGATCGCTGCTGTAAAACCACGATACTCAACCATAGACAACCTCCGCATTGGAACTACAATCCTACCTACAGGCCGGTCTTCTCGGATACTTCCTCGCGCTCCTTCTGAGCAGCCGTCTGCTGGCATCATATCCCGCCCGATCGATTCTCCAGCACCATCACCTGTGGCACGGAGGACACTCTTCCCTCGGTACTCTATCGCGGATAATTTCAAGATAGGGACCGTTGTTAGAGAGACTGGAAGTGTGAGAAGCCCACTTCTTCCGAGAATGTCTGCCATGGAAGAACTGGAGAGGAGAACTGATCTCTGGAAGAAAGCAACTTTCGATCCAAAAGAGCCAGTCCAAAAGCGAAGTTCACATCTTCGTGAGAACACGCCCGTGGGAGCAACGAAAGTCTTCAGTGGCAGCCTTTGGAGAAGAGGCATGAAGAGAGAGGTGTTAGCTTAAGACACGATATTTAAAGATCGGCGTTATGGTCTGTGAGGATAAAAAGTATTTGTTGCAAAAACTTCTAGAGTCTAAACTTCCCCAATATATATTATTTCCTTTGTAGCAGCCCGTGCCTTCCTTCTTTCTCCCAGGCTCAAAGTGACTTTTTTGTTGTTGAAAATGAAGGTACTCGAATCTGAAATTAACCCAGTTGGGTCTCAAGTAATGTCCTCCAAGAGTCACTCATCATGAAGGGCATTTATTTGTTGTTGAGAATATTCATACAAAGATTCGTATACCATAGTCCTTGACTACCTAGAACTGGTTATTAACTGTTGTGGCGATCATCTTCAAATTGTCCTGAAAAATCAATGAAAAATCAATGAATCAGAGTGCTACCCTTGACCAGGCTTCAAAAAGCATTTTGAAAGGTCATCCGAGAAAGCAGGCTGATGTATATCATCGCGGCGCATGTTTCAGGGCCGTCCCGCCTAAATTAGCATCCCTTATCACCCCGCAACCTATTCTCTACATATGAATAAGGCCGTAAACCACAGCTACACGACGACTTCAAGCCAACAACAGCCACATCATGGCGTTACAATCGCAATCTAAAGACGCCCAGGTCCTCAAGCTTAAAGACGGCCGTGATCTCGGCTATGCCGTCTATGGCAATCCCTCCTCGTCTTCAGCTCCAATAATCTTCTATCTGCATGGATTCCCGGGCGCAAGAGTTGAAGCGAAGCTCTGGCTTGAAAGTAGTCTGTCGCCTGCCATTGACGCACAATGTATTGGCATAGATCGACCTGGGATGGGTCTCTCAACTTTTCAGCCCAACAGAAAGATGCTGGATTTTCCCGCTGATCTCATCGAGCTCGCAGAACACCTCAAAGCGGAGAAGTTTCATATAATAGGTGTCTCTGGTGGAGCACCGTATGCATTAGCTTGTGCGAAGCAGATTTCAAAAAACAAATTAATAAGCGTGGCATTATGCTCTGGCTTGTATCCTGGGAGTCGAGATGGAATGCTTTGGGCTCTTCGTGCATTGCTATTTGTGGGATACTGGGCACCGACAGCTCTCATGGCGACTCTGTTCGATTCGAAGTTTGGGAGGCCTGCAAGGGACCCAGACCCGCATGTAACAGAAGACTTTCTTATGGCAGAGATGCAAGGCAGACCAAAAGAAGACTTACAATGTTTCGAGAACACAGAGTTAAAGACGACTATAGCTGATAGCATGCGGAAAGCATTTGAGCAAGGAGGAATGGGTCCGGCTTGGGATTTCAGGCTATTCAGCGAAGTATGAACTATTCCTTGCAAAATTGTCAATGCTTCCCTAGGGAGTAGGGAGGTCTTGAGCTGTCTCATCCAGTCCTTTTGTCTTGCCGGTTTAGCGCCTTAAACGGCCCTAAAACTTTAGAGCTCCTACCAAGCTTTATGCTACTTTATTGCTAATTCATTGCAGTGGGGCTTCGAGCTCGCGGAAATAGACGGAAGTCATGTCACGATATGGCATGGTGGAAAAGATGTCAACACCCCGATCTTGATGGCAGAGGAGGCATCTCGATCCATCAAGGGCTGCACCTTCAAGGTTTTCAACAACGAAACGCATATGAGTCTTCCTTATAACCACGTGGAAGGAATCTTGAGAGATCTTTTAAAATTATGATATTTCTTTCTAGCTACAAAAATAACCAGCTTTTCGATCTTAAGTTTTCTATGGAGTCCGATTGGCAACACTTACTGGATGAGCCATCTACAGCAAAAGGAGTTGACTGATAACCAAGATATTCTCTCGGAGTGTGAATGTACCTCTTCAAAGACATTCACATGAAACGCTATGAACACAGCGGTAACAAGAAGCAGGCTCTGTGGTTTTGCATCACGGTATAAACTCCCTAGACTCATTTTCGCCTGCATGAACTCCTGTAGGTTGTCCTAAATCCTCTAATTCCGTCGGATTTCCAGGATGGAACTCTTGAACAACCCTTATACTGGCAAGCTCAAATGCGACAACAGTACGACATATCAGAGCGGAGAGTACGAATCGAAAAATAATGTAGGCAGCCCACGGCGTTCCTACGACGAGTTTAGGCTCTGGCACTTGATGTTCAGGTGAAGCAAAACACATACCAACAAAGAATAGACTCGAGAACATCAGTGTCCCGAAAGAGAGATGCAAGATGGTGAACAGCGTTATGAACCATGAGAATCCGACAAAACGCTTATTATTTTCCTTATACCACACAACAGGCTCGTCCTCTCGAACAGCACAAGGCGTGAGTTCGCTCTTCACCATCTTTCTAGCATTGCGATACAATCTGGCTGATCTAGATCGGAAAGTCGCGATACCGAAGCCATGAGTGACCAGCGCCAGTCCAATCCACAGCTCAACAAGCATGTCGCTGTTATCACAACTCATAATGGCTATTGTGTTGCGATTTATGACAAAGCTGGCATGCGCCAAATTGGATACAGCTGCAAGCGCAAAAATGTACTCCAAAATGATGCATATATGTTGTCTCCTGCTCGACCTATACAGATCGATGAAAGTCATCCGATTCGCCACTTGCTCTGGTGATGCGAAGGCTAGGATAGACTTGTTGTAATCCAGTGCTCTCAAAGCGCTGACAGCAGGAGCCCCAAGGACCACTAAGAATGCAAGGAACGGTCGTCGATAAGATAGGAGAGCAAGCTCGGGAGTGCTGGATCCTATGCACCAAAACCGCAGTCAGTTTCTTTCTTCAAAAATATTTTGGAAGTAAATGTATTAGCACATAATTTATGAGACATACGAGCAAGAGGATTTGTTCTAAGATGCGACTAAAATCTTGAAGATACTTTCGACGTTTTGATTATATTTATGAATAAAGAAAAAATCTCGCGAGCTATTAAGCATTCCAAAGGGGTATCTTTGGTCTCAAAGCCGACTTACCTATCGTTGCAAGAATTGTAGGTGTGAGACCTAGAAGGACGCCTGCACTGGCAAAGTTGGCCTTGGTGTACTCTGTGGCTACATCCATCACGCAACTGAACATCTTGACGCAGTGTTCCCCATACAAGTTGATTCGCTCGTCTACATATTTTTGATATTCCTTAGAGCAGTTATTGACTACAGCGCTCTGCAGTTCTTTCTTAACATCTGGGAAGAAGTCCTTGAAGCTGTTCCGCGGCCGATATGCAAAGACGGGAGATGATAAAGACATAATCCATTGCGCCAGGAAGAGGGTTCTGAGATATGATAGCATTGTGGATAACTGTGTATTTCGCTTGGTAACAATTTATAAATTGGCATGAGGTCTTTAATCTGCTACTAAACCGTGAGCATCGGGCAATAATTTGCCCAAGGCATGGGAATTTAAGCCCATGAGATATGAGGCTCAACTTGATACGAAGTGCGATCTTTTCCAATCCCACATGGGGTGTGTAGGACAAGACCAGAGTGGTGGGAAGAAGCGAAACATTCAAGGGTCAGTGCGAAACAGTTGGAGTAGAAAAACTTGACCTGACGGAGTTTTCCGCTATCTTGCGTGTATCGATTCCCAATTTATGGAAAGCTGAGACATAATCCTATCAACGTGATCAAGAACAAGAGCTTTGTCTATAGCACAAACTCTAAAGGTGCCAGGTACCAGGTGCTAGTGATTGTGCCCACTTAGACATTAGCAGACGGTTGAAACTAATGCAACTCCCTTACAAGCAAAGGCATCTGCTAACGGTCATTTCGTATGCGAAAATTCATCTCAAGAGAATCAAGTAGAGCTCGGAGCTGATTCTCTCTAATCGGAATAAAATGTAACCTTCAGAGGCAATGAAGAGGTTCAATGATATCACATTATTAATCAACCACGGTTTAAAGCTTGAATGAATATGGAAGCACATCTTATGTCAAGAAAGCCATGGAGAAGAAAAAGCAATTTGCTTGATGTAAACAGGAAAGATATTGAAACGGCACTTCCAAACAGAGCCAGGATCTACGTCGCTAGAATGACATTGACAAAAATAGCTACTTGGTAATGTTGGGATGTTGTGATAAGAGACTCAGCTCAGCTCGCAATACATTACCGTTTTGATCAGGATGGTTACACAGAACCAGGGGCAGTTGCTTGGCCACAGATATGGGCCAACCTTGTCACTTTTTGCATCTTGGACATCAAATCCCCAGAAAGGTCAATTGCATTTGAAACTTGCGGAAGTGGCCTACAAATATGAATGAAGAGCTAGAGAAAACATAATATAGGGAGAAGGTATTCCCTCCTCGAATGATTTTTAAACTCCGCGAATACACCATCCCAAACCAAAGTCAACCGCATGGCGCGCCCTCATCTCCCTATACCATAGACCACATGTGTCAGCCGCAGTTGGGGATGGCTGGTCAGCTCTTAACTTACGACAATTACAAGGAAACCGTGAAGTAGCTGGCAAAGGCAATAAGAGCACCAATAATGGCAACACTACCTGAGTTTGCGGCAGCACTGGCTTGTGGATAGGTTGGCTTTGGAATAGCTGGTTGGGTGGCATTAGAGCTAGGCTTTGGTGCCTCCTTGGTAGCCTTCGTGACGGGTTTCAGTGTGATAGAAGCGTTGGTGGTTGGCTCTGGTGTAGTTGCAGCGTTGGTGGTTGAATTTTGTGTTGTGGTAACCTTAGCGGTTGGCTTTGATGTTGTGGTAACCTTGGTGCTTGGCTTTGATGGTGAAGAATAAGTGGCAGTGGACTCCACGGAGGCAGGGATACTAGCAAGACTAAAGGGAGGAAGATGTGGACGCTCATGCACATGCTCATACTCATCATCCGCCTCGTCCTCATAGTAGCCGAACTTGCCTGGCTCACGCTCGTCTTCCTCGTAAGGGAACCAAGCAATCTCACCACCAGTGGAGGAGTCACGAGCAGCCATAGCAGAGCCCTACAGTCCATTAGTGGGACAAGGTTGAATAAATTATGGCTAGACATACGGGAACGTTGTGTGCGACGACTGCGCAAAGGCTTGAGGCACCGAGAAGGGCAACGGTTGCTGTGAACTTCATTGTGAATATTATTGATGGATATCTCTTTTGAATATAATTCACAAACTTGATTGATAGAGAGTGAGAAAGCGGTTGAAAAGGAGGAGGAAAGAAATCAAGAGGCTTTTATACGTTTTGTTTTTGCTAGAGAACTTTATCCTTCTGACCTCTGTAGAACATGGAAATTGTGCCCTGCCGCCGTCGCTGTATGTTGAGCTGTGGATAATCATGATATGGTGAAATTGGATGATTGCGAAAACATCTCGTAGGTTTCACCTATGGGGAGCTTAATCAAACATGGCTATCAAAGTCCGCTTGATTAACTGCATGTAAGGGCAAGCTTTGGTTCACTTACGCGGAAATTTACGTACTTTACAGTTTCAATGGCTGCAGCCTGCTCAAAGTATCCAACACAACAGCTTCACATGAGAGGAGGGGGGGGGTTCTTTAAAAAAAAAAAAAAGTTAATATTGGTTGATGTATACAGAGGAAGTTAAGATACTTCGCTAAGGATATGCTTGGTGATATTAGGAGAGACAATCCAAGCATAATTCAGAAATATAACTGGCAGAATATGGCTTGAAAACTCGAGAATTAGCCCGGCCTTCAAGCAAGAAAAACAGCCATGGTATGAATAGCGCTTTATCAAGGAAGCATCCACTCGGACTATAATATGTCATTTTCAACAAACCTTCAAATGAGGAGGGTCAAAGGTTGCGTGACGAATCTCAGCGGGCAATGTTATCCATTAAATAATGTGCTTCCGAGAAGAATAGCTCAGTCTTTTAGGTTGTTACGTCTGAATCTGTTCATATGTTGAGCATTAGAACGGACGAACCGAAATATATGGGGCTTGGTGGAACCTGTCAAAGCGCTCAATCGTACAATCACGTGCCGATTAGGTCTCTTATCGCAAGACCTCCCAAAGCTCAGGTCTAGCTCCCATATTCATGCGAATGTTGAATGTCTGAAGCTCCTGCAGCCTTCTGCACTCATAGACGAAGCTCTCCATCTCTAACGCCACACATATAATGTCTACCAACCCCTCGATATCAAAGCCGCCAACATCAGGCAAAGACCCTCCTCCTCCATCAGCGTCTCCCTCAGCAGCTCCCGCCAGCTCGCCCGTCCGGCCGTCTCCCATGCGAAATCCCACCACCGACTCGCTCCCTCCGCCAGCATCCGTTCCCCCCTCCATCTCCCCGGCGCCAGGGCCACAAATAGAACGCCCTCCCTTCTCACCCTTCTTCACGCTGATCCACGACCCGCAAACAACCACCACCCACCACCCAACCAGAATCCACTACCTCTTCGCCGACGACGACGACTCCCTCCTCACGGCGGCCTGTCTGCGCTCCCTTTCCTCTCACTCGCAGCCCCCTTCCGCCAAGTCATCAATCCGGAATTCGTCGACCTCCTCCTCCTCATCCGCGACCTTCAGACACGCGGCGCAGAAAGGCAAAACGGCCGCGAAGGGACCTCCGAAAGAAAAGGAGCGGCCGAGGAGGGAGGAGCGGGTTTTGGTCATCGATGTCAACGAGACGGGGGACGGCATCACGGGGGCAAGCAGCTTGAGCCCGAACTGGCAGATCCTGAACGCCAGCCTGGAGAAGGCCCCGCAGTGGGAGGGCGGCGACGAGGGCGGCTTGATGTTGAAGGTTGAGGGCGTGGGAGGGGTAGGAGGGGATGAGACGGTGGGATTGGGGCTGGATGGTGCGGGGAGGGGAGATGAGGACGAGATGCAGAGGCTGTTGGAGAGCTTTGATGCGAAGATGGCGTTGCTGAGAAGAGTGGTGGAGGGTGGTGGTGGTGTGGTAGGCAAAGAGGAGCAGAAGAGCGGAGGCGATACAGCGCCTGAGCAGAAGGTAATTGGAGATGCGGAAGTTAGGGAGGACGTTGATGATGGGTGAACATTACCAATTGGGCCACATGGGCTGGCCATGAATTATAATACACTGAAATCGACCATACTTGTTATGTGATACATAAGGTCGGAGTTTGGGAGCCGGGAAGTGGATACCCAATGCATTTGGATCGCCCATTGTCTGGGTCCTACAGGAGTTGTCAAGGCCAAATTCGTGCCTTAGCATAGAAAATATCACGAATATGGCATTCTAGCTCTGGTGAAGGTACGATGTTCATTAAACTACCTAACTCTAACCTCCGCCCTCGCCATGAAAGGAAGAAGGAAACTGCTCAATCCTCCAACCCCAAAAGATCTCGTCTCTTCCTTATAAGGAAACAAAATGAACGGTGGTATTCTTACAGGCTAGGAGAAGCCCTTGCATCAGCGACAAAGGGAATAGAAAACGCCGTGGAAATGCTCGTCAATAAAAAATCAATCGCAATTTTTATGTGTGGTGCCAAATGTACAATCCTGCATGACTTTTCCTTATGCAGAAAACCTCAACCCTCGCTTGACTGGACTTCGAAGCTGTTTACCAATGATAGGAGCGCTCGTAAGTCTGTCGCCCTCCCAGGCGAGACCAGGAACCACCACTCTTTTCTCTGCGTGTGCGGATCCGAGAACAGCGCGGCGTGTGATGAGGTGTTCGATGCTTCGCTTGGGAGTTGAATTGTTGTTCTGGATGACAAATTTGTAGATGAGGACCACGATGACGATGATAATAATGATGAGGACTATTGAACGTTAGTAAAGCTTCTGTGAATAGCGAAAGAAGATGCATACCGACTATGCCCAAGCACCACCATTTCCATTTGCGAGCATTTCTAGCACTCTTGATCGCAACTCCAATCTCTTGAGTTCCCTTGTCCATATTCTCAACAACCTCCTCTCCTTTCATTTCAATGTTGGTGACTGCGGCCTCTTGTTGCACAACCAACGCCTCCATATCCTGGAATAATTCTGCAAGCTCAATCATCTGGGACTCGATCTTCTGGATAGCAGCATGACGATTTTCGACGGCATTCAAAGCAGCTCTGCTCTGGCCTCTCCTGTCGCTTTGCAGAAGAGCCTGTGAGAATACTTGTTGGTTGGAGGTATCCTCAACCGCCTCACGAACCTCGGCCTCAGATGCCTCGGGGCGCACAATTCTGTATTGACGCGCCATCTGGTCCTGTAACTTCTTTCTGAAAGCCGAGTCCATTTGCTGATATTCTTGAATTGCAGCCTTCAGCTTTCTATCAACGTTGCCGACTTGTGGAGCATTCTTGGCCGAGCCGGATTCAGGGTTCTGCTTGATTGCCTTAACTTTGGCTGTGAGGTTGCGGTACAGGCCCATTGTCTCAGAAGCCATGGAATCGAGTTGCCTATTGGTACTGCTATTGAGCGATGAGTCGGGGTCCTCGAGCGATCGTTGTTGAAGCTGTGCGAGATTCGCTAAGCTTGCTTTAATCTCGTCGATTCCTCGATTGACCTCCCGGCAGTCGTTAAGAATCTTATTAGGGTCCTGTTGCTGTTGTCCATATTGGCTGCCATTCTGGGTTAAAGACGCCATCTCAACATTTTGACCTGCGTCTGCCACGTTAGCCAGCAATTCAGCTGCTACAATCCTTCCCAGCTTACTGTAATCGTCTCGTGCCATCGCCGGGCCATTGCCATATCCTGGTGATGTAGGATATGGTGGTTGTGCAGCATATCCGCCTTGGTTATCTCCTCTCTGATCGTAGGGGTTCGCGCGACCTCCTCCGTATCTACATCGATGATGTTAGCAGTCGCTTCAATTGAATTTGAGTCTCGTCGCAGGATGTGCGAAGGTTGTTTGGTTATTGTTGTTGTTGTTTCCAGGACAGGGGAACCACTAACCCGTACTGCGCCATTGTTAGTGTTGATTCTGGTTGGGATTGCTGTGTGTAGAAGATGAAAAATCAATGAGTAAATAATGTGAATGAAGGAGAGAAGGGAAGTGGAGTGGTTGAAGGTGTGGTGAATGTGTGTGACCTTTTGAGGTTGAAACAATGATTGGCACTTACGGAACTCATATTGTAAAACCCAAGCTTGACCCCCTAAACGCTTTGTTGTGGACCTGTCGAATCAAGTGCCGGGCTACCAATTTCCTTGCCTTGGCCCTTGACAACCACGAGTTTAGAGTGAATCACTGGCGGATGGGTTGATTGTTGATTTATTGTAATCTTTTTTTACGACGAGGATGAGGATGAGGGTGATGAAGATGGTGAAGTTGTTGATTGCTTGATGTAAAATAAACCAGAGGAATGTCTATTGGAGAAGAGGCGGGGGTGGTGGGAGGTGGAAGAGGATAACTTTTTTTTACCGTAGTCTTTCCACCAATTCAGCCAACCTGGAAACGGGACACCACCTCCCCCAAAAAAGTCGTTCCAACTGGGTGGGTTCTGCTGCCCAGACGATTCAGGTAACACGTCTAGCCGGATTGGTCTCAGAGAAGAGTAAGCGAGGCCAACGAGCCAGTGAGCCAGCCTCAATGGTACGACTGCGCCCAATTAACCTTCAAGCTCAGCCACCAGTTACCCATCATTACCCATCAACACCCAACCCATCGTATTTTTAGGAATCTCACCTGGCTCTGCCTGTGAGAATGACTACAACAAAAGTCGCCGCAGGATCGACATGCACATGCGAAAGAACGCGCGGTGGTCCTTCCTCAAGTTGCCTCTTAACACCACTCACCCCAGAAGTACTTAAGAGGAAGAGGAGAGATCCTTAAGGAGTGACTAAGCCTGACTTGCATCAATACGTGATTCACTAGGAGGATAAGAAGGAATCAAAGGGCCAGCGTGACCACCTTCACGGCCAAAACCGCCTCTCCTCTCGTTAACAGCACAATGACGCGCTTAGATCACTTTGTCGCCTCTCTATTGCCAATATCATATGTCGGTATACGGAAGTTCTATTTTGTTGGCAGCGTAAGCACCTAGCCGCAGCAAACCTACACAAAGGCTATCCCACTTCATAGGCCAATCAGCGAGTCAATGTTTTGCTCTATCGAGTCAGAATAGAACAATATCGGATACAGTTGTAAATGTTTCATCTGAGCTTCTGGACCCATTAATATATGTCACGTGGTTCATTGCCTCATGGTAAGAAGGCAAGTCTCAAGCTTGTCGTCTTGGATCAAGCAAGATATCTTTTCTTAATTCAATTCCTTGCATGACTATACCTTAGTCTGAAATTTCATTTAGTAGATAGAAGGAATGTTGGATCGGCGAGGATCTAGTCTGATCACGTCAGCCTGATAGCTACCTTGACCATCCGTTCGCAAGTGTCTGTGAGCGAAGCAAGTATCATTTGAAGGCCCGGGCCAAGTCTAAATGGAAGCCAGGATCTGATAGTATTCGAGACTTATATGCGATTGTTTCAGAATGAAGTCGGTCTCAAGAAGAGTGGCCAATTAAAATTGCCACCGGGAATATCTCGAGGTTTCTGTTCCCTGTAGACTGTCGGGTCTCAAGGCCTTTTTTCTTCGAACTCTATGAAGATTTGGAGAACCTGTCATTTCCATATCCCGGCCTCAAGAAAACAACAATTTACTGAAGGAGAATGCAACATATGGCCGTTTACACACTTGCTTTATTGCCCAGACCTGGTAAGTAATGCGGCCGTAGACCAGTGCACCGCAGGTTTCAACCATATTATGCAGTATGAAAAGTGAAAGGATACCTACTCTGTTTTGGGTTTCCTTAGCCCAATTTCTGATCTTATAAATTATCCTCCTAATTATGGGTCGCATATAAGACAAGACGTATAGTTAGATATCCAATTTCAGGTTGTAAATACCTAAACACATCAATCCTTTATCTCGCCATGATCAATATGATATCCCATCCACTATTGGAAATTGAGAATTTCAGGAAAACAAATCCTCGCAGAAACTTCGAAACCGAATCAGTGCTTCAGTGCTTGCTTGTCTTTTGATCCCTCAGTGGTATGCATGTTGACCACGCAAATGAGTCGACTTCTTGAGAGATCCTCAGGCTTCACAGAAGATTTCATGCTGTCGTGTTAGAAACCTATGCTCTCAACATAATGTAAGACAAAATATTAAGTGCATTGATGTTATATTTCACTTGAGAAGGGTAACAATAAGCAAAGGTGATCCGTTCCAAAAGTCTGCGGGCATAATCATGGACAAGATCGCAATTGGTGAATAATTTCTGTATTCCCTTCACATGCAATCGAAAATCAGAGATGCTTAAAGAATAAAGGCCCCAGCAAAATATACATCCCAATGCTTGGAGGTTAGGAAAATCAAGGCCTGGCCAAAATCCAGGGGCTGCTCGCCTACCAATAACAAAACAATCCAGCCAATCAAAACCCTCGATTCAGATATTTTATAGTCCATAGCTATATCAATCTGCTTAAGCACATTCCTCTCACCCAAAAACGAAAAGAGTTTGTCAGCCATGCAAACGTGCCAGAGCCCAAACTGGCTGATCAAAGATCCGGCATTTGGCGTAGCGAGCGTCACCGAGGTCATGGAGGAGGCTGCGAATATGGGGTTGAGGAGGACGATTGTAAACGGCCCTGTCGGCAGCCTAGACGCCTGGCTGTTGGATAGTCAACGTGCACCTGAAATACGGTCACATCATGCGAAAGCATAAGGTTGGGAGTGGAGGCGGAAGCCTATAGCCCGAAAGTCGGCCCTCTGAGGCCGATGTTTTTTTGTTGTTGCTTTTTTTTTGGGGCTATTTCTTTTCAGGGGATGTTTGGGGGAAGGGGTTTCTGGATGGCAATGTACCGATCTTCAGCACTTCAGTACATCAACGCTACGAAGGTGGCTAATATTATAGCTGCGGAGCCTGGAAAGCGGATCTGCTCGCCGGGCCCGGTGCTTCGTGTAGTTGTACTTCCTGTTGATGTGGTCGAAGGACCCCCTAAACCCTGCGTAGTTGTGGCCGCAACATCTGGTACAGGGAGCGTAATTGTTAGAGTCCCCGATGTTAAAGTGAGCACGCCAGAAGTCACAATGGCCTGTGTTGATGGCGTCGCGATTGTAGTTCGAGAAGTTACATGGTCGTCATCGCCACAATGCCCTCCATGTCTACCACTTCCAGAACAGCGTGTTGCGGTCTGCGGCGTTGAAAAAGTAGAGGACCTTCCACCTGTATGTCCTCCTGTATCGCCTGGATTCTCATCATTTCCATTGACAGCCAGTGAGCTCCCGCTGCGGCCTGGGTTGGGTCCGTTGTAAAGGTTTCCTCTTTGGCCGTTGGAGAGGGTGTAGTCGCCTGTGATGGCGTTCCCGCTCGCGGTGAGAAGATGAAAATACCCTGTTAGTATGTTGTAGCAGAACGGGACGCCCTGAAGTGAGTAGCAGGCCTCCGCTGTGGTGCCTGCGATCTGTCAGACCATGGGAGCTGTTGCCGCGCAATATCCTTACATTCCAAATCGGTGTCGTCGCGCTCAATCGCCTTGATTCCTGCATTCATGCTCCCTTGGCCAAGAAGAGATATGTCTAAGCTACTTAATCCACGTCCGTTTGACCCGCCGTTCTGGCTGATAAAGCTTTCGACTAAAACTGCTGTAGCGGGGGAGCATTTAACCTTGTCGTCTGCACTCTATAATTAATTAGCTAACACTGCAGATGCTGATGCGTAGAAACCGAATCACTTACGGAGAAAGCAAAGAGCAAACTATAAACTACAAAGCATTGAATGGACTTCATCTCCAGGAAGGGCTTGACTTGCTGTCAGGCACCCAACTCATGAGTTTCTTCGAGTTCCTTCCTATGATATTCTGCGCGGACCATTACTTTATGAGGAAGTCCTCACATTTATGTATTTTTACTCAGCCATACTTGGAATACCTGATGCAGCCTGATATTTTTTCTGGTGTCTAGTCCGGATCGTGCATGATGAATGATCAGCCTCGCCCAGTTGCAGTTTACCGTGGCGGCAGCCAAGTCTTGGTGTTCTAGATTTCGATTCTTGCTCCAATCGAATCAGATTAGATTAAATCACTATGCTCTCTAGTCAGGCGCTTTTCATACTGTATTGATACGTTGTGCAGGCCGTATATTCGTTTATCAGAAACTCTATTGTAGATCAATTAGAGTGTTGGTGATATGTATATGCAAGGACCGCACTGGTGAGATCCGAAGGGTTCACCACAACATCTCGCTCTAAACCATAAATATGGCAACATTTCTACGTTTGCATTGGACGAAAGCAGCACAATATAAACATGAAATATCAAGCGAGACTCAGAAAGATGAGATGTTGGCGATGAATGATATTCCTATTTACGCCTTTCCTAACGACCAAGCTCTGCTGGCACCATGCTCTATATTTGCAAGAAAAGAACAAAATAATATATATACACGAAATGTATTTCATCATAGTCAGGCCTTCAAAAGTCTGGTGTTCATACGAAATTCTGCCCGGTCCGTTCTAGACGGAGATATCACGAGCGTGGCGGCGAACAACAGTGCTGCCAGTGTACTCCTTATCTGCGTGAGACGTGTAGAAAGAAGAAAGCCATGAAAGGAGATTGTTAAGGGTAGTGCCAGTTGGTGGCTCAAGCGCGCTGGGAGAAGTGGTCTGGGATGCCTCAGACTCGGGGTTCTCAAGAGTTGGTGTGGCGGTCTGAGAGGGGATCTGAACAAATGATGAGGCGGTTGCGACGCCGGTGGCCGCTGGGATTGGGGAGACGATGACGGTGGACTCAACAACGGTCACGGAGGTAGCAGTTGATGTGGCTACTGGGCGAGTGCGAGTTTTGCTTGGGCCTTTTGGAGTTCGCGTTGGGCGACCTGGACGCCCCGTACCAGTTGCAGTGGAGTTCGAATAGACTGGGAATCCTGTAGAGGCTATTTCTACGACGGAAGCGGGAGCGGACGTGGTTACCGGTGCTTCGACGGAGGTGATGACTGGGGCTGAGGTAGCCTCGCCATCGGCAGCGGAGGTAGCGCTAGTTGCTGCACTAGTGGCAGATGTTGCCCCAGTTTGTGGTGTGTCAACGGCACCTGAGTAGAGAGTTGGTCCAGGAATGACATATGTTGAGAGGGCTTGGTAGATGTTGACCAAGATTCCAAGGTCAGCTGGGGTGTAGAACTCAGTTGCAAGAACTCCAGAAGGTGTGGCCGTACCGGATCCAGTGATCTCGAGGTTGACGCATTGGGGGTAATTTTGGGCCCCGTCTGCGTTGTTGGCAGAGTGAAGAGCAATGGTCTCGTGACGGAGGACATATTTTCCAGGAGCGATGTCGGATGGAATAGTGACAGCCCAGGTGTTGTTGTTGGCAATCATCTGGTCGGAGCCCCATGTTCCCGGAGCGGCGGAGCCGTCGATAAGTCCAACCTCATCAATCTTGAAGAACTCCAGAGTGGTCTTGTCAACAGTTGTGCAGTCACCGTTACAACTGGCAAGGTAATCAATCATCGGGCCGTGGTGAGACTCGGGCCATTCAGTCCATTGAAGCTCAACAACTCCTCCGGCGGCGACTGTAGCGTAGGCTTGGCCGTTGGTGGCATCCAAGTGACAGATGATGTCTGGATCAGTGTACGCAGATGGGGCAATGAAGCCTCGGGACTCGTCTTCCGGGATCGACCAGCCGGCAACTTCTGGCTGTGTTGCCATATACTTGTAGTTTGTATTGTAGCCATCATAGCTTCGAAGTATGTTAGACCTGCTGATTCAGTGCGTAGCTTTCGCACTTACTATACTCCATCAGCAACTATCCCCAACACGAGGCCATGAGCTGCAGCCCTTGTGGCAAAAGCAACTGTTCCAGCAAGAACGGAGATCTTTGAGAAAGACATTTCGAAATGTGTGATGTTATTCGCACGGCAGAATGATAACGACAGTTTTGTGTGTTTGAAAATATGCTTCAATCGATGAAGTCTGAATTCGAAAAGAATGTGAGAAGTCCGAAAACTGAAAAGAACGTGGATTCAACAAAAGCTGATGGCTGAGAAAGCAAATAGAGAGAGGACTTCTGGAGTCTTATATATGAAAAGGAACAAAATGGCAAATTGTGACCCAGGTCTTGTCAGATTAAACTGCTAACCTCAAAATATGATTACAGTGTTGCGAAGGCTAGATGGAGAAAGCCCACTTGATCCACCAGTTGGTAGGTGTGGGACGATCGTTTTCACGCCATAGGTAGACATACTCCAAAAACCTCTATAAAGCGGGATCGAAGAAAGGCATCATCTCTTTCGCGCTTGGGTGGGTATAATTGTCACTGCAACGCACTCGCAATATCATGCCTGTTGAAGTGCCCTGATCGGTGGCTTGATTGAGCAAGGAAAACCTTGAGTGCCGGTCAATCAGAAGTGCTAATTGTGAGAGGCACAGATAAAGTCACGAAGCCAGAGTCTTGGCCTCAATATGTATGATCATGAAGTGGATATGAAAGTGAGGGAAGAGGCCTCCACGCGGGCGAGAGCTCACCAGTATCCTAGTCAGATGTGTTTCAGGGGCTTTAGCGAGATGCTGCCGAGAAGCTGGCCCTGCGTTGACCACGTTTTTGGGCGGCACGGCTTGTTGATTTTAGGGTCAATGTGGTCCACTCTGCCAAACGGAAAAATTTGTTTGAAACAGGCTGACGATTTATATAAAAAACAAGAGACTATCCTGCATGAGGCTCTCGCAGATAAATGAAGTTGAGATGGGCTCATCTTTCTTGAAACGCACCAACTTCCTCAAATTTGCGAACCTCACCTCATGAGTGTGAAAGCACATCTGGCGTGCATGGCCAGACCCTTCAAGGGGATCTGATGAAAGATCTGGGGATTCCTCCCGTGTCCAGAAAAGGATCCTTTGCACCCGTTAGTTGGAAATGTTCGTCTGCGTTCGAACATATTGAACATTTCCTAACTCAACTCTCCTGGTCATTTTATCTTCCCTATATCTCCTGATCATTGCGTACGCTAGAGGTATCAGAAAAGAAATTTTGACACTGATGGAAGATGAAGACCAAAATTAAAAAAATCTGCCTTATAGCGTAGATAACTGATTATATTGAATGTAAAGCGATCTCATTTTTTTGATATTGTTGATGTGTAAGCCTGTACTTGGACGAGGCTGACAATCTCGCTCGTTGCCAAGACATCGCCTTTTGACGACCACGACTTCTTCATTCCTATGCGAGACCTCGCAGTTCCCCAACTTCAGTAGAAAATGCTGTCGACTCCTGCTCGTAAGAGTCCCACAATAGAAGCTCGGTATATTTGCTCCTCGATATGGTAGTCCAACTTAGGAAGCACGAACACCTGCAACACACTGCATCTCATAACGATTTCCAGCATGTCAGCCTCATCTACAGCCTCGAGCTCTTTAACGCGGGCGAAGGTTCCAGTAGCGATTTTACTAGCTGGTTTGAGCATTTGGGGCATATACTATTACTTCAAAGATGAGTCTGAATCGTACGAGCTACCCGAATCGTCTGGCAGCGGACTGCATCGGAGCAATGCTGTCATCCATCGCGACCGGTCGCGATGGCTGCCACAGTAAGTTATCAATAATCAACATTTCATGCGGGTTATGTATACATCTGCTGACAAGATTTTAGTGACTCCCCTCAACCTATAACTCAAGATGAGGATACAGATCCAGTAGCACATACATTGACGGATGGAGAGACTGTTGTGGACGACCGCCCTTTCCAAGATGATTACCCATGGGCAGATCCTCCTCAAGAATACCAACGTCAAGGTCAAAATATCGTTCAGCTTCTCTTTCGAGTCTCTGAAGATGCTACGAGACGGAATGCTTATGTTCATCGGGGATGTGCCTGCAATTCATGTGGCGCAGTGCCAATTCGAGGCATTCGATATAGGTGCGCCAACTGTGCGGATTATGATCTTTGTGAGACCTGCGAGGCTCAAAGTCCTCATACCAGGACTCATATATTCTACAAAGTCAGGGTTCCCGCACCAACCTTTGGACCTAGGCATATTATGCCCGTTTGGTATACCGGAAACCCAGAAGATCCCAATACTCACAAGCCTCTTTCAAAGGCACTGATAGCCAAGCTGACTCGAGAAACCGGATTTGAGCGACCAGAGCTTGATGCCCAGTGGGAACAATGGAAGTTTATGGCAAACGTGGAATGGAGAGAAGACCCGGATGATGTGAACGTAGCAATGGACAAGAAGACATTCGAACGTTGTCTAGTGCCATCTGGCGCATATAGGCATGCGGCACCGAGCCTTATCTTTGACCGCATGTTTTCATTCTATGACACAAACAATGATAAATTAATAGGATTCTCTGAGTTTGTCCACGGCTTGGCATACCGAAAGAAGAAAAACAAATGGAAGAAGATCTTTGAGGGGTATGACATTGACGAAGACGGATACGTAGATAGGAAAGATTTTCTTCGCATATTTCGTGCATATTATGTGCTGTATCGACAAATGCATCGGGATATGAAGGAAGGAATGGTTGATCAGGCAATGAGCAGTGCTGATGCACATTCGACGATTAACAGTCGAAAACCTTTGAGTAGCGCTTTTGGAAGAACTGGGCAATATAGGTAGGCTCCTGCAAGAAGTCCACTGATTAAGATGTGCAAATTTTTCCCAAATGAAAAGCTTAGCAAGCGCAGCACAAACTTTAGCTTTCCTGACAGGCAGCTAACAGTTTCTGTTGTAGGGAATATGACCCACCAGACCCTCGTACTCGTAGGGAAGGAAAAATTGCCACGTTAACTGGAGATTATGAGATCACCGACAGCAAGGGAATTGTCAACGAGAGCGGCGATGATACCATCCGCGCATCGGACCGCGGAAATATCCTCAAAAACTATAATAAGATGCGAGAAATGGGTCCAATAAATTCGTTCTTATCAGAGCAATATTGGCAAGCTATGGTAGATCGCTCAACAGCTTCGCGATCTGCTTTCAATCACACCTCTACAGCAGGCGAAGAACTTTCGCCAGAATGGACACAAAACCTCGACTTGGAAGATTCGGAGGTCCTTTTCGTCCCGTCATGGGATCGTGATGAATGGCCACCAGACTTTGTAACGGTCACGGAAGAAGACTTGGAGGCAAGTGGGTTTGGCGGTATATCGCTTGAAGAAGTACCTGAAAACTATCGCCAAGAGGTCATGATGGAGGCACTTCGAAGAAGCCATATTCAGTATGAGCTCCGCAAACGCTGGAGACGGAGGCAATTTTATACCGACGAAGAGGAAGGTGCTGTGGCTCCGGATGATTGGAAAGATGAAGACGATGTGTTTGATTCGAATAATAATGGTGAGAGTTCTAATGCAGAGTCAATACGTAAAATTCGATCACGGTCATCGTCAAAAGTCAGATTCGTGGACAACTTGGATGATTTTGAAACACATTCAACTCATTCTAATTCCTCAAGGAGTATACCTGAACGGTGGGGGGGATTAGAGATTCCAGACGCGGAAAGAGATGCTGGAAAAGAGATACTTTACCAGGTAACACAAGAAGCTTTCAACGAGCTACTTGATTCACTTTTCCGGGAGAAGGAGGATCTCGCTGTCGATGCTTCAAAATCAAAGAAACATCGTGAGCGGTATAGACATCTTTACACTACACCTGAGTTTGAGGCTTTCGCAGAATCTATGGAGGAAGATGCCAGGTTTTTACCGCCGAAATCAAAAGGCTTGAGAAGGTCAAAACGACAACGGGACAGTCCAAACCCCGATACTTCGTCTAGCCTTGACATTACTCAGAATCCCGTGTTTCCTGACATTGCTGAAGAACAAGTAGGAGAAATGTCACTCGATCAGCTTCTCAATGCTACGGGATATCATGTTGAAGATCCCACAGAAGAACAGTCACACAGCAATAGGGAATATGATTTGATTGAGAATGAGGACGTAACACTCGAGAATGGAGAGCCTCAAGAGAGCTCAGATCACGCTTACTCTCTTAATGGATCTCCGACGCAGCACTCCGAATCTTCCTATGATCCTACTATGCCGCAGTTCCGACCGAACAGTGAAGCGAAGAGTCCAACACTTGAAGAATCTCTAGCAAAAGACACTGAACCCACTCGGGAAACCCACAATCAGTCTTCAAGGAATGATGCTGAAGAGCGCTCTGAAGCTGAATCTCCTCCATCACAAAAATACTTGCTCCGACTGCGCCAACTGGACCGGGCGGAGCAAGAAACAGAAGAAAGAGGCGGTTGGGGAAAATTATCATTCGCAGAGTTTGAGGAAGCAGTCAAAGGGCACATCAATGCTGGAAAGGCTCACACTGTGGATTATCTAGGGAGCTGGATCGACTTTTGCGTCCCTTGATATATAAATAACACATTGTATAATGTAAATGTATGTATTTTATGTATACTAACGAGCAATCAATCATTCGCAGCAATAGCAGGCAGTCTTCGGCCCATTGGTAGCTCCTATTGGCACCTAAATATAGTAATTGAAGCGTAAGGCGATTATCACTACTCATTGCATAGATATGGTTCGTAAGCATAATGCTTCCAGCAACCAGGAGTATGCTCCGAAGCATATCACATGACGATCTGATGCAGCCATCCGAGCCCTCGTGTTACAGATCATCCACAACACTGGATCAGGGGACGATCAAACGCGAAAATCGAGATGGCATAAATTCCGATACCATGATCGACATCATAACGTTGAAAATCGCTACTAATCTAGAGATAGCATAGTAGAAGCTGGGCTCGTATCATGTGTTCCGTAGTTCGTCTGAGAACGATGTCTGAGGCTCAAGACATGATACCGGATTGAGACAAGGACAAGGGGAAGAGCGCCGTTTACCCAGACTTGGGATGAGCAGCATTCTTCTTCAGGATACAAAATGGACGCATACTCCTCAACACAAGAGCCACTTCATCACTCACTTTATCCGTCTTTACCTTTGCACTACTCAAACGACCTGGTGTCGCATATCTTCTTGTACACATTTTTACGGACCTTTTGAAATACATTCATTCGTTAAGGCAATTTACGATATCACGATCTTTAAGACGTTCATTCTACAGCTTCTGCATCAAAAACACAATTCTGTCAGCATGGTTCGCATCACATTCGCAGCTGTCTTTGCTTGTTTGTTACCTCCATATCTATCAACAAATCTTCAGACTGACATAGCGAGTAGTCGCCATCACCGCCCTAGCGGTCACCCCTAATAATGCCGGCGCGAGGAATGTCGGACAGGGAAACGGCGCTCAATTTATCACCGGGGGGTGTGTAAGTGACGCAGACTGTGCTTCTGCATGTTGCGCCGGAAATCCAACCGTAGGAGTTTGCTCTGCGGAGGCAGCTTCGTTGCAAGCTGGCAAGACAGGTTGCGGGTTTGTTGACGCGAATGCGCAGGCCACGAGTAAGTGACTCTTAAGTTGGACAGGGGGAGAGGCGGAGGTTGGAAGATGAGAGATTTGCTAACGGAGATATGTAGTTGCTGCGGCAAAAGCTCAGGTTGCTAAGCAAGGCTTCAGACGTAGCAGAACTTGAGGGGCTCAGCCTGATGGAAGAGTGGTCATCTGCACAGATACTAGGATTTACCTAAACACAATACCGCATAATCAAGTGGTTCCCCTCGAAGCATCAACGAATTTCAGTACATAGAGTTAATTTCTACGTGGCTAAGTGTTGACATAGTGTACCTGCATCCGTCTCAACATCCGTGAAACAGAAACCCAATCGGCCCTTCCCTGCTGACGCAGAGGATACATAGCAACATTCTTCACCAGTTCTCTTTGTAACATTACAATATCTTGGCCTTTAATTGCCTCCTACAGCCCGAGATTATTCAGCCTAAGCATCTCCAACATTTCCCCATCTGGTCTTGCTTGGCTCTTTCTCTTCATCAACTGGGAGCAGGCTTAACATAACCTTGTATGCGTTCTTAGGGAGTAGGAATTTTCGGCTCAAAGAAACTCCTTTCAGAACAGATTCATCGGTGATGCTTCTGAGTGACAGCTTGGCTTTGGAAAGGCCGGCTTCGCCTCGAGAATTTTTCTTCTGATTGCGAATTGACGACTTTTGAACATAAGTAGAGAATTTATTCGTGCTCGTTAAAAGTTAGGGGTTACATGTACTTTCTTCCGGGACTTGGCGTTTGAAAAGAACGGTACATTAATATGCTATTACTATTACTATTACTATTACTATTACTATTACTATTACTAACAATCTGAATGAATCGGTTCTTTACGCAAACATTGCGTAGATGCTGGCCAAAAAGGACTCAACCGTAAATACATCCTCTAGCTTGGTAAAAGCCGAGCTTCTACGTTAACATCTTGCTTGCACGAAGTGCAATAGCATATAGGTTTTGTGTCATATTACAATATTTAGTTACAGCCCTAAAGGCAAATATCATGATCATATCGCCTACTACCATGACCACATTATCGCCTGGCTATTAACTATTCCACACCGCATCTAGTTTTTGAGTCATATTCCAATATGTGATCTTTAAATCATACCGTTAGGTGCAGGAATGTCATGTGCTAAAGAGTAATAAGAGAGCTCGGCACAGCTCTAGGTTTCAGTTCGTAATGGGCCACCAGGGGCGCGCGGAGGGTATATGTAGAATGCTCGGAGCGTAGTAGAAAGAGATTAGTCTATATAATAGTTGGAGTTGATTTTTGCCACACTATCCTATCCACCCTACATACATACCAACCCTCAAGAGAAAAAGGGCGATAGAAATGGCGTAAACCATGCCATATAAACCCTTTGAGATTACCCTCGCAATTGATTGGACATACCTCAACCATGCTTTTGGCACCACCCGCTTGGCCGAACTAATATTAGCCTCTTTCTCCTTTTCCAGTTTAGCAGCATTGCTGGTCTCTCTCCATCCCCATGCTATGAGCCCGAAAAAAGGGATGATCGAGCAAAGAAGCGAAACATTGTGCATTTTCCACCAGACTTCAATCATCGACTCACAACCAGCGATATGAACAATGAATACCGGAGTCGTTTTGGCTATCCTACAGCTAGCCGCCAAAAGTCCAAAAATCCGCTTCCTCTGTTTCCGTGTAATCGCAGCAAAAAAAAGACTTGTAATCAAAAGCGAACTAACAGAGATCAACAGAAGGCCATCCGCAGAATGCATATGCAGCGGCGTCATCGAGCAGGCAGAGCCCCACGTGTACGTGCGCACAACAGACAGACTGCTCTCCTCCATAGCTGGCAGCAACACAACATGTGTCTCATCGCAAACATCATAAAACACCAATTCCTCCATCGGCTTCCCATAAACCCTGGACTTTCTCTCCTCGGCCCGATCCCACACCCAGCGGCTTGCTAAGGCCGGGAACGCGCCATCAACAATCTTATGCACGAGATTAACCCAGAACTCCTCGCAAAACTTCGTGGTGCCCTTACATTCAAGGTAGCCTGGATACGGGCGAAACCACGGGTGCTTCTGTCTCACGGCATTGCAGCCGTCCCTCTCCTTCACTTTCATCTCCTCATTTTCCCTAACTCGACGGCTATACTCCCCAGGAGAGATGCTAGGTTCATTTTGCCAGTCGTCGCGATACATGTAAACACGGTTCCTATAGCTTCCGCGATTATCCCTTGGGATGGCGCTGTAAGCATCGTTGACGAGCTGCATGGGCCGCCTTGCTTGTTCTCTCAAAACGACATCGCGGATCTTCTCCGGGTGTAGTCGGCGGCTAAGCTTGCGCCAGGCTGCTTTGACTTCTGCGTCCTGGGCCCAGGGTTTTAGGCCTAGATTGCGATAATGGGGTATGTATTCTGAGGAGCAGACTCTTTTTGGTTTGGCTGGTTTTGTGCGTGTTGTTGTTTCTCTAGATTTTCGTACCGAGGTGGATGTTGCGGCGTATGTCCCAGTCGGCTTCATAGTTTCCGAAGACGTTCTATCATAATCTTTCGTCTTTGAAGTTCTCGACACACTATAGGAGCTCTCCCAGCTCGTAACCTTACTCGTAGAGTATGCGTGTCGCTCCTCCTCCTTACTTTTCGCTGCTTCCTCTCTCTTCCTGTCTCTTACATTTCTCTCCTTTACATATTCCGCATGGCGTCCCTGGAAATCCTCTCCTTTTTTGTACGGACGTTTTATATAGTTAAACATCTGGTTCTTCTCTTTCTGTTCCTCCAGGATTCTTTTCACGTCATCCTCCCTGTCACCCTTTTCCTTCATACGAGCCAGCTCCCTCTTTAGATCTTTCACAAACTCGTCGCGAGACCTGAAGTAGTCGGTCCAGTCATATTTGTCATCATTCTCTCTCTTGTAGAGTGTATACTCTGTTTCGCCATCTCGAGCCCATCGATATGGTGGTTTAAACAACATTTTTGGTATGGCGAGATGAATAGGTGAATAATCGAAGAGGTCGGTATAGAACCGCGTACAGATTCAATCAGTCACAGTATTTGGCTTTGTCTTAAGTTGCCCTTTCAGTCTACTTCTCTTTGTCAAGCTGTATTGCAAACAAACGGAAGGCTGATGTCCTTTAACAAGTATTACAGCAAAGAGCCTAGTTAAAAATGTTTGCAGTTCTGTAAAGCATCTTTAATCAAAGGAAATAGGCAAACCCCCTTAAGCGAAGAACTTCAAGTTGTGTGAGTGGGCATTACTTCACAAAATATCACTCTGAAACCGTATGTTTACTCTGTACAAGTCAAGACCAAGACTCGATCATGTTACTGCTACTACGTTTAACTATCTACGCCAAAAAGAACTTCTTCTTGACTAATAACTATTTTAATACTCCCTCTGACGCCGGAATGATGATTCTCCACCCAAACCAAAAAGAAACACATTCTTTGACATCTCTCCATCACATCCCTCATGTTTATACGGGATAATTCCCACGCCATGACTCTACAGCCACATCTTTCTGTTGTTCAACTGTGTTCATGTAAATATCACAAAGAGAATGCTTTATCTATATTTTGGCACTCCAGTTCCACTTATACTCAAGGCAAACCCATCGTGCGATCAAGAACGCCAAGAGAGAGAGAATCAGGATACTTCCAAAGAACGCGACGAACCCCTGCTCGCCAATCTTCGGGAGAAGCTCTCCTCCTACGGGTATACACAATAGCGTGCTGATACCTCATCAGTCCTCAGAACCATGATTTAGAGACGGAAATATGCTTACAAGAACGCTACCATTGAGTAGCTCGTCCCATAGTACTGTCCATATTCATCTACTTGGCACAACTGCCCGATACACACTGGCGCCATGCTAATGATACTTCCAGAACCAAAGCCAAACAAGGGAGCAAAGATGTACAAGGCGACAACATGATTACCAAACGGAAGCCAGATGAGGAACATACTGATGAGGGAAAAATTGAGTGTCAGAATCATGGTATTAAATCTCCCATAACGATCACTGAACCAGCCCGAGAAAGACCGGCCAAAAGCCGAGCCACTGTATTTATATTAATACAGCAAATCCAAAGAGGGGAAGTTGAGCGTACGCATTGATAATGGCAATAATGTTAAAGCTCGTTTGCTGGCTAAATCCTTGACTTACAGCATATGTCGGCAGCAATCCGAATGCTCCAAAGAGCACAAACTCAAAACCTATGGACGACACTTAGTATCCTCCCAGCCTTTCAGCCATGAGGGGCCACTCACACCCAACGCCAATAGTCGCCCAGGAAAACCTCGCATCCCGGAAACACTTCAAATTAATGGAGCCGCCACTAGTCTTCGGCGGCAAACGTCCCTTGACTAACAGATTCCCAATTGACATCAGAATGGCAACCATTAGCGCAACACACCTCATCGACCATTGCCAGCTTAACTTCTCAAAAATCGCTCTCAATGCCAGCGGGAACACCACACCCCCAGCGCTCGAGCCCACAAACGTAATGCCGGAGGCGGCGCCTCGTTTACGCTCGAACCAGTGCGCTATCACGGCAAGAGCGGTGGTGACCAGGAACGCATTAGAAGCGCCGGAGAAAATTCCGTACGCGATCATGAAATGCCAGTACCGCGTGCATTCAGCCATGGCCAGGAGGCTGGCGACGTAGATAACGCTTCCGGACAGGAGAAGCCATCTTGGTCCGTATCTGTCGAAGAGCGGTCCGACTTGGACTCCGAGGAGGAGCGTGAGGAAGATGTTGACGGCGGAGATCCAGCCGATGTCTCCGGTTGAGTACTCCGAAAGCTGGTGCTCTTTCCAGTAGGTCATGAAGAGACCGGCGGAGGAGACCAAGCCCCATGTTCCTGCTATTATGCAGAAGGACCCGAAGACGACGAGCCAGGCGCGGGTACCGCCCTCGGGGAAGGAGTAGTCAGCACGGGAGCGCGAGTCGTGGGAAATTTCTAGAAGCTGTAGATCCCTTATTTGTTTAGAGTCATATGCGGGGTTTGGCTGGGAGGAGTATTCTGGGGACGGCGAGATGGGTAGAGAGTAATCGTTGAAAGTGGGGTCCGTTATACCACGGGCCATTATATCAATAGCGTGCTTCTCAAAGATGGTATGAGAATGCAAATGAGCACTTGAAGCAGGCTACAATGAACGAAAATTTAGTATAAGAGTCGTCCTTCAATGGGCGGCATATGAATGCAAAGAAATGTTCACCGCAACAGAACATCCACCCCCATGTTTGAGGCAGCATTTGAGTCATCCGGCGTTGTCAAGAGAATTGGCATAAGAAATAAGGAAACGGAGTACTTATATGATTTCACGGAATAGTGGTGATATCCGGATCGTGCATGGGGTTTGTTTAAATTGGGCTAGATGCCTGATGCCGTCTACCCTAAGAGCATTGCAAGATTCATCAGTTATCTTGACCATCACATTTGAATGCGGGAAATCGATTGCCGGCATGGTAAGGGAGTGGACAGACATGTGATGTAAAGAAGACAACCACATAAATGCGTAGAGGTCGTTGGAACTAAGAACTGTTACGTACTTGAAAAATGGTGGCTCAATATGGTTATTGCTGAATAGGGCCATGATTCAGGGGCTGAGCTGAACCAACCGAGCCCCTATTTGCTTGTGAGACTGTAAGTAAACAATATTTCTAGAGATAGAAGTCGGTACATCACTAATATCATTATCCTCTTTAGTCTAATTCTTTTCATTCTTGACGCTTTTATATACCTTTATGCCTATTGGTATTCATCAATTCGCTAACAACCAGGTATCGCCACTGTTTGACAGTAACCAAATTATATGTGCAATCCGCAAACACTCTTATGCACTGCGATGACTCCATGACTCCTAGCATTCGTTATCCCTTATGTACAACTCATTAAAGAAGAGTAAAGAGACCACCTCCCATTCCCATGAAGAGAACAACTATCGAGCTGACAACTACCATACTACCGCCCTGAAATGGCCTTGGCCCTCCAACTGCAGCGCCTTTGGTGTTAGTGTTAGCACTCGAGGCGGCCCCAAACCCACTGGCAGCAACCAAGTTGGTGGCTGTTGGATTGTAGGTCGCAGATATAGAGCCTCCATCACCTGTAGCCGTTCCATCGGCGCCAACTTTCGGAATCCCTGTGGCGGTTTGTGTAACAGCAGCTTCATTTGGCGCTGATGTAGCACTAGGAATAGGTGCCCCAACCGAGGCAAATGGTACCACGTTGGAGTCTGTAGAATTGAAGTCGGTCTGGGCAAGGGCGATTCGATTATTTGCCAAGTCGTACACTGCATACGCGGATCGCAGAAATGTATCACCAAACAGGACAGGAAAGTCGCCAGCAGCTTGAATACCGAGCTGGCAGGCGGGCTCCCCATTCGTATATGTCGGAACACGGCCATTAGATAGTACAAGAGGGAGAACAAGGTCGTTTACGGACACCTTAATGGTTGGGCCTCCTGTGCCGCCGAATCCATAATTGAGAGTACCAGAATTCTCACGGAGTGAGCAGGGGACAACTACAGCACCGAGCCGCTCAGATACGGTTGCTCCGAGCTCGTCGAAAACGACTTGGGCGATGTTGTTGGGTAAGAGTGTGATGGTTGTGCCTGAGTCAAGAATTGCAGCCTCGGCATAGTCAGGGGGAGTGAGCTGATCCGTTCCCGAAGACGAGGTCGCTGAGAGGGATGTGAAGGCAACAGTGAAAGAGCTAACGCGACCAGACTGTGTGTCTGGGTATACTTTCACGGAAATAAGGTCGCCAGTATATTTGGCTGTATCGACACCTCCAAATAGAATGTTTCCTTCGCTGGATTCTGTTTCCTGGTCAGAGAAGCTCTGATGAATCTTCAATGCGATACAACTTACGCAAATCGTTAAGCCACAGGCTGTAAGCTTCTGTCTTGATCAGACCCTGGTCGACCATAGCAAAAGGCAGATTGGCGTAGATTATGCCATTCCCAGTAAAAACATTTGCCTCGGAGTTGTTGTAACCAATTCCCATGATGCCAACACCAATTGTTGTATCTAGGGCCAAACCCATCTGAAAGTTGGAAATCGATGCGCCGCCAATAGAAAGTGCATCTGAGAAGTAATCTCCTACTGATCCTGATCCATCCACATATGAGATATTAAACTCGCCCTGGCCAATGTCTTGGAAGGTGGATGAAGCAGCATAGTCGACTTGCAAGATATTAGCTATGATCATTCAAATTTGGATATGAATAACCCACAAGCTCCACCTGGGCACTCGGAGCCTTGTTGCAGCTGACAAAGGCGAGCAGTAGCACTAGGGACCCAAAGATCTGAACTGCCTGTGTCAATCTGCACCTGAAATTCTTGTGGCGGCGTACCGACGCTGATGTTGGCGAAGTATAGGCCGGCCTGTAGCGCATTTCCTAGATCGGCAGTGACAGTATCAGCTTGTCGTGGAAGGAGACGCTCGTGTAATTCTAGAGATCGTGCCTTCAGTTGAGCCTCCTGGGTTGCGGGATCCCGCTTGATATTCCAAAGCAAGGTACCATCAACCTGAGCAGAAACGATCGTGAACGAGATGAGCAGCAGCGACAGTAGTAGTCGCAACGCCATGGTAGAGGAGATGTTGAGGAAGTCGAGTCCAAGGAAAGAAGGAAGGAAAGAAAGAGAAAAAAATTTAAAGGATTGTAGGCAATGCAAAGTCTAGACAATATATGGTAGAGGGAGAGGTGGAGGAGGTGTTGATAGTGGAAGTCTTCTTTTGTGACAGTTACCAATGAGCGAAAGTTGATGACGACGCCTAGAAGGATAGTGACATGGAAGCTTTGAAGCGTAAGTTCTCGGGGCGACCGGCAAGCGCTGGCGGCTTTGACACCGCCTTTGATGGTTGGGTTGGATGGCTTGCGGGCCCCAGACTGGCCATTTCGAGGGCTTTTTATCGTTGTTGTTATTTGTTCCAACAAAAAGATGCGGCACAGGGGAGAAAGGAGTTGTGTTTGGGGGTTCTCGAGTTTGAGAAGGCGCCAAGTCCGGGAATAGACCCATTAAAAGGCTTGTTTCGGAGCCATGCAGCAATCATTTCAGCTCATCATGGTCCTTGCACCACCCCACTGACAGAAGCTTTTTCTTCCTTTTCGTGTTGGTGGTACCACATGCAGTGATGATTCGGGTTGTTGGTCACAGGTGGCGATGCAGAAACGGTCAACGCGTAAGCATCAAAACTACATCACAAATCCCTCGATGCGGTATCCCCACTACGACATCATTCCTGATCACCTGTTTGTTGCCAAGTTCTTACTCAGGCGCGATCGGAGACTTTGGAAGCCCGCTACTGTAACCCCCGCCATTGCCAAGCACTCCGCGCAATTTAGTACGGTCTGGTTACAAGGCAGATGGAGAAAGTTCAATTGCCAAATGGACTTTCAAACAAACACTCTAAATATGGTGCATCGCCGTAACCTATGGTGCTACATGCGCTCCTACATATTAGTCATTGCCTACAAATTAAAGAGTTTGAGGTAAAGGTGGAGTTCTGGCATTGAGGCTTAGCAGCAGCAGCGGCAGATGTGCCACATACTCCGAGTCTCCCAAACAAGACCTCCTGTTTAGGAGTTTCTTTTATGAGCGCTTTTTCCCATTGGTTGATGGAGCCCCATCACGTCTAGGCTGATCGAGTTGGTGCTGTGGCAACCTCGTCACGTGAATATAAGAGACAGCCTTGTACTGGCAGAGCTTCTTATCGGTGCCAAGGTGGGGTGAACAACCTCAACTTCAATTACGCCTTCATCCCCATTCAGCGTCTGAATAGGCATTCACAATAAGCAGCATATCAGGGCTCAGTATATCAAGAAGGCCAAAATGACAACGAGAGAAGCTAGTCATGCTGGCTCTTGGTATTCAAGCCGTTCCTCTACTCTCTCTGCAGAGCTCGACGGATGGCTAGCCCAAGTCCCCAAGTCCATCGATGGAAGGGAGCTGCCAGTCCCCGGCGCACGAGTAATCATTGCGCCGTGAGTGAGCTGGTCCTCTGATAAAACTGCCCGCATAGAGTGTTCTGACAGCAAGAAGACATGCAGGCTACTCCTACTCTGGTCCGGCCGCAGCTTGGGCATACGCATCCCTCGACCTCTCCAATGCGAAACGTGTCTTCCTTCTTGGTCCCTCTCACGTATTATACCTAAGCGGCTGTGCGCTTTCGAAGCATTCGAAATACGCCACACCGCTAGGAGACTTGGTAGTCGATAGGGAGACTGTGAAAGAGTTGAGAGGAACGGGAAAGTTCGACGACATGAGTACGAATACCGACGAGGAAGAACACAGTCTAGAAATGCACCTGCCATACATATACAAGATGCTATCAAGGAGCTTTTCTTCATCTGCGGAGTTCCCACCTCTAGTTCCAATCTTGGTTGGAAGCACAAATGAGGCGGCTGAGAAGTCGTACGGTGAATTACTGGCTCCTTACTTAGCAGATCCTACATCAGTATTTGTCATCTCTTCTGATTTCTGCCATTGGGGCTTGAGATTCAGCTATACCTATTTTCTTCCAGCCGGCAGCACTACAGGCGTCAGCTTGAGCAAGAGAGCTAGTGCACCATCAAATCCAAGCATTCATGAAAGTATTGGCCAGTTGGACCGGCAGGCAATGGATGCTATTGAAAGTGGTAAACATAAGGAATTTCTAAACGAACTGCGGCAGACCGGTAATACAGTTTGTGGCCGCCATCCGATTGGAGTTGTGATGGCCGCTCTCGAGGCGCTCGAGCGCGAAAAGAAAGGTGACTCCGAATCTGGCAAAGGTCGATTCAAGTTTGTGCGGTATGAAAGGAGCAGCGATGTAGAGGATGTGAGCGATAGTTCAGTAAGCTATGCAAGCGCATACGCTGTTCTCTAGAGAAAGGAATTCTACACAGTACCTATAAATATAGTCTAGAGTGAGTTAGCTCAGCAATACTAGAGTGTGCTTTATGGCAGGGTAGAAACTAGATCAGCAACTTACCATATTTACATCAGAAAACCTCAGGTTCGTTCCGGTTTCTTACTCGTTCTTTACCATCCCAAAGTTCCTGCGTACATGCTTAGTTGCAATGTCCTCCTTAAAGAGCAAAATTCTTTTTCGCCTAGAATTTCTTGACGGCTTGTCTCACAACTACTTCAGGGTATATAGCTTCTTTATTCTGTGTATAGGAGGACTTAGTGTAACTATCCAAGCATCCTCATCAGCTTTAACACAACTATATGTTTCAGTTTAAAGCTGCCGTTTAAATGACGAGAAGAAAGTTGGCGTTTGTATGTGCTTTAAAAAGAGCCATGTGATTCTGAGCTGAGCATTGTGCGAGGAATGCGTGAAATCCGGATTTGGAATTGGGGCTTTGGATGGCAGACAGCATTTTAATCGATTAAAAAAAATGGAGAATGGGCATTGAAAGACCTTGCTCATATGCACGGTCGCTGGCCAGCTAAGGCGACGTTTGAAGGTTCCCGGCGGGTTAATACGTACTCACAGGGTCATCGCATATAGCATAATGTGATTTACTGGCGTACATTCTAAGAAACATAATGGTTATAGAGAACTATAGCCGAAGGCTTGAATGGCACGGTGGTAAACCCAACTCTCTCAAAGGCGAAAGTACTTTGTCCCCCTCAATATACAAGCATTTTTAATGAGCCGAACAGTCACTTACTTTAATCAAAATATAGTCAGTTCGGAAGATATCTAAGACTTGTGCGAAGAAACCCTGATTCGCTCTTTCTCCGCTGGGTAGAAGAAGGATATTGAATGTTTCCCTTCTCTTTGTTGTGACTCTCACCTGAACAAAGTTTTGCTCGTTCCGCGTTTCCTAAAGCTGGCTTATGAGACAAGGCTTTTGCTTGAGGCTAGACTAACTTACAGACTGGTCGTTGTGCTATGATCTTAACCCTAACGCTTTCTCCCTTAACCTGCCTCCCTGATATGATTATTAGGTTATGCTAGTTCAGATGCGTTTGTATAAACAAAGTTGTGTGTATACTTCTTTTAGATATGTTTGTTTAAATATGTTCTTTTGACTGAATCTGTTTAGCTGTGCATATTTAGATATAGTTTCTGCAATGACAAATTTTCTTACCTTACTTCATTTCCATGAAAATATGCTCTTCATCATGATTTGTCAGAAACTAAATACACATCTGTGTTTTGATCGTGGCCGTGCTTTAGAGATTTCGAGATCATAGTGCAACTTGGCCAGTACATGGGGAAGTAGCTAATGGCAGTGTCATAGCATGAAATAGTTGGTGTGTGTGGACGTAAAAATACCTGGTTGAGACTTGAATGCTAGTGTTGGTTGATGAACAGTGAATGTCATGAAGCCTCTCTCCCCTTGTTACCTCAGCCCTACAGCCCTACCGTCATGCACGGACCATAATCCTATGTTTTGTGGGGTCATTAAGACGCTATGGCGCACGGACCTTCCGTAAACTAGAAGATGCCTTGTTCGTCTCCAACATCTTGAGGTCTATCTCGATATAGTTTCCATAGGGCGATTTTTGTCATTAAGTATTCTCGGCTGTGGATATTGGGGATCCAAATTCTTGGCGAAGCCTGACCTACGCATTATGGCTCCTCCATCAGTAAGTATGGAGTAGTTCAGCTCTACATCTAGATCCAATTCAAAAGCCAAGTTCGCAGCTGATATTCTCCCACCAGCCTTCTCCTTCTGTTAACGTTAACGAAGGATCTTCTTTACAAGATATTATCTCTGCTTTTGAACCCCTTTTCCCTTCTGGCCACTACACCTATACATACGATAACTCTCGCATTGAGTTCTTCCCACGACCACAGTTCCACAGCCAAAGCCAAGATGAACCGATAGCACTGACCAGAATGTACGAGCAGCAAGAATATCTCGGTGTTTAGGTTAAGGCTGAGCCATATCCAACAACCTCAAGCTATTCTTCTTCGGACCACAGCAATCTTTACACCGTTAGCGGCATTATGGTCTGGACAGATCCAGGCAAAGGGCATCGCTACATTGTGCTTAGTTCGGTTGCCACCGGCGTGCGTACAAGTGACGATGCAACAGTAAGCACAGGGGCGATGTTGGAAAGAGATACAGTCACGAATACTGGAACAGAAATACTGGAACAGAGAGTACTACGCCATTAGGTCTAGACCATCCTTCGACTCAGTCTTGGTATCTCCAGCTTACCCACATTGATGCCCATGACAAAGGAGACCCTGGCCATGTAATTCCTTATGGTCCCTTTACATCTCTGCGCCAATGCATGTCCGATCTTAAGAGCAAGCATCAGAACGAGGATGAGAGTCAGCAATGCTCTCAGGACTCTTCCTCTAATCATGTGCTCGTGGCCTTCGCCCAAAAGCCAACCTCATCCCGATTTCAACCCTCATCCCGATTTCAACCCTCATCCCGATTTCAACCCTCATCCCGATTTCAACCCTCATCCCGATTTCAACCCTCATCCCGATTTCAACCCTCATCCCGATTTCAACCCTCATCCCGATTTCAACCCTCATCCCGATTTCAACCCTCAACACTTCCACCGGGCGATTATCGCGGCTCGTATAACATGCCACCAATAGCCTCGTGTTTCTCCTCGTTTATATCCGACTTGTGTATAGCGTTGACTGACGAGAAGTGGGAGGCGCTTCTCTTCCAAGTGTGAAGAACAGTTGATCGTTTACTTCGTGTCAACACAGCGACTGAACTTATGGCCAAGTGCATCTATGACACCCGGTCAGAATAAACTCTAGAACGACACACGGTGCTCTCTGTGATTGCTCAGCCTTCATCAGAGTCGGCCAGGGACTGCATCTACGCTATTCAACATTGTCTTTGTCTAATGAATCTTCCTGATATTGAAATTGTTATTGTCCGTGGTACTATATGTCGAGCAAATGATTCCACTTTCGATAGCCGCAACTTACAACAGCATGGGATTCAACCGGCTATGAGTGCCTCGCTTTCAATACCTGGAACTAGTGGTGGCTCTCTTGGCGGCTTTGTCTATCTCGAGAACGGTGACGATCGACGGCTATGTGTAATGACAAACCACCACGTGGCTTCAGATAAACCAGATGCTATTCATCTCAATAGCGCAATCTCAGCTTCCGCCCTACTTGAATGCCCTTCCAAAAGGGTTGTTACTAGAAGAGTTGTTAAAACAGAAAAAAAGTGTGAAGGAGCAAAGCAGGACTACGAAGATGCGACAAAGATGAGCTCTAACTATGATGGGCAGACTAAAATTAAACATGTTCAGATTGCCCTTAAGCATTACAATGCCATGAAGCAAAGAGTTACAACGCTGGATTGATTTAAACTTTCTCTCTCCCTTAGGCCATCCAATTCTATCTTCAGGTCTCAAAGCGACGAAGAATGAGAAACTTGCTAAGGAGCCTTGGGATAACCAGCCTTGGAAGTCGGAAATGGACTGGGCATTCGTCGAGGTTGATCCGGGAAGAATCAAGACGTTTCCTTACAATACTGTAAGTTGAGATTACCGTATAACAGCATTTTCCGATGCTTTATTTTAAGACTCATATTTCGTTTTAGGCGCCCACCAATCTTGATGGTTCATTTAAGGCGACAAACACTTGTCTAGAAAATGGAAAACTTGCTTTCGGAACCCTCCGGCCCCGTAATATGAAATTGAACGCGAATGGTATGCGCGTTGCGCGATTCACTCGCTTTGGCAAGGCAACGTATGAATCAGTTGGTGAGCGTCGAGCTCGTCTGTCTTGGTTCACAAGTGAAAGCGAAGGCAGCCACGGACAGGGCTACATTGCGCACATTGTCCCACATGACCCTCGTGAAGTGCCGTTCGGTGGTGGAGGCGATTCCGGGTCTTGGGTCCTAAACGCTGGTGGTCGAGCGGTAGGCTCGTACTTTGCTTACAGCAGCGGAAACGTTCCTCTTCGTAGTTACATCATCGATATGGAAGAGATCTTAAGTGATATTGAGAAGACGACAAATTGGAAGGTCTCCATTGCAAATCGGCCTTCAGAAAGAACTTTCTGATATCTATATTTCCTACGCAATAGTGGCATTAATTGTTCCATCCGGTCAGCCCATTGTCACTCTTATGTACAAAGTTCGCACTTCCAAAGTTTGGCATTCAAACACATGCCGGGAAATTGTAAGATTAGATGGACGGGCTATAAGCGGATAGATGATAGAGAAACCTACAACTACGTGGCTCAACCGGAGTATGATTTGCACTTCCGAGAGCAGATGGTTTTTCGTTTCGTGGTTAAGCGTTAATAGAACATGTATTTAGAAGATACCCCCTAGAGCCCCAATAATAGATGCGTTGGATTTTAATTTTCACTTTCCTTCAATATTCAATTTACTAAATTTCTGCTGTAGTTCTTATGTCTTGATCAGATTACTTTTCATAATCGCCTGCCTCCTGTGATGTACAGCACCCGTCCTTCCAATGCACTAGAGATATCTATTGTTTATTTAACCGGAGTATCATTTTCAAAGTTTTTTTTAATAAACCAAACATTCCTTTCACCATTTCACTTCTTCTCCAGGCTGCGAATCAAAGACTTAGAATTCATAGCACCTCCAAGAAATGCCCGAGACATCAACTGTTATTAAGATATATTCGGTAGATCTACTCGCCCTAACGTGCTTCTGTATCGCCTGATGAGAGTCACAAACTCCGCAGCTGTTGTCAGCGTTGATCAGGAATGGATATCCACGGAAGAAGAAGCCCGCTTGAGGCCTCCAGCGCCCCGGAGAAAGCTCTATACCCGAGCCTCTAAGCTCAAAAGGAGGCGCGGAAATAGTGAAGCTTTCAAGAGTATTGATAGCAAGGTTCGGCGTCAAGGATTTAGACGAGTCAGTAGACAGTTTTCACCCAAAATGATCGTCCATGATTTATAGGGGTTGGAGAGTTATCTCGGAGAGGTGATACGTGTATTTAACGAAAGATCTGTACCTTCACTTAAGAGAAGCTCAGAATCTGCAAGTCAGCGTGAGACATCAGATGTATTTGCCTTGCTTAAGCTCACTTTTCGACATTGAAGGTCACGTCACCTTTAGTCTGCCATCGTTGGCTCGTTTTCCTTGGACTCTAATATCTTCAACTTAGATTTCAGCCAGCGGAATTTTGTGACCATTGTAGGAGGACGCGATCGCGATCTTGGTGGGAAAAGGTATATCATTCCGTATGTTCCCTATGGTGGTAACTATATAAGGGTGTAAGCGTATATATGTGAGGCAGGAGCGTCCCTACAGCCATCTTAACAGGAGAACTAGATCCAAACAAAGACCGCTCCGAGACCAACAACTTAAGAGGTTTGAAAATTTCAGTCGATGTTTATCAAGGGATATGGATGTTGTTGTTTGGATGCCTTCCTAATATATATTCTACGCCTGCTGCTCGATTTAGAGCACTGAATCACTTGGCCGCGCCTTACATTCACTTTTTTGAGGGATTGAAAGCTTCGTGTCGCCTCTGCACAGTAATATTCGAGATTACAACTATCGCTGACTCCAATAAATATCAGATCATCCAGCAACAGCCTCGAGGTTTGACGGCAAGCATATTGATACTTCGTATAAAGCACGTTACTAACCCGCCATATAGAATTTGCTCGTCTCTCGCATTACTCTCGTTGAAATCTCTAACTAAGATCTTTATTTCATCTTGGGAGGTCATCAGCCCAAAAAGACTGGTTATATTTTGCAACCAACGAGAATCATCCAAGGTAGCTTCCTCAAGCACGATGGTGCTTTCCTTGCTTCGAAGTGCTGACCTTAAAGGCAGGCTCTCTTCATCCATCATTGAAGGCAATCTTTCAAGTTCAACAAGATGTCGCCCGAGCCTCTCACGACACAACAGCTAGTTGACGAAATCACGTCGCGCATCAAAGACGCCTTGAATCCTTACAATATTAGTCACGAGTTGTTTGGCGAGGAGGCAATCTCTCGAGCATTGAGAACGGAGCGAGGCGGCCATATGTCCGTTTCTGAAGCCTGGTATGGGGAGCATGGAAACATGCAGAAAGCAGATCAAGCCGTTATGCTCATTGGATACGAAATCACCCTTGCCCAACTCCTCGTCGCCGAAGCTTGGGTCAAAAACGAGCTGATCTCTCGAGGGCTTCTCGGCGCCTCCACATCAACACATCAGGGCCAGCTTGCAATCTCGCCGCTGGTCCAGGAATCCGAGGCTAGATTCCCGTGGCTGGTCAAGACGGAGACCGCTGACGGTATCCAGATCCCGCTCTTATGGAAGAGAGCCTTGTGTATTTTTTGGGTGGATCGACTGATTGGAGAGGCGAAGGAGAAACCGGTCAAGAAATCAGGTTCTCCGTCAGCATTAACAGAGCTAGGTCTATTGAAGAGAGGTAGGGATGATGACGAAGGAAATGCACACGCTGCAAAAAAAGGAAAGCCTACCCTGGCCGAAGAGTACTTCCTAATCCGAGATGAGATCCGGCTAGGCCCTACGTTCTGGGTCCGCATCGCGTTCAAAGATGTCCTCCAAGATAGCGAGACAGATCCCGTTATCGACAACGTGAGCTTTTCCAAGCTCAAAGGGGCCATCTTCAGAAAATCTAATCCGTTCGGGATCAACGGCACGCCTCAACAACATGACCTCTTCTCGACACAGAACGACCTACCTATCACGGGTAACGAGAAGCTTCGTGATGCAGTCAGAAAGATGCAACGCTTGTCCTCCTCTCGCATGTTCGAGTTTGAAATCCGCTAGAACAATCCCTCCTGCTTGTAAGTCGAAACCCCTTTGTCGGACGTAAATCCGGAATACATATGACCGACATGAGCATCGTTGCACAGTGGAGGGAATTGCATTTCAGGCGGAAAGCAGGACGAGTGGAGGTTATGGCGATCAGAAAACCGGGTAGGCTGTCGGACAACGAGGATTTCTAGCTTACCTGTTCGAGAGATCTGATCTGGTGTACCTTTCAAGGAATCAAATTACGGGCGTAGAGAGGATAGTAGGAGCATTCTCTGGTATAACATTGCGTATTAAATCGAAAGGATTTTTCATGTTTGTCTGCGCAACATTCGGAACCAGCAACCGATTCCCACGTGTCATCTGATATGCTTGTTGCCGTACCTGTATGGCCCCTCTTGCTCTGCCCAACATGAAGCGATACACAGGAAAAGTCACTCGGCCAGAACGCAGCATTCCATAAAATTCGTTATCTAATTATGCTGTGTTATGCTAGACCTAATCTACAGCGATGCTTTATGCAGGCAGATCGATACTACATGCCAACGTGTGTACCCATGCCACAAAATAGACGCCTAATTCCGGCCCACCCCAATCCGAATCCTCCGTTTTTATGTCCAAAAACCGTGTACCGGGAATTAAAAAAAAGTAATATATTCTAGAAGTGAAAAAAAAAGTTGTTACAAGAAAAGCACGGCCAAGGCACCAGCTGCAGCGGCGAAGCTACCGGAGATGCGGCCAGCTCCACCGGTGATCTGGGATGGAACGGGGTGGTTGGCACGGTGCCGTTGCTGACTCGAGATGGCGTTGGTGCAACGGTGTAGGTGCTGAAGGCGGGGTAGGTGGAAACGCCCGCTGGGTAAGAAGTTTGGATGCTGACGGGGGAGCTGGGGACGCCGTGGGCGGACGAGCTTGGGACCGGTGCAGCTGGGTAGGTGGGAACACCCGGTGCGGAAGGGCTTGGGACAGGAGCCACTGGGTAGCTAGGAACCCCAACCGCTGAAGAGCTTGGGACGGGAGCGACTGGATAGGTAGGGACGGTCACTGGGTAGCTGGTGACAACTGGGTAACTTGTAACTGTCACAGGTCCGACGGGGCTAGGCAGGAGATTAGTAAAAGTTTGAAAAAAAAAAGGGTTTATGCACATATTTATTGCAGTGGATGGGTGTACATACCATTTTGTCACTCCTGGCTTGCAAGCAGCTGTTACGGTGGTGGTTGCGTAAATGGTGGATGTGGCGTAAGAGGTTGAGTAAGTTTGCGTCACTGGGCAGACGGTAGTGCCAATGACGACAGTCTCGGTTGTGAGATATGTGCTGTGGCCACCAGCCGGGCAGTTCGTGACAGTTGGTGCGCAGCCGGTAACGGTGTGGACGACCGTGGTGGAAATGGTGGACGTGGTGTACGAGCTTGGAACGTAGGTGGGTGGAGTTCCTGCCGCAGAGGAAGATGGGACGGCCGGAGGCGTTGTTGGGACGTGAGTGCACTTGTTGCATGTGGTGTGCGTGGACGTGATGACAACGGTGGAAACAGTGGTTCCGATCTCGATGCTGGTGGTTCCCTCAGAAGTGTGGGTCAAAGTCACGGGGCAGAAGGTGGTAGTGGTGTCTGTAATCACGGTGACGGTGACATCCTCAGGTGGAGTGTAAGTATATGAGATGGGAGGAACTGTAGTTTTAGTGGTTGATCCTTGAGCGGTAGAGGTAACGGATGTCGTTGGGACTTCATAGCTGCTAGTGTGGCTTGGTGTCTCCGAAGGTACATATGAGCTCGGGGTGTAGCTAGGAGTCTCTGAAGGAACGTAAGAGCTTGGAGTATAACTTGGAGTCTCGGTGCCGGAAGTCGATCCCTCATGTGTGGAACTTGGGGTTTCGCTTGGAACATATGAGCTAGGTGTGTAGCTTGGTGTCTCTGAAGGGACATATGAGCTGGGTGTATAGCTTGGAGTCTCGCTTGGGACGTAGGAGCTAGGGGTATAGCTTGGGGTCTCCGTGCTGGAAGTTGATCCTTCGTGAGTCGAACTGGGAGTTTCGCTAGGAACGTAGCTGCTAGGTGTGTAGCTTGGTGTGTAGCTAGGGGTCTCACTTGGTGTGTAGCTTGGTGTGTAGCTTGGTGTGTAGCTCGGTGTGTAGCTAGGGGTCTCGCTTGGAGTGTAGCTGGGGGTCTCGCTGGGGACATAAGAGCTGGGAGTGTAGCTTGGGGTTGAAGTTGGAGCAGATGCGCTCGATGTATGTGTCAACGTATATGTAATACATGAACAAGCGGAGCTGACCGCAGCAACATTGCCGTCGCAGTTATTGAAGTTGGTAGGAATCGCCGACGGGGCAGTGGTGGTTCCGGAAAGGAAATCTACGCAAAATCCATTGGCCTCATCCTTGAATCGATCGTCAATCAGATTTCTGTAGCAGTTGTCTGATTCCTAAAAGATAGTTAGATCTGTGAAATCCCCATGCCAGGTACACAAGGAGAGGAACTTACGCAGTTCGGATACTCGTTTGCAGAGACGACGCCGAAGGCAATGGCGGCCAAAGACAGGTATTGAGCGAGCATATTGGCTAACGAAAGTCTGTGTTTGTTGATAACGACAGTATGTAATTCCAGCAAATTTGCGAACAGCGAGTGACTAAATAGTAAACAGTTCAATAAACCGATACTATTTTGAGCTGAATGTAAGAGAGAAAAAGACAGTAAGAGGGAAGAGAAAGGGAAGCCTTTAAACTTGCACACACAAAGCAAAAACACAGATGACAAAGGGTGGTGAGTCTCGTATTTCTATGGTAATGACCACATCAACCCTCCCCCCTATTACGAGGATATCCATGGTGGATGGGCTATTTGGGTTTAGCGATCAAGAAAAAACGGCGCCAGAAAATGCCGCCCGAAAAAGTCAGAAAAGATGGGGCTGGATGGGGTTTGCCAAGTGCTAAGCCGGATAATTTCTGGGGCTGATGAGACATGATTGGATCACTTGCCCAGACGATCGCCCATCGATTGGCTATCCTTGCGGCGATACGGATGGAGCCTCAGGTACAGATGCATCATTCAGGGTAGAGAGATGGGCGATGCGAGAAGAGATTTTTAGCATCTGAACTGGTTTGCCATCCAACCTCCAGCCCCCCAACCCCCTGTTGCCGCTGGCTTGACTGGAGGAGAAGGTCCGTTTTGTTGACCCCCCCATCAATCGAATGTAACTACAGCACTTACTGTAACTGGGCAACCTGTTAATTGTGCTGTGCTGTATTGTACCGTACATTACCTGAATTGACGTAGCGCCCACTCAGATCTCAACCAACCCCTCCCGCTCCCCAGCCATATCAAAATCAAGCACTTTTTAAGTGGATTTAGGCGTCCATCTCACCAATCATAATACCAAAAATCAGGCACTACACCCAGGAGAAATTACAGGATCAGAACGCCGCCACCATGTCACTGCTCCATCAGGTACCAGGGAAGGAACGAATCGATAAATCGGGAGGATACAAAAATAGCCTCTAGCCATGCCCTTGTGGAGTTACTGCACTGTACAAAGTACATCATCCATCGGATGTCGTGGTGCGGAACGGTTGTTGCCAGCACATCTTTGCTCCGTGACTTCCGTACGATCATGGTCGTGAGGTTGGGGTTCTAACCTTCTATACGAGTACTTAATAAGGCAATCGAAGTGCCCACAATGATTTCATGGACGACCTGGACGGGTGCATCGGCATCGAGCCCCCAGCCTTCTGGGAAAAACACTTTTCTCCTTGACCAAAAAGCGACTATGACTACTCGAACTGCAAGTGGCTTCACCTGCCTGTTGATTCGTTCCAGCATATACCCTCTCGGATGGTGGGAAATGTCCGCGCAACGTGGTTGCGGCGTCGAACGAAGAATAATAGAACAAGGTAGTTTTGGTGATACGGTGCAAATGAAACAACCCATCGTGACTTGCACGTTGTAACTCGATGTGCCACGCTTGTGTGCAATGTATACGAATATTGTGCAACCTGTGGGGAGCATGGGACGTCGTCACCCTCTAAGGATTTCATAGTAAAATAATCCGAAAGACAACCTGAAGTGGGTGCAGAACTATGATAAACTTTCAAGGAAGTTTCGGAAACCCTAAAGCCATTCAGCTATGATCACGTGAGTGGCCAAAGGAGCGAAGAAATCCTAAGGGATCAAGTCATCTGGTCTAGATGAGTCGATGCTTTGGGTCCGTCTTACGAGAACTTGAAAGTCATGTGAGCAATTAATTGGTGATAGGTAAGAGAAGAGGATTCAGGATCATTTTGGTATGAAGATATATATACTACTCCTGATCCTCATTCTGGGGGATCTGCATCTTCCCCAGAAAACCTTAGCAACAATGTCACGTACGAATTACTCAGCTCAGCCTTCAAGTGAGAACTCGGGTCTCCTGTCCCCGAGAGAAATCACCGAATTCATCGACAAACAACAGGTGGTCCTGATCCGGAATCTTGCTCAGCAAAAGAAGTTCTTGAAAGCATTGATCAGCGGACGCGAGACGGAGCTGAGACTCCTGTCGAGTATGACCGTGGCCAAGGGGTTGCTGAAGAGCGAGGAAAACCTTAAGGCCGAAATTCGAATCCTGAGAAGACGCCTTTTGATGGTGGAGAGCAAGCAGCGAGAATTAAGACGATACGATGCAAACGCAAGTGCCAATATCATGGAGAGGGGCAGGCCTGGCATCTCGCGGAACTTCTCGCGGAAGCTTGAAGCGGCTGAATTTTGAAGCGATTAGGGCACATGGCGAAGAGTAAAGGGGGGAAGTAGGATTCTGGCGGTTTAAGCGCAGCAGCGTCGTCAACCTTGGACTAGCAAGCTATAAAGGGATGAGGTATACGATGCATAACCAGATGATGCACGATGGGGACTGATTGCTACCATTAGGCAAGCACAGTTGTACATGAAGCAGACATGAGAAGAACAAGAAGATATCGTGTTGGTGGGAATGCTGGTCATGCAATAGGCGAGGAATGTTGATGGCGACGATGCTAGGCAATCAGCCGGCCATGGGACGAGGTCTTATTGTAGGGCTTACAATCGTAAATTTGGAATGAAAGAAGTCTAAAGCAACTATGTTCTAATTGTAGGACAATTGAACATCTCTTCCTTGTGAGACATTCTTGCCCATAAGATAGCTTGAGGGTATAAGCAAAAACTAGACTGAAACCGGAAGTGTTCTCGTGGGGAGTAAGACAAAGGGCGGTTATGATATTATGCTGCAAGTCGATAAGATGTGGTATATATGAAGATTAGCCATGAAAGAAGCCTTTATAAAGTAGGTGCAGCTTGGCGTTGAAAAGCATATTGGGGTAATTGTTACCTGTCCGCGGCAGAATTTGAAACTCGGAATTATACTTCCAATCAATGTCTGTAAATATTTCAAGTATCGTGCCAAGTTGAGATAAATTCAATTCACGTTATTCTGACTGGAACCAGCTCAACGTCATCAGCACCATATCCACGAACCCCCCATTTCCAGTTTAGAGCGAGCTTTTCGGAATAACCAATCATTCCACGGCCGCAGGAGTCCCATCCACTTTGTTAAGGAGTAAAGGTTGATGACGAGTGTCAAAATCACGCGTATAACCTCTTCAGAGTGACGTTTTGGTCGTTCCTCACTTCAGGGAATAGGTTCTGTTTGTCTCCACGCATAGCATAGGAAGTGAAGCTCCAGCGAAAAGATGGAAAGGCCAGTAGACTATTGAGGTAAAATCATCAACGCTGTGTCTCCACAGGTCCCTTGGAAGCATTGCTTTTAAGATAGACTTCGATTTAGAGGGATCTCTGCGCCAATCAACAAACGACAATCTAAATATTTGCGCAAAAAGTTCTCGGGGAAAATTAGCACTTTCAGGCGAAGCAGTGGTTGCAAGCGCTAAGGCAATTTGGGTCTAGGTCTGTGATATAACTATTATTCTTTGTAAGCATACTACATTGCGTCTAAACCGATATATAGTAAGAGCCAACATGTATCAACGGTCCCCATAGATTATTAACATGTATATTCACTAGACATTCAAAGATCAGAAACACTCCAGACTCACATTAGCTGGCGTTCGGCATTAGGAATGTTTACTTGAACTGGTCGGATAGTACGCTAGTGAGATGTCAGACGTCAACTTCCAAGCCATCCAGGTCTCTATGTGGCAGCTCGTATGCGCCGCGTTAGAGTATGTGGGACTTCTGACTTGAATTTTGAAGAATGTAGTTAAGGCCATGGCCAAAATAAGAATTCAAGATAAATGAGAAAATTGTTTTAGAATACCGAACTGTGGTAAATATATCCAGTCTGCGGCACAATCCCTATCAATAAACAACAATTTCACTGCACATCGAGAGAAAGGCAAAATGAAATGCAGCATACAGGTATAAGGAGTTCGTGATAAAACTCACGAGCATTCAAAGGACCTTTGGCTAGTCGACGGGTCCCACCGGGTGAGTCTCTGTTAACGCTGCCGTTATTTCGATCATCAATGAGAACTTTGATTGATAATACCTGGCGTGCTGCTGGTCCTCTCAAATTATCCATATTTGCCAGCCCAAAAAATCAGAGAGCTGCTTGGATCGGTGACGGTATCGATAAATATCGTCTATGCATCTGTTGATCACAAAGGATTTGATTACATCTTGCCTAGTTTGTCGTTCACTAAATCCCGGCTTCCATACAAATGTATACTGTTTAAACAGATCAAGTCCACGAGATTGCTCAATTGAGAGGCAGGTACTGCTCTATCGCCAAGGATGTCAGATTCCAAGTAATATTGATATCCACCCACGAGATACTGAAGCGAAAACGTCGAAAATATAGCTCTATCTCCTTGGGTTCACTTTTTGTGCCACACATTCGCAGAATTCACACCTCAAATGGCCGCAGGTGCCACTAAGTGCATAGCCTATACAACTATCGTTGTTCTTAGTATTCATACCATCAAACCCACATTGACAATGAATATTTGTGTCAGCCTCAGATGTAACACTTGGAAGGAGATCAATTACGCAGCACCAGATGTGAATATACTCGGTATGCTTTCTTTTACCATTTTGGGCTTTTGAAGAGGATTGACCGTTGGAAGAACGGCTAGCCTGTGTTTACGATGTCAGCAGTCTGAGGCTATCTTCAAGGCTTATACATGACGCTTCATATGTATGATCGGGCGGGACGAAAATTGACATGGGGCATATGAAAGACAATACAATACCATTTTTGACTGAACAGATTCGGAGAGTAACGAGTACACTAAGAGGATTTCAACACGTTGGAGGAGCGTCTCAACACCTTGGTCAGGGCAATTTCGGTTGCAGAAGATGCGGTAGTGTGTGGATAGATGCTCCGTTTTGTTATATTATGATGTTAGGGGAGAGAGAGTTAAGAGCAACAAGAGGTTGTGAGATATAACGTCCACAACGCCGCTCATGGCTGGTTCAGGTGACCATTCTGTGTCGCAACTGATCGCTTCAGCCGAATTTATGTTATCAGCCCTACAGCGCTCGAATGCACCTTTTGAATTGAGTGGATGGACTCTAGAAAGGTACTTTTATGCCCACCTTCCAGTGCCACGTATATCAGGGACTTGAAGGTGCTGTTGTGGGTTCATTCCTGTAAAGGTTATTAATAGTACTGTTACGACGCAATTAAACTGGGCTGAACTCTGTGATTGGGCCACAGATGCTGGCATCAGCTATCATATACAAGAAAACAATTGGTATTCTAGAAACAATATTCTATAAAACCGTTGAATCTGGATTTTATTTAAATTCTGTTTTTAAAATTTTAGGGGCAGTATTAGTTTTAGAAAGAACCCCTCCCGTTCTCTGGTAGTTGGCTGACCTAACATCAAAATGTAATTCCTTTGCCTGCAGTAAACCCTGAGGATAAAATAAGGATTTCACCATCAACAAATCGCGTCCCCCATCAAGCTTTGTACTAAAGTCTCGTGCAGTCAACTCAGGGTAGTTTTTATTAGATTTAGATTTGATCTCATGACACTGCCAACACTATGGGACAGGGACAGTCAGGGGAAAGCGACCGGACGGTTACAACGGAGGAACTACGACATGGCCTGGTACTTTATTCATCCCACATCATCCACAGCTTCCACTGACCACCACAGGTTCATAAGTTTACACAAAGATGCTTCGGACCTCTCGAGCTTTACTCCTTCAGAGATGTCTTCCATGGCCTCGCAGACAAGCAAGCGGATATTGCTTATCTCAAAGAGGATACCATAGCGCGATTTCTTGAAATCCCGGACATACTTGGTGCATCTTCGATAATATTCCAAATGGTCTCATATCTAGGAGCTTTTCCGTTTGGGCAAGACGCGCCGATCGTGCTAGGATTCGAGCAGATGGTGATGGTAGTTGTTATCATGACCGAAAGATACAAAAGAGTCCTACAGAAGGGCAACAGCGATAGAACGAGGCTCTTCTTTAGAAGCCTCGCTGTATATGACCGCACCGCTTCACATCACGAGATACCTACCTCAAAAGCGGAAAGGCTAGAAGTGGTCAAAGGACACAGTGCCCCTCGGAACTATGTCGCAGGATTTGCCGTTGATGAAGCGATAGAAGACTATGAGGAAGACGACAATGATGATCTCGCGTTGGCAGCACTGGAGTCCCTTGATGCTATCAATGTCTTTAGGCACGGTGATGCTCCAATCGCGCAATCCTCAATACCGTCTGACAACCTCAAAAAGTTGATTATGCTTCTTCTATTGGTTGCACCGTTAGGCAGTCAGGAGAGCTTAGCGCGATATTCCGAAAGGTTGGTCGGTGATCAACTAGAAAGTCTGAGAAGAACAGCAGACAATATCCTCGCAGCATTTGTGAACGTGGAAAAGTTTCCCGGCGTTAAAATTTTACAGTTCAGTACAGTTATACCAATTTCTCTACCATTTCTGTTTAATGGCTTCAATCCGTTGTTTGAGCATTTCCTTTTTTCCAAAGCACTCGATTTCACCAAGAGGAAAGACTCATCCGCTCCGCCGGTCGACGCAATAGTCGCGCCACCACTTCTTCCAGATTCTGGGGACATTCTAGATCTGAATGTATTGTCACAATTATCCTTCTTTCTCCCCGGAAACACTCTCTTTCGGCGTCTAAGACTGCTCTATTCAGGTGGGGATGCCGGATTTTCCATGGGTAGTTTTGAGACTAAGGTCTTCAATTGGAGAGCTCCAACAATTCTGTTAGTCTCTGGCAACAGAATCTCAGACCCCCAGAAGGTGGCCAAGAGCGCGCATTCTCAGACACCTTACCACCAAAGAGATTTCCAGATGGTAACCCATCGTCACATATGGTATTTGGTGTATATCTCTCTCAACCGTGGCGACAAACACACAAAGATTGTTTTGGAGACAACAACACGTTGCTGTTCCAACTCGAACCTGTACATGAAGTCTTCCACGCATCAACCCTTAACACTGACTACGTCTCCTTCACTAAGTCACCAGTTCCTCACCCAGGAATAGCCTTTGGCTCTCCACATCCCAAGGCGAAAGCCACAGCGGGTCTGGCACAGCACGTCAATCTCGGCGCCGTTTCACTCATGCTTGATTCTAGTTTCGAGTTTGGTGTATTCACGCATAACTACACAAGTGGTGGCGGGGCATTTCACAATAGCCAGACGAGAAAAAGAGACTGGCAGGATCGCTTTGAGGTGGAGAGCCTAGAGGTTTGGGGCTGTGGAGGCGACGCGGAGGCGGAAGAACAGCGGAAACGCTGGGCATGGGAAGAAAAAGAGGCAGAAGCTAGACGGAAAATCAATTTGGGGACAGGTGATATTGAAGTGGACAGAGCATTGTTGGAGATGGCAGGAATCATCGGGGGAAATAGAAGTGGAGGGTCCATGAATTAAACGATGTGAACATGAAGACTAGTATTATAACGGATTATGGAGTTCTTGGGCAATACGGAGCATCGGCGGGAGTATGGATAGATAAGCTCATATTATTGTAGACTGGATAGCTCGATGTCCGGAAAGACGTTTCTGAGTTCGTCGTTTTGTAGCCTGAACCTGGTCCCATCATGATCTCTTCCACTACCCAGCTTCTTGGCATCTACAACAACTACAGAGGACGTCTACATAGTCTCAACTTTTGTTTAACATGCATTGGAAGCCGAGGCTCCTTCGATATTCTATATTTAAATCCATTGGCCATCGACAAGAATATCTTGGCCACACCGTCATGTATTTATATACGTATTCTCCATTCTTTGCGCGCTTGGCTGTTTCTGATTGTGTGATGTTCACGATGGGTGTTTCGACGATGGTTGGTCATTCTTTGCCCTCGGCGGATGACATTTGATGTTATGTGTTATTGTGGATGCTCATATTGCGGAAGAAAACAATTGTCTCTTCTACCTTGAAGCATACGTCTCTCTTATTTGTGTCGTCAATGAAACTCTCTTGTTCGCGGATCACCTCTCTGTGTTCAAGCAAAAAGTATGGTTTACGGCCGAGCTGGACGAATTTTTAAAATCTTGAATATACCAAACTCTGTCTAAATCACTAAGACAAATATAGAATTGATTGTACATATATAAAAGAGATTATTGACACAGCTTAGTTGAGATATTTACAATTCCACACATAATAGTGTACAGTCCACCATACAAATAATGTGTACAATCCTCCAGGTGCCTAATATGCCTGAACGCCTAGTGCCTTTGCCTAACTCCCGAGGATGCTGATGCGGATTTTATTTCTTCCCCCAAATTAAACATTGCACTGATGCTAATATTCCACTGCTCTTTTGTCCCGGATCGCTCGGTGGAGGAGCCAGAGCTGGCGTGGGTTCTGACTTGCTATCTTTCCCAATGGCCTTCTCCGCCGCAGCTTTTGATTCCTCCACTGCCTTCCTGACAGCAGCCCTTGTTTCTCCATCCTTCAATTCTGTCATAATCCCTTTCTCACCTCTTGCCCGCCTTCTCTTCATAGCCTCCCGTAACTGCCGTTCCTCCTCATCTCTGGCCTCTAACTCTCGAATCCATGCTTCTTGCTTCTCTTTAGCCTTCTTCTCTTCCAGCAGACCCTCAAACACTTTTCTCTTCTCCCGATCTGATTGCCAATACATGCTACCTGCCAGCATAGCTACTATGGTGAAACCTTGGGCGAGGATACGGGCGCGGAACATGCGCTGAGTGCGATTATGGTCGCCGGCGCGAATAGATTTTGTGGCGCCATAGAGAGCAGCACAAGTAAGAGCGACTCCGATTGGAATAAGCGGCTCCTCACGTATGCGGCGGGTGAGCTTCTGCCAGCGATTCTCCTCATAAAATTCGCTGTAAAAGGGTTAGCATCAGTGGTATGATCTTATTTAATTTTTTTGGAGAAATTTGTTTGATAGGCAAAGACATACGTGTCCCCGTCAAAGGATGATGGTAGTGGTGAAGACATCTTGAAACTATATTATTCGAAAATCGCGATTTTGAAACGGACAAGAAGTGATTGACAACTACATATCTTGCGGGTGTTGATGCGTACGAAGCTCAAGTGGTGAGGTAAACGACGGCATCAAGGGCAGGTACATCCGAGCAGGGTGATCCCTGTCAAAATTTCACAGAGCAAAAGACCCCACCACGCCTTGGGAAGTATAAGAGTCAGAGTTCATCCAAATTGCTAAAACATCGAGCAGCAATTGGCGTCGTTAACAAGATGCCAGACATGGAGAATGGTACATATGCCAATGGCACTTCTTCTCGGCCTAGAACACCAAGTTTGAAACTCAATTCCTTGTCTTTAACAGAGTACTCCAGTAACCCTTCACCGCCGAGCTCAACTCCGAAGCGCAAAATTCAAAACATAGTTCCTGAGGAGGACTTACTGCCAACTGGCTATCCCGACGTATAGAAATCTTTATGTCTCAAAAAAGCTTCTGCTAACACAGCCAGTATCTGAAACTCATCTTGAGTTCTCGCGTCTACGATGTGGTGGACGAAACTCCTTTGACTCATGCAGTCAACTTAAGCAATAGGTTAGAATGCAAGGTGTTATTGAAGAGAGAGGATCTTCAGCCAGTGTTCAGCTTCAAGTTGAGGGGCGCATACAATAAGATGGCACATCTGGACCCAAAGAAGTGCTGGAAAGGTGTTATTGCGTGCTCTGCGGGGAACCATGCGCAAGGAGTGGCATATTCAGCTCGCAAGCTCAAGATACCTGCGACTATTGTCATGCCAGAAGGTACACCAAGTATCAAACACCATAACGTTAGCCGACTAGGGGGTTCTGTTGTACTACATGGTGCGGACTTTGACGCTGCGAAAGACGAGTGCGGAAGATTAGAGAAGGTACACGACCTAACGAATATCCCACCGTTTGACGATCCTTATGTTATTGCTGGTCAAGGAACTATTGGGTTAGAAATATCTCGACAAGCCAATCTCAAAAATGTTGAAGCTATATTCTGTTGTGTCGGAGGTGGTGGGCTTATTGCCGGTATCGGAGTTTTCATCAAACGCATCGCACCACACGTCAAGATCATCGGGGTCGAAACATATGATGCGAATGCTATGACTCAGTCTCTAGCTAAGGGATCCAGGGTATTGTTGAAGGATGTTGGACTATTCGCTGATGGAGCAGCTGTCAAAACAACTGGTGTAGAGACTTTCAGAATCTGTCAAGAAGTAGTTGATGAGATGGTCCAGGTTACCACCGACGAAACGTGTGCAGCTATTGACGATATCTTTGGTGATACACGGTCCATCGTCGAGCCAGCTGGAGCTCTTGCATTAGCTGGTCTCAAGAAATGGGTTGCAGCGAATCCTTCTCCAAACACAAAACGCAACTTGGTAGCCATTGCTTCGGGCGCGAACATGAACTTCGACCGGTTACGGTTTGTGGCTGAGCGCGCTGCTCTTGGACAGAGGAAGGAAGCATTATTTGCGGTGACCATTCCGGAAAGGCCGGGGGCTTTCTTTGAGCTTATTAAGACTGTGCTTCCCCACAACTGCACGGAGTTTTCTTACAGATATGCTACTAATGCTGTGGCTAATGTGCTCATTGGAGTATCACTGACGTCTCCAGCTTCTCAACGCGAAGAAGAGCTTGCTTCTCTACTGAACCGTATTTCCAATGAAGGCATGGCAGTTACTGATCTTTCAGGAGATGAGCTTGCCAAATCTCATATACGATACATGGTTGGGGGTCGCTCAGATGTAGCGAATGAACGATTATATATGTTCAGCTTCCCTGAACGGCCTGGCGCGTTGGAGAAGTTCCTTACTACTCTAAGACCCAGATACAACATTTCCTTGTTCCAATACCGAAACGCAGGATCAGACATCGGAAAAGTTCTCACGGGAATACTATGCCCAGATGAGGAGCTGAAGGAGCTTGAGAGTTTCCTTAACCGCATTGGGTATCCATGGGAAGATTGCACAAAATCAAAAGTCTTCGACACATTCTTGAGGTCTTGAGATTAAATCTCTGTATATATTGACATGGGAGTTCGCGTTATTTTAAAAGGGACATTCGCTCGGCTTCAAAGACAGTAGCAAGGAGTTGGTGGTCTTATTTAGTGTATAGACAATATGATAGGCATAAAGTGGTGCAAAAATGCAAAATATTTAGCCTCGTAATACGAAAAGTCTCAAACCTTTAACTTAAATATCAACTTTCGTCAAAGCATCTGAACTAGAGGTCAAACTTTCCGATGTCAGTTTACGATTAGAGAAAGCACAGCCATAACCCTCAGTTCACACCCGGCTATGAAGTATGCTATTTCAATGTGTTCAGCTCATGGCACTGATGCCATACGCTCTTTAAACTTGGATTACAACTTAGAAGAGTATAACAAGAGAAGGCCGTGATTCAGGCTGACTGTTAAGCAAAGCCATTCTTTACTGCCGCCGCAGTTTTGTCAATATCTCAAAATTTATTATGAACATTTAAAGGTGGATTTTTCAATGCAATTGAAATTTTATGACTTCACAAACACACCATTAGAGATCTGCATTACTGAGCTGTGATTCGTCGAGATGCTAAAATACTCTTCTGGTTGGCTACATCTGAGAGTATGACCTGACTTTTCAGGCCGCAAATCTCGAAATCTAGCGATAACTTCAATTCGAAGCTCCCGAGGTCATGACTTGGCTAACGACTCAAACAAACTCTCAACAGAACCATGATTCCCGCGACCACGTTCCTGCGCACAGCGCGAATGCTCTTTCGCCCATCCATTGCATCTGCTCCTACAAGATGTTTTTCTTCCTTCATGCCACAATCGAACACAAATACGCTGCGCAGGGTTGGACTGAACGGGGCTGGTGTGGCACAACGAAGCATTACGGATCAGATTGGGCAGATCAGAGGCATGAAGGTCCGGAGTTCGGTGAAGAAGCTATGTGAGGGTTGTAAGGTATGAGGGATCTCGATGTGACAGTGAGGGAACGGATGGATGCTAATCATTGATACAGAGCGTTAGAAGGAAGGGTGGGAAGAAAGGACCAAGCTCTGTCTATATCATATGTTCACTGAACCCGAAGCATAAGCAACGACAGGGGAAATAATGGTATGGTGTTAGAAGGAATTGCGTTGGAGATAAGATACCATCGCCAAACGAACCCAGCATTTGTCTAGAGGAAGAATTGTACAAGTATAGATCATAAATTTGCGCAGGACGGCGTTCGAGGATAACATTTCAGGTTCATGGTATACGGACATCTCACAGTCACAACAAGTGGGATGGCGAGCTAGAGGGAATTTGTGTCATAAACCATCGATATACCTTTCCCATGTGTCCCACTGCGTTTTGCCAGTTGATATCAAGTAGCGAATCTGTGACTGCGAAGAACTGCGTTAGTATGGCATTTCAACCTCCGGCTTTTCTCAAGAAGTCTGACGCACAATATCCTCAACTGTCTTATTCCTCTTGAACTCTTCCCTTGCATAACCCAGCGTTTCTTCCCTCTTCCTTGGATCATCAATCCTTCTGCATCCCCTGACAATGGATCTCCACAGAGCCAGCGCTTTTGCTCTTTGCAAGAACTGTTTCGTCCAGTTAAGATTAACATTTGTCAGACCCAAAATAAAACGGCTGCATGTTTTGTAAGACGGGACAATTAAAGGGGACGAACATGATCGAGTCCAATGGTTTTCCCAAGACGACTCGGGCGATTAGCTGCAGTCGCGTATGTGCGATTGAAAATGAGCGACCGTGGTATAATCATGGCAAGAATTGGTGCTTATATATTGAAGAAACTGGTATACTCAAGGCGGCCGTTGAACAAATTGGACAATGCCGATTTCTGGTGCAAGCGGCCGCATGCATGTGACCAGGTTCACCAGTCGCGTTAGAAACGCGCCCTCTGTTTCAGTTTACAACAAATCTCAGCAATTTGTAAATCCTCAAAATGGCACAGCCAGAGGATCCAATTGATATAGCGAATTCTGAGCCACTAGACTCATTTGTGAAGAACTACATGCCACAAAGGTAAGTTGTCATTGGGGTTACGATCACTATGTCGTTGCTTCAGAAAGCTTCACTATCACATTGGGTCCTAAATGTATGGTATCAATAGATTATTTGCTCAGAAGTTCTACCTTTTCTTTCCTCTCTCAAAAGCTAACCCTGCTTTGTCTTCAGCTCAGAGTGGAGAAGCTGGACTCATCCAAAGACTCAAGTTCAGTATGAGATTGCTGTTGTCCCAGCTACAGAACTCTCAAAGCCCGATTTCGAGGCATGCTTCCATCTTATCGAAGAGACCAGCTTAGGAGACTACAAGAATTCGAAAGACGGCTGGAAGCCAAAGGCAAAGAAAAAGGAGATGAAGCTCTTAGACCTCAAGTACCTGCTTGTTAGATCTGATAGTCAGGTCCGTGGATTTGTCTCCTTCATGCCTACGTATGAAGACGATTATCCGGTAATCTACTGTTATGAGATACACCTGTCTCCAACTTTACAAGGGTCAGTCGTCTTTGTTCCCTAATTCTAGTAAATGTACTGAGCTTAGCCTCCAGCACCGGGCTAGGATCCGTTCTTATGAAGCATCTCGATGTCGTCGGCACAAAGATACCCGGAACGTCAAAGATTATGCTCACTTGCTTCCTCTCCAATGATAAGGGCATTCAATTCTATGGAAAACTGGGGTTTGAGAAAGACGAGTATTCTCCTAAGCCACGAATTCTGAGAAATGGTACCAAGGTTGAAGTCGACTATATTATCTTGAGCAAGCCGGTTTTCCGATGAAATCCCATAATTGTACTTGTTTGACGTATGCTTCTCAGAAGCCCGAAACCCTGGGTTATTTTTGAGATAGTCTGATGTCAGAATTCTTCTCGTGATAAATCCAGGCAAACTTCGATAGCTCACCATACATTGGAACACCTATCAAACGCAAATTTACATCGGAGATAACAGAACAGACTTTACGGGATCATCATGCAAGTAAGCCATCAATTTGGCCAAGACCTCATACCCCGTATATTTTAAAGTTAAAAATGGCAGGACTAACGCCACAAATTTCAGCTGCACGACCTCGCTGGTTGGAATTTTTACTGAGGCTGAAAGCGGAAACATTTTCATGACTGTACATCTTCCCGTCCCTATGGAGCGAGATTGGTGAAGTTTAAAGGTCAGAATGTCTCAGGTTTTGCGGGGACGTGGTTGTCGTTCGGGCATCTTGTAAGGCAACCTTCATAAAGTTCTCCCGTGTGACACGGACTCAAAAGTGCTCCTCATCGATGCGACTGGACGGATACAAATTGAGCTTTGTTGTAAGGTTGTGATTGGGTGTTCCTGATGGCTTGAGCTGAACAACGGTTTCTTCTCCCAGTAATGAGATTAATATAAAGCTAGGTGGCTGTCTCCTTTGTTAATATAGATTCGTCTCATTCTACGATCATCCTTAAGTCACTTCTCGTCGTTGTAGCTCAGTTTTAAATCACTTCTAGCATTTACTTTGCTATTATATCCTATTATTCTTTGACCTAATATCTCATACACCCTAATTCACAATGGCGGATATCAAGCAAGAGCAACAAAGTGCCCCGATCACTCAGCAACCCGCGCCAAAGGAGACACCCTCCTACAAAGTGGTCACTGGATCCGAGGAATGGAGCCACGAAGTGTTTGGCTGTCTTGATGGTGGCATCGCCGCAAACAATCACCTATGTAAGTCCTTTCACGATCATTTGTTGCCAACCACGAATCACTCACCTATGTAATCACTATAAATGCTGCCTCACTATCTCTAAAGCCAGAAAATTGACATAAATACATAGGTCTGAAAACCACATTCTGCCCCTGGTTCACCTATGGCAAGCAGCAAGAGCGGCTCCGAAATCCAAGCCTCCAAGGCTACGAGCGCATCAATAACGACTGTCTTATCTTTGCGGGTGCTCAATACTGCTGTGGTCTGAGTTGGATGTATGTTCTCCTTCTGTTGACTATTACAGAGTTATGCTAACAGTATATTAGACTCACCTTCTTCAAGCGTGGGGAGATTCGGGAGAAGTATAACATCAAGGGCAATCAGCTTGAGGACTGTCTCTTTTCTGCTTTCTGCGGATGCTGTGTCCTGGTGCAGCAAGAGAAGGAGATCATAGGGAGACAGAGCATTGCTGCGACTCAGGGATACCAGGCACCTCCTACTATGACTGCATGAGCGGTATCTGAGGATGTGTACACAAGTGTATGGGTTGAGTTGAGTAGTTGCACTTTAGCGGGGATAATTTGTAATTCGTGTGATACCTAGTGGTGCATTCCTATGAGAGGCAAAGCGAGGGCAAAATACCCAAATTTCAAAAGTTGTATATCACTATTATTCTTATTCAAAATATATCTACAGGGTCGCCCCATGTCTCTCACCGATGCTGGATATCCGAATTTTTCTGCCCTTATTGCGCGAATAAGGAAGAGAAAATGTGCAGTGTTGGCTCGAGTACATGGGTAGTCAGCTTCGGTGTACAACGAGCTAAGCTAAGCAACCCCCCTTTGATGGTCTTCGGAGCAAAAACTCTTAATTAATTTTTGTGCGATATGCAACAAAAACCGTATTATATTACGGTCAAGGAGGTTTGATTGGTGGCTGTAATTAGCAGCAACGCTTCTTCACTGGGTGCTACAAGCAGCCAATCGCACAACTAGCTTTCCTCCTTAGCACACCTTAGGTAGGGCCTGTCGAATTGGCATCCTTTATTACAATGAGTCGTTTGATGTTATGACTTATTTCTTTTACGGAACTAATGTCACTTGTGCTTCATGAGTTTATATAGGCGGTCGGTGGGTTCTCTGTCAAATCTCTTATTGACAAGTTACCTCTTTTGGCAAGGGCAAGTGACTGCATTTGTCAGAATGCGGTTGTTATTCTTACTAGAACTCATGCTCGCCATATGATTCATGGGTTAGGTTGGCCTTCATAATATAGCTGTGTGAGCATAAAACTACTCCTGCCGCACAGACTACTAACGACTCGCTATCGTAATCCCACCCCTTTGCTGTGACGGTATGTTGAATTATGAGATTTCCTCTATAAAAAAGGTAGGGAAGGGTCGTTTGGCTTAGTTGGTCAGAATGCTGATCTGGTAAGTCTGAGGCTCAGAGTTCAAATCTCTCGATAATCACTTACATCATTGTGTTTTACCTTGTACTTGTGAGTATAGGTATCCTTAGCAACAACCTAAAGCCCTCTCAAGTGGGTTTGGAGGTAATATATTTCCTCCCAACCTATGTCACCGGCGAGGATAGCTGAGAGAATAGTCTTAGCCTTGTATAAGGCAAGTAATAATGCAAGTCTGAATATAAAATCTCGCATATGGTAGAAATTTCGGAGGGCCTCGATATACTCTTGTGTTATCTTATCAACTAAAAAAAATCTAAAGGCAGACTACCCAAGATGTACTATCTGCAAAGAGAATTGTTATCTGCAAAGAGAATTGTTTATACGGGATCTCCTTCATCTGGAGGAGGTGAGAACGGATCACGAAGCGCCGTTGGCCAGTCACCTTCCTCATAGTCCAGCGACCACCTGTGCCTCCCACTGCCAGCACTTTTGATATCCTGCTGTCCCGGTAACTTGACTTCTGCCTTTGAATTTGGCGGTATCAAGATCTCGATCGTGAATTTTCCATCCTTCACTTCCCATTCACACCGTACCTGGCCATACGGCCCTCTAAATGCGACCTTGGCCCAAGTAACCCTCCCTCCAGGAACAGGCTCGACTCTAACAACCTTCCATCCCGGCTCCTTCGGCGATATTCCGCCTAGAGTACCATGCAGGAATGCGCCAACAGAACCAAGAGCATAGTGGTTGAAGGAAGTCATGGATCCAGGATTTATCTTCCCGTTGGGTAACATGCTATCCCAACGTTCCCACATAGTCGTTGCGCCCATGGTGATTGGGTATAGCCAACTTGGGCACTTCTTTTCAAGCAGCATTCGATATGCAACCTGCGGATAACCTGCTGTTGCCAGCACTGGCAGTATGAGTGGAGTGCCGACGAATCCTGTTCCAATTTTAAAAGCGGAAGAGCGCACCAACGTAACGAGGCGTTTTGCTGCTGCTTCAGACGCCTTGGAATCTCCCAGAAGATTAAGAGATAGCGCAAGTGAGAGAGATGTCATTGTATCCGGGGCGAGTCTGCCACTCTTGGTGACATATTCGTCCCGGAAGGCGGCAGTGATACGCTCTGCTTCTTTCGTGTAATGGTCGTAATCATCATGGAAACCCAAGATCTTGGAAATCTTCGCCATTGTTTGCGTAATACGGGCCAGATACGCATTTGCAACGAGATGTGGGTCGGTCTTTCCCTTTGCAGGATCATCAGGAGGTGCATCTGGATCAAGCCAGTCGCCAAGTTGGTGGACAGTAGGGTTCCATAGACCAGACGCCTCTCGCGGAAGAGCTTTATCTATCCAAACTTTCATGCTTTCGTGCTGGTCAGACAGAATCTTAACATCACCAAAGGCGGTGTAGAGATCGTACGGTGTTAGAATGACAGCATCAGCCCACGCTGCTTGTGCTTTTGGAAAGCTTGCTTCGATAATGTTGGGGCACACAAGAGGTGGCACACCGTCGTTGTCTTGGATCTGTTCGACAGCAAGATCCTGAAGCCAGCCTGAAAGCATCCCAGCCGTATTATAGAGAAAGCTAGCTGTTGGGGAGAAAATCTGTATGTCGCCTGTCCATCCAAGTCTCTCATCGCGTTGGGGACAATCAGTCGGTATGCTCAGGAAGTTGCCTCGCATTCCCCACTTGATGTTTTGATGAAGCTGGTTTATATCGCTGTTTGAGCACTTAAAGGAGCCAGTTTCTTCCATGTCAGTGTGCAGAACAACGGCCTTGATGTCAAGAGGTTCTCCTTCTGGCCAACCCACAATTTGAACATATCTAAAGCCGTGGAAGGTAAATTTGGGCTCCCAAACAATGCTTTCGCCTGACAACCTGAGGGTATCCTTAGCTTTACAATCACGGAGCGGGCGAGTTGCGCATTCTCCCTGATGACTGAGCACTTCTACATGCTGAAATTCTATCTCGGTGCCCGATGTGCCAGTGACACGCACTTGTAGATACCCGACCAAGTTCTGTCCAAAATCGAGAATTGTCTTTCCAGTTGGCGATCTAATAACGTCCTTAATCTTAAGAGTCTCAATTCTTCGCACGGGAGGCCCTTTTGGTGAGAGTATCTTGGACGCAGGGAAGTCTACGACCTCGACAGAATTCCAAGTCTTGTCGTCGAACGATACCGAGTCCCATCCTTTCTTCACCAGAGATGCATCATAAATCTCCCCGTCATATATTTCCGACGAGATGATTGGCCCGGTCGATGTTTTCCAAGTCTCATCTGATCCCACTGTTAGAATCTCCCCATCCACGAAAGCAATCTCAAGCTGAGCAAGGATTGCTGGTCGATCTCCATATATACATCTTTTTCCACCTCCAAAACCGAGTCTTGTGCAAAACCATCCTTCGCCAAGTTCTACATTAAGCAGTTGGTCTCCGGTACTCAAAAGTTCTTTGACGTCGAAAGTTTGGTAGTTCAGATGGTAATTGTAGCTCGTCCATCCTGGAGCAAGAATCTGGTCACCAACTTGGTGACCATTGATTTGCGCTTCATAAACTCCTTGGGCTGTTATATACAGTCTAGCCTTCCGTACTTGCTTACTGATCTTGAATATTTTACGTAGTAGCGCAGGAGTGATTGCGCTGTTAGCCGCTTCCGTCTTCGGCGCTGCAACAAACTCCGACTGAACAGGAGGTTAATGTAAGCTTTGCTATGCTCTTCGGAAGTGGTGCTTTGCATAACGCATAAATTCCCCAAGTAGTACACGACAAGATCATGCAATGAGAATACTTACAGTCCAATCTTGACGCTCAAGTAAACCAGCTTCGACTGTGATATATTCTGACCAGGATGTTTGCTCCTCAGTGGGAGGCTGTGTTCTCTGTACGCCTTCAGATCACGAATTAGTACCATATAGAATAGGTTAACGGAGCCTTGTTAGGCTATATTGAAACGAGCCTGGGAACGTACCTCCAGCAACCCCTGTTGCTCTTACTCGAATATTTGCCACCTCACGAGATTTCAGCGCATCTGCGGGCCATGGTACGAGAACAGAATCTGAAGTGAATACACGATATCCTCTGGTACCAAGGTCGGCGCGCTTAATCTCGATCTCGTATGAGGTCTGAACCCAATCTTGTTGTTCATTTTCAAATGTCCACGACAACCTCGGACTTGCCTCCCCAATCCCAAACGGAATGTTATGATGCTCGAGAGTGACAGATTTTATGTATGCCATTTCACAATATACATGTTAGAAATATATTTTGTCGAATCATTGTGCTTGCGGGGTTGAAAGCGGTCTTTTGTAGGGACTGGACGTGCTCGGTGAACATTCACCCGACAGACTCGTGGCTTGCACACCTGAGCATACATCAGTCATGGATCGACAATGGGCATATATAGTTCAACTATAACATCTTAATGAAGCTAGGGTATTGAAATAATGTCGAGCATGCCCTTACGATCATAGACTTGAATCTTGGTCATTCAAAATTCTCTGTGCTTTTAAGTGCGCGTATAACTAGAATAACTCCATCACGACAACCTCACATCTACCGCAGACTATATAAAGAGCAGGCTCAATTTCAAGATTTGCTCCTGTAAAGATTGTGTTTGTAGTGCAGGATAGATACTTCTACCAAATACCCTGCCATTTGACTCGGATCTTTGTAGCTTGCCTTCAGATCACTCGGGAAAATGCATAAGCAATACACAAGCAGCAATATAACAGTCTCACTTGAGATGCATCCAAATTGATAAAAAGCTAAGAAGATGTATCGCAATTGCGAAGCGTTCTATACCGAGATGAGATCTGGCGGTAGCGACTGAGAGCCGGAGCAAATACCCTAGGGCAGACTAATAAGGTCAAATAAATCACCTCTTTTCGCACTTGAAGGAAGCCTTCATAGCCAGGCTTTGCCAGAATCCAGAAAGGATCATATTCGCTAGGAACCGTACTTCTTTTCAACAGAACGTGATGAATGATGCTGATAGGATAAAAACTGAAACGGACTCGGAAGCAGATTGTGGTGTTAAATCTCAGTGAAAAACATCAGAGTTTTTACTTCGATCCGTTTCAAAGGTCCAGAGCCATATAAGGAACGGTAAGTACCTTCATAAATGACACAACTTTGTTTAGGAGCGTCAAAGAGATTGTCGTCTCAAGCAAGGCTTTGTCGATTGGCACGGGCCACATCTTGCCGAGGCTTCTTCGAAGTTTGAGCATCCCTCTTTATCCATTCTTCTTCACCATCATCGTAATAATAACTGATCAGAATTTAGTCACTTTTATGGGATATGTAAGAATGCGGAAGCGCCTCGCTAGAAGGTCTTATAGCTAAATTGAGTACAGGGAAGCTAGACCAACTGTCGCTGAGGTGCTGGCTCACCCAGCCCATCCATACACTCTATGGAACCTGGAGCCCACACGAAAAGGACTTCTTCCTGTTGCTGCTAATAGAGGAGGCCCGCTCAATATCGAATGGGAAGTTCATGGGAAGGGAGACATCAAGCTTATTGTATGTTAGGGGATATTTCAATTTGTTGCACAGCTGCTTTTGAAACGGCTGTTCAAAGCACGTGACATAACTGAGGATCAGATTCGCTCTCATTGTGCCCTCAATTTAGGTTCCGTTATGGGCAGGGCAGAACGTGTCTCACCATTGAATAATTTGCTAATTATGACAGTGGATAATGGGACTAGGTGGTATCAAGGCAAGTACTAAAATTCAAATATGCTCATATCAGAGCCTAACATGCCTTTTAAGTCAAACTGGCAGCGGCAAACTCTGATCTATGGACATGAGCAAGGCGAAAAGTACGCATCTCTCATAGCTGATAATCGAGGTGCGTGTTCTGTATCTTAAGCAAAGCATATGTGCTCACGTGTATCGTAGGTACTGGGGGATCCGACAAGCCGTTGCTACGATACTCTACAAGTGAAATGGCTAAAGACTGGATCGAACTCATCGATCATCTTGGATGGACGGAAGAACGCCAGCTCCACATTACAGGTGTTAGTATGGGCGGCATGATTGCTCAAGAACTGGCCTACTTGATACCAAATCGCATCGCTACACTAAACCTGTTCTCCACCTGTGCTCAAATAGAGAACACTATCGGTTTCGTTGAGAATCTACGAAACAGAATCAACATGTTCATTCCAAAATCTTTGGACCGAGCTGTCACGGACACTGCCCACTCCAGTAAGCTGATTTCCCGTTTCCCGTTTCAAACCACGCTAACTACATCCTCCAAAAAGTGTTCTCAGATAAATGGCTCGCTCTCCCAGACGACGCTGAAGTACCGAAACCCGGAACTCCAGGCGTGATATTCCCCGAAAGCGGCACATACCCAAAATTCGAAACGAATTTCACGCGATGGGCAGCGCAAGAGCTAACTAAACGTATGGATCCAGATAAATTTGGCCGGAAGGGATTCATGCTGCAGGCTATCGCTGCGGGATGGCATTACATGTCTCCATTGAGGCTGCAGGAGCTTGGCGATAGGGTTGGTCGTGAACGGATTATGGTGCTACATGGGTAAGTCAGTAGTTTCCTTCAAGAAGAAAGGCCTGAGCTGCATGACTCAGAGGCGGCATGCATTTTGAGATATACCATATTCGAACCTCGTCTCTAGGTCTAGAATTCGATGGTAGCAGTGTGAAGGGCGAGCTAATTATATCTCATTGCAGGACTCGTGACAACATGATCACAGTATATCATGGACGGAAACTAATCGAATTGCTGAAGCCAGGGGTGGGCGTCATTCGGGAAGGGACGGGACATGTATTTATGCTTGAGGAATGGAGATGGCATAACGAGATGATCGAGAAGCAGATTGAGAAAGTGAGTAAACTTAGTGTCTAGAGTGGACAGGTTCAGGAGTTATGAAGTTATAGGAGGATATAGACGTAATCTCAGGGCGTCTGTTAGATCAAAGTATTGTGCCATCAATCGTGCATGTTTTGCGTGCTCTTATTGTTGTAAATCTATACTCATATGAGACTAGATTTCCTATAACATGACAACGCCAATGCCGCTCCCCCGCTCATCAATTCGATTTCTCTCGTCGACACCTCCAGCAATGGGGTTGGCGTTATAGTTGTAGAGATAAAAGTGTAGTTGACCATCTCCTCCCCCAAACTTTTGCTCCTCTAAGAAGTGATTGTTATCAAGCAAGGTAAGAGCGTTAAAAACGTCGAATTTCGCCTTCTTAGCAAGGATTAGGGCGTCATTTACGAGTACGTTAAGACGTGTTCGAAGGTCTGCAGCTTTGGCGGCCGATGTGCCAGAAGACGATAGAGTTGAGAAGGCAGTCTCCGTTGCATAGTAAAAGAGATATGCAGCTCGTATCGTGGGGTATCGACTAGGCTTCATAACTGTGGATTCGATGCAATAGAATGAGAAGAAGTCGGTGATTTTCTGAGTAGATGGGTCCTGTTTTTCTTAGCCTCGTTCATTCTGGAATATGATATGCCTACCTCAACGACATAAGACCATATAACCTGCTCGCCTTGGTTCTTCTTGTGTAGCATCAAATGCTCGATCTCATCTTTGTTGTAAACTGGTGCCATATCAAACCTAGACAGATACCGCTTTAGCAAGTCGGTAACGGCATCGAGGTCTTTCGCTTCCATGGCTCGTAGTCCTTTCGTCGATGTCCGGTCCGGAAGCTTATACTTAGCAATCTGGTAGGAGGGCTTACTTCCTGGTGGTAACGGACTAAAGCCAACTTCGTGGAGCTTTTCCCAGTCTATTGATCGATGGTAATATCTGCAAGTACTAATGGGTGTGGGCAACACTACACCAGCAGTATATATAGCTTGCCATGTTCCTTTGAGATAACACCTCCGAGTCACTTCTTTGATTAGGACGGGTGTCAACCGTTTTGCTCGAAGCTTCTTGTGTATACACAGAAAGTTCACTTCCGAGGCATGTAGAACTCTCTGTCTAACTCTCAACTCAACTGGTACGGCGGAGATGAACGCAACAAGCTTTTGAGAAGCCGTAGCTCGAACCCCAACGTGCCATTCTTTAGTCCAACCTGGTGCTAGAAGAGCCCTAAATCATCAACAAGATGTATTTAATTGGGGGGTTCGAAACCTTACCATCTTAGAAATGCTTCGGAATAGTTGAATCTGAACATAGCCTCATTGTCCTCGACATAATGACCATTCAGTAACTCATAAACTTCCTTGGTCTCTTCATCACTAGTCATGTCCATCGTCACCCACTCGAAACCGTCAATCAGAGGTCCTGGTTCTTTGGGAACTTTATCAGGGTCAATTATTTTGAAAGGGCCTTCTTCAATGGTTTCCTGGTCTCCAAACTTCTTCACTGGTTGTGTTCCCCAGAACTTGTACGCGCCCATATCCTTAGCATTCTTGCCACTCATAGCTAGCCCTGTCATGATATCTGCAAGACTAAGTTTCTTCATGGTTGCTAGAATCTCCTTTTCGGACTTATTCTCCACTCCTAATTGCTGTGCCAGCGCCGGATTTGCTTTCAACAGCTCCATGGCATTTTCATTACTGATTGATCCGATTGATTTCGTCTCTCCTGAGGAAGATTCACCTCCGGACCCTCCTTTCAGAGCCGATTTTATGCGTTTCCTCTTGGACTTCTTCTTCTTTGCGGCAGCTCCTGCAGCTGGTGTGCTTCCTGATGGGGCATCTTCTTCCTCATCTTCATTCTCTGACTCGACTTCTGCTTGGCCTTGTGTGTTTTGAGATTCTTCTAGGGTCTCCTCCGCGGCCGTATTTATTGATACAGGGTTATCAAGCTTCGATTTTTCCGCCATGTTTATATCTTTTGCAGAGAGACGCACAACCGTGGTAGAAAGTCGGTAAGTTTGTGTTAGCAGGATGGCGGGGTTGAAGTCTGGCAGCCCCGCAGTCTTAAATCAATCACGTGCGCCTTGAGTGTGCCTACCCCAGGTAGGTGAATTGAGACCAGTGTAAACGTCTAGATTTGAATCATCAGTCAGAAAAATGGTGGATCATGTCTCACAACGATGTTCCCGAGAATATTGGAGCTACATATAGAAAACAGCGCTTTGACAAATGTTGATAAGAATATAGGAAGATTGATAGTAAAAGATCTATGTATGCTTCGATCTGTCTAGTTATTTCCAATTCTCTTGAACATCTAGGAGGATCATATCAAGGCGGCAACATCATTCCTTCATCGGGTTCGAAAGCCTTATTCACAGCTAATACTGTCGGGGCATAAGTCAAAAGTCTGCTGTGGTCTATATGAGGTTTAGTTGCGTGGACTGGCCGCAGACTTGCTATACTCACGACCATATGCCAATATTTCTTCTCTGATAACTTTGTTATCACCGCCTTTCCACGTGCTGATGGTTGCTCCATTCCCCAGATCAATAGTAGACCTTGCTTTCATTTTAGTAAGAAGGTCCGACGCCATGCCTCTCTCTGTGGTCGCATTTGCTGCAGTTATAAACAAGCTTTGTGAGTGAGAGAATGGGATCTCGAAATCGTCTTTAGCATGGATGAAAAACAACCTAACTCTTTTGCTGATTCGAACCAAGTTTGCAATCCGTTCTGCTGATGGCCACTTATCAATCAAATGGGTTGAAAGTTGCTTTTGGAGGGCAGGATACACTCTCAAGGGAGAAAGCACTGGTACAATCCCTCCAATGGAATACGTCGTAAGTAGCTTCGTCACATCAGTGAAGCCTGACACCAAGACAATGCCCGCAAACTCAACTCCTTGCATTGCGAAACGCTCAGCAACAGCTGCAGCAACTGCAGTACCAAGACTGTGGCCGAGTATAACTATGCGATTCGGTGGGACCTTTGCAATTTTTATTGCCCAGTCAACCTTTTGTTGTAACCGGTAGTCAGCTATCTTGACTCAATAAATTTATCCAAGAGAGCCATTCCCTTACAGCGGCAATCCCATCAATAATAACGCCATCCTCCGAAGGATTCCCCGTCGAACGTCCATAGCCTCGATAATCAATAGCAAGGACGTGGTTGTTAGAGAGCCCAGATAGAGCGCGATATGCATCTGTCCTCCAGCCTTGAGCAACACTACCAGCCGTCTGTGCACACAGTCAACAACATTCATAGGCTATAATGGAGCCTCATACACCATGAACTACGTCACGTGAGCTTGCTTCATCACAATGAATCGGTGCTGACTATACTTACATTTGATTATAAGGTGCGAAGAAGGATCGTCCCTGAGTATTTTGAATGCTTTCCGCTCTGTGATATCCTTAACAAAGCCCGAAGGTTCTTGCAACAATCCGGACTCATGCTTTACATAAACGGCTAAAGGCAGCACATGCCAGGCATAGATGTCTTCATGATCAGGGGTGGTAAATCTGAAAGGAGTTATCTGGTTCTCTGAAGTTCAATCAGCACTTGCTTGGCAGGATTGTTGGTTTAATAGGCTGACTGGCAAACCCAAACTGTTCCGGATTGTTGGTATCAGCCCACCATGTAGGCACTTGAATCGCATGAGTGTACAAAGCACTATAATACAGTTATTAGTGAATCTGTTTTAGATAGGAATACTTACTGCCGTTGTAGCCATGCAGATTGTGTAAGAGCGATCAAGGCAGTAATGTAGACAAGGACTACGAGGGCAAGACTACGGTAGACTTTCGCAAGAATCGAACTCCACCAAGCCATTCTTCTGAAGAAGAAACGATCTAGTATTTAAAAAAGCAATTTCGGGTATCTGAAAAGTGTTATATAAAGGCACAAGTACAGTATCAAACAAATCTGAGGCCGTGTCCTGAGTTGACTCACGTGTTAGGCACAACCTAGAGAGCTTGATCGTGCCATCAATCTGCCCCCTTTGTTTCGCAAACCTGACCGAGCACAAGTTTACGGCATTCAAGCTTCTCATATATTTATTTTGCGTTCCCTACGTGGTTAGCTTCGGACGATAACAGATGAAGCTTTGGGACATACCTGAAATTTTTGTGGTTGTAACAAAACTTGGCGGCTGTGCAAAGCTCATGTTCCATCTTGTGGATATTCATATTCTCTAGTCAGACGCGATTTCTTAACACGACCTTGACGCCGAATCCAGCCTGTCTAAATTTACAAGCAATTCACGCCATAATGGAGAGGAAAAGAAAACAACAGCCAGCTCGTTCATTGCGTGGTGAGCCTCCAAGTAAGAAACGTACGCCTGAACCTCTCACACAACCAACGCCTCCTCCCTTGGAGGAGCCTCTGCCAAAAAGCATCGCACCTGGGAAACCACTGCCTACACTTAGAGAAGCTCAACCAGAAAACCTCCCTGCCAATGAATTCCAGACAGTCTCGGAAAGGTACGTGGTTTGAGTTCTTCAATCTACTTTCCTATCTTGAAGGCATCAATCTAACTGTGGCTTTGTTACAGTGGAGTTCTGGCGGATTCATTACAGAGATCACGAGCGAAATGGATCAGCGAGGGTATATTCGAAAGATACTGGACGAAAGTCACTGCGAAAAAGAAGAAAGAGACACCTGAGCTGGCAAATAATCCACCGAAGGAGTCCATGACAAAGCTTGGAACTTGCACCATAACTGTTGAACCGCACATCTTCGAAGCCTCGATGTACGCTATAAAAGATACGACTTCAAAATCTAATGCGCCACCAATTTCTCAACAACCTATGTATCGACCGATTATACAGTACGGACCACCGGGCGGAATGATGCCTCCAACACCACCAATACAAAGTAAGCCCGTTGTACCACTTCAAACAAATCAACCGGCTACTCCAAATAACCATATTCCTACGAAGCACAACGAAAAACCACATGAAGCACCAAGCAATGCTATGTCGCCGCAACCTATAGAAGCAAAGGCAGTGAATGGACATACGGCTCCTAACAATTCGTTACCACAGCCTCCACCCACAAATGGTCCACCTCCAGCCCCAGTCACCAAAAGCACCGATCCTGTGATACAAATGCTCGCCGAAAGAGCCGCAACAGATCCGAGCTTGAAAGCACTTATGAGAATAGTGGCCAATGGGGAAGCGTCTCCAGATGAATTAAAGAAATTTCAGACACACATCGACGAGCTGACTCGTCTTCAAAAAGCAAGACAAGCCGCGAGTCAACCTGCAACGCCAAAGACCCAGCCGGTACAATCATCAATAGCAGGTCCTGGAGCGAATCAACAGCTAGTTTCTAATGCAGCACCGAGTTCTGCGGCAATTGCGAAGGCATCCCCGAAAGTATCCCCATATCAAACTCCTCCACAGCCACAGGCACTACGGTCGAAGGGGCCATTGCCGCCTACAAAGCCAGACATATCAGGAGTTGTGTTCGAGTTTACAGGCGGATCAGGCGATCGCTTTCTGTTCCCGAAGTTCAGTATATTGGAATACCTCCCGCAGGGTCAAGTCATAGCTTCATTTCTTATTGTACGGAAGGGCAGCAGTAGCGACTCACCGAGCTACGATCCTACACTTGATTATTATCAGCCAATCACAATACGATTATACGCTCATCAGGGTCGGCAATTGGAAGCATTACAAAAAGTTGTCGCTCCTCAAGAAGAAGTTCGCAGATATATGGATGATATCATGGATAACATGACGAGGGCGGAATATGTGTTACTTGCTATGCGGCTCCCTAAGGATGCTGAGCCAGAAGCCGAGAAAGACGGAGAAGCAGAGAAGCACGATCAAGCAGATAATCAGGTGCTCTGGGCCACGACTAATAATCCTACACCTCCTCCACCTCAGGTGAGGCCGGGCCCAAAAGTTCTTACCGAGGGTGTGCAGTACCAGAATTTTATTTCAGCCGTTAGCGAAAAGCCTGTATATTAAACAGGTCTTGTTTTTTAGATACGCAAGGAGTCATGGTCAGGAATATTGATACGAAGGGTATTTTAAGGTCTGTGGCGTCATATACCAAAATATTGGACTCGGAAGGGAATTCAAAAAGAGTTTGTATTTTAGAGGAAAACTCACCTGTTGAATGGTATTGCTTCACAGCTTCTCTTCAATTCCGAAGCTGCTGTGATACACATGAACCCTATACCAACTTTGGCTATCGCGTTATGTCCCTCAAAATATGCTGCGGCCTGACATTCCATCGGCGATAACTAGTGGCAGATTCATGTTTAGGCATTGACGACAAACAGTGTTCATTATATTCTTTTTGCTAGTGATTGAACTGATGTTCAAGTAAACACTAACATTGTAAATGCTTACAAATCACAACACGAGCAACTTATTTTTGAAACACTTGGGACTCAATCTCGAGAGTTATAAAAAAGTGTTAGACAGGTCATCAAATATAAAAGCTAGCATATTCATTTCGGGTGGATTTATTATACCATGTTCCAACTTAAATCAGCTAATTTTTCGCAGGGAAGTAGCAAAATTTAGCATTGGAGATGTTTCTCGATGCTTGATATTGAAATTGCAATGGCTCGGAAGCACATTACGCCAAAGGCTAGGAGGCAAATTCCGAATAGTGAAGACAACACGTAATTATGTATTAGTAGTGATTCGCGTAATATTTCCGAATGTTTGCACACTGAAACTAAGATAGAGTTAGAGTTCACTCCGCCCAGTTAGCTCACGATCATATTGTCTCTAATCCTTTAGTCGTCATAGACAGACGAATTTTGAGACGAAACCCCCGAGAACTACTATATACCCAATCTTCCAGGCTGTGAGAAGATACTTTCCTTATAACATGGCGCTAGTAACCATGGTCAATTGGAACCGCTTGAAACCAAAAACAAAATAGCCTAGGAGGGCAGTTTTTGATCCATCGCAGTTACTTTAAGATTGAAATCTGCTTTCCGTATTACAGCAGTCTGAACTTCAGTATCTTGAACTCGAGTATTACATATGCTGCCGGACATTCATTAAATTATCATCTTGACCATCATGAATGCTTAATCAAATGTATTAGCAGATTAAGATATTCCAACGACCTCACAAATTTCACAGGAGATACCGGTTGTGACTAGTATAAGCATCTTGAAAGATAGAAGACTTAAAGATATTATCGCCAGCTGTTTGGACAGGCTCATTGTCACTGTCGTTATTTTAGGATCACGTGATTGAATGGACAGGCAGGTCCAAGTAATGTTAAAGTGGTTTCGTGATTCTCGCGTTCCAGGGGTTGTGTTTTTTGGTACGCGACCCTCTATTGAACTTCACTTAAGTCATTTTGCAGCCTGCCTCAACAGCACCAGACTGCAGCCTCCAAAAACCAAAACTAATAATGCTAGGGTGATTTTGTAACAAACAAGATCCCCATGAAGATTACAACCCTCAACCAAAGCAGTCATGGTGCCGCAAGCATCAGCTTCTCGACAACTGCCTGGCTCTCTCTCAATTCCTAGGCTCCCGACTCCTCCCCGAGAAATACATAGCAGCGATCCCAAGCACACGAATATTGAGCGCAGCCTTGTAAAAGACTTTAAATCTAAATCCACTACTATTACGCCTAACTCGTCAGCCGAATCTCCCAATACGTCTGCGCTTTCTCGAAAGAAAGTTAACTGGATCGACAGTGACGATAGGTACTCCAGCCCTGTCGTCGCACCTGTACCAAATATTGGAGGGAAGAGGCCTATCAAGTCGATACTGAAGCCATATAATGGAAATCATGTCAGCGCGCTCAAGCTAGTACCAACAAAACTTTCCCATCCTCACGCATACCCAAATCTTGCGACAATGCTCGAATCAATAACTCAGCAGTTGGAAGGAAATGATAGGCAATCGAGGTTGGATGCGTACACAACATTGTCAGGATCTATACAGGCATCGGAGAACGCCCCGGAATTGCGAGCATTGAAGGAGAAAATGGGGCCGCTCCTCAAATGCATGAAGCGTGATTTGACTGCGAAAACTGGTAGCAACATATGGGACTCGTCGTTGATCATAAATGACCTGAAACTTCTTTCGAGTTTTCTTCAAAAATCAGCTATCGCCGAGACCCTCCCTGCAGATTTCTGGGTCTATTTTGTCGATTACGCTATCAAGATGTTCCAGGATTCCGATATATCGAAGGAGATCATTAAGCACATTTTATTCATACTTGGGTTTCAGAAATGCTCTTCGAATGTCATGAACACAGAAAGGGTCAGTAGGCTGGTTAGTGCTTTGCACGATATCGAGAACTTTGTGAAAGGAAAAAGTATCATCACAGGACGAATTGATGTCTACAGGAGTTTGGTACGAAACTCGAGATCTGCTATGCTGGCAAATAGCGACTGGGTAGAAGACCTATTCAATAGCATGCTTAGTAGTTTGAGGGACACGCGGTCAGCGGCCATTCAACTGGGTCTTGAATCAGCTGCGACGATGGGTGTTGAAAAAAAAGCTATTCGTATCGTGATGGAGCTCTTCCGAGGAGAGCTGGTCACAGATGTCGCCGTTGTTAAATTCGGTGATTTATATGCGGATCGACTTAAGGAAATGGCAATAATACCAAAAAGAGACAACAGAACCGATAGAAAGGAAGATCTCTCGCAAAAGGCGGAGCGTCTGAAAAAGGAAGAAGCCTCTGCGAGCATCCCCCAAGTATGGATTATTCCCATGTTGTTTATCAGAGGACAAAAATCGACATTTGAACAGTGGTCATTTGTCAGTACATGGCTTACTGTGATTGGGAAATGTTTCAATTCTAGAGATGCTCAAACGAGAGTAGAAGCTAATGTGGCATGGAGTCGATACATCTTTGCCATCAGTCCTGACGAAAAGACGTCTCCGAAATTGGTATCCCAACTTAAATCTCCGTTCATTGACCAGCTCAAACGAAAGAGCAGATCAGCCAATCCTTCCAGAGTTCGCAACTCAATCCTCAGTGGAATATACTTCTTATTCTATTACTGCTTCCGGCCCAATTCAACACCAGCCCAGCTAGAAATGTACTGGGATGCATACGTCAGTGAACTTATTGGGAAAGCTCTCACACCAGCCAATATTTCTGATAGCCCGGAGCAAGCGAGGCAAGACCTCATCGATGCTTGCAGAATCTTGACAGCTATGTTTGAGACAACACCTCGACCATGGAGCGAGACTCGTGCTTTAGATTTCAGTTCTCCAAACGGACTTACATCTCCTATGAGTGTAAATGAGCTTCCGGCTCTTGATTCAAAATGGCTGCGCAAAAGTGCTACAAGAGTGTTTCCTGTAATGGAGCCAGTTCTTGAAAAGCTTTTCTGGGATCTTTCAGAGTCATCAGAACCAGCTAGCTGTCTATTCAAGGCTTATATCACTTCCATAGCTTCGCCTGCCGCCAAAGAAATTAAGGTTCCCAATGAGGCAATGGCTTGCGTTGCTGGAATCTTCAATTTTGCCTATCGCATCTGGCATCTCGGTCCTAGTAATATGTTAAGCTTGGCCTTACCAAGCCGTTCGAAATCAAACGACTTCTTGGGCAGTTTTCGTAATATAATAATCACTGCAATTACCGGTTTAGGACCACTCCATTTCACCGAGAAACTACTATCAATTAGCAATCAGGATACCTTCGTTGTGATTGCAACGCCATCCCACCGACCAAAAAGCTTGCGAGGCGAGATACAATGTCCTCTCCACCATCTTTTTGTCTTGTTGACAAAGACATGCCCAAGTCTCGTCTACGATGGTAGCTTCTCCCAAATGGTTAGGAGTATAATTACTCCTTTCTTCGAGGCTCGCACAACAAGTAAGAGTCAGATGGAACTTATTCAAGATCTCTTAGCATTACTCCCAAGTGAAAACACTGAGCCGTGCAAGCTACTTTGGCAAGTCTTAGCAGAGTTCGCAACACGTGCTATAGACACAAGGGATTCTAGTGCTAGTAATGGGAGCAATGGCCAACCTTTAGGCGCAACATATCGTAATGCATTACGGATTCTAGAACACGGATTCGACCTTTCTCCTCAGGAACCATTACCGGGATGGAGAAAACTTTTTGAGGCACTTGTCGCTTCCTCGACAATCGATGCCGGCGAAAGCGGACGCGCTATTGCTGTCGTGGAACCTCTGGCGAAAGCCTTAGTTCAAAGATCTGGGGTGTCATCGATTGCTTATTGTGGAATGTTAGTCACGAAAGCGACATATCCAAAAGATCGCAAGACACTCGACGCTGCTCGGAGGAAGCTCTGGGGCATTTTGAACAACTCCAAGATCACTGGTAATGACCCTTATTTCCATCTATACGAAATTATGCGAGGAGCGCTCGAGAGCTCTTATGCTTCTTTCCGCGTAGATCGGAATCTAGATTGCATTAACATGCTCTGTGCGATATCGTCAATCTTGAATCGCTGTCCTGACGCAGTCTTGGATGTTGTGCTTGAGAAGCTTCAAAGTGGACTTGGCAATTGGCTTCGTGACGAACATTCAAACCTTGGGAGTGATAAAGTCTTGTTCAATGCTGTATGTTGACACTAGCTGCTTCCACATAACTTTCACTAATGGGGATAGGTCGCTAATACATGGAACATTGTCTGCTCACGTTTCCCGCAAATAAAGCATGTAGATGATTATACAAAGCTACTCAGCAGTCTAGAGATATTGTTATCTTCTGCACTAGAGAGTAGACATAAGAGCATTGTTGCGTCTTCAATTACGCTGTGGAACTCTACCTTTGGCACCTATGAAGACAAGCTAGAGTACCCGGAAAGGCTTGTAGACGTTCTCCTCAGATTGTCACCAATCGCAGATCTTAAATTGCCCTCTTTTCCACAGGCACTTGAGAGCGACGTATCTGCAGACTATCGTCAGCCTCCAACATTCGAAGATACTCAAGATAATGGTAGCCATGTTCTCAGCCTAATAAACGTGAACAACGCCAGAGCCATGAAGCCAACACAGAGTATAGATCGGTCCCCATATCGGAGGTTCACTCCAGAGGTTCGGATAATGGTACCGCTCTCGGCTCTCAACAAAAAGACTATCGAATCAACACCGGAGCCTGCTGAGCGGAAATCTAAGAGGCGAATTTCAACTCCTAAGCTGCGCCATGATGATTCCCAAATACAATTCACGACCATTGAATCATCACCTATCCCAGAGGCGACCCCTGATTCTCAGCTGCTTACGGATAGACAAAAAGAAGTCAAAGAACGGCAACGTGCCGATGCTAGCATGTTTCCTGATATACGATCTAGCCCTCGTCCAAAGACCAATTCTTCTCGAAGTTTAGCGTCTTCAACATCAAGCAAGGATTTATCGCTACGCCGATCAGCTTCTAAAACACCCCTAGAGCCCCCACGTATAGAACGACAGACGACTCCTACCCCTCAGCCTGATTTTGACGCTTATATTCACTCATCGCCTACGCCTACACGTTCGGTAGAAGCTGAAATCAATATGTCCGAGATACCCTCTTCGCCACCGGAGAGCCTCAGAAAGCCTCAAGTTTTGAATGATATGAATGATTTTGACCTTCCATCCTCTCCTCCCGAAATAAGTCCAGAGCCAACATTCAACGACTCACTATATGTGGTTACTTCCGCTCAAATTAATCCTTACATTATTGAGGATGATCGCACCACCCCTTCAATTTCAACTTCTGTCGTTGCTATGGATAACCGAGATGTTAATGCGATCAGAGACTCACCCGCTGATTCGAGCCATATCGAGAATCTCACAAGTCGAAGCCCGGGCAAAAGCATGTCAGATATCAGATTGGATCTTGCAATTCCAGCTTCACAATATCAGCATCCTAATGAGGAATTGCTGAAAACTCGTGGCACCCCAGAGCCGACAAAAGACATTATACTAGATGATATGCAAACACCTAAGACCCCAGTATTTCACGACGCGCTTGAAAGCCCCATTGCACCATCCTCTGACAAACAAACCGTTGAAGAGAATTTCCAGGATGCTATATCATCTCCTACACAGAACACAGAACACAACATATCATCGTCTCTAAGCGACTTTGACCAATCCGGTATAATGAGGTTGATGGCAGAGGTCGACCAAGGTTCGGGACGGCCCAGAGAAGGCCAAGATCGTGTTAGACAAGAATATCATGTCCTATCTGAGGCGCTGAAAGCCAATTCTCTTGGTTATTTATCGAATGAAGATGATTTTGCTCCGCAGGATGATGCCCCGCGCGCGCATCCCGCCACGCATTTCCATGGAGTCGCCGCAGAAAATTTAATTTCTCAAGGAGTTTCTGCTAAGGCCCATGTTTCATCGTCCGTAGCTTCATTGATCCCGGAAACCCCCGGCGTACAAACAAGTCTCAAGGAGTGGATTATCGTCGATGGAGAGAGATTCGACCCTGATGACACAATTATCGTAGAAGTTCCCAAAGACTTCGAAAGATTCCCAAGGATGGGTAGGAGGAGGAGGTTTAGTCCTCAGAAAAAGCGACGATCTAGTGGAATTCTTATAGATAACACAGTTTCGAAGAAGCTGAAGCTTGAAGAGGACGATTCTCGCTCACTCGGGCGCGAAAGTGTTGACAGCCATTGTAGGAATAACCAATCCCTTCAACGTGTCTACGTAGCTAATCTTAATACGACAGCTCCGAGTCTGGCGTTGCCAAAGCCTATTCAAAAGAGGAAACCAGGGCGGCCACGCAGAAGCGTCTCAACACCATTATCCCAAATTGAAACAGCTTCACAGTCAGGCCCAACTCCTAACGAGATACAACCCGCCGAATCAGTTGATCGCAACACCTTTTTTCAAAGCCAAAGTGAGATTGAATCGGCTACTGATGCGTTCACGCCAAATGCGGAGGAGCAGAATGTAGATACCGGGGCAGGCTTGACAGCAGAATCGGAGATCGGTGCTTCCATAGGAGGAGGAACAACTAGTGAGCGATTGGATACAGAATTCTTTGCACACTCAGATATGAGCGAGGAGAACGCTGAAATGCAAGATATTGAAAATAAGTCAGCGGAAGCAGAAACATACAGCGTAGATATAGAAATCACCAAAGTTGGTTCAGCCGGTAAACAGAGCACTGGTATAGCTGCGCCAGAGCCTATTGAATCAGATGCAGCTATTCAGGCAGCGTATGAGGAAGCTGCGCTTACGCCTACTAGCAAACATAGCCAAGGCCTGCAGGTTGATAGATTATCACAGACAGAGGTGGTCATGGAAGCAAGTCTTGAAGATAGACTCCAGAGCCTGACAGCCGATATGCGTATTGCGTCCCATACGGCTGAAGGGCTTGGTGCCTGGGAAGATCAGTTTATCAGCCTGATGGTGGATATGCGCAAAGCTTCTCATCCAGTGGAAGGGCTTAGTACTTTGGAGGACAAGTTTATGGATGCAGCAGTGTTGTGTCGGATGACAAGAAGGAGTGGGACTCCCTTGAAATAGCATAGCGATTGGAGTTTGGGTATAACATATTATGGGAGTATAGGTACGGATTATTACCATGCACGACCTTGCTTTGGACGAAAATACTGGTAAAATGGGTCAGGCGTCATGATTAAGTAACTTTATATAAGTGTCAGCATACTATTTGATGCCATATGAAGTTATGCATTGTACTGAGTGAACAACTATGTGGCTAGAAAATGTGCCTTCTTTCTCGTTCGTTGTTAGAGTATGAAATTAATGCCTTAAGTTCAAGGCAACTAATACTTTGAAGTGCCAGTCGGATGGGAATGATGATGTTTCAGAAACTGCAGGCAAACCAACCCCACCTCAACCTTCAACCTTCAACCCCTCCCTCCCTTCTCGCCCTCCGCGCCCTCTTCTCATCGTTCGGTATCGCCCTTTGACATCACCTTTGTCTTTGTCTCTTTTGAATTTCTCTGCCTACATAAGTTCTGCATCGTGGTTTGAATTTTGTTCACTCAATTCGCATTCAATTCTCTCTTATTTTATTAGCGCAATTGTACCTGTTCTTATCATCTTCCCCTCTCCAGCAAACAGTTCAAGCAGCTTTCACAATGGTTGACCGCCCAAAGAAACCTTCCGCCTTGAATCCTATCTCCCCTGGCCTTGCGCCTCAAGCTCAAGTCAACATCACCGACTCCAACAGCCGCGTCTCTGCCGTGCTTCCTAGCGGAGAGTCCGTTGAGATCTTGCTATATGGGGCCACAGTTATAAGCTGGAAGGATGCCACTGGACAAGAAAAGCTGTGGCTAAGCGAAGCAGCGAAGCTTGATGGCTCCAAAGCTGTGCGCGGAGGTATTCCGGTGGTGTTTCCGGTCTTTGGCACGGCACCGGACCATGAGGCAACGAAGCAGCTGCCACAGCATGGCTTTGCGAGGACTTCGAGGTGGGAGTTCCTGGGTAAGAGCACGAGTGAGAGCTCGGGCACCCAGGATGGTGGGGATAGTAGTGTCAAGTTGGACTTTGGGCTAAGCCCAACCAATCTAGATGAGGCGGCGAAAAGGGCATGGCCATTTGAGTTTGGCTTGATCTACAGTGTTACTCTGGGAAGGGAGGGGTTGACGACAAGTATAGTCGTGCAAAACGTAGGAGAGACTGCATGGGAGTTTCAGACTTTGATGCACAGTTACTTGAAAATTAAGGTATACTTTGAAACCTTTAAAGCAAGCTGACCTGCCACTGCTAACATATTCTAATTTTAGGATATCTCTGCAGTTGCGGTATCTGGTCTTGAAAATGCTTCCTATATTGACAAGCTCACAACTCCAATTTCTACAAACACCGCTCCACCATCTGGGGATCTCACAATTGCTGCCAAGACCGACCGAGTTTATACACCAGCTGGAGGACCATCTACCGCTGTTGTTGTGACTGAGGGAGGAAAGAAGAAGTTTAGTATTGCAAGAGACAATCTCAATGAAGTGGTTGTTTGGAACCCATGGACTGATAGCAAGACCATTGGCGACTTCAAGCCTATTGAGGGTTACAAAAACATGATCTGCGTGGAACCTGGGTCCGTCAAGGGCTGGCAGAAACTGGAAGCTGGGGAGACGTGGGAAGGTGGGCAGATCATCACTGCTTTCTATTAGAGATATGGATTCTTCGAGGATTGAAATGTAGTACGAGCCATGAAGAGCTATGAAACGGAAATTTGAAAATGAGACTACGATAGGCCAAAAACACACGTTTCCGGGAAGGCAATGCACAGCATTCTAAGGACACCATATGACTACATAAATGAAATACGTTATAGATATCTAAAAAGGTTGTTCATCATAGCAGTGAGAACCTAAAGCTTGCTGACGCCTCTCAAACATGTGATGAAACTGATCTTCAATTTTGCCAAGATGCTGTTCACCTAATGTTGGTATTTCTCTCTCAGGTTGGGGACCATCTATCCGGAGTCTCTGGTATTTGAGTCGTCCTTCTGCACACCAGATATCAACTTATATTAAATTTACTAGAATAAAATGGGCCCTCCTTGTTCCTGTTCGTTCGACAAACATATTTTTATTCGTAAGCTTCTCCTCGGGACTTCTAGGTCCTCGGACGAATCCTTCAGAACTCTATCTGTATGATTGCCAGAACGGTCCGTTTCAGTCTCTCAAATGGCAACCAAGAATGTTACAACGATGTGTAGGCCCGCAACAGGACATTGAATATCTTTTTTGAAACTTAGTATTGCCGCATTACAGCCCGGGTGTCGATATATTTCTATTTAACCGCTTGCATAGAAGAGCAAAGCGCTGCGTGTACTCTAAACGGGGTGGATCCGATCCCAGTCAATTCCCATGATATGGAAAAGGAGAGCAGTTTTAACCCGGTAAGAACATGAGCTGGAGGAATGCTGGTCTTACATATATCTTGCCCAACAGGTCCCACTTCCTGAGCCTTGGCTGCTAAATTTTATACACTGTTAATTCTTAACTCTGATGCAATATAAACATAGCCATCCTGAAATGTGCATTACTTGCCTGTAAATCCATGTTACTAATAGGTAAGCATTTCCCTTTTAAGCATATGACTCAATAGATTCACGAGATCGCCGCCGCGAAGGGTTTAGTGAAAAGTTTCTAGATGTAGCAATCACCTTCACGTGGCTACTAGCTATTGAAGACCAAAAAGCAACTGCATCTGGTCAATGCTTCATTGTGCCTTATACTTTGGCTTCGGCGTTGGCGTAGTTTATAACTACATTTCTTGGGTTCAACGGAAGACTTATTTTTAAGGTACACATTCTTTTTTTAAAAGACGGATTGGGTATTTACTGTTGATACATCCTTCTATTGCGCCATGATAGTTTGATATAGAATGGGAGAAACGCGACTCTAGCACGCATTTCTTTCCCATATGAGTAGAATTTACCAGCCTTTGTCTAAAAAAAGGAGAGGCATTTCGAACTCCCAACACTTTATAATTTCGTCTCTACTTCGATACCGGAGATTTGCTTAATTTAAGCGCAACATGGGCACGCATCGAAAATTGCTATAGTTGCAGGCCACAGAGGTATAAATAAACACTTATTTTTATACGACATGTCAAATACGAGGCTCCTACCTTAAAAAAATTCCAAATTAACATCCACAAACGGAGAAATATACCAACATCTTATCAGATTTTACTATTTTAAAGATATACATGAATGGTTTACTAGGAGCACGATACGTCTATTGGATGCGCGCCTAGTATAATAGCGCAAAAGGAAGCTCCTGGAGCTACTGCATCTGACCATTATCAGGCAGGTCATGGGCCAGGGGGTGCTTGTTCCCTATCCAGCTGAATGTACAAGAAAATCCCGCCTGTCTGCCGAATGGCTGGTTGCCATGCTAATGACGCCGTGGATGCTATAAGGATAGTAACCACCCAATCAGAAGCCCAAACGTAGCCATATCTGGCGGTTCCTTAACCGTGCGATAGTGGGACGACACACTAGCATAGTAAGCCCTGCTCTGGCCCCGTCTCAGCTGCCCTTCCCCCCCCCAGGTCCTTCGTATTAAAGCTTCACCGCTTGGCGCTCTCTCGTCCAGTTCTCTCTTTTTCCCTCTCCCTCATCTCAACTCTCCAGACCTTCAAATTCGAATATCACCAGAGTATGTGTCTCAGCTCACCCCATGAAATGTGCATACTGATTTTGATGGAAGGTCAAGCCTCAAAATGCCATCCGAACAGATCATCGAGCAGCAGATCGCGGTCCCTGAGCCAATGATGCTGACCGGCGACGACAATGCCAATGTCGAGGCCAAGCAGCCGGTAAGCACGGTTTTTTCTTGGCTCGCAGATCGAAAAAAGCTTGTTTATCTTGATGGATGATGCATACATCTGAATATTAAATACTGATGCTTCACTTGCTAGGGAGTCGTGCCGGCGATGAGCACCAATTCCGATGAGCTTAAGATGAGAGGAGGGGAGTATGCTAGCTGCGACTGCTGCGGGTGCGGGTGCGCAGAGGCGTGCTGCTAGATGCCCTGAGGCTGCTCGCGGAGAGGGGTATAACACTGGAGGACGAGCGTAGGGGGGGAGAGTAAAGGATGGCATTGAGACGATATATTTTTGGGGGGAATGGTATAATGGCTTACTTGAATTCTCGTGCCAGTTTCATGCTCTAGAAAGCCAGTTTCTGTTCTGATTTTGCTTCTTTCGTTCCTCGTTGTGCCCAGGCTGATCTACAAAGCCAAGACCAAATAAGCTTTGTGACAGCTTGGCATACAGCACTACTTGTCATAGCTTCTTTTCTATCAAAATAAAGCAGTGCATCGTCCAAGAGAAGACCTGCACAGTATTACTCCGTTAGTATGTTGTGCGAAAGGCTTCCGCTGATAGTAGCTGATGAAAGTAGAAGTTGTGTTGAAAATCGATGTTGAGCCTTCCTACGTTGTCGCTATAACATTAGTTACGTTTATTCTGTGGTACTTGCAATAAATACGCGTTTCAGTTCTCTTCTATTGCCCTACGCTCAGAATTGCCCTCTGGTTAAGCTTCGCAACTGAATGAGAGGCAACCAAGGTTCCACTTCTGAAATCTGAGGTTCTGGATGCAATCAATCATGATCATCCTAGCGACTCATACTAATAGAGTAAGACCACACAATAAAGAAATATTTGACAGCACGAACAGCATGTGGCGACAGGGCTAGCCAGAGCTACTTTAGAGAATCCCAAGGATGCCTTGGGTGCACATGTTACCCTAGTATTAATTTGCATGGATAGGGATAGGAGAGAGCCGCGTCCCCCAAAGTAGCTCCTCTATAAGCTGGAGTTTGAGAACTAAAATAAAACGCGGCAACGTCGAACAATCAAAGGGGAATTAGAAAATGAATTCGCAACCATGCTGAAGCAGCACCGGGGTGCGGATGAGGAGAAGAACTTTTCATTGCACTCCGGATCCTGTAGACCCTTCCCTGAAACACCATGCCCTTCCGAGAACGCCGCCATACCGCCATGCAATAAGTTACCTATGAGTACATCCGAGTCGATAAAGTTCAAACCATCAGCAGATCTGACCGCCCATTCCTAGACCAAAAACGTGCATCCGCGCCACTCTAATCGTACATATATCCTGACCACACGCTCTAATTCAAGTGACGTTGGAGAGGTCGCTTATACTACGCTGTCTCTCTGTCCGACCTTCACTCATATCATCGTCGTCATCGCTACCAGATTGTTCGTCGCTGCTTTCCTCATCAAGTACGATTTGTCGCATGATGGTCTTGTCGAAGAGATCAATCGCAAATCGACGTATATTCAGACGGAACTGGTGGCATTCTAACAGAATTAGGACCTTTTTGAATAGCGCTGGCTCCTTGAATCCAGGTGCCTTTCGCGTTTTAAGATGCATCAGTTCTGTCATCGCTCTGTTCTTTAGAACCGTGTTACCGAGCTCCATGATGAGCTCCAGAATTCGTGCGTTAACGACGTCATCATCTACCTTAGCTGCTGCGACTTCCGCTTTTTTAGTGTCAGCCTCCACGATGTCCGAAATTGTTTCGTGCTTCCACGGTTGATATGAGAAGAGTTTTCGCAAGTTCTGAGGTATGCAGAGACCAAGTGATACACCCATCGTTGTCGTATTGCTCTCCCAACCATGTTCTGAGAGGATCTCCAACCCATGGACACTTCGCGAGATGAGGCCTAAAACGAAGAACGCCGTTCCCCGCAAACTCATTATCTCGTGAGATTCGGCTATCTTCACGATGTTTCCCACCACATCAGACTCCTCTAGAAATGGAGCCCCAAGCTCCATTGATCCAACATTGCCAACTGCCCATAAGCAACCTTTCACTTTGAGTATCAACTCGTGATCATCTGAGAGCATGCCATAGTCTCGGATATTGTTTGAAAACTCATCAAAATGACCTTTGTCTCGTAAGAGTTTGCAGCCTTCCTTAGTCCTCGTCAATTCTCTATAAAAATGTGGAGGAACATGAGCGTCATTGTCTCCTTCCATCTCAAAGCTATCCTCATCTATGCTGAATCGATTTGGGCTATCCTCGGAGATTTCACCGAAGGAGCGGGCCAAGCTAGCTTCAACCACTCCTACATAAGTATCGTTCCGACCTAGAAACCAATCATCCATTTCATTGCTGATATAGTCCAAGCCATCTAGATAGTGATATCCAATGGATGTCGAGAGAAATCGTAACAGCAATGGGGCACCGATTTCGCCAAGATGGTCCAATGCCGGACGACACTCCACGATATACTCTAAGTAACTCTTTCGGTTGCATGCCTCCTCAAGAATCTTGATGGCTGTAGCGCAGACCTCAACTTCAGGATCATAGAGTTGCGTAACTAGCAGTTGGATTGCCCATTTCGAATCGCCCAATCCCTGATTAACAGCGCCATTGGAGCGTGCCCTGCTAGAATACTTTCTTAAAACAGTCGTTGCGAATATTCGAATCTCCTTTGAGCCGGCCGTAAGAGCTTTGGAAAGTAAAACTCTTGGATGTCCGGGTAAGCTATAGTCGAAGTGCTGTAGTAGTAATTTGATCAGATCTGGCCGTTGCTTAAGATCTATAATGTGATACATCATATTTATCATTCGCCATCTGTCAAGCATTTGGAGACCTCTTATATCACCACTTAAAATTCCAATCATGGGGAAGTAGCCACTACATAATGTTTCTGCCAATTGTTCTTTAGAGAACATTGGTGACGGAGCGGTAATTCCACTTGACTGTGAGACATTAGAATAATGGGCATATTGCTCTGGGTATCGTCTTACTGGATCACACTGTGCAAGGCATTCGGCGAGTTGCCGCAACAGTTTATTGTCTGCTAAGTATCGAACACCTTCAGGTGTCTGAAGAAGAGTATGCATTAGTGCACAACCAACTGTGACATACTTCTCGTTGCCTCTAGACTTTCTCATTGAGGTGAACTTGAATTTGAATGGCCTATAGAAGCTCATGAGCCTTTTAAAGAATTTCGACGCCTTAATTGCTTCATCGAGTCGTTTTCCATTCAGGAGTGGGCCCTCAATAATCTTTAGGATTATGTCCCACTTCCACTTCGTAGGATTGGTGCTAGATAGAACTTGAGTTTCCACGATGAGAGCCCGAAATGTTGTTTCATCTAGAATGAGATTGAGATGAGGTTTAGGTTGGTCGTCAAGGACAGCTAGATTGTCATGGCTTTCATTGATAGAGCCAACGAGAGTATTACTCGCCGTTGGAGTGGATCGGTATAATGTCCGGCTTACACTACTGATCTGATATACTGTTCCAGTAGCATCAAATCGTTTGTCGTCACTAAATTGTGACGCAGCGGCGAACAATTCCGGCAGAAGCTGCAAATCACTGCTCCAGCTTGAAGGTAACAAGGCACTTGCAAGCTTTAGTACTTCTCCAATCAGCAGAGTAGTTTTTCGCTTAAACATTGGATTGTCTGTCTCTCGAGTGACTTGAAGCAGTCCAGGCATGAGACCTGAAGATATTAACACCGCAAGCAAAAGTGAGGTATAATGGTCCACGAAGTTCTTGTCACCAGGTTCTTCCTCACTTGATTGAGTTGCGGTCTTTGGTTGGCTCGATTTGAGAGTCGCTACGCGGCCATATGTTGTCAGTCGCCTGCCAGCCAAGAAGGAAGTAGCCCACCCCGGCGACTTGATTCGAAGCAGACTATACAGTAACTCAATAACTGTCTCGCGGACTGTCGGATTAGGTAGCATCAGGCACGAAATCAAAGACTTTATAGCTCTGAAATTGTACATCGATAGAGTCATAAGTCCCGGCCACGATCTCAGAGCATACGATATGGCCTTGGAGTTTTGCTTCAGAATAGTTTCTTTGGCAAACAGAGAATCTGTAAAAGCGATGAAGAGTGCTTCAAGTTCATGCCCGGAGCGAAGATATTTCCTCCGTTGTGGTGCATCCAGTAAGAAAAGGAACGCCGCTGTCAGACTTTCTGATGCCTCATAGCTTCCTTCTCCCAAAGCATCAGCCAGCGGTCGTAATCCTCCGCTAGCAACTACCAAGGCAGGATCGCGAACCATGATCTCAGCGAGAGTTTCTATGCAGATAGGCCGCAATCGATCTTCTGTATGTTCGGCTACGGCTGCAATTGTCCTCATAACTGCTCTAGAAATCTCTGATACGCCACCCTTGACCTCTAGAAAAGCACGAACAAACTTGAGCGCCTGCTCTCGCTCTACATCCGCTTTTCTCTCCTTGATTAGCGAACTATAAACATGTGAGCACGTTTCGAATTGCCTGAGTAATATCAACTTACAGAACTACCAGATAGTCCGTATTTAGAGCGCGGATCTTCTGCAATGAACTCACGTCAGATATCGCGTATCGAGTTATTCGATAACCAGCTGCTACAACTTCGCGACTCTCACTAAGAAGCATGACTTGTATTCGCAAACCGAAAATGGACCAAACCAGGTCGTATTTCAGCGTTGGGTGTCTTTTAAATAGCTCAACAAGCTTGTTCGCACGCTCTACATAATAATCCGGCGTCAAGCCCTCAACCTCAAGCGCCTGTAGAATTTCGGCGAGGGCATATGTAGGCGATTCAGTAGGTTCCTCGATATCTGATCCAGCCACGCTTTTGGAAGCGCTTTGTGGAGACCGCAATCCATTGCTACTCTGGAAAAGACCTTCCATGCGACTTCTTGTTGGTGTGGCAGGGAGCTTTGGTCTTTGCAACTCAGTAATCTGATTTCTCAAATTCTTTATCTTCTGGTTTGAAATTGTGAGCTCCGCTTCGACCCTCTGCCGCTGTTCCTTTGTCTGTTTTGCCTTTTTATTATTCAGTGCTTCCAGCATGTTTTCACTACCCTCTTTAATCTTCATTTCGCGATTGAGCTGGTCTCGTAACCCAGCTAATTGCTGGCCCGCAGAGTACGGCTCATCTAAGTTGTCGAAGCTCTCCCTTATCGCAGCACCTGTATCCTGGCTGGAATTCGTCCTCGACTGCACAAGCTGACCTCGGACCGTTGAACTGAAACTTCCTGGCGCTGGGGATGGCGCAAGAGATGATCCTCGCGGTACAAAGGACGCGGCAACATTGGACATTCCCCGATTCCCATTGACAGTCCCCGGTTGTAAGCCATCTCTGTCTAAACTTGTTCTCGTTGTGCTTGTATTGTGAGGATTCGGAGGTTGTGCATTATAAAGGGTCTTTTGAGTTGGCGTTGCTGACGAGCTCATCGTACTTGGTGGTCCCACCATCTCCTCCAAGTGGTGGGATCAACTTCCTTTACTGGGGAAGGACATGTGTCTTGTGATATGTTTAGACAGACCTCTAAGTCATCCGCATGAGAAGAACTACACTGTTTGGCGCATCAAAGGATTGGTTTCGTGTCAGTTCGAGTTAGAAGCTGATTTGTAAGAGTGATTCCGGGGCAATAGGGGGTATTGCGAGGGGAAATAGGATTAACGGGATCCCCAATATGAAGGTGAGGCGTAAGTCTGAAAAGAAAGATATTCTAAAAGTCAGGATGTGATATCTTGAGATGCTACCAAAACGGTTGTATGCTGTATTGAGACTATGAGGGATGACAACAGGCATGCCCAGCCTAGCACAGCACAGCACAGACACACAGTGCCGCTTTAGGTTCCAGACGACTAAAGATGGTTGAGGGTTGAAACACTTCTAGATAAATACCAGTTAAGTTCTCTAGATGGGTATATCTTAGATAAATAAAATTACATGGGAAGCAATGGGCTATAGTCGAACTTAGTTGTGTTATATTCTTGACTCGGCGCTTACTTTCCTTCAACTCCACGCTCTTCAAAGTAATTGTTACAGCTGTAAATGTGTATAGCCTTACAACCAACCTACTTTGGTATACGGTGCGATGCCCATGTGCTAAAACAGGTTTATAACTAGCAAGTTTCTTCCTCGACATGCGAGATATACCACTTTCAAGGAAGCCTAGACAGATCCTGAAATACGCGGAACGGCCAGACATCCCTAGTTAGGTTGCCTGCTGGCCCCACTGGCCGCGTCTATTTTATTGTAGATACACGGAAATAGACTTCTTAACGGAAGGTAGTTCTTCCCCTTCTCTTACGTGAATAATCCTCCCATAAGGAGTAGCGAGTATCGCCTTGTTAAACAGTATAATGATTCTCTGTGGTATACCGAATACACGATTGGATAATTCCAAGGCTAGGTCCTGGAAGAATCCATCCCCTTTTCAAGGAGCTCTTGAGCATTTAAGAAGGCCAATTATCGATTCACTTAACATCACTAATAGAAGGATGGAACGGAAAGTCGAAACAGTCTTTGGGAAACTCTTCTCGGGATTTGATCTGACTTTTTTTGTAATTCGAAGCTGAGAAGACATAAGGAGATACCAATGCTCTGGGATACTTCCAAGATAATATGGGCAGCCATGCCAGCATCTTGACAACAATTGGCCTACAGCTTTCTTCCCCATGGTATCACAACTCCTGTCCCCTCCGCTGCACCTTCTGGCTTGTATACTGTGACGAGACTGAATGATATGGTGATATGCAGTGCAACACTGATAAGGTCGCTCAAGGTGATACAGATGTAGCTTGTGTTACACGTTGTTGTCGTCCTTACGATAAGGGCTACTTATGCTGTAATTGGTTTTAGCTGGAACTCATGATCAATAGCTTCATTCGATCAATGAAAGAAGAGGTCTTCTCCCTATATTTCTTTCTTTCTTTCTTTCTCAATATCCTCTAGCCAGAAAGAGGTTCTTTTGGTTCACTCTCCTCAAACGTGTTGCAATCAATTAATGGCTGAAGGCTGGAAAAGGTCCGCCGTAGCTATCGCGCTTCGTCGGCGCATTCCGCCTCCAAGCTGGACATCGGCTACAGCCTCAGCAAAACATGCGATTGACATCGGAAGGTACCACGACCACTCACCATCATTCCCTCTGTTGTCCTTTGATGATCTTCGTGATGGACAGCAAGCATTTTCTTTTTTTGGGGCCGCGGGACCTCGACTAAGATGCCGTATCAGCCTCTTTGGCCGAAGCTAGACGGCGGGTGGTCCTCTAGCTAGTTGCATATAAGTAGGAAGCTTCCCCCAAGGCTTCTTCCTCAACATTCACGGACTAGCATCTTCATATTAGTTGCTTTCAAAATACAACCCATTACCTCCTCTCCAGTACCTGACCTCCCAAAGTACAAATCCTCAACAATAACCACTCCTCTACAATGGCAACAGTAGCTTCCGCTCGATATGGCAAGGACAATGTCCGTGTCTACAAAGTCGAAAGAGATCAGAAGACTGGCGTTCAGACTGTAACAGAAATGACCATTTGCGTCCTTCTAGAAGGTGAAATCGATATCTCGTAAGCATCCCCATTGATTCACTCCAGATCCTTATGCTGACGCTTGCTTCAGATATACCAAGGCAGACAACAGCGTGGTGGTAGCCACCGATTCGATGAAGAACACCGTTTATATCAAGGCCAAAGAGCATCCAGTCACACCTCCCGAGCTCTTCGCTAGCATACTCGGTACTCACTTCGTCGAAACCTACCCCCACATCACTACTGCGAACATTAAGATTGTCACCCACCGCTGGACACGAATGACTATTGATGGCAAGCCACACCCACACTCCTTCTACCGTGATGGTGCCGAGACACGAAATGTTGAAGCTGCGATACACAAAAATAAGGGAATTGAGATACGCAGTGGGATAGTTGGCTTGCTCGTCCTGAAGAGCACAGGCTCGCAATTTCACGGTTTCGTGCGAGATGAGTATACTACTCTGCCAGAGACCTGGGATCGTATTCTCTCAACTGAGGTCGACTCTGGGTGGAGCTGGAAAACTTTCCCTAGCCTTGCAGCGGTCAAAGCCTCAATTCCCAAATTCGATAAGGCGTGGGAAAATGCCAGGGCTATCACCATGAAAACATTTGCCGAAGAAGATAGCCCATCGGTGCAAAATACCATGTACAAGATGTGCACCAAGATTCTAGATGTTGTACCGGAGGTCGAGAATGTGGATTACGCTTTACCCAACAAGCACTACTTTGAGATTGGTATGTTCTAAGAGCATGGTTTATCGAGCTCAAAACTAATTGATCTCTAGATTTGAGCTGGCACAAAGGCCTCAGGAATACCGGCAAAGACGCTGAAGTCTATGCGCCACAGTCTGGCCCTAACGGCCTCATCAAGGTCAACGTTGCCCGCTCCCAGATCTCCTCCAAACTATAGATTATTTTTGGACTACACTGTAACCGACTGTATAAACAATACACAAAGACGACCGGCGCATAACGACTTCATGAAGGGTGTATCTGGAGTTTACACTTAGGGATCCAGGATGGATTTCCTCTGTATGCATTGATATAGAATTAACTTGGATGAAATTCTAGAGAATTGATATATATTTCTTCTACTCTTCAACCTTTAATAGCCGGGTTCATATGAGCATGTTCTCCTCATTTACACAATTCCTCTGCCTCTCCTCGCCCTAGTAGAATAACCTTGCACAATCATGAACTGCGTAGAGCGCCGTAGGCCCAATACGATAGTAATTTAGTGGGACTACTATTGCCCTCGTGCATTACAAGGGATTCCGGATTCCATCCTCGGCAAATCGAAGCCATTAAAGATTTTGATAAGAGAGAGATCAGGAATGGCAACAACTATATGCTGCAGCGGTAAAAGTAAAACAAAAAAACTTCATCTAGTCTAACTGAAGTGTATAAAGCATATCACCTCCGGATGCACATTGGGAAACCCTCGAAAGGATACGTTGTACGGTGTATCGGAAAATTTGGAACAAATCCGGTCCAGGAAAGTTCAGATGTGATCGGACCGTGGGAAATTGGGAGCTTTGAGGGAAAGCAGAGTGTGATGATCCAGGTATTTTATGCCTATTTAGAGTCGAACTTGCGTCCTCCACACTGCATCTGCTGCAGAGCATTCCCTTTAGCTCTTGTGCATTCAACATGTGATATGTAAACCTGCTTATGCAAGATGCATCGGAACTGAAGTCAATTAACAGGGCTCGGGTCTCTCTAACTAAACTCCATGTAGTTTTTGGATAGAATGAATTTGTACGAAAAGATAGATGGTGCGCCAAGCTATAATAACATGCAATTCAACATTCTTGCTGATTTGACAAGTGTAGATGCCAGGCTGAGATACTGGCTTCTGCTCTAGACACTTGATGAGATCAAAGTGAAGGTAGTCATACTTTGGGGAGTATGTTGATATCTTGCTCCTACACACTTGAGAAGGTCGGCAGTGTATCCACTATTCCCTCGGTTGCCTTTTTCATGCCACTTGGCTTTACATCATAACTCTTCAATATACTTCTCGTTCCTGTCGACCCGATCCATTCTGGCGCATTTCCCACCTTGATTGACGTTAAATGATGAACGATGTCTGAGGAGAAAGCGCCTCGCCAGGTTCGAAAAGGCAAGTGCCTATCCTCGGCTGACCTAAATAAAACTAGTCGTAGGTACTGTAGGTGAGTGGACATTGTTGGAAGCGGACAGATACAGTATATACTTCGGGACAACGTTGAAGCATTCCGTGAAGAGAAGAACAACCTCAAAATGCCCCCCCCCCCCTCCACCACTGCTTGGCCTTGTATTTTCCAATGCTCTCTATATTTCAATAACTTTCATTGCCTGTTGCCTGTGCTCCTCCTCGGTTAGACTGGTTTGTTTGACATATTGGAGCTTTTATACAGTGACGCGCAAGAAACAGCCTCAATGTCCTCGGGTTTCACCAGGTTGACTTTTAAGCAAACAGCACATGGCCCTGACCCTGTACAGGCCGCCCCCCGACCCCACGTCCCGTTTGGGCCAAACGACGAACCACTGCCTCCCCCACGGGCCGTCTTCCCCCGTGACTTACCACTCATGGTAATTTTATAATATCAATAGCACTATCCACCCTCCGACCCTCAACGGCAAATGATCGGGTCATTTCTGGGGCTCATGAACAAATGAATGAGTTTATCCACCAACCTTCAACCCAGCTGACCACCAAGGATACATGGTCCCAAGTATTGTTTCGAGATGAAAACCAGATAGGTACAAAAGGTACAAGTACTATATCGTCACTCTCGCCGCACCTCCTCTCCAATATCTCAGCCTTGTTCCGAGGCCTCCGAGTATTGCTTCATATATTGGTGAGTTATTAGTGTCTGCCTCTTAATCATGTGTCATCTGCATGGCAGTCCAGGTGCCATTGTCTGTCACAACTTCCGGCCTGGTGCTCTATATTGAGAATTTGTGTTCACGATCACAATTGCCGTTGCGTCTTCAGAGGAGGGGTCTGGAGGAACGACAACACAAATCGACTGAACGTGGGTAGCTATGGAAGACTTAGACGAGGATCTGATTGACTTTGGTCAGCCCAAGAGAGAACGCAAGAGAGACGAAGACCAGAGCAGAGGAGGGAGCACACTAGGGCTCATAGAAGAAACAGGAGGAGTGAGTTCCAAGAATCCTCCTTCTTTCAAAAGAAGCCTTACCTCGCCTGTATCACCTCTCATTGGTCGTCCTCCATTGGGCCAATTTACAAACACCTCAGAAGACTTTCTTCAAAAGACGAGGGCCGGCCTTCTGGATTTAACAGAAAAGGGGAAAGCCACCTTGCAGCACGCCGGCAGCTCTATGACTGGTTTCAGGGAACGTATGATGAAGCGAGAGGATAGCTGGAATAGCCTCTTAAGATCCTCAGAACGAGACAGATTACATGCATCTTCGAGTAGAGATGCAAATTACGACACTAGTGATGATGAAGATGGGAATGACGGCCGATCGCCTCCAGCCAGTCACATGCCCCAGCGAGACTCTTTGCTGATAGAAACAGACCAAGACGAGGCGAGTATTTCTGGCCTCGTCCATAAATTCTGGTGGCTAACAAGAACAGATCGAGAACCAGCTACATGCTCATTTTGATAATGTCAGGGCATCAGCGGAAACTGTCAGTACCACCACGCCAAAAAGCTCATCCGATTTGTGGCAGTCGTCAGGAGCTAAGATGACGGATGACCTGCGGGATTATGCAAACTACGCAAAAGGTTGGAATGGGCTTTGCAGCAGATGTGAGAAGTTTCCTGATGAAGCCACTGTTCAGGCTCGAGATAAAAGCTCAAGAACTGAAATCACTTTCGTAACTCCATTAGAGCGAATCATATATCACGCTGGTTGGTGCCGGCTATGTGCATATTTCTTGAGAAACATTTCCCGCCCAGAGAATGATCCCTTTCAACATCCGCAGGTTGCGGAATTTCTTCAACCACATCTCAAGGGAAAGCATTTTACACAGTGGATGGATATGAGCCAATCGAAGTACACAGACGATCACTGGCCATTCGGCTACGGGAGAGAATTCAAAGAAGGTGCTTTCCATTACCTTGACCCAGTAGCTCTAAAGCATAGAGCTAAGCGAAGGGCACAAGTTGCAACAAGTTCCCTCATTCCAATGATGATGAAAGTCGCCCTGACTGCGACTCGTGGCAGCTCCAGTGCAGGAGCTGAAGATATAGAGCTCAAGAATCGAGAACCACGACCATCAGAAACACAGAAATCAAACCCGATACTCGCCAAAGAAGATCTTATACATCCTCTGGAATGCTATCTTCAAGTAACAATACATACATATGTCGACATACTTCGCTCAGGTCAGGTTCAGGCATGTCTTCTGGGTCATGGTAGAGGTCCTGGCGCACCACTCACAACTCTGTCTCAATTTCCTCTCCGAGTACAAGCACGTCCACAAATTAGCGCTGGAGATAAACCTTTAAGATATGGAAACTTAATAAACTCTCGACGAATCAATCTGAATCTTAGCTCAACATGGCTGAAAGAGTGCGAGTTTCATCACAGAACACAATGCGGCGAGCAGAGTTGGTCAAGCGTAGTACAGGCACCCCCATCACTTCGACTCATAGATGTGAAGAACAATTGTATAGTCAAAACAACTCCTAGTAATGAGGTCAGGTTTGTGGCTCTGAGTTATGTATGGGGACAACCGGCAATTGAGACATTAAAGCTCAGCCGTTTTAACGCTAGGCAACTAAGCAGCAGAGGCGGACTACGGGAGTTCTGGCACGGAGTACCAAATACTGTAAAGGATGCAATAGAGGTAGTGAATGGTACTGGGGAACAGTATCTATGGGTTGATGCTCTTTGCATTGTTCAGGACCAGGACCTTGAGGACGATGAGGACCTTCGACCTATTCAGGAAGAGAGGATTCGTCAGATCGCGGCGATGGATTGGATTTATTCCAAAGCAGCTTTAACAATTGTTGCTGCAGACTCTGACACTTCTATGATGGGTATTGCTGGCGTTCGTGAGCATACCAGGTTTCTGAAACAGGACACTGTGCAGATTGAAAATGGGGTTCGTTTATTAACTCCAACAGAAGTTCCACAGGATGTGGATGAAATGATCTGGAACTCGCGAGCCTGGACATTTCAGGAAAGACTTTTATCGCGACGACTACTCATATTCCAAGGTGGTCATATGTTTTGGCACTGCCGACGCTTTATTGCCCATGAAGATATGCTAGCTGAAGACAAAGGGGGTCATTACTCTAAGCTTCCATGGCTCACACTAAGGAAACAGTCACTTGGTAGCGACGAAACAGGGGATAGCAGTATAGTAGTCTTCCCAGATCACACAACGCATCTTGTTCGATCGCAGATTTTTATGCGTTATGCAGAGCTTATAGAGCAATACACTGATCGGGAATTGACAAATGATGATGATATCTTAGCTGCCATGGGTGGTCTTCTCCACATATTTCGACAACTCTTCAAATATCCGATGAGGTATGGACTTCCAGAAATATTGTTTGATATAGCTTTACTATGGCAGCCAACCGCAAAACTTGAACGACGTGATACAGAAAAATCGGATTTTCCAAGTTGGTCTTGGGCTGGTTGGAAGGGAAGAATCAAGTATGAAGAGCCTTTTCAAGTTAAAACCGACGAGCTGTTAGGCATCCTCCGACGCCTTCCCATTAGTCCAAATAGTCAACTTTCGGAAGAGCGCATCCGGCCACTCGTCAGATGGCATGTAAAGCACAAGAATACGAGTGAACTAACACTATTGAACAAAAGTGGACTTGGGATCCCTTTCTTCGCAAAGAATTCCACTTTACCAGAGGAATGGGATAGACATCCATTTCCATCTGGAACAGAACCTTCGCAGTTGTCCACCCTCGAAGCTGCTGATTTGCCTCCTACGATGCTCGCCAGTCTCTGTTCTCGTCATCTCCTCTTCCGAACATCCATCCTCTCCACCCCGGCCATGTCACTCGGCAAAGCAGCTCCACAGATGCGGGATGCACTGGTCAATCCTGATGATCCGCCGCTCCGCTATACCCTGCTCCTTTCTGCCAGGAAAGTGGGTACCCTACTTCTTGATGGCGAGGCAACTCCCAAACTTTCCGCTCAGAAACACGATTTCGTTGTGCTATCCGAGACGCAGTATTACGGCCTAGATTATGAGCCCGCAGTGGAAGGTTATCCACTATATAATGTAATGTTAGTTGAATGGAATGAGGAAAGGACCGCTGCGAAGCGACTCGGTATAGGGAAGGTTGATAAAGTAGCTTGGAAGAGAGCAGGCCCTAGATTGGGTATTGTTTGCTTGGAGTAAGAGAACTCAACCGACCCCACAAAGACAAATGAAAATTGTTCTAGTGAGATGTATATGACGAGGACATCGCACCTATTGCACCTCGCACTCTCCACATTATCCCAAAGCAGCCAATGTTCTTCTTGATAGTGAGTTTAAGGTATAGGAACTGACTCGGAGCAAAATAAGTTGATGCCTGTGTTCCATACGCTAGGAAGCACTGATTCTACTCCAAGATATCACCAAGTGGTGTCACCAAGTGGTTCCGAGCTATTGTGACACTTACCACAACTGGATCATGCCAAATGAATTCTTAGACTTCGGAGCCTAATAATCTAGAAAATAATAAATATCACGGATTGCAGGAACTCTGGCGAATTTCCTTGAGTGGAGAGATGTCTCATTACGCATATCTGGCAATTCAACCATTCTGATCGGTTCACCTATAGCACGTTGTCAGCGTGGAGTCCATCCCCGATGTCGATCTTTCTGCTGCACAACTTAAAGAACAAGCCGTCTCTCAAGCGTGACGCGGTTCACGGGTACATACAATATGTGCAACGCTCACATTTGTTCATTATGCCACTGCCCGCTTCCCAGCGGCTTCTCGAAATGGCTTGACGTAACTCTACCCCAATGTCTAGAGGTAGATTTTTCGAAAGGCTTCTACGCACGTCTGGGGAACAACAAGATCGTCACCACGAGCCCACGGAGGCTTGTTAGAGATGCTAAGCATAAAAAAAGGCAAGTAGCCGTTGATGCAGAGCTTCAAACAGTCTTTGCTTTGCTACGCTATCTGTTCTGACATTTGTCGAAACAGATTCGAAGGAACGAAGTGTGCTTGGCCTGCGACGTTCTCTGCATATTTCACGTTTCTATGTGCAAACCATCACCTTTTGGCCAGTATATAGATACTTTGTGTTCATGTTTCTTTACTGATGTGCCTCCGCTGCATGATCAGCCGGTAGATGTCTCATGATGCAAGAACGGACCAAAGAACACAAGTTGATGGAGCCGGATTGGCAAGTACCAAAGCCGCCTGGGAGTCTCCAATGCGTAACATGAGGCATGCAAACCATGGAGAACCTGGAGAAGAGTGATCAGCCTTTATAGCTCATGACGCTACGTTAGCTTTTGGCTATGGTATAAATAGCTAAGGCTCTCCTCTCACGACCGCAACAATCTAAGCCACTCAAACTTTATCTTTGTGAAATTTGGATCTGAATACGTTCCAGTTCAAATCAAGCCACAATGTACTTCCAACCTCTGCTCTTCTTCGCGACTCTTGTCTCCACCGCCGTCTCCCTACCTGTTGACCCTTCGTCTTTGACCAACCGAGGTGTAATTCCTGGTGTGCACTGGACCATCAAGCATCTTGAGCGATGTAATTTTCCTAACTTCCTTATCCCATTGCTTCGAGCTAACCAATAATCGTGCCAGACTGCGACGCCTGGATCTATGGCTGTGCATACTCCTTCTACATCTCCCGGAACAACGGCTCGCCCGACTTCAAATGCCAGCTGGTCGACAAACAAACCTCACCGGCGCCCCCAGCAGAACAGAGCTTCTGGGCTGTGCCATGCAATCAGGGTATCAACCCGAGTGAAGGATGGGAGATCAGCGTACGTTGCTATCGTTGCTTTCATTTTTGTTTCTCTTCCCTGCAACAAGCATCATTAGCGTATCTGTTTGTATTTACTTTCGAGCATTACAATGAGGCCGCTAATACCGATGATGTAGTGGGGGTATAACCCTGGATCTGACGGTGCTGTAATGACAGCCCATAACAGAAACATCGGACAGATTGCATGGTTTGGTTGGGATGGACTTAGAGGCAAGACCAGATTTCCGGATGTTGGTCCGCATGATGTATTCACTGCTTGATCCACTCAAACGTGCAGCCTATAAAAGCAGCTTTCTGCAAGAAGACGGAATCTGGGTTCGCAAAAATGGGATTTAGAAGCAACGCTCATTTAAAGCTTTATGAGGAACTTGGGATGGCAATCTGACATATATTCGCGAATATAGCTTCTCATTTGTCTACCAACATAGCCTATCTCTCAGGATCTTTAAGTGTCTCATCTGGTCCCGTAATCTTCATCAAATGGTCGCCGTTCAACGCCTTAAACACATTCCCCAATCCATCATGATTATAATACTTCTCGTTCCACATATCCTTATGATACTTTACCCTCTCCCGCACCTCTCCATCATTCTCCAAACCCAAGCTAACGAGGCTGTTGACCGCCTTCTTCGGGAGCCCGTGCGGCTGGTATTCTTGTCGAAGCTTGGAGATGAGCTCCGAGCCCATAGACGAGACGATTTCCGTGCCGAGCGTGCGGGAGGACGCCATCGTCTTCGGGATTCCTTCGAGGTTTAACTCGGCTTCCTTGGTGATGAGGTTTATGAGAGGGGAGGTGAATGGGATATGTACATGCCATACCACTGTCCTGCAATCTTGTGCCGAGTATCACGGTAGCTCCATGGGTCATTGTAGATTGCCCTCTCTGCATACACGAGCCTGTGTTCTTATCATATGAGATAGCCCCTTCCTGCCTACGGTACGCGCAATCATGTAACTCGGCACAAACATGGAAGTGATAAGTGACCATGACCGGTTATGAGTAAGTACAGATCGCTCTCGCTGGCACTCCGGGAATACAACGACGTAATAGCATCGACGATCCTCCGTCTCTCTTTAGGAATTCTTATCCCAGGAGGATGCAGTTCATAATCGACCCCAAACTTGTGTTCTTCGACGGATCAACGTTCTGCGTCAAGGTAACGGGGTCAGAGCGCTTCGTAGTCTCTAGGGTCTGACATTTTGAGCTATGATAGGTCTCCTTTGGGAGGTATCATCAATGACGGAAGGGAGGAGAGTAATTGCAATGCATCGTACTACAACTGTTTCTGTATTGGTGATCCAGTAGGGAGGGTGATGATGTCATCACTCTCGAGGATTCCAATCCATTCACACCCTTTTATTTTCCCCTCGTAACGTTTGACGCTATCCTGAACTAACCACATCTCCGAATGTTTTGAATCTGCATCCTACTTTCATCCTGCTGTGAGCTTTATACGTATTATTCATCGTTGGCGTGTTTATGGTTCAGAGGCGGCGAGCTCGCTTAGCCTCAGGAGGCCCATATGAAAAGGAGCCTGAATATGGCATCACAATCGCCAGAAAATTAAGTTTGATATACGTTGAAAAAAATGTCGTGCCATATTATTCGGTGACGTGTATAATCCTATGCATGATAAATCACAGCTCGTGATCAATTGTAACTTGGGCTCAGGATGTCAAAATGGTCTGCACGTTGGTCTCGAACAACCTTGAGCCTGGAGAAGTAAAGTGATAGAGAATATCACCATCCTCTTTGTCAAAGGTCGTAGCTTGCGCAATCTATAAAGAGATCCTTGGTCTGGGAATGTAGATTTCAAAGGATAATGATGCTTCTATCTTGTCAGTGTTTGAAGGCTTGCGAGGAAGTATGCGCCAAGTTCCATGGTATTATGATTCTAATTTTTTTTTTCAACATACAATTTTTCTCTTAACCGCGGATGGCTGCACCTAATGCACCACCTGTGAACTGTGTACCGCCAGCCTGCCTAGGTGCACCACCACCACGTCCCCCTCCACCGCGTCCACGATTTCCACCCCTGCCCGCTCGCCCACCACGGCCCCCTTGTCGCTCAAATGCATTGGCTGTACCCTGCGTCCTCGTTTCTAGAGTTCTCTCATTGGATTCGATAAGTCCGCTTGCCTTGTCGCTCAATGTCAATGCTAAGCTCTGTAATCTGCTTAACTCTACACCCTTTCTAAATATGATTGATGAGTTGACTTGGTCCAGGGCAGCCATCAGTTCCTCGTGACTAATCATCTTGCTGACGATGGCAGCCACCTTTCGGTCTGATAGCTCAAACATTGATGAGAGGGTAGAAACAGCGAGGGTATCATAGAAAGGAGCGTAAGTGAAAAGGTATGTTCGGAGACCCTCCTCCTGAATCTGTTCTGAGAGCATTGCCTTGATGGTGTCGGGTTTGGCCATGAGCTCCCAGATCTTGATTGAGTGAATGAATTCAGTTGCCTTCTTCCACTCGCCTGCTGCCAATGCCTTAGAGGCTTGCATAACATGGTCTCGGGTGTTCTCGGGAGGGCCGGTGAAGATTTGGCGTTCATGGTACTCAAGCATGCGACGGTAGGTCTTGCTGATGACACGCTTCTTGATGTCAGGCGAGGATCCTGTTTGTGCGAGAAGAGGGATTTCGAGGAGCATGCTGCATGTGAGATAAACACACTCTAGAAGCTCAAGATTGATGTGCATATGAAAGGGAAGTTGGCGTTGTCGTTCAAGGCGCTCCTGCTCTGGAGAAACCTGGTTGTAGCGTTGGATCATGACACCTTGGGCAAGCAATTCCTTTTGACGTCCGCTTCCACAGATTTCTTGGAGAGTAGATTGTGCTTCATAAACCAGGCCGGCACGGAAGGCACAAAGACCAACTTGTACCAATGTCCGGTTGAAGAGAATCTGACTGTGGACGTCGAAAGAGGCGATATTCTCTTGCAAATGAGACATCAGCATCATATCGCGAGCTTTGTAGTAGGTATCGTGAAGAGCGAGGAAATAGATCTGGCTAAGCATAGCACGAGCCCGAAGAATCCCATCGCTGTTAATGTAGAGATAATTGCAAAGAACGTTGATAAGAGATATGGCATCCGATACTTTATTCCGTGGAGTGATGGCGGAGTCTAAATCCTCAGGAAGCGCCTTCCAACAGTTTTCCTCCAAGATTTTCACCACGGTTGCAGGCTAGAACATTGTTAGTAAAGGAACGATTTGAGGTACGACTACTACTGACCTTAAAGTATGCGTGATCTAATCTTCTAGAGATGATGCGGTTGAGGTTATCTTGGCTAAGGTCTATGCTCTTGTCTTTGCGAGCAGTCTCAACATAGATCAACGTACGAACAATGTTGTTGTAGAGAGCACCCTCGTCGGATAACCTCTCGATATACTCTGCGGTATGAGGATCGATTTGTTGCAGAGATCGGTTGAGCTCATCATCCAATCTCTCGACAAATGATACAACGCTTCCAGGAACCTTGAATTTGTCGCCAGGGTTGATGATTGGCGCCTTCTCATCGTCCTCCCACTCCTCTGCATTTTCAAGGACAACGATTTCTGGGTTGGCTTCAAGCTCCTTGAGAAGATTACCAAGCTCCTTTTCGGCAGAATTCCATTGCTCTTGAGACATATAAGTCTGTGCTCCGGTGCTCAGATCGAATCTTGTGGAAATGAGGGTTAATAGAACTCGAATGCGTTGATATGGTGTGATAGCAACGTCGTAGAGCTTCTCCATAATTTTGATCTGCTCTCCGCGGTCTGTATTCTTCTTCCCTCGAGATTCCATTATAGTACGTAGGTGCTTGAGGATACTCTCGGGAGTGAATTGGAGTGTTCGTCCGCCTTTGCCTACAGTCGAGAATCCTTCATCATCGTCATCTAATGCCAGAACTGGAATTCCGGTGGCTGTCTTTGTCTTCTTCACTTTCGGGGCTGGAACCTCTTCCTCATCAGACTCTAGAAGAAAGCCACCCTTATCTTCTCGGTACTCGTCGATATCCTTTTGGAAGTCCTTGTTGTTCTTCTTGATCCGCTGTTTCACAGCATTAAGTCCACGAGCATTTGTTGCGGTCATCTTCTTTGTAGAAACCTTCTGCTTTGCGAGCGTCTCATTCATGAAGTCCTCTAGATCTGCTATGGCCTGGATATATATCTTTGGAGTCTTGCCACCCTGGAAGCCTTTGGATACCTTCTGATTGAGCTTGTCGAATTCTGATCACAAACATCAGCCCAGTCCACGACCACTCTCTTCGAATGGCTACTTACCTGTAGATATGACACCCCAATCATTGATCTTCTTTCCATTGTCAATATTCTTGATGATGCCTTCTAACTCCTCGAAACGTTTGTCCTTGGCGCTCTTTACTACCTTGCGATCTTCGCCGTCCGAGTCTGAGTCGCTTTCTGAACCGGCATCTTTCATGAATCTGTTTGCACCAGTCCTTGGACCATCGCTATCACTGCTGGAATCTGAGTCGTCATCATCATCGTCGTCTGAATCTTCTTCGTCAGAGTCGTTGTTTTCCTCTTCTTCTTCCTCGTCAGAGTAGAGCTCTTCCTCGTCAGAAGAGCTGCTCTCGCTGTCGGTATCCCCTTTGCTGAAAAATCGAGACATCTTGACGTTGCTTGACTACAGGTAGGGACTGGCTAGAGGGGTCGCGCTGGAAGGCGTGGTTTTATGTGCGGTTTTTTGAATTTTGACCCCACCCACAAGTTGACTGCATCGCCTGGTGGGTTGAGAATTAAGCGAGCGCCAAGTATCAAAGTGGAGCTCAAAATGTGTGTCACAATCCTCCTCCATGTAACATCAGAATCATTCTGTTTTGGAATATTAAACTTCCACCGAAAAGATGAGTCATATTGGTCGTTCTTTATGACTAATAGCACAGATATTATTCTTGTACTTCTTTTAATGAGATTAATTCTAACAATATGGCACGATCCAGTGATGACGCTTGGCTGATCACTCATGGAAGCCAAAAAGCCCGCCTGAATGATGATATTCATGACTGGTTTAAGAGTCAGAGGCATTGCTGAGATTGCTTTCATCACGAATCTATCACTACCACTTTGGTCTATGCATGATTTGACAACCTGTAGTGGATATTCGTTCAAAATGCCTATCCCTGTTGATGGCTGCCGTGCAGCCCATCGCGCCTCTATCTTTGCTAAAGTACAGAGTTCGGGTATTTGACACTGTACAATAACCAAATTTAAATGAGATGCCCTAGATCAGGAGCTTAATTTAGCCTTGAAGAGTGAGAGGTTTTTCGAGTGAGTTTTAAAAGTAGATCCATTGTTGCTATTGTAGCTGCAAAGTCTTCGGCAAGTATTATAGCATTATGTACATTGTAGGCTATCAGAATATAGTCAAAATACTTGAGGCTCATTGTTCTTTCTTCTTTATTTAAATCTACATTTATTATTGATCGTTTAAATCCACAAAGAAAATGTGTAAGCACATGGCCATTGTGCCTCAGCTGCTACGCGTAACAGTCTCACTGTTCCGTAGTCGTCCGAGTTTAACTCGAGGAAAACAATTTGTTTCCAAAACTCATAAAGGTATTTGCCATTTCTTGGATTTATAAGATGGCCGCTAGCCTTGACCTAGATCTGCCTAATCTTTTCTTCCCATAGCTGAGCGAAGTCTAAGGTTTATCACTTGATCTATAACTTAGGTTTCACTCAAATGGCATCAAAAATCCAAGAAAAAGAGCCATCGGCCAACAGGGAGATTAACACGTCCAGGGACTTTCAAAGTATGCACAATAATGGAGACTTTACCGTTGTTGCAATCGTTAAAGGAGCAAAGGTTGTTGAGGTAAGTCAACCTCAGAAGAAAAACAGTCCAATTATATCATCGACTGAGCTCTACCACTTGACTCTCAGGCAGATTGCAATGGAAGGAGATTGAGATACTCCTAAAGCAAGTGATACACAAGAATGAGTAGTTTTGCGGAAGGTATAGTGTAGAATAAAGATCTTTTTTTTTCAGTATTCTAAAATATTAACTTTCTATTCATCCCACTCTCTGTTCGCGTTCTTTCCAAATAATCTATGATCCATTTTTGAATACTTGCAAATGAGGAGCACAGGAGCTCCTTGGTACACTAACTCGTGAGTGGCAACTAAATATCTCCTGAATGTGGTTAATAGGCACACCATTGGGTAAAACTAAGTCCAGTCCAACATCGTGAGGTGCGGGGGCTCCTAGAGAGATCACAGCAGCTGTATTCTTTCAATTCAACGTTGCCCAGGGTTGAGTTTAGTCAACACCAATCTTAACAAATTGGGTTATGGGATCTGGCGCATACATGGAGTGGATTAGGCCAATAAATTAGAAAAACCGCTTTTCTGCTAGAGAGTAATTCAGGCACAGAAAAAGGGGAAATTATAACCTTTGAAAGCGCAATATCATTCATTGATAACAAACTATACCGACAGGTTTCTTGAGAGAAATATTACCTTTCTGCCGTCTATCCGCCTTCATGCTTTTGATCCCCTCGCTGAAACCTACTGAGTGCATCTTCGTGAATTTGCCCCCATAATGGTCTAGGCTTACATCACGAAAAGTAGGTTAGTATCTAATCAATGTCAGCATATTTTCCAGCAAACTTATATAAAGATTTACCAAGTGGATGACTGCAGGATAATTGTGGCTTTTGGGTATACTTAGTCTCCAGCACGTCCCGTATACTGTTAAGCAATTCGACATAGCTCTGTTGAGGATTCTGCTTAATAGCTGAGATGAATGCCCAGGACATGGCACCCGTAGCTTGAGAAGCAATCGTTGCATCAGCCGACGTCTGATCGTCTTTACTTCCCGACCACATAATCACGTCGGCTGGTGATGTCTTAGTTTGAATCGTCTTTTGGTATGCGTCATCTCCTTTATATGCTTTCTTTGCAAATCCAAAGATTGAGCTAGCCACACCTCCTAGATCGCCGCGAGCATATGAAGAGATGGCGGAGAGCAACCCTTGCCCTGCTTCAGCAGCTAAGTTGGGCTCTTTCAAAACTCCCTTGGTGGAGTACATATATGGAAGATCTAAAACCGAACCTGAATGGCACGAGTCGAAAATGGCTGTCAACCGTACACCAGCTTGCAATGGATTAACAACAATCTGATGAATTTGATCATCGACAATATGTCCAGCTTGCTTGAAGTCTACCGGGTATATCACTTCATCCGTTCCATCCTCTTCATCGCCGTCTAAATCTTCAGTCTGACCTCCATGTCCTGAGTAATGCAAAAATAGTGCATCATCAGGTTGTGCGTTTGCGACAAGCCACGACATGGCACGCAAGATATTCTGCTTCGTGGGTTGGAGCTGGGGATTTTGTTGGTCATCTGTCAATATAATCATGTCCTCGCTCCTGTAATTGTATCTTTCCATAAGAAAAGATGAGACATTCTTGGTGTCATTAATACACCCACGCAGCTCCCCTTGCTGCCCAAAGTAGTTGATGCCAATCAGAAGAGCCTTGCGCTTGCCAGTACAGTTCGAATATTGAAAGGTATAACCTTCAGGAGCACCGTGACCAAACTGCTGTGGATTATGTGGTGGCGGTGCAGCATGGCGATCGTAGTTACCACCCCCATGCCCGCCTTGTTGATAGTTATTGTAATCTCGTTGAGGGGGATATTGGTTATACCCGCCCTGTTGGCGATGTTGTGGACCTCCATATTGTCCGCCCTGGTTGTAGTCTTGTTGCTGCCACTGCTGCGGTGGCGGACCGCCATATCCTCCTTGATTGTATCCTTCTTCCCCTCCTTGGTTATATCCGCCGCCTTGACTGTATCCTCCTCCATGACCCGTATAGCCTTGACCTGGGTACCCGCCCCACGACATAATGAGCAGATTGGTAGAAGGGAGGTTGATTCACAATTTGATAATTAGATCGTAAAAGTCGAGCAAGGTTTGCGAGAAGGGTTATAAGTGAAAGAAACACAATCTTAGATACGATAGGTAAAGATAGCCCCGCACATTAAGTTGTTGTTAGGTACTGTACATTTGTTGTAGCTGAGGAGGGGCTGAAGCTGTGTCACAAGGGACCCACTTTTGTTGTAACACTTAATATATCACTTGAATCTGATTCTTTTTGATTGAATCCAACCTGCCTGGAGTAGTGACTCTCTAATCAAGTCATTGCTCATATACACATATCATGGCCTATAGATAAAACTCCTAAATGGCCAGTGCCCATTGATACACTCTAAATAACTCCTGGGTATATGCTGCTTGTACCGCCTTGAAAAATTATGTGTCTGGTCCCCCTTATGCAAATAGCAGACTCCTCATGATTCCCTTGTAAGCCAATCTGGGTGCTCTGTGACTTTCCAAAGCTTGATGCCATTTGGATTTTCTGCACGACTTTTCCTAGCTTGCTCCATCACCTTGATGCTCATCTCATCTGTCATTAGCTCCCGAAATTTCTGGACCTCTTGATTGGCAGTTTTTGTGGATGCTGAGAACTCTTTGAAAAGGGATTCCGCTAAAGACAGTCAGCATGTTGACATCGTGAAGGGGGTAGAGCATACGAGATGGCTGCTTTTTCGCCAGCGGGGCAATTAGTCGCGGAATCGTTGTTCGTAGCTCTCGTACCTGCGGATATGGCCAATGGATCAGCTACCATGAAAGATTGCAGCACATAGATCAGAGATATGATACTAACCTGTATGTGCATTTCTTTCAGTATTTTCAGGGCCTCTTCAAGACGGTCTTCGTCCCAAGGGGCTTCACTGTCTTCCGCAGCAGTATTGGTGTTTGGGTCCTCTTGACTAGGTTCATTATGGCCTGTTAAAGCAGCTGCCATGGTGAAACGATGGCTATATATGAGTAACAAGTTATTCACCAAACTTCAGTATTCAAGACCTAGAATGTGGGTGTGGGGTATGCCTATCTGCGGACTAAGACTAAAACGGTTACTTCCCGAATATCCTGGTCCTACTCTGATATGAGGCTCTTTTAAGGTGGATTGAATTGAACACCATGCCAAGAATATCCAGAGTATTTTTCTTTGCCCCGTTATAGCACTAACTCTGCCAGTGATGCATATAGAAATCCAGGTCATAAGGTCTATTTTTGGTGAGAAAGGCTAAATACGTCTTGGTGGATCTGATGCCTAGTGAAGACCGTCACAGATTATGATAAAATTTCCCTTTTAAACTTATTACTTCGTTAACCAGGTAGTGCTGTAGCTACCGTGGATTCACTGAATCCGTCGTTGGGAAGTCCGTTACCGCGCCTAATACTTAGCGCCATACGCGTGCATAAGAACCGTGATAGAAATAGCAAAACCTTTTGAAGCAAGACAACAAATTGCCACACCATCCTTCTATAACTTCATTGACAACCACCCTTCAAGCACCATTGTGGATAGCAGAACACATCGCATATATTATATACCAGATAGCGCCACCACCGAAGATCAGCTCAGCATGGCTCAACCTGACCCGGCCGCAGACGTCAATGACAGCAATCCTGGAAATGCTAGACCTCGCCGTGTCTCCTCGCCACTGCAGAGCGACGAGGCGTTCACTGTCATTCATGGTTCAGCCAATTACTTGGAAAATCGCTCTCATGAACCTACCAATCCCACCTTGAGTGTTGCGTATGCGACAGGCAGCACTGACACGGGTCTCATGCGGAATATGGCCAGCTTTCAAAGAAGCCCTTCTGCTCGGCAAGCTCCTGTTTCTGCACTTCCCCGGACATCGTCAGCCAAGTCAGTAGGCAGCTGCGATACACGATCGACCATAGACACGATCTCGGAGGATGCGGTTCTCCAAGGGTTTACCCCAAATAAAAAAGCTAGCCGTCAACCCTCCAACTCTAGCATTCCTCTCATTGAGCCCATTAACAACTACTCTTTAACCAAGACGCCATCAACAAAATCACAGAGCTCTCTCAAATCTGTAGCGTCTGTTGCATCTATCCCACATCTTGGAATTTATCCTGTAGGAACACTTCGCATTCATGAAGCTCCTCCCACCCCTAAGGTACAGGTTCCAAAGGTCCTTCCAGCTTGCCGAAAGACTGGAGATATATTTATTGTTCGGGAGGTGCCAGGTGGGACTGTGATAGGTTTTGATACAAATGTTTTTGAAGTCAAGCCTGGTGAAACCTTTGATGGTATCAAATGTATTCCAGCTGGTGCACATTTCATTTGGTCAGGCACAGGCACTCAATCTGTGCGCAATGGATTTTGGATTGTTGCGGATAAGCTTGGTATTGATGACTATGGCAAGATATATGTTAAGTATTGGAACCGAGACAATGAATGCATTGAAGAGCAATATGTTAAGGCGGAGGTGAAAATTCAGAAGGATGGTATTGAAGAGATCTTCGATGATCTTAAGGCATTCCCTTCCGACACAATTTTGGAGAAGACACCGTCCACGCCCGTGCTTGCTTCACGAAGCTCCAGCATCTGGTTCCATATGACTTCGTCGATCAACTATCCCATGTTGTGCAAGATTCTGCCATCCGATCGAAAGGGTTGTTTGGTTTCCACACCAGACGAGGCATATAAGTTTGACACACTTAAGGGCTGTCACGACGGCACTTTCCGATTCCAGCTGGAGAGGACTCCAAATACCTTCTCTCGATCCGCTGTGGGTCGTGCACGGACTGAACAGGCCTTGGATACTACAGCATACATTAGAAGCTTCATCCAAACCAATTTCGCCAGCTCCCAGCAAGCCGAAGATATTATTGGAGAATTCCAGTTCTGCTTTATCACGGGTCTCCATCTTGGTAATGCGGATTGTATGGATCATTGGTCCTATATTCTCAAACTTTTTCTGAAGTCCACCAGTCTGTATATCTCCCATTCTGTGTTGGTTCGCAAGTTTATTGAGACATTTCATGCACAACTCATCTATGATGAGAAATACTCTCAGGAGAGTATCTTTGAGTATTGCGGCAAGAGCGACATTGAACGGTGTCTGGGTATCTATAAGCGTCGAATGGCTGAGTGCGCGATGGAAGCCAGTTTAGGAGAGGGTGAGAGAGCCGTCCGAGAGGCACTAGACTATCTGATGGGCTATCTGTCAGTTAGCGGCTGGAACTTGAGAGAGCCCGATAGCTATGTCCGCTCGGGATACCACCAATTAGAAGACGGGGAATTTGTTGAAGCTGTTGATGAGAGCTTCGATTCTGAGGATGATAGAGGTAAGTCAATATCCTCTTCCATATATGGAAGCTTTTTACTGACAACTTGTAGGTGAGTATGCGCCAGTGATGGTGGAACTTGACGAGAGTGGTCGAGAGAAAGATCGAATAAGTATCTAGCCTTCGTGTACATAATCTGATATATTTCATTTTCTTAGGTGTAGCGGCTCAGAAGAGCAAAGATGTAACGGTTGGTAGAGCTACGACAGATTTTAGCGACCAACGACCACGTCGAGAATCTAAACTCAAGGCTATCTGGCCATTTTCAGGTTGAGCGCTACCCATGCGTGAACGTATTTTCATCTTCGAATTCATTTCCGAGAAAACGCCATCAACTCTTGCTTTCGGCACTTTCGTTATCAAATTCAAGGTTTATGGACGAACGGTAGTATACAAATGGGGCGGAAGTCTATTTGGGGTATTGTCCCGCGATTTCGCAAGAAGAACAAATATTTCCTAGTCTGGTACCTAGCATGACTGGATGATTCTATGACTTTTACGACTCACAACTCTACGGCTTTACGACGTTACGGCAGGAAGATTGGTTGTTTGTTCGGCGTTTACTGGGTATGCTAGCCACTAAAGCTGGTTCATGTACGGATAATATGGAGATGCATAGCGGTGGCGTGCAGCATTCTGCGGTTTTCTTTTCTTAGTTCATATTTCTTCTCTGTACGGACGGAACCTACTTTGTTGAATACTAATAATGGCTTGCGTTTCCTTCCTTCTCAGGAGTGTTGATGAACTAAACCTTTACCTAGTACAATAAGACCTTCGGGATTTCCTTTCGATAACCATAATTTTTTGTTAGTTCTTCGGAATGAGCGATACCTCCTTCCTATGGATAGGAGGTTTGGCTACCCAAGGGAATTATCAGATCTAGCATTCTTCTGCATTGTAAATTTCTCATACAACGCTTGTATGTCAATGAGTGATGAAGTGCGACATAGTCTATCAAAAATAAAGATATTTTCACGTTGCATAATAACAAAGGACAGTCAATTGGGAAGAGCCCAGATGCGAATCAGTAAGGCAAGTGACACTAGCTGAGAAAGCATCTGAATTTTTAAATTATGAACTCCTCCGAGTCAACGCACACTAGTCCTTGGTAGTGCCATTACCGTAAATCGAGAGCCCTCGAATGTTTACCTCTTTGTATTCTGCAAAATCGTCTTCATCATCTCATTGCCCACCTTCGTTGCATCCGCAAATCGAGGCTCAAAAAACTTCTGCGTACTCTGAAACCGATCCCTATACCCTTCGAAGTCACCAAAGGTGACAGCCTCAGACCACCCCCTTGCCGCAAACGTAAACTCTAGATCGTCACTCCTAAATGTGTTATCTTCAATTGCGATACGGATGACATCGTTCAGCAGGGCAGGCTGACGGAAGAGATATTCAGTCACGCCGAGCCAGAGACGGAAGAGAGGAGTTGAGCATATCATGTGGTCATACGGCACTATCCCCAGCTGAGACCAGCAATCTACCATCGCTAACAAGCTTAGATGGTTGTTTGGCGTCGGCGTCTCGGGCTTCTTGCCTAGTGAGAAGCGATCTAGCATTTCGTCTTTGAGCAGCAGCTCTCCGTCCCAATTATGCTTCCCAAATACACTCTCACCAGCTTTCTTAATTCGCTGCTCAAGCTCCTCACGGTGGCCACCAAGCATCAATTTGTATAGATCCGTGACGCTCTGCGCATACTGTCGGATCTGCTCTTTAGCGTACGGATTCAGGATTGCGAGGCCGGCGTATACATGCCACTTTTGTGAATAGATGCGTAATGTGAGGTTAATCTTGACATTCTCGATACCGCCAACGTAGCGGGCAATCTCCCAGGGGAATTGCTTATTGGCATGCCATGCCTTACCCATAGACAGGAAAGCTGCGTGGGTTACAGCTTGAGTGTCGGCAGTGATGCGGTCGTGCTTGCTTGCAGAGAGGTAGACATGTTTAGAGCCGAGGCAAGAGAGAACATGCTCGACCTTGCGAAAGCTAGTATCAGACGCACGATGTTGAATTATGACCTGTAAAACAATGTAAGGATTTGTTGAGCAATTGTGGAGGGCCTTTTGATGCAGCTTACAAGTGGCTGGCCGCGGGGATCAATATTGGGACCATGGAGAGAGTGGCACGAGATGATTTCAACGTCTGGTGGGAGATGTTCCTCAAAGGCTGCGATCTCCGGAGCTTTGCAAGAGGTCTGCCCACCAACAATGGCGCCCTGCTTAGTAGCTACATCGGATCAATGCACATACATGAGAGGAAGGTGATTAAAGCATACAGGGGCCATATTGTGCGACCACTTTACAAATAGAAGCTGCCTCAACATTGTATATGATGTAATCGCTCGCCCGTGAGACAAGATGTCCATTTGGAAATATTTGTATTTGTTTCTAAGGACTTCTCAGCATATGCTGCAGTAGTACTGGCTATGTACCAGGTGATTACTCTATCTGCAAACTCCTTGCACAATTTCTCATATTTCTCTTCTCTGTCGCAAGCATTGACCCTGACCGAAACTCAGTAAACGTCTTACCCGTGCTGACATGGCCTGGGATATGATATTAGCTTTGGGCTTCCAGAAGGATTCAATATTAAATATCAACATTATTCTAAATCAGACAATGTATAAAAAGGTAGCTGAGAATTTTCATCAGAGAAAGTAGACCACCAACTTGGTACCAGAATGGTAGTCAAGACAGCAGAAAACAATACATCGAGCCAAATGCACTCAAGTCATCATTATAGATGTGGACGGGAGAGAGGAAATGCGAACTTACCGCAGTGAAATTGACCCAGCGCGCTCATACTACTGGAGAATTGGGAAGGATTACCTCCAGCCTGCATCGCTGAGTCGTCTGGCGTACATCTTCCCCATGTCGCCCATGCCAATGATACCGATGACAAAGTTGTCCATCCCAGGCAGATTGGTGGAAGCCATTCTGGTGAAATGACCCTTCTTAGACCAAGGCACTATTGTTACATCACAATTCAACCCCTTGATATGAATTGACTGATCTAGGCCGAATCTCGTACCAATGTTGGTTGTCTTTGAAAGCAGAGGAAAAGAGGTTCAGAAAAAATAATAATAGGGTCGTCAAGTTTTGGCGCTAGTGACTCAGCGAGTCTTGCCTCTTTCGGACTAGCTGCCAAGCCCACACAACACTGATTCTTTGGAAAATCAATATCGCGAACTTTTTGGAACTTCAAGGATTCAGAGTTTTTGATTGTCAACTCACCCACGAATTTCAAAATGCCACCAAAGAAGGCCGCACGCCCAGCCCAGGAGAACATCTCCTTGGGACCACAAGTCAGAGACGGTAGGCATCCTTTCTTTTTATCACAAGGCCAAATGTAGCAGAGGTTTACCCCTCAACCAGCCTGGTGCTGATGGGTGTCTTAAGAGTTTTCTTGTGCGCATTGGCTAACCCAACAATAGGTGAACTCGTTTTTGGAGTTGCCCGTATCTTCGCTTCGTTCAACGATACCTTCGTTCACGTCACCGATCTTTCGTACGTATCCCCATATATAAGACTGCCTGGAGGAAGTTATATACAAGAATAAGAGTGGAATGGGTCAAAGGCTAACATTCTGGGTGATTCCAGTGGCCGCGAAACCATCACTCGTGTCACCGGAGGCATGAAGGTCAAGGCAGACCGTGATGAGTCTTCCCCGTACGCTGCCATGTTGGCTGCTCAAGATGTTGCTACCCGCTGCAAGGAATTGGGCATCAACGCTCTTCACATCAAGATCCGTGCTACCGGAGGTTTGTTGAGCCGCTTCATAATTACCTGCCTGCATACTTACCAGATATATAGGTAATGGTACCAAGACCCCCGGTCCTGGTGCTCAATCCGCTCTTCGCGCTCTTGCTCGTTCCGGAATGAAGATTGGACGTATTGAGGACGTAACCCCAACACCATCCGACTCTACCCGTCGTAAGGGAGGTCGCCGTGGTCGTCGTCTCTGAGCAATATGCTTTCGACTGGCTTCGAGCTTGGCTTGGTTTTCACTGTGGAGTTGACAATCACGCGGAGGACGGCATTAATAGCCTGGTCTCCAAATTTTACTCTCAGCTTCTAGAGCAGCACTAGATGAATACCAAAGTCCTTGCAAAGTAATTTAAATCTCCCGTGACTGTATAGTTTGGTTGGAAAGCTATTATGTAATTTAAGCTTATGAACATATTTTCATTGATACTGTAGGTCAACCACTAGTCTAACTTGCATTTATGGTTGCTTTCAAGGCATTTTAATGGAGGTGAATGTGGTACACACACGCACGTATATATATCTAAGAACTTTCAGGGAGCAAAAATGTGGCCGCCGTTCTATCAGATATATAGCAAGAGCAGCGAATAAAGAGGAACTGCTAAGATAGCACAGCTATATGGTTAAAGGTTTAGCTCAAGCCGACAGTTTGAGGCAGCTACCTAGTTATATAGCATCATATGAAAGCATGTAACAGAATCAAGTTTGAAACCATGATGGGAAGCGAAAAGCGTGGAGAATGTCGAGCTGTCCCAATTGGATGAGAATCTCATAGGAAACTATTGTGGCATATCCATAACGAAGTAAAACTTGACCTGGCACACACTCTTTGGATCCACGATACTTCGCCAGAAAGCGAGTTTGACTGTTAGAGATACGGTCTGAGCATGCGAAGTCTGCAGTATTGAATGCACTCTAGTGCTTTCCGTTTGAACCATTTTGTTCGAGTTGGCGCAAGTAGAATCACACACCGGCCCAATATCACTCAAAGTTCCATGGTCGTTGCTGGAAGCACGTTGCATTCATTGCTTAAATTCCTACAGCCAGCAAATAAAGTAGCCCATCCATTGCAAATGCGTCAGAAACCACTTTCCCAGCCCCAAACACCCAGTATAACCACCCCTTAACGGTACGACTTTTGGTATCTGGCTCTTGCTCCGGGACCTGCGATATTACATTAGCACTTCTCCAACGAACCCCAAAACGGCAAAACCCACCTCCAAACTTCTTAGGCTCGCAACGTCTGTTATCCGCAACCAACAGCGTTCGATCGTATTGAACTAGGGCGAGCTTCAAGGCGTTCTTGCTGTGCTCATCAACAAACTTCTGGTAGTATGCGACAATGGACTTGGCGATGGCTTGACGGATGGCATAGACCTGTGATGTGTGACCACCACCGCTGACCCGGACACGGATATCGACACCTGCGAACTTGTCGAGACCGACAATGAGGAGGGGCTCGTAGACCTTGAATCGCAAGATCTCTGGTTGGACGAGGTTGAGGGGTTTGCCGTTGACCTTGACGAGTCCTTTACCAGCCTGTTTCCTTCTAGTCAGTAGCCAATTCTCTAACTTCTCTTCTAACTGTAATATCAATCGCTGCTTCGTACCTTGCAGTGGGCGACTGCGGTAGCTATTCAGAATTTTGTCAGCACCTCCCCATCAGTTATGATCAAGATTTCAGCATACCAGTCTTCTTTTTGCCGAAGCATTGAACACTTTGGGATGCCATGATTCCGGTTATGGCGTAAGTGCTTTTGGTGTTGTGAGAGTCGTGGATTGGCGCTGGCGTTCAATACTGATTGATTTTTCGGATTTTGATATTTCGGTTGGCGAGTGTGTGGGATCCAGAATCTCGCTAGCCAAATCTGATTAGCCCCACCAGCCACATCTTTCAGCCTCGCCTAGCCTCTTATCTCATCCAAGGCTACGATAATCAACTTCAACTACAAAGTAGAAAACATGTCTCGCAAAGGAGTTGGCCTGGGAGCCTTCGACCGCACACGAATAAGTTCGGCTCAATATGCTTCCCATGGAAGCAATCTCCGTACATCTCACTCTACCTCTCTCGCGACGCAACTCTCTGTATTCCGATCTCTACTCCAGCAGTTCGCACAGACTCATGCCAAAGATATCCGCTCCAACCCAACTTTCCGCGCAGAATTTGCACGAATGTGCGCAGCAATTGGTGTTGATCCTCTAGCAAGTAGCAATAGTGCGGCCGGAAAGGACGGAAATGGAAGTTTCTGGGCCCAGATGCTTGGAACAAGTGTCAACGATTTCTACTTTGAGCTGGCTGTGAGAGTTGTGGAGGTTTGTGGCGCGACAAGAGAGGAGAATGGAGGGCTTATTGGGGTAAAGGAAGTCAAAGATCGTATCATTAGTACTCGAATGGAGGGAGGTGCCGAGATCACCGAGTATGATATTACGAAACTGATTGTACTGGACATAAGCTGAATTGTTTAGTGACGATATCCTCCGCGCGGTTACTACGCTCAAACCCCTTGGATCTTCCTATTCAACACTGACAGTAGGACGCAAATTGTATATCCGATCGATACCGAAAGAGCTCAACAAAGACCAGAGTGCTGTCCTAGAAGCTGCTCAGCTATTAGGATATGTGAGCATATCAATGTTGATGCTGAATCTAAAATGGCCTAGAGCAAGAGCTAAGACCGCGATTGATGATCTGGTTTCCGAGAGCATGCTATGGATAGACACTCAATGCGAAGAGTGGGAATACTGGAGTCCTGGCTTTATGCTTGAGGTCGAAGGAACTGGAAACATCGACGTGTGAAACTCACAAAGATCAGGGAATAGTCCCGCTCAAACTAGACTATCTATAATTTAAAACCCCAAGTGGTTTTGGTACCTGCAACTAGCAAGCTTCGCTTAGTTGAGAGCATGGCTGAAGGGCATTGGGACATGATCCCACACGACGTACCTCAGCCGATATGAGAGCTGAGGCAACGATATTTATCTCAGAGATTTGCTGCCGCACGAACGATCAAAACATGTCTCCAATGTGTTGGTTCTCTTGGAAAGATCGTGGATATGAGCTAATACGATTCATTGTCGTCTGACCTGCTGTCAACGTCGAGCTCATCCGTAGCCAATCCTCAAAATTGGTCTATCACCACGAGCTGCGAAGCTACCAATTGAAGAGCGTTATAAAGCATCAACACGACATTTTGAAGGCTACTGCTCACTTCAAGAAGTTCAAGACTCGACTACAACCTGAACCTTTTTCGACTCGGGTTCGTAGCTACTGGCACTGCCAATTATAGGGAGGTTGATTTGATGATTCAGGTTCCATCAGGAAGCACAGTTTCAATAACTCATTCGCCAAGAGAAACTGAAAGGTACGAGAGAAGGCCCAGGGAGCGGAACGGGAATGTAGAACCCTTGACTACAAACCATAGACTAGAAATAACTTAAAACATATATCACTCCCATCTGCACATTCAGTGTTGCACCGCAAATAGAATCAAGCTTCGCTGCAGGAAATGCCCCCTAGGTCGTTGAGGCTTTTCAAATCATGGATTTGAGGCCATATATTCCTTATTTGCAATGCGCGTGGAACTTTCATTCAGGACCTGAATCCTTGCCTAGCCTGTCCAACATCTCCAGAGGTTGCAGTCGATTTATGCAGCCTTTTGGTCTAGATTAGCTTAGCAATGCTGTAGAACACTCAGGCGTAGCATACTGCCTTTCTCTCTGCTTTCTCGAGCCCATCTCTTAATTTGCTTGTATTCGGCCACAAGTTATGTCGCCTGCTGTCCTCCTCACGGGTGTTGCTTCCAATGTTTATCAGCTTCATGTCACATTCCTTTCATCTCATCAAGCCTGCCTTCTGGAGAGAACAGGACAGTTAATTCGCGTTAGAAGAAAACGACATTCATTAGATTGAAAGTCGGCTTTCCAATGCGTGCCTGTAGAACCTATATTATGGTGTTCTCATGTCTTTTTCTTCTGTTGCAATTCGCACATTCTAGCACCAGGCAATTCCAAACGTCGCCGCCCTCTGGCGCACGTCGCCATTCCGCGATAGATCCTTCTAAGATAAAGGTTGAACTGGAAGCCGCAAGGAAGAAGATACGTACGGGCACTTATCAGTTCGGAAATCTGTTAGAGTATGTAACGCACTTCATCGACAATCGACAGCGGAGCTCACACATCTCCTTCTGCTTAGATTATACGTCACGGTAATAGACTCTTCGAGATCAATATGCCCGTATCAGCGAGAGAATAGCCACCTTATGGGTGTATTAATGTGGGCAGCTGGCAAGGTTGCTTCTAGCCTAATATTCCGTCCGTGACAGACCTTCTGGAACAAGCAGTTCTATTCTGTTACAAGCTGTATATTCATGGTGGTAAGGTCAATAGTCAAGCTTCCTTTATATATCGCCTCGTGTAGGTGTAGGCCCAATTAGGTCTGGGAGTCATCAGAAGCTTTCTTGGTCCCGTTCAGCGATACGCAGCGTACTTAATTTTATGGCAGCTGCAACAAGCGTTCTGTTGTGTAGTGATTCAGGCTCTCTGGTCTGGGCTATGAAAATTACAATGAAAGACGAAATCAAGGATAACAGAGAAGAAGAATACGAGATTGAAGCTCAAAGGTGGCGCATCGCCATTTCTGTGAGAACTTCTTATAAGTTAGAAGTATATGTGCGCCTTTCATGATAAGAAGGAGAGATCATTTTAGAAAGGGTCCAGCACGCCATACAAGTGTACTTTGTCCATGCTGGATAGACATCTATGTCTGATGGACGTAATATCTTGGTCAGAGAACATCACAGGCTGTACTATCCTAAACCTTGGGTGACGAAATGGAGAGCGCACGACAATAAAATCTACGTTACCAGGGACCAGCCGTGTCCGCGAATACGTTGCCGCAACTATTACACCCAACTTGCTCTAAATGACATCGACAAGGATGGTTTCCTGAGTCTCAGATCTGTTGCAATGAGCCGCTTGCTAAGTGAATCTGATGGGAGAAAGAAAAGCGGAATGGCGATCTCTTGAGTCGGACAACGTTAGATGCATTGAAAACTCTGCTGCACTCCACAGTCTGTACAACCTCACTTTCTGTAGGTCAATAGGTTCCAGGTGGAAGTCCTTTGAGTCTATGTACTAGAGTTACTCATGCATACAAATGTGGAGGATCTACCTGTATTCAAAAGATGATAAGGCATATATGTTGCAGTATTGGATAGCACACATAGACCACATTGAAATGTGTCAGCACTAGTTCGTACTGACTCGAACCAGTGGAACCAAGTCTTCTGGCTGTAACCTCGAGGTACACGGCAAGTACCATAGACGAAGAACGAGCGGGCACGCAGTTCCATGAGCAGCAAGTGATGATACTCAACCTGATCCGGATTGATCATGCTTCATCTCGCACTATCATGATTCATGCCAAAGAGCCGTCAAGTGCAAATCTGTCTGAGCAACAGGTACACCCTATCGGAACTAGGACTAGAATCAAGTCCAAGGCAATCTGAAACGACCTGTCTCTCTTGTTAAATGCCTCACTTACCAAGAAGTCCCAGAAGATGTGTTCTCCAGATGTGGGAAGCGGGCGTGATCCCAAGAAATAACTTCATCTCCCTCAATAAAGTAGGACAGCGTAGTTGCCGAACAGGTGAGCTGCAGGAAGGAAGGATACTGACCTTTGGGGAATGTAGTGAAAGTTTGTTTGTGCGAGCATCATGAGCAATATTTCGCGTACCGACAAATGCTACCATTAATGAGAAGGCACAATGAGAAAACCTATCTCCCCCTTGGAGGGAACAATCTCAACCGTTCTATAGAGGTTCTCTGATATCTATGCCTATCAGTCGCTCAAAAGTCAAGGGGTAGCAAGAACTCAAAGCGCAGGTGGAAAGTATAACAATGCAGATTTATGAGATATACATTTTCATTCATCGTATCATTGGAGAGAGGGAAAAGATAACCCCATCCATCTGTTGATTGACGCTTTTGGCCGAAAGAAGTGCCTCGTATGTTATTCACTTGTGTGGTGCAGAATCAAGAAACTTCATACAGGATGGATCCTGATGTTGTTCAGAAGGGCCCTCATACCTTCTTCAAGTAGCTGCTCCAAAAGAAGGTAATCTCTGCCGATAGGATCGGTATGCTTGCACAGAGGCAACGCTTTGTTGAGTAAGAGTTTTACTTGCTCTCCCTCTGGATGTCGATCGGCTTGTATGGAACACATTACTCCTTCCAGATTGGTTCTTGAGGTTTTGCTTTGCATAGTCTGCGATGTATGGAAGTGTTACGTTGTATAAAACTTCAAGGTAGTTATAGCTTTCCATTGATGTTTTTTTTTCAACTTCCTTGCTAATCTGTTTAACATATCTAAGACGGTCTTCTTGTCAGAAATGCGTCGGCCACTAATCTTATCATTAATTTGCCCCAAGTCTAGAAACAACATAAGTGGAGATATAGTTGATGAAGGCTCGCAGCATACTGAATAATACCTTGAAAGCGCAGGTCTAGAAGGCGCCTCTTAACATGCAATTAATTACCTGAGCTGATGGGTTTCAACGAGTCGGCGACATTCCTCATTGTCTCCCCATCCCCAAATGCTTTCAATGGCAACAGCAGTTATGACACAAGCCACAGGATGTATGAATGCAGACATATTTGGAATATCACCGCCTCCTCAGGTACGAGTCAAGCATCTATGCTACGATGAATGAAATTCTTCAAGGAGCTCCCTTGATTCCCCATCTCTTTTTCGTCTCTCCTATCTCTTCTCATCCAACCTACCCTCTCTCACAGCCCCACTCTGCCGACGAGCCGGAAAATCCCATCCCCAGAGCTTCACGGACTCACCATCGATACATGGACACCCAGCTGTACAGTATACTTTCGCAATCATGAAGAATGCACGGACAAGGATAGAAACAAAAAAAATGCAGGCATATGTCTTGAACTCTAAATAGTGGAGGACGCCCAGGACCAGAGTTTGTTGCAAGGACATGACTAGTAGCGCCAGGACCCTTCGCGTATTCAAACACGTACTTCCATACAATTGACTTTGCTTGTACGCCATGCCGGGCACGACTCGTCGAAAAGGGGGGGAAGAGAGGGGGGAAATGATGCATGCACGGATGAAGGGCGTTCCTGATTCGTGTGAAGCGCGAAAATCATCATAATCTTCGGCATGCATCCGGCGTATGCTGTGACAATAATAATAATAATAATAATAATAAACGTGATGATGATGATAATGATGATGAGACGATTTGAATCCACGGAAGAATTCTCGGGCTATTGCACAGGATCCAGTAGTCAGAACGAAACGAAAGGCCGAAAGCAAGGCTGTTCTTGAGAGATATTGAGCAGGCAGGAAGGCATAATACTACGACTCTATTGGTCATGTCCATGGGTGCGTCGTGCCGTGTTTCTAAACAAGTATCTATTCCCGAGGTTTGTCTGATATTATCGTGTAAGTGGTCATATGTTTCCAATGGTGTTTTGGTCGAATAAGGAAGTAATTTCGATTATTGCTACCTTCTTCCCTGCATGCCCTGGCAAGGAGCAAAATAATAACGATCATAATAGCAGGTGAGCCAGGGATTCACAATTAACTTTGAGGTTAACGTTGCTTCTTCCCGGTACCTAGGTTTTTGGGATTTTTTAGAACGAACCAGTCAATGTCGCGCAGCAGCGCCAGTCTGGTGTAAAGCTTGATATATCTCCGCAAGCGCTGCGACCATTTTGTAGGTAGCTTCGTGAAGCATCTCAAACTCAATAGTGCGACTACAAATACCGTGTTGGTGCTAGGAGAGTGCCGATGACGATACTGCCCACGAATCAACGTCGACGCGCGTTGGGGTTAGGACAAGCCAGAAAACTTACCATAAGCAGCGTGCACATGGCGAACTGCTTTGACTATTGGCTGTAGGAGTCTGTTGGGTATCGTCGGCAACCAGGATGCATCATTGCCATGTTTTTTCTAAACTTTAATCTTTTAGTCAAAATAATCAGGGATGTGATGGAGCCAAAATGATAGAGTTGTGCATGAAACCTGACCAAAAGTAATCATTATAATATTCCGTGAGTGGGTTTCCCCCAATGCAGCAGTGTTTAGCGGAGGGAGTTCCTGAAATTACGATTAGGAGGGCTTGTGAAGGACGTGCTTGACCCCTAAACACAGAAATACAACAAAATAAGGGTTTTAGGGGTGGGACGGGGCGGTTTTATTATCGCAGATAATCTCCTGGCGAGGTATCCATCACTGTAGAACTTGTAGCAGCGATTGGTATTATCAAAAATGATATTGAAAGGTGAGGAGAACATAACAGTGGCGAAATAGCGCCTAATTCCACCATTCAGGCGTCTGCCGCCTTGTCGGTGGGCTCATCTGAAGAGGCTGGGCCAATGGTTCCCACGACATTGTCCAGAGTTTTCATTTTCAAGGGTAATGCTCCTTTTGTTGGTGGCTGGGGGAAAGAGAAACTCGTACTTCGTACTTCTCAATGTTCGGAGCAGTGGAGCATGTCTCCGTCTTTTTCACACCGCGTTTTCATCAGGTGGTCGATCTGCGTTTTCCCTCGCCAGGTTTACAAGACGTGGTCGTGGTGTGACGGAAATGTCGGAGGACTAGGGGGGGATCAAAGTTTATCGTCGCCATGTTGTTGTTGTTGTTGTCGTCGTTGTCGCGTCAATATCATGATCGCCCCTAACGATGATCTAACTTGCGTCTAGTTGTATCCCTTGCTCTGGCGTGTTCAAGTTGAAGATGACGAGGCATGGCATTTGGGATGGGATTCTTGTTAGTGAGGTCTTGGCTATGTTCAGCACACTGAGATCATTCCAACCAGCTCAAGCGTGTGAAACCCGATCTGGCGGGAGGGCTACTGCGTCCCCTGGCAGTATCTACTACTTAAGATCCGGAGCCATCTTTATTAGGGCAAGCATCGCTCCAACCAGCCGGGCTTGGGACACTTTATCTCAACCTCACTTCTTCCTCGTTCCTTTGTTTTCATTATTATCTTTTTTCTTCCTTTTCGTAATGCCTAACAAGCTCGACGTGAGGTCAACTTGCCGGAGCCCCCTACTGTCTTTTCCTGCCCTAGAATGATTGCAGCCCTGTAAGATGTTCGCACCGAGGCAGTGGCATTTGCCGTTAATCCGAGCGTTTGATTCCTCTGTCCACCTCGGAATATGGGACCCGCCGAGAGATGGGCGGTCAAGAGTCTTCATCGAGTGGATGTTGCGAGTATGAGAGTCGAAAAAGGGTTGATCAGCAGAGTAGAAAGAGGGGTTCTTGCTGACTGGCCTCCCTTGGGTTCTCGTAAGCTGAGCAAACCCGACTGGTCGGTCGGCTAATGCGGGACTCGCAAAAACAACAATAACTTACCAACAAGCTCTGTAGACATGCAGAGGACACGAAAGTGCATGGTGGACTGTGAACAGTGGGGAGAGAGAGAGAAAGAGAGAGTCGATGAAAGGTGATAGCTAGGTCTCTTAACAGTCATTACTTACAATATTGCAATTACAGTAATGTCAATCTTGCAAGGCCGGGAAATGTAACCTTGTGAGCAATATCACGATAGCTTCATTACCCAGAGTCACTTTGCTATGGCTCACTGGTGGGCTTTCTCTTTTGAACACTACAAATCAGCCTTTGCGTCTTGGAAACGACACGCCTTCTTCCTCTTCTTCACGGACCCCAGCACATCCAGACATTGGAGCTCTGAGCTGAGAAGGAGAGATGCCCTTCGTGAATCAACCCGAAAGGTGCCTCAGTTAATTGGTAACACCAAGCCTGCTCTGTGCTACAAGTAGACTTTTTTGTACAAGATTCCCACCATATTCCATGTAACAACAGACCGAGCTTCACAATGTTGCCGTTCCATAACACGAAAATGACATTATATGTATCTCTCTAAATTGATGCAGGGGACGAGCTTTGCGGGTGATAGCACGGGCAAAGGGCAAAGCAGACAAGCATCAACAGTCTGCATGCTTTGATCACAGCGTATGCGTACGCTTCCTTGGACACTCTGCTTGCATTCTTATCACTCGCTTGTCGAGCCACTCTTGAGATATTGAGCCCAGCCTCCTCATGCATGACCACTCCAAAGGCAAACCTTGGTGCATGGTATTTTGAGTCTGGACCACGCCATCAAACCCTAAATAATCATATTCAGGTGTGCCTGTGAGTCTCTCTCCCCGGCGCAAACCGTTCATCCAACTATATTTTCGGGGGAGGCGTGCTTTGACATCTCGTCATGTGTTGCATTTGGAATCTTGGAAACAGCAACGGTATTCTCGGGGAATATACTGCTTAGGCATTCCATATGTACCGAACAACAGGGATCTAGGTATACGGGAAAAAGTGATTCATCATCAATACCATATCTTCCTCACATGAAGTGTGGCTACTGACCTACGTATCACCGTTCGCATACGAATCGTGATTAATCAAAATGGAAGAAAAAAAATCAGAAAAAACCTGAGTGTGATACGAGACTGCACTTCAAGATTCTATGCACCACAAAACTGAGGGAAAACCTCCCGGCTGCATTTCCGTCATTCCAAGCCCTCCAAGAACAGCCCGTGTCAAGGGCAATTCTTGTACTCTCCATGGCGGGAAAATTGAGATCCAAGAACATTTTGTCAGGATATCAGATTCGAAGGATATTCTGATCCCTGTTTGATCTCGCCAGAAACTGCACCACTACCTTTTGTTCAAGCCACTACGGTGGCCAAACCACCACGCATGCTTACCCTGACCAAACATCGCTTTCTCTCTATGCCGATTCGAGAAGCGTCTTCTTCTAAAGCCTTTTCCATACTCGCCGCTTTCCTCCACCTCCCCAAGAATTGAGACTCGGCCACGCCGTGAGAGGGCGAACGCACATGTGAGCGAGGGGGCTAACGTGCAAGAGACATTGCCCCAAACCATACTTCTAAGTGATGGTGATCAATTGCACGACTGCAAGCCATCCTGCAAGATGCTGCCATGGCTTAAGTCATGAAATGGATAAGAAGTAGGCCTGTTAGAAATCAAGCGCGCGACTGTGAGAAACAAACGCCATTAAATTTTCACTACTGTACCTGTCCAGATCTTACAGTAGCCTTCCACGCTGCTGGGTCGTCCGTAGCGTCTCCCCCCTCCACAAAATACATGGCCAAGACCAAGTCCCCCTGTGTGTTGGGCCCTGAAAAAAAATAAAGTATCTGGGAGAACCACACACGTTTAGTTTGAGAGTCCACTGAGAATTATCCTCCTTGGGGATCAACTCAAGGCCCATATAGTATAATCCTTCTCAATCATGCCAGATCTTGATATTGTGTTCCCCCCTTTCGTACTGTTCCTTTGTTTATCGCGCTCCAGGAATTGCCATCTTGTTTTGTGCCGTAAATGTACAGTAGAGTCAATGCCGGGCTCTAACCCCCAACTACTACTAACTCTTTCAGCACTAGTAAATCGTCAACTTAGTTCCCCCTAACCATTCTCATCTCGTCAACACCATGAAGAATATCACTGGATTCTGTACCATGTACTATTAAGAACAAACCTATCATCGCAGACCGGCACCTGCTTTGATCAGCACCAGTTGATCCCAGCGCTTTAACGCTGACAAATTTCCCCTCGAATCAGCAAATTTTATGGTCGATCACACGCTCACTACTTTTTCTTGCAACACAAAGACCTGCGAAGGAGAACCACGACATCTTCATTTCATCCTGATGGGTCTTGCTCACAGACTTTGACTATTGTTTAGCTCGATATTTGACAGCTGTCAGAAGAATTCTGAGCCTCTTGACGGTCTTGACTAGGCAAATAGACGGTTCCAAGTTTTAACTATTCGTTAGTTGGGCACCAAGCAAAGTCCATCGCTCGACGAACTCATCGCCAGTCTTTAAACAGCTTCCACGGCTGTCGAGCTCCGTTGCGCTAAGGAGCTCGAAGAACCCCGCTCATACAATACCCCACGATTAACTACTTCTCACCCCTTTTTCGACGGTTGGGAGTAGTCCATCGAGACCGCGCACCAGTCTAGCATACTTACAAATAAGGATTGGTGGGACAAAAGAGTAGTTGCAACGCTTGTACCTCAAAGCCGCGTTCCAGGGGCAGCACTACACGGGAGCTTGTATGCAAGTTTAGGGACAAGTCCCGTAAATATCAATAACTTTACAAGACGATCACCGTTTTCCATCGACAGAAACAACATTTATCGAAAATTGTGGAAGCAGCAGACACTGCATAGATCTGCGAGGATCGACTTGCATCACTACAGTATCGTTTCCGCGACTCATACAAAGTCATCGGATCGAGTCTCGAGGAGACTTTGTTTCAAGTCTTCAGTACCCACTCGGATTGAATCTGACTCTTGAATTCTGACTGCCGTCTAATCTCGAAAGTGGGATCAAGGCCACGATATCTAGGTCTCTAGTTCCCCTCTGTTCAGTCTCTGGTCATTTTACAAGTTGAGCCACAAAGGACTTTGACCTCATTTGTACCAATTATAGCCACCAGTTACTCCTCAGATCATACGAAATCTCCAATTTTGAGTGGGTAACCTTCCCCCCCTCCCCCTCCCCAACCAAGAGAGACGGCATAGCACGAAGAGAAAGACTTGCGAACTAGTATCCCGTAGCGCATTTACTCGCTGTAGCTCCAGTTCGTCCTGACGTGATCTACAAGCTACGAGTTCGGTCTTGACGCCATCACTTTTTAGGACATTGGCACTAAAAACGACGCTACCGGAAGATCCCAACAAGCGTGCGTAACTAGGCCGATCGTAGCCCCTAAAGGATTTTAAGTACCGGGCTGAATTTAAGCAATTTCAGCACATGCTAGCTGTAGGGGGGAGAGGGAGAGAAGCAGGCTATCGACCGAAAAAGGCATATCTAGGAGATAGCATACCAGCGCCCTGCTCTGCTCTGCTCTGCTGTGCTCTGCTCTGGCTCTGGCTCTGCATTCTAGCCGCGTTGCGCATTATTGTTCAGAGGGTAGAAAAAACGCCAGCCCAGCCCAGCCCAGCCCAGCCAGCCAGCCAGCCAGGCTACTCTGTACACGGGGAGTGACTTCACCACCAGCATCATCAGCATCATCAGCATCATCAGCACCACCATCACCAACACCCTCGTCCGTGACCGCTTTTACAGATATCATTTTCAAAACACACCCCCAAATTCCAGGCCCCCTGTAACCTTGTTTTTCCTTTAGGCCCTTCTGCGGCCAAGCAATCGGACACACACTCCATCTTGCATCTCATCTCACGCAGGCAGCTTGCCCAGGGCTAGGTTGACGCCTCCACACACACCTTCGAACCCGACATCCCTGCGCACTCGCGCCCACCTCCCAGTCTGAGCAAGAAACAACAACAACCAGAAACTTTAAGTACTTGACTTTGCCGCTATCCGGCATTCGGGAGCGGTCGTTTTCACTTTTATCTCGGCCTAGCCTGCACCCAAGTCGAATTTACAAAGTAGCTGCATTGTAATCCCGAGCTAGCCTGTCGACCCAGTTGTTTTCAGGGTGGTTTCCTTCAATCAGCCGCGCTGCATCGTTCCATCTCTCCTCTCTCCACCTCTTTTTTATGCACAATTATTATATTGGGCCATACTAATTATTTTATCTGGATCCCCTCTCTCTCTCTCTCTCCGCCACGCGCGCAGAGGTTTGCTCGGCCCATAAATTTGGCCTTAGCATACCCCACCCTGTGGGCGAATAGTGCTGCAGAAGGAACTCACTAAGATATTTCACGTCTCTCCGCCTAACTTTCCGCCCTCCATCACCACTTCCACCACTGCTGCTGTGGACGTAGGGCCGAACAAATCTGCCCTCTGTCAGTCACGGTTTTTGCGATTCGGCAGAACCTTAGGTCATAGGGGCCTTTATCGGTCCTAAATAAACTTTGGTGGATTACTATCGGCGTTCAACACCCCCAAAACCCCCCCCCCCCCCAAAAAAAAACAAATCGCGCGCAAATTCACTTTGGTGGAGGCGGCTTTAGCTTTTTCGCTCGCGTCCGTTCTTAGACAAATTTCTCTCCCACCACACCGTGCTTCGCCTCGACCAAATCAAGTCAAGACCAGATCAGACCCAGAACCACACTATTCTCTATTCCGAATAATTACACCGCGGTCAAAACGCTACAGCAACCTGCCGCCACTAAAGAAACTCCTTCCACAATCCCTGCATCTCGAGCTATTTCCCTTCCAGAGTAGCCTCGACCCAGAATAACAATCCATCTTACTCAAGACTTCGATCGTCATCCAGTCCCAATTCGTACTAGGAAGGCTCAATCTGCCAGACTAGAGGTTCATCATCCACCGCACTCCAGATCTTGCTGCTGTAGTATGTCCTTGGTCTCATCTTCACAACAACATAGTTTCAACTCGAATAATCCTTTGAAAGCCGACCCAATCTCATCCAAGACCTCCATACCCACACACAACAACGCAAACGACGACGGCGACCTAGATCTCTATCGCGCGCTTCAAGACGAGAGCAGTTCTATGGAAAGAGGTGCACCCGACTACTCGCAGACAGGTTTGCACACACCATACCCTACCGCGTTCACCGACGCCCAATCTGAAGACTCTCCTGCAGATCATTCATCTGCTGCACACTCACCTTTTCCTCAACACCACTCCGAATTGAGAGCGAACGGATACGCGACTTCTGCCACCCCGACATCAGAGTACGCTGCACAACACCCACCGTCAGCGCGTTCAACAGGTTCATTCCCAGAACACGTCCCACGCCAGTATTACGCAGGAAGCAGCCATAGTGGTAGCAGTGGAGGAATGGCTCAACCACCAAGTCCGTCAATGCCTTTGCAAGATCGTTCGCATCAAAATTCCCAAATCAAGTCTGACCAGGATGTTCCTATAGATCCATCAATTGCGGCCTCGAGTCCAAGCTACCCTCCTCAAAACGGCCAATATTCACCATACCCAGCTCAGCACGATATGCAGCACGGCTACCCTGGCCACCCTACCGGAGCAATGTATCAACAACCAAGTACGTACACATATTTATGATAGTCGCGATATTTCTGGCAGATACTGACGATGAATTTCAGGACCTGACTGGGCCGGCTACGGCCAACCACACGGGCTGCCTCATCAGTACGCGGTATCTGGCGCACACACGCCAACGTCTGCCGCCTCAGCTCCAGGAGCTCGACCAGGTCAGGTATGTCAAGTTTTTAGATAATATTAATTAACATGAGAGTACTACAGGCCATGGAATGATGATTCCGACCACAGGATCTTCAAATATTTGTTTCTACGTGATCTAACATTATGATTAATTCTAGGTCTACTCGTTCGTCCCAATCCCTGGCGCGCAACAACACAAACGTCCCCGTCGCCGATACGAGGAGATTGAGCGTATGTACAAGTGTGGTTGGCAAGGGTGCGAGAAGGCATATGGTACATTGAATCATTTGAATGCGCACGTCACCATGCAGTCGCATGGAACAAAGCGAACCCCCGAAGGTATGTGGATTTTGATCTATCTGTGGCATGAGTTGCATTTACACTCCAGCATGAATTTATCATCGCGTTTTTGTTTTGGTGTTCTAGCGTAGGCGAAGCCTGGTATGGCTAGTTCAAGAATCTCGGGATGATTTTCATTGGCGTTAGGCTAGGTCTGACCGAGGACTGGGGATAACCTCACCACGCCGCCACTAGCAAGGGTCGACCAAAGTTACGGGTCACATTCGTGTAACGTGAGCATGCACTAACATTGTCGCTTCATAGAGTTCAAGGAGATCCGCAAGGAATGGAAGGCGCGCAAGAAGGAAGAGGAGAATGCCCGCAAGGCCGAAGAGGATCGCAATCGAGCTAACCAACCCGATTCACAACATCCAGGAGTTCACGCCGCCAACTATCAACAAGGGGATCGCCCTCATTTGCCACCTATTGGATATCAACCTGGCTCCCAGGTTCCTGGTAAGCCATACCACCCTACCAGCTTCTATCCTGATAGTTACTAACTCCTCTCATAGGACAATACCAACAAGCCCCTCCTCAAGCTGGTGGTGTTCAACAGCTTCAGGAGTACGGCAGCCAACCAAACATGTCATACCCTGCGTACCCAGCCTCTCCATATGGCCAGCAGCCCAGCCAGCAGATGTACAGTCAACGTCATTACACCCTCATTTCACTTCCCCTTTTGACCTGCTGCTAACGTCCTGATTAGATAACGCTGGCGCTCCTCAACCCAAGTACGAGCAACACTAAATCAGATGTGGCGCGTTTGTATCATATGGGCTGGTCATTGCATCTTTTCTGGTGTCTGCGGATTCATTTTTACTCGTTATTAGACGTCGTCTCTTTTTTGATTCGATCGGCAACGAATATTTGGAGGCTTTACGGCCTATCTCGGTTGGGAAAACAGCATCGCGTCCTGATAGTCGGGGCCTTCTTACCGCGTTATCTCGAGTTCGGTCTTGCATCACATCTCTCTATTATCATTGTGTTGTCCTTTGCGATTATTCAAAACTTTCGGCTGCATACACGGGGGTCACATTATTCATTAAAGGGGGGGTTGGGGAGTCGCGAGGTTTGATGGTGATTACCTACTCCTTGCTCAGGGACCTATTCGGGACCGCCGAGCATTGCTGCCTCCGTCACTGCTACGTGCGTGCATTTACATCTTTGTAACAGAATACACAACAATGCAAGCTTTGACATAATTGCAGGTGTTAGGCAGTGTCCATGTGGCAATTGTGATTGTGAACTTGTCAGAATATATGCTGCTCTTGGTGATCTTTCACGACGTGGTGGATTGTGTGCATCTTCAGTGTTAATTCTGCTTTCATGATTCTCTCCAAACTTCCCAATGTCTACCAAAGTGGGAGGCAGACTCGTATCAATGCTTTATGCTTTTGTTTCATTTGCTGCTTATTCTCTTGCCACTGTTACCAAATCGGCTTGCTCAATCGTGTTCAGCTGTTTGTTTGTTTTTTTTGTTTTTTTTTCATTAGGCAGATTAGGGTGGTGCATGTCATTCATACCAACGAGGACGAAACATCATTGCCGTTTTTTACATTAGCAGGACAGCACGTCGGCGAGAGCACACGGGCAGGTAAGCAGCAGCATAGCGTCAAGCACCCTGACACTATCACCTGCTCGCCCAGGAGCTCCTCCAGAGCGCTCTTTTTATTTATTTTTTTCTTTTTTCTTTTTGCCGGCGCCACTCCATTACATACGTCAAGCGGGTACGTGAACGAAGCTTTGCTTTTTAAGCATATTTCTCACAAGCGTCGCCCTAGCAGAAGCGAGGTGCTCTCTTTTATTTATTTTTTTTATTTTTTTTATCTATTCATTTATTGGGGGAAGCGGAACCGGCTGGCTTTTTCAAATGGCGATTTCTGCTGCTTGGGAGACGGCTCGGGCTCCCTCGTTTTCATAGCTCTTCACATACGGTATGTGCGGAGAATGTTTGATCGGGCTGGCGCTGAGAGAACCCTTAGCAAGGCGTCCGGTTAGAGCTCTGGTAGACCCGGCACCATGTTTGCTGGAAAATTAGCCCGGAAGCACCACCCTCTTTCCTTGGGTTTCTGTTCATAGCCGACAGTGCGGTGCTAAAGCGGTGGCATGTTCGCCGTGTAGATGTGAGATATATTGTCTGAGGCAGGAGGGGGGGGGTTGCATATCATTTATTATACATAAACATTTAATCAGGGAGGTCCACGGGCCATGTGAACCTATAACGGCTTGTCAGGCAGGTGGTATTTAGGTGTATTTTAGTAAACGCATATTACGGAGGTAGGCACCTTTGGAGTTCACCTCGGTAGAATGGTTAAGCCTTGTTCGTATATCTTCCCGTTCTTATTTTCGTTGTCCTTTACCGTCAAAAAAAAAAGAGCGTTGCACAACCTCTTTTGAGACCACCATATATCACGGGGCTGGATCATCATGACAGATGAGAAGGAGCCCAAGAAGGCAGTATAGAAAGCTGACAATGCCACTCTGGAAAGCGCGGTGTTAGATCTCTCATAGCGTCAATGTATAAAAGCCTGTAGAAACGGATATATATTTCCTGTACTCATTTCAACGAATACCCTCAAGACCTGAATGACCGGTGCTTGTTTACCTACGTCCTAAGTCACATTGTACACGTTTTATTAGCCACGATTGGGGTGTTTAAGTACGGATAAGCAAATATCAAGCTGTGAATCGGATAATCGTGGTCTTCAGCAGAACGGCGGATCTATCCGATTTCACCTCTGCATCGTTTCCCTTTTTTGATTACTCGTTGATCCTCGGTTGGAAGGTAAGAACCTCCATTCACATCATATCATTGTGTTCTTTACCTTTCAGATCTATTTCCACTTGCCGTGTGTCTTATGTGCAAACTAATAGATATCAACGGTTACCGTCATGTAAACAGCAAGATTGGACAAGGTGCGTCTGCTCACGCCCAGGAAATGCTGAAATGCTCTATTCTGCTTTATTCGATAATGCGACTTGTCTCATGCCATATGCTGGAGCATATTCCTTCTTTATCTGGAGCTCAACCAGCAATTCAGATAGGTAGGCTCTAGCAAATGCTCGTTACGTGCCAGAAATCTTTTAGGCTTATAGCAAACCGGTCCCTTCGCACCGAGAGTTCCGGATTCTTTTTAATATCTTTTGTACCCACTGGTTCCTTCGGTGCAAGGGACCTGCTTGTTGTCGATCAGGGACATTCATCTGCCTTTTTGGGAGGTGTCTCAATACGTATCCGTCAAACTTCTACTATCAACGTTCTGCTGTGGATACCCATAGACCCCTTTTCAACACCTTGTGGGATTGCTGTCAGGCTCTTACTTGTTTGCATTCTCTTCAAAAAAATTGTATTCTCCTTGAAAAGAATGCGCTGTTGTTCAGCAACATCATGGCACGGCCCATCATATCCACTTCCGGAGGATAGCCAGAAAGGCGTATAAAGTTAAACAAGTTAATATATTTCGCGATTGGGGATGATATGGAGCACCATGGCTGATGGATCATAACCACTAGCGAGCGAACAGATCCAATGTACATTAGTCCTTTTTTTGCCTTTATTCTAGTGCTTAGTAAACAGGCGCGAGCCCGCTTTATGTTTATGTCTGGTGGGTTCTCATGAGCATGAGAATTGGAAAGAGCTTATATGTGTCACGTAGTATGGTACACTGAAACGGCCTATGGATCTACGGGATATGCTGTACAGAAACAGGATTGAAGCGTCCTCTATGGACCTTAAGGACTTTATGTTACAAACGGTAGCTGACGAATTACATCTTTCATGGTTTCTGGTACATCAAAATGCCTTACCCTGTTCCCAGGAAGCTTATCAGCAGGGACAAAAGAGGGCATATTTTATGCTAAACAACATCAGTTTTAAGTATGTAAATGCAGCTAGCCAAGAAGCTCTTTCATAGCTTAAACACGGAGGCGGTTGTGGCAGAATGGTCAAGATGTGCGCTCTAATTTTCAAAATCAAGGTATATTATAGTTTTTATGTTCCTTCTTCACAGTTACAAAACCGACTCGAGCCCTTCTTAAGCTGGGCACAGATATGTTGCGTATGCATTATAGCATTATATCCGAACGTCTACAAGTGAAATGAGGGCCCGCAAGCTAAAACTGGGTTGATTTATATATTCTATGGCACCTTTCTGGACAAAGCTTGTAGAATCTAAAACTGACAGCACGAGCATATATATACCAGTGATGTTATTTACCAACATAAGCGTTATTCCAATCTATAGCTCTTAATGTTTGTTATGGCTTTGTTCTTTAGTGTCCTGGCGGTCATAGGCAGCTTTGTTATGATGCATGCATCTGATATACAATGCATTCTGCGACCTATTGTAGATTATTCCTGGCAGGTCTTATTCCCGTTGAATAATAATGGCCTTGGACAAGTTCTTTGAGCCGAATTGAATATCGATTGTTGATATTAAAATATACGGCGGAATAGTCAAAGGAGTGGTGATTGTAAAGCTTTTTTCTGGCTTCCAACGCATATACATGTTGAAGTTTTGTAAGCGCCATCTTAAGATTAAACCATGCTAATTTAGTCGAAGTAATGCAGGCTTAAATAATTGAGGGGAAAAAGAACACACTATGCTTTAAAGCCGACTGCATGTTCGAACAATTGGCTTATACAACCAAAATTTGCTTACTAAAGGCTTTGAAGGATGAGCGTTATATAATTTGCGCCGTTATTCAATAGAATTCATTTGTATGCTTTATAGTCTTTCTAGCGTTCTTCACTTTAATTTTCTTCTTTTACAAGGAAAAAGTAATAGCTGTCAAAAGGCTTTCGCCGCAAAAATAGCATGTAAGTGTGTTCTAGTATCCTGCTAAAGAATTGCTTTCTATGGAAAAGAAAACAACGTAACCTGTTTACGTGCTGCGCTGTTATGATGCTATCTAGTCTATATTGTTATGAATTTCTATGGATAATTAGGGATCAGAACAGTCAGAAGAAGGCCAAAACGGTAAGTATAGTCAACTCGAAATATGCACATCTCGCGATACTTGGGAAATTCAGCAAGCCACAAAATGATACTAACCCTGCATATCGAAATGTGCAGTAATATCTGAAACTTGCTTCTTTTCTTTCTGGCATGTAAAGACTTCATACATTGCCTCTTTGGTCTGGTTTGCACTTCCCACCTACTCAAATTTCACCACAGGTCTTATGCCCGAGTAGTAGGACTTGTAAGGCAACATTTGAGTCGAGTAATGCAGGCCAATGAAGCCCATAGTGCTCGGGAATGAATACAAAAAGAAAGTGCTCGAACTCAGCATTCGAAAAGAGAAGCCGCCAACTTGACCGTGCATAGAAATACTCCGCGGTAGAAAACGACCTGAAGTATCAAAAAACACAGATGACTTTCAGAACTTGACCAAATCTAGAACAAAACAAGAGCACCTTCCAATCCACTTCTCGTATCACATAGCTGAATACGATCTACTGCGCTAAACCTGAACCACAACATAAACTCGAAACTCTGCAGCAGAAAAAGGAGCCGATGCAGAACTCCAAAGATATGCAGCGTGTAAATAGATACAGCGTCCCGAAAGCAGGGTGAAGGAGAAGCCTGCTTATGGTAGGAAACACCGCTGTAAACACGTTTCCGAAGTGGAACAAGCGCAATTCAGCCGGAGGAATTTGCAGGGTCAAACATAACTTTGACGCGGCGGAACAACGACGATACAGCGAGGCGTCAAGAGAAAGGCGAACCTAGCAGACAGCGACGAGGACCGGCCATCGCCGTACCGCTGACGCTAAGCAGCTATACCCAGGGGAGGGAAGCAATGTAACATAAACACAAACACAAACACAAACACAAGCGCGGTGAAGCAGCTGGACACGCCGACCTAGAGATGCAAGGATGAAGCAGCAAGGGACCAGCAGAAGAAATGCACGTAACATCGTACAACAGAGCTCGCGGCGTCCGAGGTTAAGAATTTCGCGGCCCAAGCAGCGCAACGAAGCCACGAAGGAGGAGGAGGAGGAAGAATTCAGCATGATAAAGCATGAAGCGGAGAAGGCTAGAAAACAAAACAAGACAAAACAAGACAGCTAGAAGAAACAGCAGTAACAACGACTCATGACGCACCGCTAAAACTGAGCACACAGGATCTACTTGGTGTGTTGAATGTGAGCTTTAGAGTTGGATGCACCTTGGTCGAGCATTTCGGTACGGCTAGACTTTCACATCTCTGCAATGCACGAGACGCAGCAAGGATCTAATTACTTATCTAATTTAAGAAGGAGATGAATTCTGTGTTGGATTAAGACGTAACGAGCAAGAATTAAGTCTAAGATGAAGAAAGTACCACACCTGTATATTCCGAGGCGGGCTCATCTTTATTCGCTTGTTTGGATCATTACGCATTTATAAATCAGTGAAAACAAAGCAGTATCAGCGAACCTTAGTCTATAGGGCAATTGCACATGGGCTCGTGAGCCCTCTGGCTCAAAGCTCCCATTTCCTGCCTTTCTAGAATAGCCTCTTTATTCTCTCTCATTTATTTGTTTTGACTTCCCATAAAACACACCATGCCCATATAAATCCCTCTCATAATGCCCAATCCTATCACTGATATCCCTGTACCCATTGCCATCCTTCACTATATTTTATACTCCCCTTCCGTTCCGCCATAAAACACCCACTATGCCTCCCCACCCAGAATAGAAAGGTATTAAATTATAGAAAGATTTCTTCGACTCTCAAAATCAAGCAAAGATTGCAAGCCCCCCTCGCCATGCAAAAGCCAAATCACAAAAATCTCCCGAGGATGCCAAATGTTGTCCTTCAAAATCCTTGCGAAGATAGGTATCCTTAATGTGTTCCAAGATCATCCATACAGTCCCACCGCCTGCTGCACCAGGAGGCAGCACCAGGACCCTATCGTAATAATGGTAACAAATGTTATGAATCCGCAGACCGAAGAAACTCCATTACGTTAAAAACAATTCGCTTTTTGTAGCATGACGCCTGCCATGAAAGAGATATCGAGGTAAGGATAACTGAGAGAAAAAATGGATATGCTATGTCGAGAGGACACCGTTCACGGATATCTCGGGCAGGACCTTCTCCTCAGCTTCAACGTCTTGCTTGCTTGCCGATGCGCCGTCCGCAGGTTCTTCAATGGTGCTCACATTCGTGCTTGGAAGGCTGCTGCTCTGAGGGCTGTTCTGACCATCAGTGAGCAACGGGGTTGGCGCATTGGATGAGTTTATCTCTATTGGCGTGGTATGCGTGGAAGGGTTGATCACCGAGGATGGATTCATGTATGAATTTGGACCAACAAAGATGAGCTTCTCGATAGCGGCAATCTGCTTTCCGTAGTTGTACTTCTTGAGCGAAATAAGCTGTGGTTTCATATCTTCTACGAAGGCCTCACGCTCTTCGCCTTTTAGTTGTGCCAGAAGTTTTTCTACACATGTTAGTTTACAGAAATGGAGACAGCGACGAAAATAACTTACGGATGACATAGTTGCCATATTGATCCTTCATCATAAGCTGCAGAGGGCTGCTCCCAGTTTCATCCAGAGCGGTCAGTTGTGATACGATTTGCTTTCTCTGTTCCTCCGTGCCGTATTGTATGCTCTTCTCAACAACATTTGATGCAAACTTATGCTTGGAGAGAGTCAGCAACTGTCCTTGAATAATCTTGATGATCTTTGTTCTATCCTCAGGCTTGCCGTGCTGGATAACATGCTGGGTAACGTAGTTTCCATATTGATCAGTGATGAGCTGCGAAGCACACTGGTGGAGTTCCTCGAGAACAGCGACTTGATCATGAGGCTTGCAGTACTCTAAAATCCGCTGGATTACCCTGCAACCATACGGATGCATGGCAAGATGTTGGACTTGACCCCTGAAAGCTTCGATGACGAACTGAATATGCTCGGTGGGCACACGCTCAATTGCCTTCTGGACCACATGATTCCCGTTCTGGTCCTTAACGCACTTTAAGATATCTGCTTGGAGCTCTGCTACTAATTCAGCTTGCTGATCTGCGAGAACATGCTCAAGCGCTTTTTGAACAACCCTGCATCCATACATTTGCATGGAAAGTTCCATCACATGGTTCTTCATCTGCTCTGCTAGAATCCTTTTCTGAACTTGATTGCCGTGCTCGAACATCTTCTGGATGACATAGTTCCCGAAAACATCGGTCATTAGCTGGAGGGCATTTGGCTGAATCTCCCGAAACAGCTGCTCCTTCTCGTCGCTATTGGCCGTTTCGAGCTTCTGCTGAATGAACCTGGAGCCGTGCTGATCTCCACTAAACTCAACTACATGACCGTAGATATCCTGCCCTTGTTAGTGATGCCAACAGATGATATTATTGGGCATACCTTTAACTCGTATCGTTTGCTAGCTTTGCCATTCGAGCGGAACTCTTCGAGAAGCACACTTCGCACGCCTACGCCGATATCCTGGTCCTTGGCCGGCCTGGTAGGTATGATCTGACCTTGATATGTGGCGTGTGCGTAAGGGTATGGTGGCTGCCTGAAGTTTGGTGGAGGATAGTCATAACCGTGCTGGCCGTATTGGCCGATGAATTGGTTGTAATATCCTGGTTGTTGAGCGAATTGGAGATTCTGGAGTCTCCGGTCTAGATCACTAGCTCCTCCCTGTTGTGTCCGAGGGCCTCTGGAACTTGGTGTATAGACTTGCTCTGAAGGTGGGGTATGGTTGTAGTACTTTGGGCTATTGAAACCCCGACGATAATCACTTCCTGGAGATACAGAGCCTCGCTCAAAGCGCGGGCCTTTGTTGAAGTACGTCTGTTCTGCAAATGGCTGGCTGGGGAAGTTGTCATGATGGTTGCCTCCTTTCGTTTCATTCCACATTGCTGATCCTCCCGAACCCTGGTAGCTAGTTTGATTGTAGCCTGAGTGATGTGAAGAGTAAGACGGATTATCGCCGAATACGAGATTCGCAAACTTCTCCCTAAGCTCAGCTTCCGCAAGCTCACCATATCTTGTAGCATTATTTTGTGTGGCATAAGGACCCGATGCCCCAGATATGGACGGCCGGTGAGAATGCAGTGAATTATTTGGCGTGTGCGAGAAAGCCCCATTGCGTGAATTGAACTGCATCCCACTTACACTCAAACCCGAATCGGACGCTCGAGAAGGAGGCAAGCTTGGCTCCCTTGATGTGCTGTTTCTCAACCCGAAAGATGTGTTTTGAGAGCCCAATGGATCTGGCCTGAAACGGGAATGAGACTCAGTATCATATGAGCTATCTACACCGTATCCGGCGTTTTCCTTGTCCTCATATCCCAAAGCAGGTTTCTGTGCGTAGTTGAAGCTTCCGGTTGATGGATTGAGGCCAGTCTTGCCCTGCAAACTGCCAAAGCTTGATCCATGACCAATAGATGGTCGCGACTGTGGGTAAGAGTTCTGTATATCAGAAAGAGATTGCTGCGGACCTGCAGACATACTCGAGCGAGTATGTGTTGGGGAAGTGCCTCCGCTGTTTGGATTTTGCAATATTGGCGATGTTGTATCCGGGTTCCAAGGCCCATTTGTTCGAGCTATCCATGGATCAGATGAAGATGCTAAGGCGCCTGATCCGCTTGGTCCTTCTGTTAAGTCATCGTTAGCTGCCACTATACCCACATTAGTATGCCTCGCAAAATGTCACAGTCCGTGCAAACATACCTCGAGAACGAGATGCGTCTCTCTTGTTTGTGAGACCACTACCGATGGCAGAATTTGTTCCCCAGATCCCACTAGAGGCTTGCCAAGCTCCGTTCCCAAATGTTTGTCCAAGTGTGGAATTTTGTGCTGTCCTATCGTCGCTGTTCTGCCGGCCTGATGCGCCTGCGAAACTGCCAAATTGTGTTGGCCGCACCTTTCAAGGTTGGTCAGCATGCCGACTTAATCATTGGAAGGATTTGTGCAACTTACTGTCACTGCCGGACGATTACTTGTAGCTGAAGACATTGCGTGCTCGTGTGCGTTTTCAGAAAAATGAGTTCGGGGCTGCGGATCGAGGGAATTTTCGAAAGATGCCTGAGCCGGTATATACGGCTGCTGATTACGTTGACCACAAATTGGTCGTTCTACTGCGTATTTGACAAGATGTATGTTCTATGTGACTGTTGCGGAAGGCAGATGTAAGCACAAAATCAATAAGGCTGATCTTGGTCAGAGACGCAGCCGGAGCTGAAGTGGCAGATGCAACTCACCAAGAAGGATGTCGGCGTATGTAATAGTCGAATATGCTGAAAGATCATTTACAAATGAAGAAGCGTGATGGAAAGATTGAGTTCCAGAGGAAGCATCGAGGGAGAAGGAGGCAGGTGAAGGGTTGAAGAAAGGTTTTTGTCGTACAACACCCCTTCCTTCAGGTTGCATATGACACAAACGCGGCTTTGCTGGAGAAGGTAGGCACCCGCACCACCGCTAGCCTGATCACCGAAGTATTTGAGCGGTAATTTGCTCCTCCTTTTCCTCTTTGTACTTTGTCTCGGTCGGGGTTGTGCTATCTCATTCGGGCTCGAGTGGGAGTCTTTTTTGGTGCGGGCGATGCGACTGGGGACGCAAGGGAGCAGCGTCAGGAACGTAGCTTTTTTTTTTTCTGGGTATTCCTCGCCAGGCAGAACACGAGAGCGCGGAGGCACAAAAGAAAGGGTTGGGAGATTGCGCAACTGAGAGTGATTCGTGAACTAGAAGAATGGGCGGTTGAGATAAAATACTCAATCCCTAGGTTTTTTTGGGGGTGGGTTATCCGGGGGGGGAAGATGTTTGATGGGGAGGTGAAAAGACGTTAGAGTTCGGAAGTAGAAGAGGGTCCTACAATGCTGTTGCAAATCAAATAATCTGGAAGGATATTGTTTGTCTGCGCAGCGCCATTGGGGGGGTGGGCTGTGGGTATGTGTTAGGTTGGATAGTACGGAGTATGGCTTGAAAGTATGGGGCGGAATGGGAAGGATTCACAGCGTGGTTCAATGCAGCAGTGGCTTGTATTACTTGGGGGACTTTTCTACTGGTTGTTAATGGGGCAAGGTCACTACACTGGACAGGCCCTCAACAGCCCGTAATTGGGCGATTAGGGCCATGCTTTAGCCTTTGCCAGCCTTATTGCGGACACTAAGTTTTAGGGGGTCTGCCTGGTCTGTCAAGATGGGGTCAAGCTTCTAGAGGAGAGGAATATCCCTCCTACTGGCTTACTGCATCTAGACTAATGGGCGATTTTGCCGTGCCTGTTTGCCCCATCAGCGGTATTATATGTATATATGTATATATATGGAAATGGAATTTTAATAAGTCCTCCATGTATCTATCACATACCAGAAGAAGACCATTCCGCATCACAAAGGGAGATGAGAGCATGATGGACACCTGTGGAATGCAGAGAGGCAGTCGGATTGGAATCCTGTCGGTACTTTGGCTCTTTGAGGAATTTCGATGGCAGTTTTCGGTAGTGCATCGAGGGCGACGGAGCCTTCATCAGCCTCACCCGCTGTTACTTTGCCGCCCCCCCATCCCCCCTAAGAATCAATGGGCAAAGCATGAATGAATGCATGTACAGTACCGGATGTGTTTCTAAAAAAGGTGTGGGCATACGTCATTGATGGGGATGATACTACATACAAGAAGATCAAAGATAAGGATAAAGGCTGCATACTCTGAAATCTCTGACTGTACCGCCTCTATGCCGACTGAGAGGCAGAAGATGCTTGCTTTTTGGTTGACTGACTGGATTACTTACTGTACTGTGTCCTGTAATGCTGGGTGTTTCATCTAGGAGGGGGTATCGGATTGACGCCATCCTTCTCCACACAAGACGATCAAGGCCCCATCAGCTTGGGCTTGTCTCCATGTTTGGTCGACAAAGCCAAAAAGCATACTACACCACACCGCACCACTTCCATATCCTCAACGCTTTTCTATCAACATCTGAACATCAACCTCATTATCATTATTATCCTCATCTTCATCCTCCTCCCTCCTCCTCCTCCTGCTGCTGCTGCTGCCCCTCCTCCTCGCTAACATCGACTTCTCTGAGGATGGATGCTTTCACCAGCAACATCATAGAGCGAGTACATATCTTAGGTTCACCCAAAGGGCGAGCCATCGCCCGTCTCCATATCTCCCACCAACTCCACAAGTGAACAGCACAAATTTTAACCATGATCGACAGATGCTTTCCAGAATTCTAGCCAAGCTAGTTATGCTCGAGGTCATCGTTTGCGGTTACCAGCGTCTGGCCATTTCATATTTGAGACATCATCGCACGAGTAGCTCCATTGCATGACAATAAGACCTAACCACTCAAACCATTCTCTAGGTGGCGTTGGTGACACCGCAAACCTTGCCTGTCCCATCTTCTTCTTCAGCAACGTGTTTACCTCTTGCGAACTTCTCGTAATGTCGTAGTCATTGGTGAAACATCCGACGAAGGAATGGAGCAATTGGCTGGTATACTCAGTCCCTCGCCTACTTGCATACTTCGACGCTGGCGCGGCCCAAGTTGTTCACTCGCCTTCAAAACGCATCTGATTGTGATATGCTGTGCAATCCACCAGCAAATCTTGTTCCATTCTGCTGGTTTCCCCACGCATCTTCCGTTTTACAAGAGCTAAAGCGGCTTGTGCTTGTCGGCACGATCAGCATTGGATCAATACTTTGTCTGCACCACCGTTGCAAGACGGCCTAAAGGAGATGCTTCCGGCTAACTAAACTATGAGGAGTTCTGACGGACAGCACATCGCTGTCACTCTAGAAAAATTGTGGGCTACAAGTGTAGAAATGAAGACTCCAAGGAACTGGAGCTCCTTGGAGATGCAGGACAGTCTGTCAGGTTACATCACTTTGCAAAGCTGTGTCACTCACCGCTGTTTAATGTCTTTACTTTTTTTTAAGTTTATCTTGCTCCGACCATGAAAGGATCCTTGGCGGATCTCTGTTCCACAGCATCGTAGGCCCGAATGTCAGTTGCAGCATTTGCGAGCAAGATCTTGAATCGATCATGTGATAGCCCAGATCTTCGAGTGGCGGTAGATCAACCAAAGCCACCACTTGGTGCTTCTCCTTGGCTACTTATATTTTGACCTGTCATACAATCTATATGTCTTCATAAATGCGAGAGTGGGCAAGCAAGAGTCCTGTGACCTGGTCCGTGAAGTATTGTGATGGGTCAAGGAAGTACACGGCGCTGAATCATGACACATCTTGCTTCATTCTATCTATTTATCGTGCTGCGACTAGCAATAGGTACAGTGGCTCATGCTATTAGTTGACAGACAGACATTGGAATGTATATGTCTCTAGGAGCGATGGCGGAAGCTCTGCTAAAACGGCAAAGTGGCATATGTATGTAGGTCATCTTGCTCTGGTCACATCTCACAAACCTAGGAAAGAAGCGGTGGACGCTGTGGGTTGAGAAACCCCCTACTAACAAATGTATATTGACTCCAAGTCCCCGCTGGCCGGTATTCAAATCTCTGTCATGTGGCATGGACAATAAAGTGATGGATTCTAGAACAAACAGCGCTTCTATCGCACAGTCCCCGAAATACGCCTTGAAATCGTAGTGGTGGTAGTACCAGATTTGCCAAATGGTTTCCAAATGGCTTTAAAAGAGGTTGGTTGCCATGGGAAGGAGAGGAGGAAGGGTAGGCGGCATCCTTTAGACGAAAAAGTACTTCAACCTCGTGCCCACCTTGAATGCTCTGTGTACATCCTCTGCCCAAGAATGACAGCATAGAGAGCTCAACCGTCAAATAGATATCTTCTTGCGTGCATCCCAACTTTTGGTGTGTAGCTTGTTTCATTTTCGAATCCTTCTACATCAGAGTACCCAAACGCACCTCTTGAACCACGGCCAAACATTTTAGGTTTGCAACCACCACGATCGCCTCAAACAAACATCGATACAGCCAAGATGAAGAAACATCGCGCCCCCTCCCCCCTCCCCTCGACAGTGATGATGAGGTGTAGACTAGGTGAAAGCGAGGATGGTTTGTTCCGTTTGGCACGGGCACCAGGGGATCCAGGAGGAGATGATCTGCGACGTGGTCTGTGGCAGGATTTACTCTACTGACAGTGGTAAAGGGCACAGTAAGTATAGGGGGATGGAAGCTTAGTTGGCGGGGCTACTTAAACCCACGTTTGATCCTCCGAAGTTCAGATGAACCTTTTTTTTTATTTAATTTTCCTTCCCCAGATATTTTATTTCTGCACGCAGAAATGTTATTGCAGCTACCGATAACGAAAGGATAGAGCGAAATTGAATGAATGAATGAATGATCTCAACATCTGCAATCTGCAGGTCTAGTTGTTAGGTTCTTCTTCTCTATTTTTTTTTTTTTTTTTCTTTCTTCAGGGTCTTTGTTCTAAGCACCCTCAGCCCTCCCTATCCTCCTCCCGCTTCTCTACAAGCACAATCAGGCAATCAGCAATCAGCCATCAGCCATCAATCAACAATTAAGGCTGTTGGAGCCTGGTGAGCCTAGGTGTGGTTCATCTTGGCCAATCTTAAGCCGGTTCCTGAATCTTTAGTGGGGAAAGCGCAAATTTGGAGATCCATCCTGACCCACTCCGACCCACTTGCATCCACTGCGCCGCCAAATACTGCATGCTTATTCGCTATTACAGTCCATTTGGCAGGGGCTGAGTGGATTAACCGCTATAAACGAAATTTAGAACACACGGCATACAACGTTCTGAGGTTAGCAGCGCTACAGCAAAAGGCACCACCACCAAAAAGACTTCTCTCACTCTTGGCTGCTGCGCTACTATTACTACCTTCTCCTCCTCCTCCTCCTCCTCTTCTTCTTTCGTCTCTCTGTCCTTGCTGTCATCAACGATAAAGGTTTACCCAAGTCAATCGCTCGGCTTCCTTCCTCCTTCCTTCGGGATACCCACGTTCATTCCTAGGCTATCGCTTCACTCTTTCAGCGATATTCCGTCCATTCTCTCTGTCCAACAAAGCCCAGACTAGCCCTGTCTTCCACCCCCCCGTTGATCGATTAAACGTCTTGCTGCTGCTGCTCCTTGCGTACGTCCCCTTTCTCGCCATGTTACCCCTCAGCTGCCTGCCTATAGCCAATATATGGGATATCAGGGCAGTGAGATTCACTCGTGCAATTAATTGCATGCCTTTCTAGCTCTCGATCCTTCTCCTCGGGTACAATTGAACATAATGCTAACATTATCCACAATAGAAAATTCTATGCCATTGTCAGCAATCGATCAAATCCTACCCCGGGTAATCCTTTCAACGACTTGAACGACCGTTTACGACCACCTGACACCTCGTACATTCACACAAATACCCCTATTACCATGGACTCCATATCTACGCTCGTTTCCCGAAGCAGGACTGTCATCGCCCGTAGGTCCGAAGGAACCACACTCTCGCCCACCATGATTGATCTGTTGATTGCGCTCATGGCGCTCATCTTCGTTTCGCTTCTGCTCATCGCTGCTCTCTATGTTACCCGTAAGATCCGCCGGCGTAGAGCGCTCGCCAGCCAGAAGCTCCCATCTTACAACGAGAAGTCGTCCAACCACCGCCGCCTGACAATTTCTACCTCCCCATACGGCAGGCACTCAAACATCTACCTCTACGATGAGAAATCTTCAATTCTCAATAGCCCAGCCTCACCACCTCTTTCCCCAGACAATGTCCCAGAGATCCGTATCACCTTCCCAGACGAGCAAGACGAGGCTGGACGGCCTAGAAGCGGCCGCGTACTAGTCGTCCGAGTTGGAGAGAATGGCGCTCACGGCCTCGAGCCACTCAAGGACGAGGAACAGCTCCCAGCGTACCAAAAGGAGACCAACGAACGCTTCCAATCTATCGACATCGAGCGGATCGGCGGGCTCAAAGAAAAGTCTCAATGGAACTAGTCCTGCCTGCCCCTTCTTCCCTTATCCTCGATCTGGACCTCTTGTTTTTTTTCTCTGTCGATTAGCGAATACCTTGCACATAAAAGCCCTGCTTGCCGGGGACCTTCACTTGCATACGACCAGCATCTATAGAAAGGTTTCCGGGAAGGAATATTCGATATAAAGCCTGTTCTTGCACAAACGCGTTTGATTCTCATCGTCTTTTTTGCCTGCAGCGCCGAGTTTATCAAGGAAACTTGGAGTTATCCTTGTCATCTCTTATTCGGTCCTCAGGAAGACTTTTTCATGACAGCGAATCTGTTTGATTTGACAGCCCAAGGCTTCAAGCGTTTAGCTACATCTGTTACGAGTTCAAACAGGAGAGACTTTTGCACCTTTTCTTTGCATCTTTGCCGATATGCCAATTAGTTCTAATAGGCGAAACATGTGGAAAGGGAGGAAGGCAGCTGTATACTGTAATTAATGTATTCTACGTAATTCAAAGACCTGTGTGTGTGGCTCAACAATTGCATGCGTTTGCGCTTGATCGAGTCTCTTCTCTAGTAAAAATCAAACCCTGCACCAGAACTGTGTGAATAATATAGCTCCACCTCAAACATCAATGCTCCTGGACATAGGGCTCCCATTCGTCCCAAGCTTCGCAAAGGCCAACAGCCCACAAACGATGCGCGAGGCAGCCTTCCCAATGCGTCACGCCAACTCACATCAGATCAAAATCACAACCACACCCCAACGACAAGCATGAGCATGCCCCTCCTGGTTCTCCCGGGCAAGCCCGTACCGCCCAACAGCGAAAACACCAAGCCAGCAGAGCAGAAGCGTTTTCCCACGCCTCACCCGTGAGCATCGGCAAGATTCCGCGAACGGCGGGAAAGGACCGGAGCGGAGATAGCATGCGCGCGCGCCGGGGGGGGGGGTTGACCTGTTTGTTGGGGAGAGGGGATGGGAACTTAGATGTAGATGTAGATGCGATATTTGGGTTCGTCTGGATGACTCCGAGATGATGAATGTCAAGATGGAAGATGGCTGGAAGTCACAAAGCAAGGAGGCCTGAACTTAACGGTTTGGACATCTTAGACTAAGAAGGTGGCTAATGAATTACGGTTTTGATTCGAGACAATCTCCAAAGACTATTCGGCACCAAGCATACTCTTGATAACAGGCTGAAAATTTCTATAGTGCTGCCATTTGCCATCCTCTGCCAATCTAAAGGTATTGTGTTTGATAAAAACAAAGCGCCCATAAGCCCCGAGCTTCCGCAAGATTAACGCAGCCTAGAAACGGAAGCTATCTAATGTACGGAGTAAAAAAAACCCCTTCCTCTAATATCATGTCCATAAAAGCAAAAGAAATTTTTCGGGAAAAGGGGAGGAAATTACAGAGGTAGAAGGGCGAAAATGAAGGCTATCTACCCCTCTGCAAACCTCTGCCACATAACGCCAGAACGACCAATTGATGCTGTTTTCGAGTGCGATGCGTGTTGTTGAATGATGGCAAATGGTATCGTAATCGCGCACTACCAATGGCGGCGGTGCGGAATATACAAATGCTCGGATCGTGCTTTACCAGCGTCGGTTCCCACCAAGAGGAGCTGAGTTAGAAGAAGTGAAACCTCCTAGTAACGTCCTTGTTAGTCCCATCAGCTGATGGAACGAGGGGTGAGAGATATTTCAATCGACTTACCACGGCCACCGCCGCGTCCTCCGCGGTATCCACCACCTCCGTAACGGCTGTGTCCACCGCCTCCACCATAGCGAGCCATTTCAGCAAGTCTAGGGTCAATCTGTTGCTTAGCCTCGGTGAGAACGGAAACTAGATCACGAGCCTGCTTTTGATCTGCGGTTCTGGTTAGTGAGAGCAAGAATATAAGTGGAAGTGACATACTGTCAGTGGTAAAGAGCGTAATGGCAGTGCCCTTTGCACCCGCACGACCAGTACGACCAATTCGATGGATATAATCCTCAGAATTGTTAGGGTAGTCATAGTTGAGCACATGGGTGATGTTGCGGACATCTTTTCATAAAAGGTTAGTAAGAGTAGAAAATTGTGTATAGCAACGATCCAGGCGGCTTATGAAGAGCTGCAATGACGCATCCAATACTCTCTCAGCATCTGAGGAACTGTCCATTGCGTTGGTAATGTCCGGGCAGGTAATTCACACTTCATGGTCCTCTGGTTAAGGAGTCTTGGCAATAGGCTTGATCAAGTCAAGGAATGTCAGTTCCACATCTTGTACAAGGCTAAGTACTGAGAATTAGGAATTTGCCATGCCAGCGTAGCATGGAACTACTGCACTGCAGATCCAAGACACCTTTTATTAGAGAACCGAAAGACACGAAAGGACCCAGACAAAAAACGCAATCTAGAAAGAGCTTGAGCATAGAGAGTAGAGCACTGTGTAGGCTGCTGGGCGTTGCTGTATAGGGGAGGGGGTTTTTTAATCATACCAATACCACGCGAAGCTACGTCAGTAGCAACCATGATGGGACTCTTGCCAGTCTTGAACTCGTTCAAAACCCAATCACGCTCATTCTGCTGCTTGTCACCGTGAATGGCTGTAATATGTTAGTGATTTCAACCCAAAAAAGGCAGATTTCAACTTACAGAGCGCAGGCCAGCCATCTTGTCGAAGGAAACGTGTGATGTCGTCGGCGACACGCTTAGTACCTGTGAAGATTAGAATCTTATTGTCCTTGTCCTCCATGATCTTCTCGAGATGCTTTGTCATCTTATCACGCTTCTCAAATTCCGAAACGACCTCGACAACTTGGGTGATTCTGTGATTAGCAGATAGCTCCAAAGAACCAATGTTGACTTGAATGAAATCATGTTGGAAATCAGCAGCAAGGGCGCGAACTTCCTTTGGCCATGTTGCAGACCACATGCAAGTTTGACGATCGGGACGAATTTGACCAAGGATCTTGCGAATCTGGGGCTCGAAACCCATGTCCAACATACGATCAGCTTCATCCAGGACGAGGTAGGTAACACGACGAAGGTTGGTCTTTCCTGACTCCAACATGTCAATCAATCTACCTGGTGTAGCAATGCAAACCTCGACACCTCTTTGGAGATCCCGAATTTGTTGACCCTTTGGAACACCTCCGTAAACGCAAGTATTTCGAATGCGGGAAGACTTTCCGAACTTTGTGATTTCCTGTTGAATTTGGACTGCCAGCTCACGAGTAGGTGCAAGAACCAGAACGATAGGTCCGTCTCCGGGGGCGAGAAGTGGTTGAGCATTGATGTGGACAATGGCTGGGAGACAGTAGGTCAATGTCTTTCCAGATCCAGTCTCAGCAATACCAACGACATCGCGTCCAGAGAGAGCCATTGGCCAGCCTTGGGATTGGATAGCGGTTGGGGCAGGGAAACCTTGGGCCTTGACCTCGCTCATAACATAGGTTGGAAAGCCAGCCTCATCGAAGGTCTCGACCGGTCGTGGGACGTTGTTACCAGAGACGCTGATATTATGCTTAGCCCGGAACTTTGCGACTTCGGCCTCAGACCGGTTAGCAACAGCAGGATCCTCCTTGTAAAACGATTTTTCGAACTTGGGCAAAGCGCTGACGTCTAGATTGCTAGTTAGCTCCTGTCCTCTACCATGAGATTGCGACTAAGATTTCTTACCCCAATTTTGCTTTTGAAGACCTGAACCAAGTTGAGACATGCGATCACCACCGCCACCTCCTCCATATCCGCCACCGCCGCCGTAGCCACCACCACCTCCAGAGTAGCCGTTGACATTTCCTCCACCACCACCACCACCAGAGTATCCGTTGGAACCACCTCGAGAGCTGGAAATATGTTAGCGCATGGTTCACGAAATATTAGAAGATTCAAGCGTCGCTAGAAGTTGCGAATAAGATAAGTCGGTCGCCTTGATAAGGCGCTCAACTTGTCATTTTTTCGGAACGCATGAACGAGGATGCGTCAAACTTCACAACAATATCTAGACCTTGAGGTTGTCATACCCGTTGGAATAGCCACTGGAGTAGTTACCGCGGCTGCTGCCGTTGCGCGAGTTGTCACCGTACCCAGAGTTATATCCTCCTCCTCCTCCGCCGCGTCCACCGCCGTAACCGCCACTGCCTCCGTAGGACATCTTGTCTGCTTGTTTGTTATTGAAAAGAGTGTGTTTGTGAGCTTGAAAATTCAAGTTATCAAAGACGCGTAAATGTTACTGCCTGTAAATCTTTTCCGAGAGATGAGAAAAGGAGTGGCAGTTTGATAGTTGATGGTGGGAAAGGGTTGTTGGGTCTTGTAAAAGAGCGAAAACTTTGCGCCTTCTTAACAAAAAAAAACCTCCCATGTTTAGCGCGCACGTGACTAAATTAGCGTGATCCACGTCTCAAAGGTAGGCAGCAATTTTATTACTTTGCCACTCGAGGCATAGACTTTGAAATGCTGGAGGGAATACATATAATCTATTGTGCTCAAAAGAGGGAATTCTAAATTCAAGAAGAGGCGTTCGCCTTACTGGATGGCTGGAACCTTTCTGAAGCTTTATACATAAATTTGCCACTCTCATGAATATCTAGTGCCCATGTCCCAAAACCCGGTCTCCATCTACAAGCGAGTCAGCATGTGAATAAACACATTCTATTCAAAATAATGTACCTTTGTAGCATGGATAAAGATCTTCACGAGTTCTTCGATTCGAGCAGGGGACTGCAGAACAGCATGTCGCTCCAGCAAGGCTTAAAATGTTAGCGATATCCGTTTGTCGCATTCATGCCAGCCTACAGGATCCAACCTCTACTGCCTCCACATAGTCTGCAGCTACATAGTTCTCGATCCATTTCCAGTATATATTCTCTTCTCGCTTCGTGTTTGGGTCGGCATGGAGGCGTTTAGCAATCTGACCATAACCTATTAGACATGGAGCGAGAGCTATCTGAAGAGCAAGCCAGTCCTGTGACTGCCCGATGTCAAGGACATATCTGAGTCAAGTTAGCTGATACCACTGTTTGAATTAAGAACTCTTACCTTGTGTACGCAGTACAAGCTGAAAATGGTTGTTAGCCACAATAAATGAGTGGAGGAACCCGCATACCTTGGCTCTCTTCCGTGCCCAAGATGTCTTCTTTAGTGACTCCGAATCCTTCGCAATATTCAATGTGCAGTCCCATCTCGTGGTTGATATGGGCAACTATTTTTGCCGCCTTACTTTTATTAGTATCCTTTTAGTTTTGATCTTGGGATATTTACTGCTACAATGTCCTGCATTGTCTTTGCCTTATATGCTGCCAAAGCATTCGCCCTTGAGAATTGAATCTGCAAAATTTAGCTCTTTCGAAATAGTTAAGGATTGAATTCATACTAAGAATAGATAGTCCTGGATGAGGTAGTACTGGAATGAAGACACAGGCAAAGTGCCATCTGCAAGTCCGGCCACGAATTCGTGGTGAGTGTGGCCATGCCAAGCGGTCTTCACATCTTCTCTATCAAGAACGTACTCGATGAAGTTGCCTCTGAATAAATCAGATCAAGGTAATGGATGGAGTGATTGAAGATCGACTTACGGGGCAAAAGGTAAGGTATAGGTTGAGTGGAAATGATTGATTGGGCCATTTCCATGCCCGATATCCATAGCTGTCCTGATGCCAGCCTCAATATATTTGCAGGAATTTTTGACTGCTTCTATGATTTGTAGTCCATTGGCGAGATTTGATGCAATGGCCGCTACCTTTGGTTAGACGCATGTTGCGTGATAGGTCTAATATATGCTAACTTACACGCTAACGAGCAGCCAGTTCCATGGGTGTTTTTGGACTTTTGGTACGGGCTTTCAATTCTTGTCACCTGCCCCTCTCCATAGAGTATATTTATAACAATCTCTCTTTCGTCATCCCTAGCTCCAACACTGCCATCCCTTCTGAATGGGAGATGTCCGCCTTTCACGAGTACATACTTCGGACCGAGTGATTGTATCCTTTCGGCTATCTGTATTAAATCGTCTACGCTTTTCGGGTCATCAACAGGTAACCCAGCATTGGACAAGATTAGCATTGACTCAGGGACATTTGGTGTAAGTACCGTGGCCAGGGGAAGAAGATGTTCCTATGTGTAATCAGCATGTTCAGCCGATGTTTGATCTAAATTTCCTTTGTGACCTTCCATGACCTCATTACGCAGAACACCGGTGCAGGCTTGAACATATGAGAAGAGCAGGTAACTATTCGGATCAATTGGTGGGATGGGCAAGATATATGACTAACCCGAAGTTCACGAATCGCTTCTTGTGGAAGCAATCGAGATCCAGTTGTTGCTACCATAACCTCCCTTGCATTAGCGTTGCTCCGACGAGATGTGAAGAACCACAAACCGGATCAATAACGGTCGTCTTGACATTGTGGTGTCGAAGAGCGCTTGCTACCACTTCAATGGTCTTTGCCGATGTTAGCATGCCTTGGGGCGGTTAGAAGGTATGCCAAAGACAGAATTCATGACATTAGAAGTAAACGGAGGATTGTGACATGAGAGCAAGCATAAAACCATCGAAAATCAGTAATAGAACTTGTCGAAATCGTATCCATACTCGCACAATCAACCATACCGAATTTCTTCTGATATTGAGCAAGAACTAGAGAGGAAGGAAAATACCAGTTTTCACCACATCAACTCCAACATCACTGATGCACGCATCAATAGATTTCCTCACGAACTCCGGCGGGACCTCATGGATATCGACAACTCCAAGCGTATTCTGGGCGGTCAAAGCCGTAGTAGTGGTCATAGCATAGCATCCATGAGCAGCAATAACTTTTTGATCTGCCTCGAGACCCCTGCTCAGGTCAGCGGAAGGAGATCAAGAGATGACTCCAGAAGAAACCCACGCTCCGCCCGAGCTATCTGACCCGGCTATAGCCAGGACTATTCCCCTTGCCATCCTGAAATTTATTCTAGAGGAAGCCTAACTCTCATTGATTCTTCACTACTGAATTTGAGATGTGACGTGCGTTAGTTCCCCCACCTCTGACCAATTAGACGAGTCAATTTTTTTCTTGACGACACTTTTTCATCACTACCTTTCATAACGGATTTTTATCCAGTTCTGTCCCCAAACGACGTGAAGTATAGTATCATCGTTTTCACTTCCAATGTTCATTACCTTTAATACATGAATTGAGTTCTCTCCCATATATATGTGTCTCCGAAGATAGTGTAAAGCATAAATAGTACGCAGATTTTCTTAGGATTACTGTTTATGCTCTGTACTACGTCGGAAATGTGTCCAGTTATCCTTAAAAAACCCGGCATATACTTCACAAGGTAAGGAAAGCTTCCGCCTTCGAAAAACACGGTCTTGTCATAAGGATTAGAAAAATGTTCACCTCATTGTCTGGGTGCGTTGCATTATGAGTTGATGATAATATGTGCATTTCGAATCACAACATATACAAGTTCTATGCTTTATATACAAAAACTATCCTCATTGCCCTCCACAGACTTCGCCTCGAGATGTTCAAGGGCCTGGCACTCTATAGTGCGTTCAAGATAGCCGTGTACGCAGCCTTGGGTTGATAGTTGGCATCATAGAGCAATGGGGTGCTGCTTGCACGCCACGAGTCCTGTCTTCTTGTCAGCGAAAAGGCCTTGCCTCAAATACGAAAATGAGTCATACCGGATCACGCAGACCCCAGACAGTGATTCCAACGCACTTGGGAACACCAAGGCAAGCATTCACAGCAGTAACATAATCCGAAGCAGCAGCTCCAACGATATCCAACTCGGTAATGGCAACCTCAGCGACGCCAGTCGCAGCAAGAGCAGCAAGAGTAGCGGCTTGTCCACTAGGGCCCCAGGAAGCTCCGCTGGCGGTGGATTGGAGATGAGCCTGAGATCCAATACCATCAATAGGTACACCAGCAGCCAACCACTTCTTGACGTGGTCGATCATGCCGGTAGTAACCTTGGCGTAGCTGGCAGCATCGAGGTTATACTCGTTGATGTAGAGCTTTGCGTTTGGGTCGGCAGCTCTGGCGGCATTGAAGGCGATTGAAATGAAGTTCTCGCCGAGCACACGGCTGAAAACTGAGTCTCGCATAGCACCATTCTCAGCGAAGACCTCGTTGACAACATCCTAGAATCGTCAGCTACTGGGGTTGTGGGAGATGAGGGCCCGCTCTGAACATACCCAAGCATAAATCTTTCCCTTCCATCTGCCCACCTCCGCTGCGACATGGTTCTGGATGACAGTCGTCAGAGTGGTTGTGCTGCTAATTCCACTAACCCAACTTGGAAGCTGTGAATGCCACACGAGAGTGTGTCCTCTGATCAACTTCCTGTTGGTCGTTGCCCAATCAACTATAGGTTTAGGTTAGTAAGTGCGCACTTTAGCTCAAGTTAGAAATAACCTACCAAGGTAGTCGGCAGTTGTCCAGCCATAGCTTCCCTGAGATGCTATTTTTCGTCAGTGATATGCCTTCAAACAACTTAGCGTTAGCCATACGTTCAATAGTGTCCCACTTCATGCTGTTCTCAGGTGTTACGGCACCAAAGTTAGCCTGAATGATAGCAGCATTCTGACCAGTGGTAAGAAGTCCTCGATCGGTAGCGATACCGAAATACTTCTTGCCTCTAGCTCTGAACTTAACATCGATACTGTTAGCTCCCCCAGTGCTGTATCCAACGCCGCCATTAGAGGGAACGGAGGTAGAAGTTGGCGTGCTGCCGGGAACGGTTGATGTTAGGGTCGGTATACCTGTTGTTGTTGCGCTAGGATGTTGCAAGTCAGATTTTGCCGGATATGAAATTATTGTCAAGCTCTACTTACGCGGTTCCGGGGAGACATTGCGAGTACCATTGGCTGCGAAGGGTTAGCATACACGTATGTATTCATCTATGGTGGGAACTCACTTTGAGTAAGTACAAGTGTATCCAGCAACACAAGTCGTCGGTCCAGTGAATCCCTGTCCACCGCCTACAAATTATCAGCTTGATTTTTTAATTCTCGATCTCCTTCAGAGAAAGCTTACACTGAGCGTACGCAGCACCCTGGGCGCTTGCCAAATCAACATTGGCCAAAATGGCCACGGCCGCAGCCAGATTTTGGAGAGAAAGCATTTTGGCAAGGTTTTAAACGCTTCAATACCGTAACTTAGAAGTAGGCGAGGGAGAAAAGAAATTCCAGAGGCACACGCTGCCGCTATATATCTATTAATCCAATCTATATATCCTTTTCACTAAGCATTATTCCCAAACCACTAAAGCATCCTCCGTCCTCCCCCACATTTCATAACTCCACGAGACCATCTGAAGTCTTGATCGAGCCATCACAGAAACCGACGATCCGTCTCCATAGCCTAATAGCCCAGAATAGAAGTCTCCCCTCCCCAAAACTCCTCCAAACATTCTTTTTTCTTCACAATACAAAGCTAGTTTGTAGACCATATGATGCTCCCCTCTCAAAAGCCTAAATGCTTCTCTTGCAGGAAAGTTCATTTATCCTCAATATGAACTCCCGTCCCGGGGCTCCACACAAAATGGAAGCTACTGTTCCCCAGAAAAAAAAATGACAGGCTGTTTCCAAAACTCGTGGCCATTCAGCCTGATGGTCACGGTTGATATGCCGAAAAACAATTAAACCTCAACCCATCATCTTTATCTCTGCAGCAGGAGCATGATCATGATATGGTGAAATAGGAAATGCAAATAATCTAGACCATGCTTGACCTTTCATGTGTAAGAAAATTGTATGGCCAGGTTAATCTACTATATCTGAGAATTGCACATCCTTGGCAAGAGCGAATCGGAAGAGCCGCTAAGCATGTCTCAGAATTAGGTATCATCCTTTAATCCGAGAAGCAAATCGAGGCCCTGGAAAAAAATCTAGGCAAACTTGCTGAAACGAGTGGTAAATATCATATTGATAGGACGTGCTAATAACACAAAACAAAGGTACACTTCCAAAATTGCGATACAAAGGCACATTCTATTATAACAGAAGAGCGAAGGTTTATCCGGACAGCAAGAGTATAGCGATTCATAATAGAATCAATCTCAAGCTGATCTAAGCATATGAAACCCACAACTCCCAAGAGTCACGTATTCATTAATCACAAACATAAATAGAGACTAAAGTTTTAAATACGTTTTTCTTGCTGAGGCTGGCTGGCTGACTGTACCGAATTAGATATTTTACAAGTAAAAGAGCCCCTGCTTCCCCACCAGCGACCGTTTGTTCGTCCAGCTTTCCCAACATGGTTTCACTGATCGCACTCAATGAACCATGCCTTGAGCCTCTGCCCCGTCTCCCATCAAAATTACTACGCCAGCCAGCCAAGCATCCCATGAAAGATCTCATCGCTCCCGAATTCTGTTGTTACGACCCTGGGACCATCATTCACAAGTGGTGAACAGTCCATAATGTCGAAAATATGCCAACGCAAAAAAGAGGTAAATATTGACACAAAAAGGCTTTTGGTATTGATCCGCGCCGCGCATGCATGCGGCTCTTTCCGGTCAATTCTGTCAGCCAAAGGAAATATCGCAAATCGCAAATCGCAGTTAAAAAGCAAACTCCAGTCTCCCGCGCCGATGAATGTTCGGAAATGTGATGAGAAAGAAATCTGGTGTCGGATGTAGTCTAATGGCCGAATGTGAGGTATCATGATAACAGGAAAAGAACTTTTTTAAGACACGTCTGAGAAAAGGCGCCGCAAATGCAAGATCAACCCGCCGGTCTATGCACAGATATTAAGTTGCTTTGTAAACACTTTTGTCTAAATCATCACCGCTCATTGCTCACTCTCCTTCTTGCCTTCGGGCTTGCCTGCAGATGCGGGAGTCGCCTTGGACAATTCAGGAGAGTTTGCTGTCGAAGGCGGCGATGCTGGGTGTTCAGCATCTAATCCGGCTAGGAGACTGAACTGATGTTAGCATGTAAAAATGGGGTCTGGAGATCGGGGGAGATCATACCTGAATGCATTTGCGGAAGTTGCAGACTCCTTTTCTTTTTGTTGAGGAGGTGTGCCAGTTCTTGACGAAAGTCCGGAATCGTCTCCTGCTCTACTCAAAGAGCCACCTGGAACCATTTTTCGACCGCTGTTGCTACGAGATGAGAACATTGACGTGGGCCCAAATGACATAGGTTGGCTTGAATTTCGGTTTGCGCCACCCTTGTTGGTCAGACGGCGAAGATCGTCCATCCCAACAGTGTTTTTATTGTAGTCCACAGGCTGCTGGCCACCGAATTGGTTTGAGAAGTTCCTCGAATCACCACGGCCCATCTGCATTCGACCACTGCCTCCTCCTCCTCCTCCTCCACCACGTTGATTGCCGCGAGCATTTTCACTGGCTTTTTGAGCAGCGGCAGCCTCAGCCTGTATAATCATGTTAACCGTGGAATGAACAAGTGAACAGATAAACTTACCTCCAATCTGACTTCATCAAGTGTTTTAGGACCCTTATTGGTCTCTTTTGATTGCCAGTTCTTCTTACGAAGATCGACAATATCCATAAGCATGAACTTGAGACGACTTGGCAGCTCCGGAGTGTCAATCATGCCTTGGATGCGAGTAAAGTAAACATCCATCATAGGCTTGCCCTTTTCAGTGCTGTCCAAGTTTAGACCAATGGTCTTTAGCAACTTGGTGAGTGACTCAATTTCGGCCTCGTCGGGGATACCTGTATAGTCGACTAGTTTTCTCACACACTCATGCATAATACGCTCAGTAAGCATGCTCAGTTTATAGAGCTCTCCAATAAATTGAACCAGACCAAGACCACGTCGCTTCGCGGCCGCAGCAATATAGTACTCGTCAGAAAGCATGGCTGCCTCCTCGCTTTTCTCTTCTCCACGTTCACCTTCCGGCTTTTCGGGAAGATCGACTTTCCAGCCACGTTCAAACTCTTCTTGACATCTATTCAGCAAGTACTTGCGGAAAAGATTGCCACCAGAGACGACATTGCCGTTCTTATCATGAATGCTTTCGTCTTTGATCTCTGGGTTCATCGTCTCTAACATACGCTTGCAGAACTTGGCGTACATGGATGCCCAGTGAGCCTCATCTGTAGCCTTTTCAAAAGTGAGCTGAATGACCTGTCGCAAGGTACGTCCATCGGCTTCATCCTTAGATTGTTGAGCAATGGCCAAGATCTGATCAGCAATCTTGTCGAACTTCTCGGGAGTCATTTTGTTGAGTGCGGCCTTCACCTTACGTTGAACCATCTCAGGCTCCATGTGTCCAGGGATTCCAGAAGAAGCACCCGGAGCAGGGCCGGCAGCACCTGTTGCAGATTGAGAAATCCCGACACTTCGTGGCTTCCAGCCAGTGGCAGAGGTCTGAATAGGCTTCAGTTCCATCCCAGCTGTGAGTGGCATGGTCTTTGCAGCTTGAGCTTCCTGTTTTGCGTTGGGTTGGAAGTTATCGCGTTTGCTGCCTCGTTGGGTTCTGCTTCCTTGACGGGGCGATTGTGGCATGTGATTACCCATAGATGGAGTCCGGGCCATAGGATTTCCACCCTCGAAAGCATTACGGTTGAAAGAATTCATTTGAGGCATGACAGGTCGTGGCATTGAATTGTTAGCCATAGCAAACCGCTGTGCCGAAGTAGTTCCCGGAGGCAAGGTCTTTCCTCCTGCACCGATTCCACCTGCACCAAAGGACCCCATAGCAAAAGCTCCAGGAGCGCGATTAGAGCCTCTTGGACCCATACCAGCACCACTTCTAGTAGATGCTGATCTTGCTGAGCCCCCGTCACTTGGGTCTCCAATGAGAGCCTTGATTTGGGACTCGAATTCCAGAGAAGGCTTTTCAACGAATACTTTTTGAAATTGCAACAAGAATTCTTTATCATACTTGAAACTCTTCCCCTTAGCCTTGACAGCAGAGTTCAGTGCTGGGTTTGGCGAGCTGATGCCCTGTGGATAGAGCTCCGAGTTCATAACTGTGAGGAAACGAGCAGATTTCAGAGATTGCAAGGCAGCACTAGGCTGGGGCGGCTCGACGGGTTTGGTGTTAAGCGGTGCGAGGTTCAAAGCAGCTGGTTTACCACGCTTCTCAGCCGGAACTCTTGGGGGAGGGCCCATAGAATCGTCTGAACCTGGAGTTGAAGCTCGGCTATCAGCACCAAGTGTGAGGTTGGATAGCTTGGACGCAAGGGTGCTTGGAGTAGTTGGTGCAGTGTCCTTGCTCTCTGCTTTGATAGTTTTGACCTCAGGCTTAGCATCTCCCTGAGCTGCAGCAAGCCGCTTGGCCTCCTTCTCATCCTCCAATCGCTCCATTTCCCGTTCTTGCTCCTTAAGGAGACGATCATTTTCTGCGTCAGTGATCTTCTTCTTCTCGGCGGCCTCTTTATCAGCAATAGCCTTCTCAGCAGCACGCTTGGCAAGCAACTCTTGTACTCGCTTCTCTTCCGCTGCCTCTCTGGCCTCCATTTCGGCGATTTCGCGTTCCAACGCCTCCTCTTCCTCTCTTGCCTTCTTCTCGGCGGCGGCCTTTTCTTCGGCTTCCCTAGCCTTAGCATCCTCAGCGGCCTTGGCCTCCTTGGCCTTCTCATCTTCCTTAGCCTTCGCCTCAGCAGCTGCTTTGGCTTCCTCATCCGCCTTTGCTTGTATCTCAGCGGCCTTGTCAGTGTCAACGGCCTCTCCTGCGGCTGCCTTACTGGCTTTGACTTTATCAAGAAGCTCTTGCTTAATTTGTTCTTGACTCTTCACAGCGCCACTATCAGTTCGATTGTGCTGAGGTGTGGCAGATTTAGGAGGAGGCGTAGGAGTCGAAGCTACCGGCGGAGTGCCGATTCGCTCCTTAGGAAGTGGAGAGGCGGGAGCCTTCAAATGCTCGGTGTCAATGACCTCTCCATCTGGTCGCTTGATCAAGATAGCAGCACTTTTGCGAGGCGGCTTGCTGAAGGACGTTGCTGCGGGAGAGGGCTTTGATGGAGTGTGGTGATGTTGGGCATTTGCAGGTGTCATGTGAGGAGTGCCAGGCTGACCCATGCCAGTGCTTGATGCAGGCCGATGCTCTGACATCTGCGATGAGTTCCGAGACATGGGTTGAGCTTGAGGTCCATATTGACCAGAAACGTAAGGTTGGTTGTAGCCAGGTTGAGGAGATTGAGGCGGGCCCATACCGTAACCCATGTTTTGCATCTGAGGAAACATCATAGGGGCGGCTCCGTTCATTGAATATCCTCTAGGATCATTGTAAGCCTGTGGTGGGTAGCCATATGGTGGCTGCTGTCGCAATGTCAGAAATTGTTCAAATCCCCCACCAGCCGGTGAAATATCTAAACGCGCAACATCTGCAACGTCCATGAAAAGACGACCAAATGTAGTAACAGGAGCAGAAGGGGTAGAGGAGGGAATGGGGGTGGGAAGGGGGGGCAAGTCAGTTTGGTCGGGCGAAGTGGCCTGGGTCTCCGGCGAGCCCGATGACAATGATTGCACGCTCTGCTGTGATTCCAGATCAGAACCATTTGCCAAAGGCGCCGCGAGAGTCAGGTCCTTCTTCACCATACTTTGACCATAACTATCATGTTCAGTGAGCAATGGCTCATTGAACGAACTTTGGTTAGAGAGTTTGTTTGACAACTCTGATGACCGTTGGTTCTTGGAGGAGCGCTTCTCCATCCAGTTTTCTGCTTTGCCACCTTCGTTTGTATTCGAAAAATCTGAAGCACGCTGCAAGTTTGAAGAATATGGTATAGTTACTTGTGGGCCCTGCATCGCGTGAGGGTAGTAGCCGTATTGCTGATTTTGCATTGGCATGGCTTGGTTCATGTTAGGGGTGTTGGGGACGGCGCCTTGCATGTGTGGACTGCGGTTAGCCAGGTTGGGAGAGCCTTGGAATGATGGGTTTCCGATCGGTCGTCCTGGTTGAAAGGCAGGAGCCATGCTTCCACGACCAGCATTCTGTGGGGTTCGGAAAGGGGGTGCTGTCGGAGCAAAGCCATTTTGTGGAACATACGAGTTCTGTCCATTGTAAGCACCACGACCGCGGCCACCTTGTGGAGGGTGTCCACCACGTCCTGCAGACTGATCGTTCTGAGCAGAATGACTAGATTCCCGGCGGAGATGTCCAGCTTGAGTGCTGGGGGTGTTGGGGCCTTGTGGGATCGAGGGCTGACGATTTGGGGAGCGCTGCCAAGCATCAAATTAGTAATTGTAACAAGGTAGAATAAAATATTGTAAGAACTTACCTCACCACCATCGAGACTGCCAAAAGCTAGCGCAGGACCAGAGTTGGGGGCTAGAGTTGAAGACCGTACACCACCGCTCTGGTATTGAGGGATGGGAGATGGTGACTTTGGTGGAGATGAGACTCTGCCTGGAATCGGGACCGGTGCCGAAGCGTTTGATTGCGAGATTTGTGGAGAGCTGTGCGAAGCTCTGGGAGAATCCGCCATCGAACCAAATTGTATGCTTGTATTCTTTCCACCAACTGGGCCACCACTTGGATTGAAGCTGCTAGGACCGTTCGCGCTGATGGTAACGGAGCTTTTGCGGCTGTGATCTGCACCGTTAGCGGCGCTGCTGTGAGCAATCGCTGGCGCAGAAACGACCGGTACGGCAGGAGAAATCGAGGTTCTGCCATTCACTGGCGAGACCGAGTTAGACTTCCCATGCTGTACCGGCGCAGAGCCTCCGACAGCCACGGCGGGTGAGGGAGTCGAGGAGCTCGTCGCGATGGGTGGCGACGAGACTGCCTTCTTCGCTGAGGCAGCGTAGGATAGAGTCTGCTGCGACGTTGAGTTTGAGGCCTGCGTGGGATTCTGTTGTGAAGACACCTGAGTCGTCATAGAGCGTATTTTCGGGCAAAGGTGAATGGGAGAATCGTGGTGAGAGGATTCGTTTTGAATGACGTATCGCAGAAGGCGTGAGATGATTCACACAAGGTCGATCTGATGTCAAATCGGATCTATTCTATTAATGCAATAAGAAGAAACCGACGATAGGGTTGAGTGGAGATGTTGCGACTGAGTTAGTCGAAGTGAATCGCTCCCTCGTGCACAAGATTAGGCGTTGAAGGAGTGTGATTGTCGCAGCGACGGGACGAGGCAGTCGTGCGAAGGATTATTTACGATTACTGTATGGCAGTATCGAAAGAAACAAGAGGTCTCGCTGTGTGTTCCTCTACAGAATAGAAGAAACAAGGAGATTCAATCTTGGGGTGGGGGGAGGGGTGAGATTTGTAGTGGTTTGTTTCTGATGAACAGAGGATGAAGGAGATTAAAAAAAATCTGCGGACGATGGGAGGAAGAGCGACAGTAGGGGGAAAAAAAATTGGGCTAAGCGAAAGGGAAGGGGAAGGGGAAGGGGAAGGGGGAAGGGCAACTCAGCAGCAGCGTAGCACAGGCGTATAGGGTTGGGTTTGGTTGGTTATGGGGGCGTGGGTATAGGGTGTGGGCGTAGGGTGGTAGGTGGTCGGTGGTGGGGTGTCGGCCTGGACAAGGCAACCGATCGGACTTTAATAAAAAAAGGGAGTAAGGATATGAAAAAGTAAAAAAGTGAAGAAAAGTCGCCCCATCCCGGACATTTATTATGTATTTTCATTATTTCATTGATTTCAATTACTACTGACTGTCGTTGTTTTTTTTAAACAAAACTCCAGTTCAGTTCAGTTCAGTTCAGTTCAGTTCAGTTCAGTTCAGTTCAGTTCAGTTCAGTTCATTTCATTTCACTTCCGTTCACTTACTTTTAACTTGGGAATGAATCACCAAACTAATTGAACCACGTCCCTTACACTATAGTCTACTCTACCATAGTTAGCTATACTTCCCTTATTGCCATCTCTCTCTCTCTCTCTCATATATGCTCCGCAAGTCATTCCACATGGGGCCAACTTCCCCAAGAGCCTCCTTTCAAGCCAATTATCCGTCCATCACCCAAGTATGACTGTGTCAAAAAATAGACCAGCTTGCCTCCACCCCATGTCCCCTCCCTAAGCGGTGTTACAGTGGCTGACCACCTCACTGAGAAACAATTCCCCCCAATCAGAATCGCCTGGATATCTGCTTATAATTATTTTCATATTCTGATTCTGATTCTGATTCTATTCCCCAGTCCCAGCGTCCTGTTCTCAAATAGACTCGTCGCACGCACACACATAAACGCACACGCAATACATGCACGCACGTCCTGACCTCGCCATTTTATTTTCTTTTCTTTTTTGAATCCGTGTTTAGGGATTAAAAATAAAATTGCCTCTCAAAAGAAAAAGAGGCCTAAGATGCCCTTTTCAAACGCGCTATCATCCGTTGGTGTGGGCCGGGCTGCTTCCGCTGGCCCTTGTAGCCTGGCCCTAAATCCGAAATATCCACAGACGCACATGTCAGCCTAGAAAACTCTCTTCAGATAAAACATTCAAGAGGTTTCCGCTACGTTGTCATGTATGTATGACTCTGCCATCTTCTGCAGTACAGTTCCAAGACTCATACATGTGCTTACCCAAGCCGGGACCATACGCGTGTCTGGTCAGAAACGACCGCACCGCGAGTCAAATGAGAAGCGCACTGATGGTAAATTACGAGTATCTGAAGAAAGCTGAACCTCCAATCGTGCCTCCGACTAGCGCTGCATCCAACATAGACTCAGGCAGAGAAGAGAAGAAGAAGAATTCACCCCTTGCAATGCTCCTTGTTGAATTCCGTGCTGAGTCAAAGGCCGTAGCCATGGTCAAGGAAATGTATCTTGAGCTCAATTAGCGCTCACAAAGTCCCCAGGCACGAAATCTTTCCGAGAGACCAGCAAGTCATATGATACCTCGATCTTGTCATTCCTTACGCCAATAACGACTCAAAATGTCCAAAAAGCTCTGACTCACAAAGTGGCACGGCTCTTAACCCAAAATATGCACGCTGATAGCAAATCGATATGCAGTGTGACGCCAGCCCTCGTCGGAATCCTCTGCAGCCATCATCGGCCAAAGAAATATTACATCTTCTTTTGCTTTCCAATTCATACACGACTCACCACTAGGCAGGCACCATGTTTGTTCGTTTCAATTATTGCATTCGTCGTCAACTTATTTCTGCTAACAGCGATGGCGATGTGAGTTGTAGTATCTATTGGGATCAAGTGTTAAAAGGGGTAGAGCAGGGATGTGGAGATTGGCCTTCCAGAAGGAAAATGGAAGCCCAGGACACAGCGGATGACTTGCATGTGGATCGCCACTGCATCTATGTAACATCTCTCTCAAAACAATTTTCTTACTTCAGTGGACCATAGGATTATCTACAAGCAGAAGTTCTTTGATTTTGATTGTTTATTTCCCTTGTTTGTTCATTGATATTGTCTCATAGCCTGCTGGATTTGGTCTGGATCTGGCCTTGGGCAATCCTTCCAAAGAGTTATGTCCCCTAAGCGCATTTTAGGGAGTAGCTTTCATACTTCCGTCAAATATGATATGAGTATCTAAGGTTTCTATGGGCTTATCTATAGAGTAGTAGATTGCATTACTTCTGAGAAGAATTCTTCCCGTTACTTCAAGCCCGCGAAGCTTAAACATCGTACGTACTCGAAAATTTATTGTGATATCAAACGTTGTCAATGTAATGTACTTGCACTTCATCCTCGGTCCTAATATATATACCTCAAGCCTTCTTCAAGCCGGCTTTGAGAAACCTTGCTCCCAACTATTAGTGAAGCTTTCAAGCTCTTGAGATACGCACCAAGTCAAGTAGCCAAGCAGGTTCAGACAGAAACACTTTCAGTCTATTGAAGTACTAAGGTCCCTGTAATTTTTTCCTTCATGTTCGGGAACTTCAGCAACACAAAGTAAAGTTTAAGACTGTGTGTTCTTGGCTCCAGGCCACACCTCGGTCTCCTTGCGCCTGGATGGACAAAGAAGCATCCAAGACCTGACGTTCTTGAAACTTCTTCACATCGGGTGATAATCTGGTCTAGCCCTTGGGTTCTCTTTGTCATCGAGGTATTTCCCTCAGCTCCATAGCCTCCAGAAACTCTCACTACTTTGCTTTGAGTGAAATTCCACATAGCTTCGAAATTGACCCAGGATTATGCAAGCCCAACTTAGGTCCAACATCGATCTTAGCTCCTCAGGACACTGACGCACGCTGACTATCCGATATATGTTATCAAACGGTGTGTCTAGCGTTGTCTGTGACATTCTTGATAATGTTTTGTCCTAGTACAGTTCCTAGGCTAACAGATACTAACGAAACGTGTCTGACGGAACGTTTATCCGCGGTTTATTGGTTACCAAAACTCCAAGAGGCAGAGCGTGGAGACTGTAGATACCTTGCAAGATAATAATCAGAGGCGGCTGGTGGCTCTACAGGATAATAGAGCTCCGAGAGGATAACTGGCACGAAGGTTGTTTAAGGAGCCAGGAATGAAGTCATTTCGGACATCATTGGTAAGAGTAAGAGTAAAGTTATTGTACACCTTATTAGAGGGCTAGTTTGTTATCAATGTTGATATGGTCCCAAGTTATCTGCTCAGAGTGGGGATGATTGCCACTACGCTGGCAGGAAATTCAAGAGCCCATAGAATCGAGACAGGCATCTTCACCGAAGTGTATAGGTCAAAGCCAAACTTGTATACTGCATCGAGTATTATGAAGAATTTGCATCATTTATCTGCGGGGGTGATCAAATCTTTATATTTCCGCACTCCACAGCCTCCATATTCTGAACATCTAAACCCGCAAATCTTGAGAAAACAATGAAGGCTAATGTGATGAAGCACTTGCCGATACGCAAGTGCATCTTGGCTGTCATGCGCTGAAAACGACTCGACTTAATATGGGATAGAATTTCAACTTCTAACCGCTCAAATTCCTTTGCAATAGTGCTTCTACACACAAGATGCATAGCCAGACAGTATAATTTAGGTAGGAAAGACAACGATTAGAGTGGTTGAGACGCCATTGGCAGACAAGATGTCGGCAGCTATATGGAATTATGAGATTCTCACGGCGCATGCTAATGAAATTAGGTCAATATTAGAAACGCTGATGTAGCTGCTTATTTTCATAAGTGACAACAGAAATTTATTGGGAGGAGGAAGTGGGTACAGGATTCCAGTGTAGTATATCAAGTCGGCGTAGAATCGTACTACTACCTGTTTCCAGGCCACTTTTTCTGCCAATAATTATTGCCGCTTCACAACCATGGATCGAAATGCGTCTGGATGGTATTGGAAATATCATCGGCTCCGGTTGAGTCTCGCTTTGCCTGTTTCTATAACTGCATTAACATAACATCCCCAGGTCCAGTAATATTTACGTGCGTCCACAGCGCCATCATCAAGATGCTGTAGAACAAGCTCCAGAACTGTCAAGGACCATGCAGCCGCGGAACTAAAGGACGTGTGTACTGCCTGTGTTATGCGATCGGCACAACGGGAAACTGAGATCCTGTGCCAAAGAGATCCTCTATGTGGTGACGCGCATCATAAAAGTTCGGAGTTGAGGGATGATAAATGACTTATAGACATACTGAGTAGATACATTTTGATTACGAAGATCAAGATTTCCTTTGCTCAGAGAGGATAGTCCGTATTGAGATGGCCTAGAATTTAAGTTAAAGGGTTACCATTTGGAGCCGAGCGGACTAATAAGGTCTTTGCCCCTCTCCAGCTCATTATTTACTTCACAGTATAGTCTCAATATTGGTAGCATGGAATCTGTTCCTAGGTCTCACAGAATATTCTACGCATCCCAGATTATTTGCCTGTACATAACAACGGGACGTTCTATGATTTCTTCCTTCGAAAAGTAAGACCAAGATGTACATCCCAAGCGGATTGGCTGAATAGCGAAGCGAAAGAACAACTCCGTTTTCACTGCGGCTTCAGGCTTGTCAGGCTCGGAGAAAGGTTGCAGAGGATCAAACAGCACAAGATTTCTGAGCAGGTATTTAATTCGCAATTCAGACTTGCGGCAGACAAAGCAAAGGGCCAAAGCCACGACAATACAGTTACTATCTCTAATACCACGTCCACCAACTTCTAACCAACTAAAACCCATGAAGACTTGATGGTCTCGAGGCTGCTCTTCGAAACCTGTCAGAACTAGAATATTTTAATACCAGAAGAAAGTCTAGGTAAACTATAAACTTATCGAGAGTTACACTGGATATTGCCATGACCGCCGCTTTTATCGACCTACCGCGAGTTAAGTTTGTTCGTTATCGAGCCGAGTAGAAGAAAAGGGGGCAGTCCACGTGATGAAGCATACATTTTGAAACAGATGACAAAATCGAATCTTGATTTTAATAATATGCCATCCAACTAGAATAGATGCCAAATTAGAACACTTCCAGCCATGGAATAGAACGGAAACGCTTTCCATGAAGATTGCCACCACTCAACAACACGTGATATGTCAACCTCATGGAAGGGCGTAGTATGAGTCCGCAACCCAAAATTATAAAGAGCTCTGCAATAGTGCCTCGTTGTCTCAGTCACTCAATATTTTAATCCATACTTTCGCCAGAAAAGTCCTTCTGATTTCCTGACATTTTCTAAAAAAAAAAAAAAAGTCCCATTCAGCCACTAATATGGTAAGTTGTTGCTCATCTTCAGACATATTCCAAGAACGCAATCTTCCCCTGGAGATCTCTATATGTCGCTTTCTGACATACACCAGGAGACTTCAGGCAAGACGGCGCATACCTACCAACACCAAGGGCATCTCCGCACCCACACCACCAAAATATCCTCGATCCAGCTGATAGAGGCGCTCCCGGATGGAGAGAGGGCGTTGTATAAAAACGATCTCTCACCAGTACCGTCTCCTCAAATCTATGCCATAGTGACCGAATCATCGATATTCTATCCGCAAGGCGGAGGACAGCCTTCTGAGTTCGTCTTCTCTTCCTTTCAAATTCCTCACGCCGATGTTGCACGAGAAACTAGCTCTTCAAGAGCAAATTTCTAGTTTCGACATTTGATAGATAAGGAATATACAAAGCACTGATGGATGCACAGCGTCGGAACCTTTAAATCCGCATCCGGAGATACCACGTTTAACGTCCTTATAGCCCGCAACGCACCAGACCGGAAGCGCATCCTCCATTTCGGGCATTATGCCTCCGAGGAAGAGAGGAAGTTCGAAGCAGGCAACACGGCGCATCAGGAGATTGATTCCAAGAAACGCCTCCTCTACTCGAGGATCCACACCGCGGGCCACATTCTCGGTCTCGCGGTCGGACGGCTCCCCGATCTGATCCCGGATGTCGTCGATACCAAAGCACAGCACTACCCCGAATCTGCTTGGGTGGAGTTCAAAGGGCTGATTGACGGGAAGCACCAAGCTGCGATCCAAGAGCAGGCCGATAAGCTAGTTGCTGAGAAGCGGCGGGTGTTGTTGCATTGGTGGCATATGGACGAGTTGCATGAGAAGTGCGCAGCTGTTCTGGATGGTAAGTTTCATGGGTTCCTTCCAATGTACTATGCTCTCAAGATATATTTCAAGAAAACCCCATCTACTGGGAGTGTATTTGGGATCTATGGATGAAGTGCAGGCTGACTGGGTCCTTATTTCTAGGGTTTTCTGTGCCAGAAGGTGAGAAAGCAAGAGCGGTTGAGATCGAAGGTGTAGGCGCTTATCCATGTGGTGGGACACAGTTCGTCTTATTTCCTTATATACAATTTGAACTTCCTCCTCGGACTGGAAGATTGAGAGCTGTCTGAGGAGTCGAGACACGTTGTTTATCTTGCGTTTTCCGCTCTTACACCAGGCGCCTGTCCTCCAGCTCCTAAGTGAACAAACAGAAAAACTGGTACTAATTCTGTGGATAGTGTTCATGAAAGCAGCGAAGTAGGGAAGATTGTTGTAGGAAGGATAAAGAGAAAGAAGGGAATGACTACGATCTCGTACAGCGTGGTGCCCAATGAGTGATCTTTCGTTGATAGTTTGGGATTGATAGATGGGACTCATAGAAGAGTGTTAGAACATAGAATCACATATAGATTGTGAATATCTGAGCGATAAAATGTCTATTTCTATCAACGAAAACGGTGACGCCTGAGAAGCATGCACAAAATGTGGGAACTTGTTCTGTAATAAAGGTTCCTTCTCGTCCCAATTAAAAACCCCAGGCCCTCCCCTACATAGCCACTCCCAGCTCTAGTCTCGCGCCAGAGAATCAACCCATAAATCAGATATCAGATATTCCCCAACGAACTATCCTCACCTGTTTTTCATTCGGGGTAATCAAGCAGTAAAACAGTGTGCGGTGCTTTAGCATGGACTTCCAGCCAATATATGCGTCCATCCCCAAAATCAGAAACGGAAGACATGTTAGAAAGCAACGAAAGTGGAAGAGCAGAGAGCACGTCGACAGAAGTACATGGTGGTCCCCTTTCACACTCCTACTCGAGGAGTGAACCTTTCGTCTCTTTCCTTGCCGGCCAGATTCAGACTGCACTCTGACACATATGCCACAAATGGTTTACCAACCATTTCGGCAAAGCCACATCATCATCCTTTCACTGCCACAAATCTAGAGAAATCGTGGTTCCTCTAAGGGCCTCGTCGCCCGGTCCCGAAGCCTCCTTGTTACACCATGTTGTTTCTGCCGTGGTATACCATCCTTTCCTACGCATATGTCCCATCAGCCCTCATGCACGCGAAGAGTATACAAGCTATCAGGACCAGCACTCGCGAAGCCACTGGGCTGCGTACACCCGAAAATGCAGATATTCCTCGCCAGAAAACGGCGTGCAAAACTGCAAAACGAAGCTCCTAAACCTAGGACATGCCCTTTATCTCTACGACGTGACGTAAGAGCATGCATCGCCCCCCCCCCTTCCTCCCGAAAACCATGCATGTCCCAACATGAAAAGGGGGGTCGTACATAAGCAGCACATGGAACAGAGGGTAGAGAAGCTGCGAGATCGAGATTTGTCAACGAGATATGGGATGGATCAACACGAGAGCTTGGAATTGCAAAAATCCCCCGAGAGGCTGGGGGCGTCCGGCGGGAGCCACGGAGGACTCGGCTGAGAAAAGAAGCACTGGCTGACCTGACCGCAAGCCGCATTCGGGCATGCGCGTGTGCATGACAGCAAAGTGTGGCACAGCCAGGAGGTAGGAATTAGGTGCTGACGTGAATTCGGCTAAATTTGGTATAGGATATGCCTTGGTCGGTTTAGGCGCGGGAGCCAGGGTCAAAGGCGTATGTGGCCATGGTCGAGGTTTTATGGTAAGGCTATCGGAAACAACATTCTATACTGGTAGGGAGGGTGAGAGTATAGGGGCACAGCGGACTTGGCATATGATTCTCAGGCTGCCAGAATACGGGATACGATGGCAGGGTTTTGGAAAGAGAAAGAGGGAGAATAGGTTTATTACAGTTTATTCAATTTCGCCAAGTAGTCTATGTCAATCCGATGGTATCAAAAGCTCCCTCTGGAGCCATTCCCCGGTGGCAAAAGCAGATGGCTCAAGACATGTCACCCTTGTCGTCCTACTGCCGGCCATAACCTGCCATTCCATCCCCTTCAACACCCTCTCGGGCGGCACGAACTCTTCTTCATCATCTAAACCCGTCTCCTCTAGCTCGCCGAACCATTCCATGGCCCTCGCACACACAAGGCCGTTCCAAGCACCTTCTTTCCTGGGGTTCGCAAGCAGAAGTTGCTGCGCCTCTCTCCTGAGTTTGCGGTCCCGGAAATGGCAGCCAACAGTGTCAAGAGGTGCTATGACATTACTGTCAAGCGAAATGCTAATTTGGTTGTGGTAGGTAGGGTAGTGTAGAAGGAGGATTCGAGAGATATCTAACATCTCGCGAAGCTCGTTCGTATATCTCCCGTAGTATATGGTTTCGTCACCTGAGTATGTAGATTGTCTCAGATAGCCGTTCAAGAATTGTAATCGTAGGCTTGCAGCACCGAGGTAGAGAGCTCCAGACTGTGACTGTTGTGCTTCTTCCCAGAGAAGCGCAAAGGCTCTCTCCCAGTGTTCGAAGCGTGACACGATGAGGAAGTGCTTCGAGCACATATCCATATATCTGGCTACGGTGTCGTCATCATAGGATATTACATCCGCTGGTGTAAGGCCAGTATGGATTGGGGTTGCTTCTATGTTGTTCTCATCGAAGTTATTGGACCAAAATGTTTGTCGCCAGAACATTGCCATACGCTTGAGCACGTCAAGATATTGTCGCGCTTCGTGGAGCGATGAGAAAGATGGTGGTATGTTGCGGGTCACTGCTCCTTCATAGGCGATTTTGCTGTGCAATGGCGAAGCTGTTGTATGATTACTATGAGTGGTGGCTTCGAGTTCCAGTCGTCCAATTATTTGCAGAATTTCGTCTTCAACAACAAAACGATTAGGAGACCTGAGTGGATACTCGCGTGAAATTTGTGGATGGCTAGCAAACCAGTCATCAATCAGTTTCATCCCAGAGCTGATCTGACCGTACGCGGCATCGTCATTGTGATTGATCAGTTCGAAGCATGCAAAAAGTAGGCACGCGATTAAATTCGTACGCAGGGAATGTGTTCCTCTGTGTGTTGCGTCCCAGATTTCTTTAATTGCTTTGCTGTATTCGTGATAAGCAAATTCTTGTCGAAGAAGCTGGCCTTCGGTGTTACAGAATTCGCGGCTTTGAGAGCTGAGCGCTCCTATCGCAATTGCAGCATGCCTTACGGCATTTTCGGCTTCGCAAGTTTGTAACACTAGCCCTCCCCAAAAATTGGCGTCGAAGAATCCCGAAAGCTGGGGCACGGTGACGTTTTGAAAGAACTTGAAGCAACGAAATTCTTCTTCGGTCCGGAAAAGATGTTGATTATATGGTAAGCTAGGTAGAGGGATCACTGCCGGGGAATGACCCCTAGATATCGGCGTATCACTTCTAGATATTGGGGCAAGCTTCTTCGGCGCTGGACGACCCTTTGGCTTGGGAGGCTTTGGAGTGACCTCGTATCCTGCACACATCCAGCCAGCCTTTTCGCATCTTGCACATCCAGGTTTTCTTTCATCACACTTGACTAGAAGGTTCCAAAGTTAGAAATTTCTCAGCCAGGACGCTTCTAGGGAAGGTCTCTCACTATGTTTCGCCCTAAGAAGAAGTCAGGACAGGAACCTCGAGCAGCACATAGATGAAGGGGCACTTACTTGCATGTTTTGCACCCGTTCTTGGAATGACTAGATTTCACTCTTCGTCTTTTTGTATCCTTCGGAGGAATATCTAATTGACTCATGTTCTATATGTACGATAGTGGCGTATTGTAGCAGGAACTGATTGAAAAATACAGTTGTCTGTATTAAGTCTTTGGAGAGTGGATAGGTTTATATAAAAACATCAGCCTTATCCTGAATTTCCAAACTCTTAATACGTGAGTATGCAAGGCTGTGCCGTTAACCACATGGGGGCTCCCACAACTAGGGTTCCAGAAGATCTGTGAATCGTTCTATAAAGGCAGTACTGGGTTCCGTAAGTAATTTAACTTATTTAATTGGTATGCTCGTAAGAAATGGCCAATAGGTCTGCTAAGTGGAGACCCCCGGTACAAGGCTACAAAGTTGGAACACAGACCATGCACAGCTTATTGTACTTAAAATTTTATACATGTCTTGGCAAATGAAGTTTGATTGTTGCATGCTATATGCCATTAGGATTAGATTCCCAGGCTCCAGTTTTGATAACCCTGCACTTGCTAGTGACTTAAATGCAACATGAGTCAAAGCTTGATGTGAACCTGTGATTGGTCTTCAACTCGAAATTTAGGTGCTTGGGAAACTTGCAAGCACTTCCAAAATACGTAGCTCCGGGCTTCCGTAGGTCTTTGAATGGGATGATTGAAGGGACGATCCTGAGCTGTGGATGTCTTACTTGGCCACAATCTTGGTTTTTTGAGGCACCATGATGTGATCGCGCTTGCAGGACAAGAGCCAAAGACAGGACCATAGCGTTTAGGAGCTCCACTGCCATGAAGGACCCGCGTCTATAGCGGCGGCTAAGCGCGAGTGATGACTGGAGTCCCTTGTTCATTGCATCGTCTGCTCACATCGCGCCTATACACCTTCACTTGAGGCGGGCGGCTTATCGTCTATGGTGTGCGCGAAGAGAAACTTCGGCGGTTGAGGGTCCAATGAAGGAGAAAAGTATGATCGCTCCTGCAAGCCCGGATCTGGGCATGATGGATGGCTGTTTGGCGGTAAAGCAACGGTGTAGAACATTTGCCATTCCAGGCGTTTCTGGCTCTTGTGCTGGGTCTTAGGACAGTACTTGGGAGGCCGCACGTACGTAGTATCATTGTCGGGTTCGGCTGAGGTTGACCCTCCATTGGCAACGGGAATGACCCCCGCGACATCTCCCCCCCCCTTGCTGACAAACTGCTGACTAGCCAATAATCTAGCCAATGGCAGCACGGGTCCATAAGCTTCTTCTCACCTTTCTACCTCAGCCCTACCCCGCGTTTCGGTGCCTCAGGTCAGCCGCTATTCCCTAACCCTGACCCAGACCCAAAAAATGGAAATTAGTAAGTGTCCAGTAGCCAAAGTAAGCTTAAATGTTTTTCATGCCCCGCCTGCATGGCTCTTTCTAACAGGGGTCACCTACTTGGAAGACTTGGGATAGTGAATTTCCCTGAACAAGGTTGTCCCTCGGCCCCAGCCTCACAGGGAAAAGCACCGCAGCAGTATTTGCTCTGGTAGTAAGTGACAGAACTGCAAGTATAGTAAGGTATGGTAGGGAGCTTTTATTACAGGCCGTCCCGGACCCCATTTGCCGGCTAGAACGCTACTCCGTATTTGAAATAACGTATGCACGACACTTATTTAACCAGTCAAAATCGCTTTCAAGTTGGAGCGACCCATTGTTATATCCGTCGGCCGGACCGTACTGTATCACATAAGTAGGTGGTGGTCAGAGAGAGTTCTGGCTGCTGGAAACCACACGCCCACATCGCTCCCGCTTGCAGCCTTCCTGTGCATCGGACATAAGCTCCATACACTATGCACTGGTGCATGGCAGATATCCTTATTGTAGCGCGAGCACCCAACATGGAGGCTTTATCAGGCGTACAGGGGAATGTGGCCACTGAGCCCTTCGGCGGCTAGACTGCACCCACCTCCAAGTATAAGGCACAGCAATTCCCAATAATGCAAACCCTGTATTCCTGCACAAATTTACGAGTTTTAGCGCAAAAACCAAGCTTTTCTCTGGTGGTAAACCCATGCTTTCCGTGGCGCCTTGCAGAACATGCTGCTCCTTGGGAGCTCGTGGGAAGGTTTCGGTTTTCGGCAATGTAATGGGCAGCCTTGAATGGTCACAAATATCCGCTGGTGGCACAGAAGCTGGATGCTGTTCATATATATCTCCGCTACAAAAATTTAAACGCGTAGGCCAGAGTCACGGAAGGTATTATCGTACTAGAGAAAGATCAACGATTGGTCAACATACGGAAAGACAGAAACACAGATATTGCATGTAACGCATGTATTATCTCCGTTTACTATGGCACTCCTTGCTTTCCATAACCGTGTTTGAATATCAAAGGATCTGCCATCATCCAGCTAGACAAAAGGACATCTATTGTCCTAGTAGTCCAAGGTCTTCTGTAGCAGTGATGACACGCAGAGTGTTGGTGTTACCCATGCCTCCCTTCCATCCCTGTACGACAACGACAGTCTCACCTTTCGAGAGCACCTTAAGCTTCATGGCCTGCATAATATACGTTAGCTGCTGACTATAACTTCATTTCTGAACTAGGAAATTTTTGCGTACCTCACCGATGCCCCACTTGATTCTGCGATCGACATCTTCTTGCCAGTTGACCTTGGAGAAGTCTGGCTTCTGCTCAGCGAAGTAGAAGGGATATACTCCACGATACAAGTGTCCATAACGGGCTGCGCTGGCGTTCCTGGTCACCATGAAGATAGGGCAGACAGGCCTATACTTGGAGAGTAAACGAGCACTGTCTCCGCTGGTCGAGAGAACAAGGATGGCACCCGCGTTTAAGTCGAGAGAGGCGCGAACAGCTGCCATGGCGCAAGACTCGACAACGCTGACTGGTCTCCTAACAATGTTGGCAAGCTCTTCAAAGTGAGAAACGTAGGCAATGGTGTTCTCGGCCTTCAAGCAAGTCTCGTGCATCTCCTTGACAGCCTCGTTGGGATAGCTTCCTTTTGCAGTCTCTCCAGATAACATGACACAGTCCGCACCGTCAGTGACCGCATTTCCAACATCACTGATTTCGGCACGGGTTGGGCGTGGATTATATATCATGGACTCGAGCATCTGGGTCGCACAGATGATGGGCTTGCCGGCGATATTGCACATAGCGATCATCTTCTTTTGGGCGGCGAATACCTCTGCAGCAGGAATCTCAATACCAAGATCTCCACGAGCAACCATAACACCATCAGTCTCCTTTAGGATCTCAGCAAAGTTATTAAGACCTTGTCTATTCTCGATCTTGGCGATAATTTGGATGTGCTTTCCGTCCTCTCCTAGCACCTCACGAATGGCTGTAATGTCCTCACCTCGACGGATAAATGATGCAAAAACCATATCTACATTGTTCTTAACACCAAATCGTAGATCAGCCTTATCCTTCTCGGAAAGTGCTGGAAGGTCGACATCGGTGTTGGGCAAGTTGACGCCCTTCTTGGATGAGATCTTGCCATTGTTGCGAGCTCGAGCAAGAATGGTTTTTTCGTCAACAATCTTCAACACATCGAAGGCAAGAACGCCGTCATCAACGTAGATAATGCGCCCTGGCTCAATAACCTTGGTAATATTTTTATAGTCAACATACCTAGCGAGGCAAGATCAGTCTCGGGCTACGCCATAATTATGTCGGAAATAGCTTACATATTCTTAATACTGCAAGCAGTAGCGTATTTGTCGTCCGTGGTTATGTTAATCTCGGTGCCAGCAGAGATGGGGATGTCCTCATCGCCTGTAGTATTACCAGTTCTAATCTCTGGACCCTTGGTATCTAAAGCAATAGCAATTTGACGTCCCTTCTGGACCTCCTCAGCCTTGCGGGCATTATCAATGACGGACCTAGAATCTCCGTTTAGCATTTTCCTCCTAATTTTACTCTCAAGTATGATCGAGTCCATCTGCCATTCCTAGCTCCAACGAAAATTTGTAAGACGTACTGGTGGTACTCGTAGGAGCCGTGTGAGAAGTTCATGCGGACGACATTGAGACCTGCAGCTCGCAACTTGTTGATTGCCTCAACAGAGTTTGTCTTTGGCCCAATTGTACAGATGATAGATGTGCGGCGATAGTTTTTCGCCGGCTTGTATTCGGTATCAAGCTCGCTGAGCCACGAGATCTTAGAGCCAGCAGAGAGATGGTCTGCGGCGGTTGTTGCCATGATGAAGGGATGAATAAGATATGTAGTAGGATCTAAGAATAGGGTAGGAAGAGAGAAACTTCGGTGCTGGATGTAGGATCTATATATGTGGTAAGTGAATTTGTTGTTATCGGAGGTCCTGGTGGGGGACAGAAATCTCGGGGTTGACAGCAGGCAGAACAACCAGTGTTGCCAAAATGCAATTGGGCTGACCGAGTTCCCAGGCTATATGGTGATGATGAAGGAGATGAACAAGTGGCTTTGAAGATACTTACAAGGTGAAGTCACTGCTGATGCAAGCAAACTGTTCTAGAGAAGCCTTTTCCACGTCTCAGCAAAAAGAAAACTCCCTGTGGTGAACACCCCACTTCCTTCCTGCGGGTTTCGTTGAGCCAATCAACACCCCACCTTGCCCTTCACAAGTCTCCGGTAGGTCGGCGGCTGAGACTCTTGGTGGTTTTGGAAGACTATTGGCTGTGTGAGGAGTGTAGAGGTCAAGAGATAGAATTATCGTCAAAGCACCTCAGATGATACTGTAGTAGATTTGGGGATACCAATTCCTCTAGATGATGATCTCAAGGTTCCTGGCGGCTGGGCCAAGGTCCTGGTCGGAAGTGCATTGTTGGTCCGTCACGCCTGCCGTTGCTATCGCTTAGATCAGGAAGCGCCAAGACAGCCGCCTGCGTCCCTTTGGATTGTTGTCCAGCTGCTGCGTTGTTGACCACGGCTTCGATACTCTCTCCCAGATACAACATACAGCACAAAATCAAAACATAACGTCAGAATCTAGGATCTTCTTTGAAAAGATATCGCTTCTAAGTTCGCCTCTCTTACTCTAGAAACGCAATAATAATAGTCAGCAATCATGGTGGTCAGTATTGCCCGCAGGGTCTTCACATCAAGGAACCTAACCCACTCAGTTCCTCAACCTGCTGACATTTGGTTTATGGGGAAAGCTTGGAAGATTAACTCACTATGCATTTGATGCTGTTCTGAGTAGGTTGACGTCGTGTGCCAGATGTGCGAGAATCTTTACTGATATTTCATACAGTATCTGCTTTCCTCGCTGGAATGAAACGCTCCACTGGTTTAACGTATGCCGACCCCCGAATTTCATACATATGAGAAGCTAGCTGTTGATGCAACCCCCCTCTGTGCTTATGAATTTCCTGGCCCAATAACGATGGCGAGAGGATTGCTGGATGATATGGTGCCATTATCAGACGATCACCATGACTAACAACCATAGGCCCAGTCTGAGCAAGAAGTCCATTTCTGAAAGCGAAAATGTTAACTACTGGATCGATCGATATCTTGGGATTGGAGAGACAGTGCTGGACTACTCTGTCACATTCGCAGGATCAAGTGGCTTTTTCGAACGCAAGCGATGAACGGCATTTTCTGCACCAGGTGCTTTGCCCAGGTGCATGATTCCGCGGTCGAATACTGGCAGATATGTGAGGAGTGCGTCTCAGGATATCATAGGCATGGAGTATTTGGCGTTTCCTTTGGGCCGGATTGAGTATTTCGAGCAGTGTAGCTTTGGGTAAACCTCTACAATTGGTGACCGGCGGCTTTCTCCTCTCCCTCATACAGATGAAGGGTTTCAGGTTAATGCAAGATATTTTCAACCAGTTACAAATGCGTGATTACGAGAATTCGCTGCAGTTATTCTTTAAGAAGGGAATGCTTTCTCCACTTCTTACGTTGTCCCGAGGCATCACCATGTCTACCCGATGACGGAGACATAAGCACGTGAGAACAACCTTCACCAAGACCAGCATGAACACATAGAATCTATTATAAACAATGCGTCGTTATTAAAATGTGAAGAAGACTGTCGATTTTCACGATAAGGGACGTAGACTCAAGCTTAAGGATGAATTAACCAAAAAGAGTCTCAAGTTCCTTTGGTCCCAATTTTAAGTCGCTTTTAGAGACCTATGCATGAGGTTTTTCTCCTCGTGACTGAAGAGCTGCCACTTGTGCGAAATAAAAGCAAGATGACCACTTAAAGGGCTCCCCATGGCAGTGTTGAGTGAGTACCAGTAGCTTCATGGGCCTTCAAGACACCTCTCAATTGAGGACACCCCGGCTCTCACGATTTTCTAGCATTACCCTCCTGTACTGCTACTCAGTGAAAAAATCCATGGTATGAGGCTCTGCTCCGGTATAATAAAACGCTAAAATTATTCTTCGCTATCACTGGTCTTCTCAACTAGCAACGTAGCCAAGTCTGGACCATCGTCCTCACTGTCCTCAACCAGGGTTGACTTCTGCTTTCCATTACCTGCTTTCTGGCCTGTAACTTGAACATTTGGTGTCTTTGGACCTGAGTCCTTAAGACTGCCAAATCCATCATCCATACTGTGAAATGTCTCCTCTCTTTCAAGGTCGGATTCATGCTGAGCATTCAGAGTCTCCAATGTGCCCTTCAGTATCTCTTGACCTTCTCTGAAGGCCGCTAGTTCTGCACCAATAGCACATATAAGAAGGTTCCACGCCTTTTTCTCTGCTAAATTAAGTTTCTCCTCCAAGGCGCCAACTACCTTTGCCATCTCTGCAATCTGCCCTTTCAACATATCCAGGCCATGGATGGTATTCAACTTCACTTGCGCTCTTAGATCGTCTTCAAACTCCGTAACAATTTCCACGGTTTCCTCCCATATCTTCTGTCCTTCCTTCAATGCCTCCTTCTCCCCGAAAGCTTCTGCTTTGCGCTTCTCTAAGCCCTCGATCTCCCTAGTCCACCACTCGTTTGCCATTCCTAAGGTTCGTCGATTTGCCGGCAGAGCAGTGAAGCTTTCTTCATCCCTCATAACCACGCTGGTCTCGAGTGGTGGCCGTTTAAGGAACTCCTTAATCTCTGACTCGACTTCTTTCAAGGCGCCTTTGTAGCTGGAGAGCCTGGCTTCGCGACGATTTACACCTTCCTTGATCCTCTCGCCCAGCCACTTCTTCCTAGCTTTCATTTGAGCAAGCCTGTCTTCCATCTCCCTTATTTCATGCTCTACAGCCTTTTCCTCAGCTTGTAGCTCTGCGGTCTCTAGGTCTTCTTGTGTTCTACTCTGCTTTCCGATTTCCGCATAATTATTAAGCTGCGCTCTCATCTCCTCAATCCTCTCCTCCCACAGCTTCACCTTTCCCAACACCTCCTCCCTTCGCTCAATCTCCTTCTCCAACACTCCCGACTCCTCGTCCTTCACTCGTATCAACTCCCCCATGTCCCGCCCCAAACCTCTTCTTGCAGCCTTTAGCCCGATAGCCTTCTTCCGTGGCTGCCTGACCGGTGTCACACCACGCGACCGCGTTTCTCTAGTGGAAGCAGTAGGCGTGCTAGATCCCGCATCACTCACCCTATCGTTGACATCACCTCCGAAGCCATGAACTAGCCCGGACGATTGCGCATCTAGAAGCACTTGTAGTTCCTGTTGGATAGCCCGCTCCCTTCTTTCTAAGTTCACCAGAGGATCTGCCCCTCTGCTAGCGCGCCGGATAGGCAGATGGCCTACACCATCCAGAGTTGGAGCATGTACTGCACTAGTTGGGTTGAGGAGCGCTGACGTCGCTATGGGCGGGGGCGGGCCAGAAAACTGGATATGACGGTTTGAAGCCTTTGTTCGAGATGGGGAGAGACTAGGTGAGTAGTTGTGGGTCGGTATTTCGCTGAGGTTGCGGTAGAAGGAAGGAGGTGGAGACGGTGATGCAGGTTGGCTTCTGGTCGAGGAATGTGAAGATAGGTCGCTGAGAGAGATATTGCCGTTGTGCTGTGGGAGAATAGGATTCTGGGCTCGTGAGGATGTTCGGGAGAAAAAAGATGATTTTGACATTGTGATGCTTGGATTATCAACTGTTTAGAGCGGGATTATAGCTTGAAACCCGAACATCGAAGAATAAGAAGGCTACGGCACCATATATTATTGGCTTTGTGGTAGGCGGAAGCTCGACAGCTATAAGGGAAGTAGGTTTGATAAAGAGATAGAGACTTTGTGAGAGCTTTATTTTGAGGCGGCCGCGTGGGGATGAACACAAACATCACATGCGTATATCACGAGGTTTCGGTCAGGCTCAAGACAATAACACAATATGAAATGTGTAGAGGTCAGATGAAGCTTTTAAAAACGTTCCGTGCTTGGATATTCTCCAATGTTGTAGCTCCGAGCTCCCCACTGTATCTCCTCTTACGACCAGAATAAGTAGCATTGCATTTTCATGCAGCCGTTTGTGGATCCTACAACATTTGACGGACCAAAATAAGAAATCAAACTTTTACATTAAGTTGCATCTAAAACACTTACCAGACGGGTCTTGTTTCAAGATTGGTGTCTAGGAGAATATACTTTGGCCTCGTCCCAATCTAAATAAGTCAGGTACGAAACTAGTTACATTGAGACACATATAAATGTTAGCCTCCAACACGATGATGTTAAAACTACTTCTACCACTCTGTACATGACCTTTCCCATGCAAATATAGTTGCAAATACAATAGTCACCTATAAGTGTTAATCCTCTGAAGCAACAAGCCTATCATTACAAAGTGCCATATCTCAACATCGCAATCATGGCGCCAAGTGAAGTTGAATCGAATGGCACAAAGGGGAATTCGAGAGAGGATCTCACTAAACGAAAGCTTCCTGAGATGAAACTTAGTACAGGCAACTCTCCATTGACTGCTCCTCCCCCAAATTTTCCTAGCAGCCTTATTCCCCAACAACGTGCCCTAGAGAGGTTCAAGATTCCAGGCAATGTTATGTAAGAAAGCACCCGTCAATAAAGGTTCACGAATGTCATTAACGAAGGCAGTGTCACCGGAGGAGCTGGAGCTCTTGGTTCCGCAACTGCTGAGGCAGTCCTTGAGCATGGAGCCAGGGGTTTGGCAATATTTGACATAAACGAGAAGGAGGGCGAAGCAAAGCGACGAGAGTTGGAGGAAAAGTTCCCAGATGCAAAGATCTTGTTCAAGAAGGTCGATGCCACCAAAGCTGGGACAGTAGAACAGGCTGTTTCTGAGACTGCTGAGGAACTTGGAACCATTGACGTTTTGCTGTGCTTCGCTGGAATTCCTTTCTGTGCTCACGCTCTCGATACCACTCTGGAGCAATTCAAGTTAGTCATTGACATCAACCTCACTGGAACCTGGATATGTGGTAGAGCTGTAGCAGAACAGATGAAGAAGCAGGGTATGTCATTGTCTCTCCAACTTACTTTCAATCCTGATTTGAGTGCCTGAAAACCCGTCTCCATGAACTGATCAACCGTCTCAGGAACTGGAGGGAAAATTGTCCTTACTGCATCGTACTCAGGGCACCGCGTCAATTACCCTCAGCCACAGGCAGCTTATAACGCTAGCAAAGCCGCTGTGTTGAGCTTGATGCAATCTTGGGCTGCTGAATTCACTGCTTTAGGTATCAGAGTGAACTCGGTATCTCCTGGATGTAAGTAGAAACTCATAGCAGGGCATGTCGATCAGAAAGTCTCACGCTTGGCAAGAATTCCTCTTGATATAAGATTATAAAACTGCATGACTAAGCTTTTCGGATGACTGCTGACATATAATGCTCCCACAGATATGGACACGATCCTCAACGAAGGTGAGCATAAAACAAAAATCTAGTCTCAAATGGTCTCCTAAGCTGCTTCCTTCTGTGCATGGAGTGATTTAGGAATTAGAGAGCCATCCGGCCCCTTGTTGACATAGAATTTCTAACAATGGAGTAGGGGACGGTCTTGAGGATGCCCGAAAAATCTGGAATGAACGAAACCCATTTGGGCGCATGGGCACTAGGGAAGAGTTGGTTGGCACTTATATCTTTCTTGCAAGCGATGCTGGAAGCTATGTGAATGGTTAGTCTTGGTAACATAGACCTAGCCACAACAACTTTCACTAACAATAAGTAGGTGCTGACGTGAAGGTGGATGGTGGTCAGTCCCTATTCTAAGGATGTAGAAGGCGCTATCATGTCTAAGGCTGGCAAGGATAGCTTTTCGTAATTTGTCTTCTGTTGACAATTAACATATGGTCTAAAGGGGCGTTTAGCAAAAATGGTGTAGACATACAGCAATTGTATTGCACTGAGAGTTGGTTGTATAGCGAGAATATGGCAAAGCGCATTTTGAGGTAGTCACAATATCGAATTTGACTGCTTTCTTCGCCATTTATACCATCTGTGCATATGCGAATGTGTTAGTACATACAAAGTTCGTCTGGAGTCTCGCGTCAAAAATGTTGGTGAAGGCAACCTCGGAGTAAGCACTCTGCCGACTTTTCGTCTTTTCTGAGCTTCTTGTACATAGGAAGGCGTGCAAATCAATAGTTGAAAAAAGGGTCAGATACCTATATTGCTTGTAGACGTCGTCAAATCCGTCCTACTCATCAACATGATGTTGATACTGGATCGTGCTTTGCACAACGTTTTATGACCCATTGTTCCCAAAATTTCCAGAGCGCCTTAGTGGGATTAGCCCCATTATCGTGCCGGAGATCGCCCCAGGCAAAGCCAATATCACAGTTGCATTGAGGGGATGCAGAGCGAGCTATCGGTGTGATGTGGTGTAGCATCAATCCGTCACCGATTGCCAGGTCGTTTACAGCTTCCGTCTCACTGTTGCCCGTATCGCTCTCATTTTCGGATTCGCCAGCGGCAACATCATCTTGCCAAGACCCATCGAAATCGTCATGGTGTGCTGATGTGGACGCTTGGTGTTGAACCTCACCTTCCTCATTTATGAGATTTATGAGAGAAGGCTCACCCGCATCACTGGCTTGAGATTGATCCTCGCTTTCTGTTTCTTCACCCAGATACAAACCGCTGCCATCATCACTATCGTCTGGCACATCATAACGATGATAGTGGTTGTAAGTCTCATATACGGGTACTGCATTTGAGTACCCTACCGATCTTAGGCTCACCCATTTCAATCCATCTAGATTTTGCCTTAGAACTTCAAGAATATCCTTCCATTCGCTTTCCTCTTCCAATAGAACACCTCTAAATCGCACAGATCTCAGACTCTTTCGATGGAGGAGAAGAAAGCTGATGATTTCATCGGAACTTAAGCGCCATGAGCCTAAACCAATGTATTGAATTCTATCCCACTGCATCCCCTCGAAGAATGCCCCGAACGGGATTGAAACAGGTCTTGCAAATCCAAGATGAACGCCACGTATACCAGTTGCCGAAATGAAGACCTTGCGGAAGAGAGTTGCTATCTCCCACAAGTCCTCAGGATTGCTGAGCCGATTATCAAATTGCACTTCCAAGGAAACTAATTGCCTACCAATGGGGTAGAAAGCATTCAGGGGGACATTTTTTAAAACTGTTGATGTTTGTGGAAGTAGATTTCTCAAAGATATTCGTGACGCACTAGATCGTGATTGTAAGTAGGCTTGGCCTAATGACCTGTAACGGGGAGGTTCGTTAACACTGCCCATTCGAAGATAATTCTAAAACAAAGATGGCATCTCCAAAATCCTGCACTCTCGTGACGCAAACAATATGTGGAGCGTCTTGAGAATAAAGAAGTATGGAGAATTCCTTGGCCAAGGACTGCTTGATCCTAATTTAAAGACTAACCTTGTGGCATGTTCGCTTGCACGCATCCATCGTTGTTGCTCAGACTCAGCTTCAAAACCCGAGCGGCTTTTAATAAACGTGTTCCAAGCATTATCCAGTGGACTATGGATCCTCATGAGTCGAATTTGTTGGAGGTTCTTGAAAGACTTTAATGCGGCGAGTATGCGGAGTTGATCGAGGCGTGTCTCTATGATTACCTTCTGCTCCGCTCTTCTAGCCATCATTTCTAATATAGTTCTCTCATCGTCTCTGCTTTGCTTGATAGATCTTTCAATATGGTAATTATTGGGCCACTTCCTGTCAGGCGCAGGAGTTGATTTGCTCGGTTTCCCCATCTCTTGCTGAAGTTCAAAGGTCCTTGCTTGGGCTTCAGTCAATAGCTTTTTGAATTCAGGTACATCTATAAGTGTTAGAGTTCAGTATACTTTGGTTCTGAAGGCACGCACCCAAGGAGCTGAAACCCCAAACCATAAATGAGAATTTCAATACGTGTTTGCATAGGTGAGGTTTTTCTAGCAGCTCTCGCAACCGCTCAAAACCTTCATCGCCCTCAGAGGTGAATCGAACAGACACGCGAGCATATTTGCGTCTTAGCACTAAGTCTTTAAATCGACTGCACACATTGCTCTGTTCATATTAGTAAATTGAAATGAACAGGTGGAAGTTGACCATAATTAAACCTACAAGAATATTTAGAGTAGTATCGTCAACTGGAGGTGGCTCGGAGGAGAATGATTCTACACTCATGGACGATTTATAACCGATGTCGATTAACTCTTTAGAGTCAGGCGCGACAATATCCAGAATATAGTCAAGGAGCTCATCGGGAAGACGTAAAATTGGGGAACTTATCTTGTCCCCAGTTTCTCTCGATAGAGTGTGTTTGAGATTGATCGTTGGCATCTTTCTGTCAGGGTTACTCAATGCTATCTAAATTGAAGAAGGCTTCAGGAGTTGGTATATCGTGATGTCGATGGTACGGGACGATGGCTTGCTCGATCATTCATGCTTCAAGTCAATACGTGGCCGAAGAACCGATGCCAGAAACCGGCACGAAGGAGTAGGATTTACAAGGACACGAGTCCATAGCATGAGATGTATTGCCAGCACATTGCCTTTAACCTGAAGGATTATGTTTGATTGTGTACATGCATCTAGCAGCGACCGAACTGGCATGTCATAATGTAGGTGTAAAGGTCAAGACGCTGTCCCAGTGATAATGCAACTCAGCGACTTGTTCTGCTCTAGTGCTTTTTGTGGATAATTTGATAGGACGCAACTGCTCCCGTCTTCATAGTGTGCCAAAACTTTGGGCTCGGGATGATCAGGTGATCTAGATTTCTACCAATCCAGATGGTAGAATCATGATGAGAACTGACATGCCACAAGGGTGTTTGGCTCAAGGTTGCAGGTAGAAGAGCGAATTAAGTGAGGCACCTGTTGGCATTGCATGTCCGATATGCTGGTCTTTCACCCCCCACCTTACTTTCGGTGTGAAGTCATTGCCCCAGTTGGGTCGTGTACTGCGGTCAGCCTGCAATAATTGAAATGCTCACTGCGAAGAACAGTCTGCAAGAATATTTAAGACTATCAAGAAGAAGAAAAGGATCAGGAAAACCCTGCGTTGAAAGCCGCCTTTGGCGCATTGACGCACGAAACCTTGCTAACGCTTCACATGAGGCACAGGCAGTGGTAGAATCCCTCGGCGCTTAGAAAACCTCTTTCCCCGCATATATTGTCCTACACCAAAAAAACCATCAACAAAAGCCACCTTAAACCTTCAGGGAACGGCCCGCTTCGCCGATTTGCGGAGTATGAGACAATCGAAGGGAAATTTTGTTGCTTCGGGCAGAACTCACGAAATGATCAACCGCCAGCATCAGAAAAATTGCCGCAGCCGCTATCGGGGAATGGCGTGCATATATATGCAGCGGATGTGAATTGACGCAGGAGCAGATTTTGTGATCGACGCTTCTCATCACATATCCGCACCTTCCGGTGGGGCTTGGAGATATCATGTCGTTGGAACAGTCGGTGTTGGTGATGGAATTGTGCTATAAATTTGATAGAGATAAAATGCCCCTTCCATCTCCATCATCGGTAGTTGTAATGCTTGTATGTTTTTCCAGCTCTGCTTTGCCATGAACAAGCCCAAATCTCCTAGAACCATCGGTACAGATAATGAATTAGAAACATCTCTCTAGAGAGACGACGTACGAGCTTTATCGGCAATTCTCTTCCGTATAGCAGTGCTACTTATCTTTAATGAGAAATTTGCGGCGCTGTTTGATGTTTCTTCATGTTCTTGTGAATCTAGCACATCAACCTCGAAGACATCAAGTGCTTTCCAACCCTTCTCGATTCTTCTATCGTTAACTGCTTGACCACCTGAGCGGGTCTCTCCTGAAACTACCAGCGCAGTTACTGTCTCATCCGTGATAGTCGGACCAAAAGGGTCCTGAATCTCAACACATTCGATGGTGATCAGACTTGACTTCAATATAGTATGTATTGCTCGGCCATTCGGGACGGGTTTATTAAACGTAATGGTTTGGATCGACTCTTGAAGAGTAGAGCGTGTGAACAATAATATTGATAGAAGAAAGTCAATGACATCCTCTTGACGCTGCTTCCAGCTGTTCAAATATTCTGCATATTTCTTGCCCTTCAAAAGTTCATCGCCAGTGATGCCTACTATCAGTCTCCTAGGCTCTGGTGAATCCTGATGCGTGGGTTGGAGCAAGAGCGCAGTGGCAGTAAGTAAAAGCTTATGGCCAGCATGTATATGGTCGAAAGTGCCGCCAACAGCCACGACACTGTGACACGTTGAATCCAATGTTGGTTGAGAGGCAATGCTCGACGGCTGGATCATGGCTACACCCCCTTCAATAGCTCTCACATCCCCTTGCAAAGGCGGGCTGACGTGGTTTGCGAGATTGAGGTATCCTCTCAATAAATTTTGTCCCTCTTCACCATTCACAGCGAACACAAAATTCCACTTTCGACGTGTAATCGAAAAGGTAGATAGGTCGATAATTGGCCCGGAAACACACGGGTCAATCGGAGATGCATTAGCAGTCAGTTTTTCCACAGCATTATAGACCAGTATCACCCGGATATCTACAGCTCCGGCAGCACCAGTGTCTACCTCGACCCCAAGTTTTACACACACTAGGCATATAAGGCTATAGAGAGTTCCCAGGAGCTGCTGGATCTCGCTATATAACTGTGACCTTGGCAAGCATAGTCGACCCTGAAGGTTCGGACAGGGCAGAACTATTTGCAATTCTGTGCTTGTCGTGAGACCTTTTAAGATCGTAAGAGCCCCTTCTAAAGAGGGACGATATGCTGCTGAGACCGATGTTGGAGTGGGAGGCGATGGAGGAGGAGGAAGAAGGAGAAGAGATTGGGATGAGCTCGGCATTTTCTACTAGGCTCAGAAGTAATACTATATTGAAAGATCTACCTTATCTCTAGAAAATAGAGAATGAGCCTCCAGAATCCAATCCTGAGCGTCGAACATGGTAAATAAATGGGCCTGCTAGGTCAGATCAAGTGCACGTGATATTTAGCTGGCGTATGCCTAAGGCATTGAGTATCGCAACAGCCGTGATAATGATAAAGCACTAGCACCAGTATTGCACCAAGACCAAAAGAGATTGAGTGGACCGGAAAGGATGCCCTTAAATTTACACTCCTCCTCATCACAGCAACAACATAATGCACAGCAGCAATCTCTTGGAGCTGTATCAGGAATTCTGCAAGCTACTCAGAGTTTAGGATCCTTTGGAGCACCGACAGGCAACCTCAATAACGCGATATCTGGCCGCACGCCCGCTGGCAGCGACAGATTATATACCTCGAGAGAAGTCTCTTCGAGCTCGACTTCAGCCGTGCAAACTGCAGCACCTCTTTCCCATGGTTCACAGCACTCGATTGTCTCCGCGTCAATACCTTCGAACAGCGCCATGAACAATATGCCCCAATTTGAAACTCCCCGACGTAATACTCGACATCCGGATGAGCTTCACTTACCGCCGGGAACAGGAAATCTTGCACAGCGTAGCCCCATATCCCCTAGAGAATATCCCTCTGCGGGGCCCCATATAAAACTTGAGCAAGCCACTCCAGAGGGCTCACATTATCACACTGGTGGGCAGCTCCCAGGATCGCTACAACCTGGTAGACCTTCGGCGATGTCAGCAAACACGGCACCCGTTGTCCCTACCGCAGCGCAATCATTGCCTCAAGAGCCATATACAACTCCTTCAAGGTCATCAGCACTTGGGCTATCTCACAACTACACAAGATCAAGCCCAGCAGCAGGCTTCGATGGACAAGGATATCCTTCATATTCTGCGACAACGCCTGGTGGTACTGACCAAGGACAATTCAGTTCCCCAACAAATCAAAAGTATACGCCTGCGCAGCGTACAGTATCCAACACTCCGCTCGGCCTAGCAGATATACGGCCTCGTGCAGATTCGAACATTTCTGATAATATACCAGGGGCCAATCCGTATTCTTATGATGGACTAAATGCAACACCCACAAACAGCAATTATCTTGCACCTTGGGCGATATACGCCTTTGACTGGTGTAAATGGCCGGCACAAAGTCATGATGCTGGAAAATTGGCGGTTGGGAGTTATCTAGAAGATGGTCACAACTTCGTAAGCATTCCCCGCTCGCTAGTTAGCTGTCATAAATACTCATATGTGAATTAGATCCAAATAATAGATTCGCATATTATACCTACACCAACTGAATCTTACACTCCTGGCGCTCCAAAGTATGGTCTGGAATTTACGAAAATAGCGGAGGCGACGCACTCTTATCCCGTCACCCGACTACTATGGGAACCGCCTTCGTCGCAGAAGCAATCGACAGATCTTTTGGCTACATCGGGTGATCACCTTAGGCTTTGGAGTCTACCTTCGGAGACGCCTGCACAGTCCCCTGGAAATTCTATAAATCGATCATCGAACCATGGCCGTGATATTCCTTCTAGCAAGCTAACGCCTTTGGCTTTGCTTTCAAACTCCAAAACGCCAGAACACACTGCACCCCTGACCTCATTGGACTGGAATACTGTTTCGCCAAGCCTCATAATTACCTCGAGCATAGATACTACTTGTACTATTTGGGACATACCAACCTTAACAGCGAAGACACAACTAATTGCACATGACAAAGAGGTTTTCGACGTCAGATTTTGTGCTAATAGTGTTGATGTGTTTGTTAGCTGTGGCGCAGACGGAAGTGTGCGAATGTTTGATCTGCGTAGCCTGGAGCACAGTACCATCATATATGAACCTACTGCCAAAGATGATAAAGGTAAGTATTATTGCTATCTACCCTGTGATCTGAGAACTCATTCATGCATAGATGGCAGTCCTGGGGGGAGAATCAGTCCTACCTTGGCACAACAAACAATGTCTTATGCTCCACCTCTCCTTCGACTGGCTGCGTCACCACATGATACCCATTTACTCGCTACTTTCTCTCAAGATTCTAATTTAATACGCATACTTGACGTTAGACAACCAGGCCAGGCATTACTCGAGCTTCGAGGGCATTCAGCAGCCATAAATTGCATAGAATGGTCACCTTCCCGCCGTGGTACCCTTGCTTCTGGCGCCGATGATTCGATGGTCTTGATATGGGATCTGCTAAGTCAAAGTACCGCTCTTGCACCTCCAGGGCCGCCGATAAACGGGGCCACATCTGATAACTCACGCGGTCCTACAGCGTTTTGGCAATGTGATTATGAAGTTGGCAATATAAGCTGGGCTCCTCATAGTTCGCTCAATAACGAAAGCGGAGATTGGCTAGGAGTAAGCGGTGGAAGGGGTATTTGGGGCGTTAAGCTATGATGAAGATAATTTTTAAGAGATCATAGAACGGCAATGACTGGTTTAACTGCATGAGTAAGCATGGCGTTCCGGTTCTTCTAACGAAATATGAAGCATTTTGGGACAGGGCGCCCTAGGTTGTATTATAATGACAAAAGCGACAATCTTGCTGGTCTGAATGGTAAAATTTCCCTCGTATCTTGCTTAAAGGGAACTATATTTGGACAGAGAGGACATGACTTATTCACAAATAAGCATGAGCTTGAGTGCTGGTTGGGTGTAGCCTTAGTGTTGACCTTCTCAGTTCTGTCTTATCATCAGCTTGGGTGCTTTCTGGGCTTCAAAACTGAGAGGGTGGCGAACTCCTATGTCGAACAGTGTATGGCTATTCTGATATGTGAAAAATTATAAGTTGCATATCACTGGATTCGAAATCGTTTGAGAGATCTTAAATGGAAAATGGACTGTCCAAGTATAACATTGCATGCCGCGCATAGGCACAACCCTTTTTATTCACAATTGTAGATGCATTTAGAACCGAGGGCTAGACATGTAAATCTAGAAATGAAGAACGATCGTCGAGCCTTATTAGTAATGAACCATGATGGTTATTTTGCTTGCACCGGCCCAATGTACTAAGCTTATTTCGCCTTATATAGGCTTGCATACGGGTGTTACCAGGAGTCACAAAAGAGACTTCTGTTTTCCATGGTCTATACGAATTACAGCTTTGCCCCAGACTCTTCGCTGGCTCAAGTCTTGAAGAGCATCAACGACATTTGCTAGGCCTCTATAATCGCGCTCAAATACCGTTGGTCTCAGGTGGCCCCTTTCTAGCAAGTCGGAAAGTCCTTTCCAGATCTTAGCCGTCTCTGCAGGATCTTCTCGATCAGTCATCCCATAACGCTATTCTGGTTAGTCTTCAACTTATCGAGATCATAACATAACCTACATATCCAATAATGTGCGCCTGCTTAAGAAGCACACGATTCATAGCTACGTTTTCTAAGTTCCCTTCTCGTCCTGCGAAACCGATGACCAAGATTCGGCCTTTCCACTTCAGGCATTTCAAGCTATCGCCAACAAGACCTACGGAGTCGTAGACAAGATCAACCCCCTTCCCACCCGTGAGCGACATCACTTTTTCCCACCAATGTGTATTGCCTGTATAGTTCACGCATGCATCGGCACCGAACTTCGTCGCTACATCGAGCTTCTCTTGTGAACTAGCAGTAGCGATAACTTTTGCACCCATAGCTTTGGCAATCTGCACAGCTGTTAAACCAAGGCCACCAGCTGCTGCGTGTATTAGAACTGTCTCTTTCTTCTGTAAGCCGCCCCGGATAACCAATGCCCCATAACTAACAGGAGCTGTGGCACCTAGTCCAGCTGCTGAGACGAAGTCCCATTGCGCCGGAATGTGTTGGAGAGCAGTCGCTTGAACTGAAATAAATTCAGCATATCCACCAAGAGCTCCTCCGAATACCCTATCTCCAGGCGAGAAGATAGTATTGGGAGGCGCTTCAATCACAGTGCCGGCGAATTCAAGACCAAGAACGAATAGTGGACGAACAAGGGAGCGATTGTTCTGGTGTTTTCCGCGACACTATTCATGGAGGTTAGTGGAAACTCGGATGGCATGCTGCGCATTATCTAGAGACAGAGGTCGCAGTCGCCTAATGTCCGAAAAAGGGTGTTCTACAGTCCCCGGCAGTAAAAAAGGGCCCAACTCTTGTTTTACGCCAAAAGTTACCAACTTTTTAGTTATATATTTGATATTTGCTATAAAGTTTTTTTTTTATAAGTTAGAAATATAAAGTATAAAAAGGAGTTCAATTAGAATTTAGTGTTTTTATATTTAAATTTTTAGTTTATTATATTCAAATTTTGTGTTGATTTTAAAGGATACATAAAATTTTGGATTTTACAGCAAAAATAAGCGAAATTCAACATAAGTTTTAAACTTTTAATATTTTTGTAAAATTAAACTTATATTTTTAATGTTGATAATAATTTCTATTAGCAACAACATCGATTTAAATAAAAACCTATTAGGAATTTTAAATTTAAACTGTTTCATTTTATAAATTCGGAAATATTTAAGTTTCAAAAGTAAGCAATACCAGGGTTTAAGCGGGTACGCCAAGGATTGGGCCCTTATTTACTGTCTAGTACTGTAGCTAGACGTGTCACGGTTCTAAGAAATGTCTATGGGTGGAAGAGGTTGTGCAATTGTACATCTGTACAATAACTTTAATTTTCAAATAGACACAGAATATCGAATGGACTTACGTATAGTAGATCTACATAATTAACTCCAGCAGCAGCAATTTGAACCTTAACTTCACCATTCTTTGGAGACGGGTCCGGAACTTCGGAAACTTCAATTTCGCTATAATCCTGGATAGAATTAATCCTTTTGTCCAAGCCGTATGCAGATGATCATACTTGCCTTGACAAATTCTCTGATACAGATTGCCTTCATTATGATAAGCAAGTGAATTTGAAACATAAATCCATCTTTCCTGAAGATCCTAAATGAAGTCCTAAAAATAGATCAATCTGACTTTGATGTACCGGAAGCCTCGATTTCGGTTATTGCAACAAGGCTGAGAGTGTATATCTGAGGCATCAGGACGCTTGTCCCAGAACTGCTTAGTGCGATATTCCTCCCCGTGAGCTCAAATAATAAGGTAGCTTTATTCTTGCAGAGGACTCTTTGAATTGCACCCCTTCAACTCGAATTTTCCCCGATCGAACTCCCGATTACTCGAAAATTAAGCACCTTAGCTGCTGCCTACGACTGCTGCAATAATAAATACGTGGTGCAATCTTGGGAACCCCCAAGCTCAACCATCCTCTTTTATTGTTCAGCGCAATGGCGACTGCGAATCTGCTTGACGCGCATTTCGACGACAGTGAGGAAGAAGACGATTTCAATCCTCAGCAAGGAGATGACTCGGACGCTGGCTCAGACAATGAGGATGATGCAGGTGATCAAGTCAGAAATTCCGCCGCCAGACGATCTTTAGGAGATGATGGTTCGGATGCTGAATCCATAGCGGAGCCTACAAAGAACAAGCGGAGAGACTCCGTAGGCCAACACGATGAGGATGAAAATGGAGATGATGAGGGGGAGGGAGAAGACACAGCGCCAGGACCCAACGACGACGATGAGGACGAGGATGACGAAGATGAGGAGGACGAGGAGATTACAGTAAGCATTCCACATCTCAGAAGGAAGCCAGAAATCTCAATCTCACTTACTTGGTCATGGTGGAATTGCTAAAACAGATCGCAGGGCCATCGAAGGAAGCGTAGACGTGAAAAACGAAACCAGTTCCTCGATGTTGAAGCCGAAGTTGATGAGGATGAAGATGAAGCTGACGACGACGAAGATGACATAGAGCTCAAGGATAACTTCATTGCTGACACCCATCCTGACGATGTTGCAGATCTTCCTCTTGGTGGAGAGACAGACGACAGGAGACACAGAGAGCTGGATCGCAGACGAGAAATGGAAGCGAGCTTGGATGCTGAAAAACAGGCGGAGATTTTGCGTCAAAGATACGCCAACAAAAATCGGTCAGGGCGTGGACTTGGTGGAGATTCTGCTGTCGTGCCCAAACGTTTACTACTCCCAAGTGTAGAGGATCCCAGTATTTGGGCTGTTCGATGTAAGGAAGGCAAAGAACGAGAGGTAATTTTCTCCATTATGAAACGAGTCGAAGAACGACTAGGCACCAAAGATGAGCTAGCAATCACCGCTGCCTTTGAACGTGGCGGGACTCAGTCCACTATGAAAGGATTCATATATGTTGAAGCTCGGCGACAGGGAGATGTCGAGGAGGCTTGCAAGAACTTGATGAATGTCTACCCTCGGACCAAACTGATGCTGGTGGAGATCAAGGAGATGCCAGATCTTCTCAGAGTTACAAAAAGTCCATCGATTGAACCCGGAGCTTATGTCCGTTTGAGACGACCACCCAAGTATGCTGGCGATCTTGCTCAAGTCATAGATGTGACTGATACTGGTCTCGAGTTACGAGTAAGATTTGTTCCTCGTCTAGACTATGGACTTCATGAAGATGCGAACGCACCTGGAGAATTCGGCGCAAAACGAAAACGACCTGTAGCTGGACCAAGACCGCCCCAGAGATTATTTAGTGAGGTTGAAGCGAAGAAACGACATTCGAAGTTCCTTCAAGGTGGCCGAGGAGATAAAGTTTGGATGTACCTCGGTGACGAATACGTCAATGGATACTGCGAGAAGGAGGTCAAAATTCAAACGCTCACGATTAAGGATGTTAATCCTACACTTGAAGAAGTCACGAGATTCACATCTGGTGCGGAGGACGGAACTGAAAATCTCGATCTAAACGCTCTTGCGGCTAGCTTGAAGCAAAGTACAGCAAATGCATCTTACCTGCCTGGAGACATCATCGAAGTCTATGAAGGAGAGCAGAAAGGCGTGCAGGGGAAAGTAGTATCTGTTCAGGGTGACATCGTTACGATGGCAGTCGAAGATGGACCACTGAAGGGTCAAACGATCGAGGTTCCAGTGAAGGGACTTCGCAAGCGTTTCCGTGAAGGTGATCATGTCAAAGTCATTGGTGGTAGTCGTTTTCGAGACGAAGTTGGCATGGTTGTAAAGATTGTGGAGGACCGAGTAACCATTCTGAGTGATCAAGGCAATAACGAAATCACAGTGTTTAGCAAGGACCTCCGAGAGGCAAGCGATTCTGGTGGCGGTGGTTCTCTCGGACAATATGACTTGTGGGATCTCATACAGTTAGACCCTTCCACAGTTGCTTGCATTACGAAAGTTGAGCGTGAATCACTCGTCGTTCTTGACCAGAATAGCCAGATTCGGACAATTCTGCCATCTCAAATCACGAACAAAATCGAACAACGTAAGTTTGCAGTTGCGACAGATCGAAACGGAGCAGAGATTCGTGTTGATGATGTTGTAAAGGAGTTTGGTGGCGAAGGCAAATCAGGACGGATTATGCATATATATCGAGCCTACCTTTTCTGTCGGAGAGCTGAGCTTGGTGAAAACGGTAATGTCTTTGTTATACGCACAACGAACGTTACTTCGGTCTCAGCTAAGGGAGGTCGTGTCAATAGCCAGCCTACTCCTGACCTCAACTCGATGAACCCTGCGATGAAGCGAAATCCTAATGGAGGAGCTAGCGATATGCCGCCTCCTAAGACTTTTGGGCGAGATAAAGCTATCGGTCAGACTGTAACCATTCGAAAAGGGCCGTACAAGGGCCTACTGGGTATTGTCAAAGAAACCACAGATGCCAATGCACGTGTTGAGCTTCATACGAAGAATAAGATAGTGAATGTACCGAAAGATGCTCTAGGCTTCAAAGACAGAATCACTGGAGCAAGCATCGATCCGAACTCGAGAGGCGGTGGCCGCGGTGGCTTTGCTCCAAGAGGAGGCAGAGGCGGTCATGGTGGAGCAACTCCCGGTAGCTGGGATGGCGGACGCACCCCTATGCCCTCAGGTAGTCTTGAGACAGGAAGAACTCCGGCTTGGGGAACTTCAAGAAGTTTGTCCTTCCTTTAGAACTTTAGAGGATAAAGCTAACTATGAACAGCACCTGCGGCAGGAGCAAATGGTGGACGAACACCAGCCTGGAAATCGGGTAACGATGGTGGTCGTACTCCTGCCTGGCAAGATGGTTCACGGACTGTCAATCCTTATGATGGCAGCCGTACGTCCTATGGTGGAGGCAATCGAACACCGGCTTGGTCATCTGGAGCGAAGACGCCAGCATACGGGCTATCGGATGGCTTCAATGTTGGCTCTAAGACTCCAGGCTATACTGGTAACGATACTTGGGGCTCAAAGACTCCTGCATATCAGCCGCAGCAGTCTTCAGATAATAATAGTAGCTGGGGCCAGCAGCCGCCTGCAAATAATGGTTGGGGTTCTAATGCCTATGATGCACCGACTCCAGGCGCGCCTATGTCAGCTCCTACACCCGCTGCGATGAACGCCCCTACTCCTGGTGCTTACTCTGCTCCCACCCCAGCACCATATAATGCGCCAACTCCCGCCGCAGCCCCAACACCAGCTCCAAATTGGGGTGGAGGATGGGGGGCCCCGACACCACAAGCCATGGACGCCCCTACGCCAGGCGGTCAGCAAGGATACTATGCAGCTCCCACTCCTGGCGCATATGGCGCTCCAGAGACGCCAGCGCCGGACTGGCAGGACGATGGACCACGATATACTGATTAAAGAATGCTTGTCACCATGCCCTAGGCGACAGTCTTTTCGACATTTTCGCAGCCGCATAAATATCTGTACTTTAGAAAACTGGAACGGCGGCGTAGTCAGCAGCAAGTGAAGCTGCATCAACGAATATAAGGCATTTGATTCTCATAGCTCTCCTCTACACTTTCTCTTTAATTCCAGTATTTAGTGTTTTCACCCTACACTTCAAGGTTAATAACAGACGGACAGTTTCTACTATGTGTAATGATTTAGGGGGTACTTCTTCCTCCCCTCCATTTACTTCCCAGTGCTCTGCGTAAGTAGGTGTATGTGCTAGTCTTGAGACCATACAGAATGAGGCCAGAGATCATACTGTCGTGGTCATGTTTTACTGATGCAGCGTGAAGTCCTGCAGCATTACTGATCTTATTTTAGATCTGAGGGAATTTGTCTTAAGGAAAATGTACCACAGGCGCGAATTTTGTCGGAAATATTGACGATAGCATCTTTCTAATCATTTCATCCATGAGCCTGTTCCTGCATCTAGGTCAGTCAACTTGGTTGAGGTAAACAGTGCTTGAGAATGCCATTAATCTTCCATGGTGCCAATAATCAAACAAGTATTCGGCCATTCTATATATGACCAAGTGGATTACAGGAATACTAGCGTTGCCTCGTTGGCTTTTTACTCCCAATCACATACGACTGGTGTTGCGTAGGATTGGCACTGACCAACGATGATTTCGAAATCTCTAATCCTGATTACGTAAGTTTGCATCATCACAACTGCTTACGTCTCGAGACCCTCAACAACACCGCATCTATCTATTTTACAACAAATATTCACTTTCTCCACAACGGATCTCAGGAATCATATGTAAGGCAAATAATCCGGGAAATCTCAGAATATTGCACCTTTTATATGCCTGAATGTCCGTTGAACCCACCAACCTCCAAGGTAGCCGACATAGCTACTGATATTGATGGACCCGCGATAGGCAGCTCATACTAAAAGCTTTCCAAGTACACTAGTCGGCTTCGCATAATAAGAGACCTTTCGTATCACATTTTTGTGTTTAAAGACATAGCGTAAGAGGAGTTGCTGCGTTTGAACGTGTCCAGAGCCAAAAACTCAAAGTCCTTCTTGTATATGCAAAATAACGACAGACAAGAGAATCCTTGCTGGTAGGACACAGAAATATTAGTCTTGTATCCGGATCGAGCACAAGTATCAAGCTGCGGTTGTGCCTTCCTTCTTTGAGGCATAATCTGGCGCAGTCACCTATAGTCTCGCCAGGGACTTGAGATGGCATTCACCTTAAAGAACAGCAGTGCAATTAATAGCGACTCTGACTCGCAGTCTGATGGTCATAATCTTGAACAAGAAGCGGGTGTATTCTTGGACAAGGTCTTGATGCCACCAGATGCTATTGAAAATCAGCCAACAGATCCAAGAAGTTCAGTTGGCGTGAGAGATATATTAGGTATGCATAGATCTTCCAGTCTCAACTTTAGTACGTAGCACTGACAGATGTTCCAGCAGATCAAGTATCTGGTGTGGATGCAGCTAAAAGTAATCTTGTAGCCCTCCCATCTGAGTTAATCGGCCAGATCATCGCCTTTCTAAGCCCTGCCGATCTCGCATCATTCTCTAAGACTTGTCGAATATTGTTGAAGCATGGTGATTCAGAAGTATACTGGCAACGTCTGATACAAGAAAGCATCCCCGGTATCAAGTTGGTCTCCTCATCTCCCTGTCGGTCTTTTAAAGATCTTTACATATCGCACGATCCTCACTGGTTCCTGCCGAAACATAAGATATGGTTTTCTGACCACTTCCTGACTGGGAAAATCATCATTGCGCGTTTCGATCCACGTCGAGGTTGCATTGAAGCTTATCAGCTGGTGGCAGAATGTGATCCACCAGTAATTGACACGGTAAGTCATTCTTGAGAGCATACTTGTATTATTTTCCCATTTGAATTAAGATTCCTTACTGCGTCATGTCTGTGAGCTGTCGGCATGATTCAGGTAGCCTTTTTATCGCATCGACTAGTTTTCATTCTTGATATCTATATTTGAACAATAACTAAGCACCTTCCTTTTAGTGGGCGATTGACACGGATGTAAAGATTCACTCTTTTCGACCTCGCGTTCGTCTACACCTAGATCAACCGGTTCTGTAAGTTATCTTCTCTCTAGCTCAAATATAATATAACGCGTCCTCAATCCCCTCGGGTCAATAAATTTTGTAATGCCGTGCCTCAGATAACCGTTTTCTACATTGCCACTTTGTGCTGACTTCCTTGGTCTCCAAGGAAATTCGACGCCTTGTCTTTAGAATCTATGATGATATCCTCAGGAAGGGTGCAACATTCATCTAAGTTTTCTGGAGAAGTGCCCATGCGCGATGAGAGGCAATCTCGCCATGGGATATTCACGAACTTTCTGCTTACAAGACCCGTTGAACCTCACTCTAACATGGCATTGTGGCCACCTTTAACGATTCCTGCATCGCATAGGGTCCGCAATGCAAGCCAGTCTCATTTTCTTAGTGACGGCCACAAGCCCCACAAAAGGTCAGAAATCAGTGACCAGTCTTTCCGCATCAGAAAATGGATGCAAATGGTTCATCATGGATTTGGAATTCATCTTGGTGAAACTGTTGATACTTACGCAACCTTAAGGCCTGAGTTGTATATACCAACAGAAGCCAAACCCTGGCGTGGTATTTGGGTCGGTAAGTCTTATCCTCGCGAGTAAAATTGCCTATTATAGCTATCTCATAAGTGTGTTAAGAGTATATCAGAACTATTGCGGTAGCAGAATTTCTACTTCAGAGTGTGTCATGAGCACTGGGAGTAAAATCACCTAATAAGGCAATGCTGACTCAAAAACATCATAATAGGAGATTACAGCGGCCACGGCTGCGAATTTTTACTTTTGCATCAGCCGGACGACGAGATACCGTTTGATCCAAAGAATATTATTCAAGCAGAAGATGAGACTCCAGAGGAATTTGAAGCTAGGAAAATATCAGAGAGAATTTATAGAGGCAGTCTGAAAGCAATCAAATTGACGGGAGATATAAATGTTCCAAGAGGAGAGTATACAGTCATTGCAGAAGACCTCTCAAAAATACTTCGGACCGCTACGGAGGAGCCTTTCCAAGGGGCAAAAGTCGTAGAGGGTAAAGGTCATATCGCTGGAAGGATGTTCAAGGATGGTCAGTTACAATGTTACCTACTGACGCTCCGTATGCTAACTGGCGCTTCATAGACGCATATATTGATACCCAGATAATTATGATCTCGCCAAACAAGATAGCGTTGCATTGGGTAGAGTTAGGTCATATCAATTACTTTGAAAAGGTTGATATTGATCAGTTTGTCACTCTAGAATGATTTTTCTGTTGACTAGGATCCTTATGAGAAGCTTCCAGTCGTGCAGCATATCATAGACCCAACCAAGGTGATGCTCAGTGGAAGATACAAGCTTCCAAAATGTAATAATATCTATCTATTTTAGTGTCTTAACATGAATATATTTTACTCCAATATTTATTTCAATATCTACTTCACACGTGACCAAACCAGCAATGGAATGAAAACGAGCAATCAGATATGCAACCACTCTGTTACTTCTCTTATTACCTATATTATATGTGGGTAATTGTTATCAGTTAACAAGAGAAGGAAAATAAATTGCATTGCCGCAGTGAACATCCTCACAAGAGGTGAGTCTTGGCGGCAAACGTCGAGAATTTCGCTACATCACAAAAATCCAGCTCAATACCTAGTCCTTCCAACGTGATCAAACTTGAGACGCAAACAACTTTATTTCACTTGAAGGAGTTAATCTATAAAGGACATTTGGAATCCGCGGTGTGCTCGATCGTATCGTGAAGTAAAGAGAAGCTAGGAATTTGGCATAGAGTGTGCGAAGCGAAGCAGACGACTTTTTCAAGATGGCGTCCAATTACATACTCCGTGTAACAGCAGGGCCAGATTATGAGTGAGTCCCATTCGTGTCCATTTCGTCTCTCCTTTTCCTTCAGACGGTCCCTCCCCTCCTCCCTTTCTCTTCCTCCTCCTCTCCTACATGTCTTCTGATCAGATTGTCACAGTACCAAAACTCATCAAATCGTACATGTGAATTCGGCAGAACCCGTATCTATAGACTCAGATCACGTCAAGGCCGATATCAACATTAGAGTCAAGGTTTGTTTTCCATTCAATGATCAAATAATGATGGTTAATACGAACATTTAGAATTACCGCGGATTGCCCCATGGCAGCCCCGAGAGCTCACCGTTCTTTGAGAAACACTATGGGGACTCGTATGCTATCACCTTTGCTTTTAGGCCAAAGGAGAATATTAATGGAGATGACCTTGTGTTTGGGAAGTAAGTGCATTTTCTCTGGAAAAAAAACCACGGACCTTATACCAGTCTCTAAACTTCGGGGGGTTTGGAGATCAAGTCTTGAAAGGCAGAAATTGGCTCCTTTTGAACTGTGGCATGCTTCTTAAACTATGGATAAGGTAAAAAGCTCGTGGAGCTATGGAATTTGTATGGCAATCTTGGGAGTGGTTTCAGCTAAATGATTTTATTTTCATCAGGCGGTTGTCATATCAAATTGTTTGATCTTCGAAGTCATGTATTATACGCTCTGCGGTTCTCTAAAATGGCTAACGGAGGGCCTTTAGTGATTTCGACCACCCCATTCGTGACCGCTTACCTCCGGGATTTGGAGTTGCGATGAAGTTTGTGAAGTGGGCAGTTGATCCAGGATTGGATGGTGATGTCTATGCCGACGAACCATATCTCTACGGCCCTTTAGGAAGCTCAGCCAACACGATACATGTTGGAGATCTAGAAGACGAATATAAGGGCGAAGGCGACTTTGGTCTTGAGATAGTTGAAGGTGGTTCTGAAAGCGGTAACACAGTCAGATCGGAGAAAGGCGTCCCCGAACTTGAAGCTGGAAGGAAGAAGTGGTTCATTGTAGAAGAGAATAGGAAACAGGTTAGCGACCGATACGGATTTGTTGCAATAACGCAGGTATGGATCTGAAAGAACAAGACTGACACAGTCATAGTGGGAATGGGAATCAGATCGAACCTACGGTGCCGATTTCTTCAACGGTTACTTAGATTTTAATGGTACGTTCGAATGCTTCAGTGGTAGAGACCATCCTAGACTTACTTATAACAACAGAATTCGCGCTCAAGCTGCCTGTCGTCACAATCCCCATCATGCAATACTGGGATGGACAAGGACTTCGGTATGTATCCCCATTTCCTTGACTCTGATTCTAGTGATATCGAGCTGCGTCCAACTCATGTTATCCGCAGGCCAGTAAAGCGCTCACACACGCTTAGATACGTTCTCAAAAATCGCGCTACCAACAAGGCCCTCTTTGTAGTTCTGTTTACATTGTATCTGAAGGAAGATGTGGATGAGCTGGGCAATGTGAAGCCAGGAGTAGAAGGGGGCATGCCATTTGACAAGATGAGCAGCGAAGAAGCGGGAAAACATAAGAAGATGCTGGATACAGACGACGATACTGTTGATTGATATTGCTGATATGGATGATATGACAAAACCCCCACAAATATAGATAGAATAGAACCTCGTTGACTTTCAACCATAACTACGCATCGCACACTAGTCATATGATTAAAATTTGATCTGACTTCAATGACAAAGCTATGCTCGATTTACGTATAGTTTGCATTTTTAAACTTGTTTGCCCTACAAGGCATACTTTTTCATACACCATAGCCTTCATTCATTAGCCCCCATTCCACAGCCAGCACTAAGACTCAACCTATCACCATTGATTTTATCTAATTTTTTTCTGCTGTACAATTGTTATTCTCTCCGCAAGTCTTGGAGCGAATTCCTCGCTTCGATTCATTCCTCATACTCGCCTCAATACAATAGTCGTCATCAGCCTTCCTTCCCTTAGCCCCAGAGCCGGTCTATCTCTGCGCGGACTCCAAAATAATTACATTCTGGGTCACTACGCTTATCGCAGGAACCGTCTCTATACTTATTATTCTCTTGGATGCATATTGATACACTGACCACCTACCCGTATCAGGTTTGTTCATTGCGTCAGGAGCTGTAATCGATGTTTAAAATTCGTCCCGGGTTACGCTTTTCGAGCCGTAATGTTATTATTGCATCTACGCTATAGTATTCTTATTTGGAAAGCTATTCTGGGCAATAGAAGGAATAATCAATATAAGAACATGCTTTTTGACATGGGGGAGGGAGTCAGGCTCGATGAACATTTGAAAATGTGACGTATATCATTGCTCACAACAATTTCAGTGCAGATCTAATGATCCATAAATTGATACATACTTTAATTAATTTTACTTCACTTCATCTTTCTTGGTCTTTCATTTCCCATAATCTCATACATAAACTTATGTAATCTATAATTCCTCGGAGTCGGCGCAATAAGTGCGAATACACGAAATTAATCTTCTCCGGGTCGATTTCTTGTCGAAAACCTGCGCATGATCTAAATCTTTGAACCAAAGCACATCGATCCCCTCTCCTTTCCATGGTCTTCTTTTCCACTCTTCTTCTACTTCTCCTTCATCGGTTGATGATACCTCGCCGTCATGCCGTATTACCACGGGGTTAGGGCCCGTATATTCTTCAATGTCAAGCAATAAGGGGTTTAAAGAAGTCGAGTCCTCAAGATCAATCAATGCCCCCTCGCTTGATGAAGTGTAATCATCAGGTTTGATATACCTACTCTCGTATCCAGAGATAGGCTCAGACAAATATTGGCCTACGGCTTCGGTATTGACAATCAAATCACGGCCGCCTAGAGAAACGGACACTTTTCGTGAGACAAGGTCTTTCTTCCACAACACATTCTCGTTCCAAAAGAAATGTCGAGCAAGTGTATTTGCTACTCCCGAGTCCATGCTTGCGAAATAGTAGAGCTGGAATTCGTTCGCATGCTTAGGCTGACGTCGAGTGAAGTTGTAGGCCACATCTGGTAGGTGTAGCATGATAGATACTGGATCTATAAGTACAACTGAACTAATATGTTTGGCTATGGGAGGCGATGCAAGAAGATGGGAAGATACAACAGTTCCATAAGAATGTGAGACTAGAACAAACTTCTGATCACCGAAATGGTGTGCAACAATGGTTCTTATCTCTTCGCACAGTTCTTCACGACCGAGTGCGGCATGTGTGATACGAAAAGAAACGGGCATAATCTCAATAGCGATAATGCCTATCTGGTTGTCCGGGTCGCACGATTTGAGGCTATGAGCGGAGTTGAGCTCTGAGAGAAAATTGGTGTATGGATATAAGCCAATTCCTATCCCATGGATGAACACTACTGGTAGTTTGGTAGTGGAGGTGTGTTTTCGGTGCCAGTAAGTGGTGTGCTTGACAGGAGAGCGATAGCGGGAGAGAAAAGCATAAGGGCGTAGTGGAAAGAGCTTGAAGAGACTAGTGAAAGCTGTACGGTGAAAATCGAAGCCATGATGCATGAGCTTAAGATATGTGAGAAAGTCGACAAATCCAACGCACTAAAATTGGTCAGCTAGATTCCGAACAGAATATGAATATTGGAAACATGGGACACATACGCAGTACCATATCAGGCTTCTATGCAGCATGTCCACTCTATCTAAAGTCAACCGCAGCGCCACCGCTTTGCCTCTGCCAGATTCTATAGGTCTTCCCAACATTTGTTCTGTTGCAGACACGTATTCTTCTAGTTCTTTATCATCGTCACCTGGAGGACCTCCCCTATTGAAAAACGCCCACAAGAAGAACTCTTTCAAATTCTCTCTCCTGATCTCCTTTATATCTGCTCCCAAGAACCATTTCCGCAAGTATTCTTCAGGATCGGTGATATTATCATTGCAGAGTTTGAATAACTCTCTTCGTTGCTCTTGGGAAGGCGGTGGAGGATGTGTCGCTGCACGCTGTAAGTATGCGCGATATGGCAGGTATATGAGAAAGTAGAAGAGGGTCTCCAGGAGAGCAACAGTCTCTACAAGTAGAGGGAATCGATAGGTGGTTGCTTCAAATCCATATACCGCAAGGAGGAGGATGCAGTAGAGGATGCATAATGGCGCAATATAATGCAGCCCTACTATGCACGCTCGTATGAACCAGTATTCGGATCTGGAGGTCCCAATCATGGTGGCCTCAGCTGACTCTTATTTGCTTGTTGAGTAGTGGAAGCCACAATGGCGGAACAATAAGAGTAGCGGTCGCGCAGATAAGGATATTTGCGACTTAGTAATAATAGGCATGAAAGGAGAGTTGAGGGTGAAGGTGTCAGCGTCGGCGAGTGCATGGCAAATCAAATCTCAACAGTTTGTAGCAACTAGTAAAGGTTGGGTAGGATACAACAGTGGTAGCCAGAATTGCAGGGGGAGAGGGGAGAGAGGCGGAAACGTGGTGCAGTGATGAGCAAAAAAACGAGGCTGTAAGGATTCCATGACTTGGCAGCCGAGCACTTTCATGCAATAGTCACATGTCATAAAATGTAACCCTGCGTCATCTACATAATCTAAGTCAACTAGTTCCTGCATTAAGTAGCTCGGCTAAGCCCCTGATGAGAAACAGTCAAATATGTCCATTCCATTTCTTCACACTGTCTAGGCGGAAGATGAGATACTCCGGATACCAAGCGCCAAATGAGATATCTAAAGCTCGAAGGCCTCCATCCCGTTGCCTACTACGAGAACCTTTTTTCTTGGTTCAAATCCTTGGCCATCCCTCAAAACCGTCACATCTCCAACATCAGCCACCGAAGTAAACACGTCACCACCTCTCTCTAGTCTGTCTTCAGTGGGGCTATATTTCCATTCCTTTACCCGCTGATCGTTACTTGAGCTGACAACTCGAATCCTTCTGGAATTGTCTGTCTCATCCCTCGGTAGGATGCAAAGTCCAGTTATTGCTGCTGCGTGTGCAGAGTTCAGAATGATGCTCTTCCCAGGAATATCAAGGCTTTCGGTGGAAAATTTTGTAATGGCAATCGCACTGTCATCTCCTCCTGTGACCGCTAGTAGTGTCTCACAAACACGACCCGATATGATTTCGAGGCATTTGATAGCACTCTGATGGATCTTCTGGGTTGACAGTCTCTGCATTGATGGAGGAACCTGAGCAGATCCTAAAATACTTGTATGCCATAGCACGATGCATCCATCTGTAGCTGTAGTCATGAGATATAACTCCGACTCGGAAATCTGGACATGCCGAACATGCATGAGACAGGCAGATGTGTATCTTCCTGTCGCTAATAATCTGAACCCCTCTAGTTTAGAATAATTGTACGTCCGAATTGTAGAATCCGAATATGCTAAGGTAATGATTAAATTAGGTCTCCACCCAGCATGTGCTTGCTGCGAATCTGTAACGTCGAAGCTCATGATCCGTAGATCTCGTTCCTGGCTCTGATCAGGACAACTAGCTTCGCATATAACTCCGATTCCTAATCCTGGTATTTCTTCGATTGCCCAAATAAAGAACTCCTCGTTTCCACCACTGCTGAATAGATATACAGACCTATCAAAAGGCGAGTCATGCCATTGTAGATGTTGAATACCCGCGGAGTGCTTTTGCATGACCGCGAGGCATTCAAAATGAAATGGGGCAGTCTCATCAAAGTAGTTCCATAGTCGGATTGCGGTATCTTCGGCTCCGGTCGCTATTAGATTCCGCCTCAGGAGGACTGCACTCGTTTTGATCTCCCGTCCATGTCCTCCAACTTTAATTATCTTGTGCGAAGAATCATCATAAGAGTGTACGTATAGTCTAGAGGCTTTAGTGTATATGAAACAGCCTCCGTCATAATCCAAATTGGTATATGCAAAGCTTCTATGCGCTCCGCCGCATTCAACATTCATAATCTCATATTGCTTGGTTTCATTCCAGACGACAAAATTCTTGCTACGAAACCCTGACACGTATAGATCTCCGTCCTTAAGCCATGCAGCTTCGATATTTGGACCGAGCGGTGGTGTACCGTAGTGAACGGGGAAGATATTGGCCGATATTAAGCGACCATTACCTCCAGTCATGGAGACAGCTAGAACGGAATATAGACTATTCCTCCCAGTTGTCAGGTAATATCCAATATGGTCTGCGGGCGAGTATGATAAAGGAGAGATACTAGTTATTGCATCCCCTTGATAGGCTTTGAGAGGCTTCCAGATGGTGAATGGAACATTTATAGGGTGATCGGTCTGATCTCCTGTATGTGTGTTGTACAGAGCGAAACACCCCATCCTAGAGCCGAAGAGCAAAATCGACCCATGCTCCGTGTCTACACTACAAGCACTAGTTACCACAAACTTATCGGGAAGCTCTAGCTGTATCTTCTCCGCAGTAACATTGTCATTTTCGACAGTCAGTTGGAGGTGGAACGCAGTTTGAGTTCCTAAGGTAGTGATGACAAAGTTCATTGAGTCTGGCATAATGGCAAATAGATCGGCCACCTTTCCAGCTACGTTAGCAACCTGCCGAATCTCCTTATCTTGTCTATAAAGAAATATGTTGCCACTCGAACCTGCAATAAGGGCATTTCCACATTTGCCTTTAAGAACCGAGTATGATTTAAGGTCTTGCCGATATTTTTCTGGAAGGATTACTTCCTCCCACACTATAGTCTCCCGAATATGTCCGCGCAGCACACGCCCAAAAGTTGTCGTCATAAGAAGTTCTTTCTTAGATATGAATGTATAACGATTGAAGCTGTCCTTAGGTGCTTTCTTTGCTTTAGTCCTCTTTGACGGGCCCTGAGTTCCTTGGTGCGGTGGGAAGCTTTCTAAGGATGGCACTTTGGGATGAACGTCAAGAGATTCATTGTCTTCAGCTTTGAATGGAAGAGTAGAAAGAACCTCCTCAATCTCTAAAGCAGCAGGTTGCGTCCATGCTCCACCACTTTGGCTTCCATCAATATGTGAGCGATCTTGAGCAGATGAAATTTGTGGCTTTAGACTTCGATACCCATCAAAATCTTCTGGTGTGACATGGATGAGTGAGACCTTGCCATCTGCCCCTCCTGTTGCCAAGAAAGCAGAGTGATCACCACATGGATGCATAGCTGCTGACCAAATATGTTTCCCACTGTGAAAAGCAAAGAGTCTTCTGCGAGTAAGTGTAGATGGCCCATCGTGAACCAGAGCGTCGTCGACTTGCTGAAGAGATATGTCCGTTAGCAACTCTAACCCGGTATCTCGTACCAGATTCAAGGCCCATAGCTGAGTCGTTGCATCTTCACCGAACGAAAAAATGTGAATATGAGGACAATCATTAAATAGATTTATATGGAATTTGACACGCCAGATTCTGGAGGCGTGGCCCATAACCATAGCTAGAGGCTGACTAACCAACTTCTGTGAGCTGAAGGTCTGGCCATTATCCCCGAATCCTGTTTCTCTGACGGCTGTTTCACTAGCTTCAGCGGAATCATCAGTTATCTTGACACTTTCGTATATGTCCCAAATACGGATGGTTCGATCATCACTACAACTTGCTACCAATCTTGTGGCCGTGCCATTCGGCTTTAGTATAGGAGGCGATATGTTGACACCAAATATGGAGCCTTCATGTCCCGTAAATATAGCAATAACCTGACTACCAGAAGAATAGTCAGGAAGAAAACAGTTCCACACGATGATTTCTCCAAATACTGTCCCGGCTGCTACCAATACGCAGTTGGCCGAACTCCATGCGAGATGAGCAGAGTAGAGGATCGACCGTGATGGTGAGTGCATTTCCGACACATGGATTACTTGAGAATCAAGTTCTAGCCACGCTTTAAGCACTGCGTTATGTGCCGTGATCAGAACACAACTAGAATTGTCGTCCGGAGCAATCGCTGCATCAAGAATCCAATCAGATGTGACAATACCATCATTCTCGATGCAGTCCACGTCCTGAGATAATATTCCTCGGAATTGATGGTTATTGAGCAAGATCAAGGAGGAACCACCCCAAATAACAACCTCTAAGTCATGATCTCGGGAGTCGCTCGCGGCGCCTCCTTTGGCGACAAGGCCATGAATGGTCTGATCATGAAAGACTTTGCATTGGCAGAGAAGTACTGAAGTTATAGCATCAAATACTTTCAAGTAACAGCCTTCTCCTACGAGAAGAAGCAAAGCCCCAGATAGGCTACAAGAAAAGCTTAGGGCTGTTACAGAGTTAAGCGTATGGTCATGCTGGAAAACAATTAGTTTTTCGACAGAAATAGGAATTCTATTAACTTTGGCTGACCTTTATCGACATCGAATTCCTAGGCGAGGAGAAATGAGGAATTTTGATGGAAATTTCAGGTATTAGAAATAAGCTTCGGCATTGTTTTCAAGCCCTGGCAAATGCCAAGAATCGGATGTGGTTCCGCCATATTGATAGAGCTTAATGTGTAGTACAAGCCTCAAGCTTCATTCTTATAATAATAATAATAATAATAAAAACAACTTACTATACCCATTTGGCATCAAACTCGGTCAATGTTTCAGAGATCCATACTCTCCATATTTATTCTAGGGTATTAGCGGTACTTTACACCAAGATGCAACAGTATCTTTCAGATCTCTTCGGGCTGAAAGGCAAAACCGTTCTAATCACAGGAGGCACTCGAGGGATAGGCAAAGCTCTCTCTGTCGCACTGTAAAGTATGCCGAGCCACCCTAATCTCTCATCACTAATTCTGATTAGAGCAGCAGCAGGTGCTCACTTGATTCTGATTGTTCGAAACCCGCAAATAATATCCGAAGCTCTTGCAGAAATAAAAGATGTTGGGGGAGAATACCACATATATCCATATGACCTCTCAAGTCGAGAACAAGTTCTCAGGATCGTTACCGATATGACGGCATATGGTCACGAGATTGATGCATTTGTTCACTGTGCCGGCATACAATACAGAGCCTCAGCAGAAGACTTTCCAGATGCGGAATGGGATAATATACTAAATGTCAATCTTACGGCAGGATTCCAGTTGAGTAGAGCTCTGGCAAAACATTGGCTTAATACCAGCTTGCGAAGATATTGTGATCAACGGGGCACCAAAAAGAAAATTGTGTTCATTGCCAGTGTAATGAGCTTTATGGGAGGCGTAGAAATTCCAGCGTACACGGCAAGCAAAGGAGCCATCGCACAACTTACAAAGGCATTGAATAATGAATGGATGGGGAAAGGAATCAATGTGAACGCTATAGCGCCGGGCTATATCGAGACTGAGTTGACAAGCGAACTAAGAGATGACGGGCCGAAGGAGCAAATGATTATTCAAAGAACACCAATAGGACGATGGGGACGACCTGAAGATTTAGCAGGACCAATTATCCATCTCTGCAGTAGCAGCTCAGACTACATTGGTGGTGAGATCCATACTGTTGATGGAGGATTCATGGGCCGGTGATCTTAGAGACGTAGTCCGTCTCCTTTAGATGTGTTTCCATCTCGGTGTTTAATCTTTCAGGTATCAAAGCTTCCTATATTAGCTAAATTTAACAAATAAATGGAGTGAGTTACATGGCCGTCATGGTCCAAGGTCTCTGAAGCTTGAAGCTGCCTATTGTTCGAATATATAAGTTCTAATGTCGGGCTACAATGCGCCAGTAATTGCAATTGAAAGAGGGAGGGTTGGTATATTGGATTGTGTGGTCCTTAGTATACAAGTTCAGCTGGCATCGGTCTGATAATTCTAGAAAATTGAAGGGGGGGAAATCATATTTATGCAGTCAAATCAATTTCTGCTTCGATTGATGGCAAGTCTGAGAAAAATGTGACTCCTATACAAGGCCACAGAACCATGATCAATAGATGCGCCGATAAATCCGAAACTCGAATTCGAGGAAATTGATTTATGATTCTTGATGATCATATCGTTTTATATTGACAGACACCCCAATTAGAAGGAATATCGATCATTGATATTACTGTAAAATACCGATATGGTACTTACATCAGATGAAGAGGTTCTTGCCAAGTCCTGATAAACCATCTACTCCTCTTGGTGTTAACTTCGACAAATCCACGAAAATGGCGCCTCGACTATCTAAAGAGACTGCAGAAGAAATTGACGCAATTCTCTTATCAGATCCTAGCGTTTGTCTCCCAACCCTCGCAGCGAAATATAACACTTCCTATCAGTCAGTCTCAGAGAGAAGACGAAAGCTCCGCCAGCGTCTGCGACACGGTGACGAGAGGAAGAAACCTGGACCACGACCGGGCACAAAACAGAAAACTGTACGTCACTGTCATTCGGTGGTGTAGAATTGGTAGCTGATGGGTGCAGCCTCGAAAACCTAGGGCCAGTAAAGAAGGACAGGTGATGGCGGGGAATGATATAGAGCCAGAGCGAAATATGTTTGATGGCATTGATCCATATGCCGCACCATCGGGCTCTAAGAGCATAGTAGAGATTCTTGAAGATGCACGTTCATATCTACAGCGTCTTTCTCCAAGGGCCGCCCACAAGCTGCTCACTTCACCAGACCAGCTGTCACCGCCTAGTGTGCTTGTGGATATACGGCCGCTCCAGCAACGGCAGATAGAAGGAGAAATTCCTGGGGCATTTGTTATTGAGCGCAATGTGCTAGAGTGGCGGTTCGATCCGAAAAGTGATGCGCGCCTGCCAGTTGCCGAACGATGGGACTTGAGAGTTGTGGTCTTTTGCAGTGAAGGCTATACAAGCTCACTTGCAGCAAGAAGTCTACAAGAGTTGGGCCTTTGGAATGCTACCGATATTGTTGGTGGATATAAGGCGTGGAAGATGGAAGGACTAGGTGGGGTACCTCTTGGAGGTTGAGGGGATAGTGCAGGCTAGACGATAATGAATCTTTGGTGGATATGTACAGCCTTCATCAGACACTTCACGAGCAGACGACTAGAAGACATCTTCCCACGCGCCACGCGGCAAGAGATGACCGTCTCGCCCTTCAATACAGAGCCAAAGACTGGCGATTTGGTTACAAGGGCACTGATATTGGCATAGTATAGCAGCAGAGATAGTATGCGCGATTCAAATGCGGCCGACTTCAAGATCGGCCCAATTGTCTCATAACTGCTCTTTCCTCGGGCGATGTTAGAACCTGCTGCCTTGCTAATGGCACGACAGTTTGCAGCCGCCTCGTTTTGCTCCTCGTTGTATCGTGTTTTCGCAATTCTACACAAAAGCTTGACAATCCTGCCATACTTCATTGATATGAAGATGAGTCTATGCGTCAATCTGTTGAATCCGAGAGCTTTGAGTTCATAGGTCTACTCTGACACTACTAAAGCCCTGGCGTTTTTGTTTCAGGGCTTTCAGATCAGCTGAATTATAAAAAAAACCAATCACCATTGCTAAAAGCCAGTCCAACCTTGCTTTTCAAGCCACCTGTCAGGTGGAATTGAGGCTACACGGGGTGATGCACATTTCTTCTCGTTCATGGTATTGATACTCGCTTTAAATGTATATAAGACTATGGCGGCCGAAAACTTCTCCACCTAGCTACTAAGACCTTCGCCGATCAATAATGTCTACACCAGACACTAACAGCAATTCTTCACAGGACACATCGGCCATAGACTCATCAAGAGAGAAGCTTGACGGATATGCATCGAGGATCATTTCTTCAAAGCAGCCATCATATGGTGCTCTTCAGGACTTAATGAACGAGCCCAGGGTCGCAGCAAACACCCCTAATGGAAGTGTTCAGCATAACATTCCGCAAAATAGACCAAATATTCAGAGTTCTGCTACAAAAATCACCGCATACATCGTTGGCTCTGGCGTGTCCGGTTCTAATAGAAAAGAGTTGACAGCGAATGAATTAGCTAAAGAACTTAGCACGCACGAGAGTTCCAGGGCTTCAACTTTGCTTGTTGTTGAGAATGTCGACAGAACGACCGTTGAGATATTGGGAGCATATTTCGATATAGAACCACAGTTTTTTGCTGATCATTTTAACGATCAGCCTTGGTACAGAATTACATCGGTACCCCCTCGTCTTCCCCAGCTTCCATCCTCTCAGAAGATTCAGAACTTCTTGCAAATCCGCTATGTACAGCCTCGTACTATTGTCGAGAACCCGGCCGCCGCCAGCTCAAATTCGAAAGCTACCTCTTTGAATGGATGTGATCCAGTGTCAGATACAGAGAGTGTCTTGTATCCAGATAAAGAATCAACTAGGATACCTCGTAAGGCTGGAAAATGGCGAAGAATAAAAAGGCCGCAGAAGAATACATCATCAGTGTTAAGTTTTAAGTTATTGATTCTTACAAGACAGGTTGTCACTGCTTGGTTTAAAAACAGAAGCTCTGGAGGCTGGATAGGTGAGGTTCAATAACTTTTATGCCGTGATTATTTAACTTAAAAAAGCTAGGTGTGCTACTTGTTGATCCTCCCTTCAAGTTGCCATCACAAAAATATATTCTAGAAAGTCCAGAACATCACAAGTTCATCGATGATCAACCATCTCATCAATTTGGTACAAGCAGCAGCGACAACCCATCAATCGGTGACACTTTGGTATCGTATCTAGATTCAAGGCAGGCATCAGATGGAGCATTTTTTAACTCTCTGAAGTCTGACTGTTTTCTTGCATTAGGCGATTTGTATGGGTCGGCCGCCTCTAATTGGGTAATTACCAATGAGTATGTCAACCGCGAGTTAGCAACAATTGAGTACATACTTGAGAAGGAGAAACCTGGTTTCAAAGAGCTAGAATAATTCCTCCAGGACCTTTACGTTCATCGTCGCCGCGTAATACTATATCACCAGCTTATTCTAGACTCAAAGAAGCAATGCCAGCAACGAGGTCAGGCTGCGTGGCGGCTAGTGTCTCAGCCATTGTCATTAACTCATTTATCAAGAGATTGGGCAGAAGATTTTGGCTGGCTGGAAGACAAGACAAAGGAAACCAGAGACAGAATCGAGAAAAACATCAACCTCATCTCTGCTTTGGTCGCTATTGGTGAGGGAGAGCAGAGCTTGCAGGAAAATCATGGGCTCGCACGGCTTACGCTTCTTGCCGCTGTATTTCTCCCCTTCTCCACTCTGGCGGCGGTTGCAGCTATCCCTGGATCTTACAAGCCCGTCTCCTTACGTATCAAACTATTTTGGATTATGGCTCCTCTACTTATGGCTGGCATTTTGATTGTATTTGCTTTCAGTCAGTATTCTGGGAAAACAAGACGTGGTACAAGAAAGTGAAAGGTTGGGCAACACGAGCTACCGACTTTGAGATCATCGCGGCCTAGGACGGGACGTAACGAGTGTCTTAATGCTCCATCCTTCTGTAGTTATGTGCAGGGCATTGCCGAAAGTTTTATGAAAGGGGCTAAAGCATCCGGGAGTTATCTTCTACGACAGCTAAGCTAGATTTCAATTAGTGGCTACGCGATAGTCGAAACTTCTATACACTTTTAGGGCATTTCATTTAGAATATGTCATCAATATTCCCAAGGACTTTCGTGAATCTCCAGTCAGAGACCTCAAAATAGTCATAATTTCTTTTACAATTTTCAAGCAGCTGGGTTATGGCATTTTCAAGATTCTAGAGATATCAAATCCATTGGCGGACTCTAGTTTAGTAGCTTTTCATGAACTTTTGAGGTAGTACTGCAAGTCATGACATCTTCCCTAGCCACAAAGCCGGACAGTGGATCTAGAGCTCTAATCAAAATTAATATTATTTTTGTTTTCTGTCTACTCTGATGCTCATCGTTTTGGGAAACACAGGGGTTCAAACGCATCAAAGATCTTCATAAACTGGAAAGAAACCTAAATTTGACAACAAAAAAAGGAGGGGAAGTTCCTTGCCATCTTACTAAATGCTTCTGGAGAGGTGAATGAAGCCTACTTACCAAGAAGTCCCAAGACCAGGTGGGAGACCCATACCTTCTTTTCACACGTTTCATCAAGATGCCAGGCCCTGTTAGATCAATCGACTACACTCTTTCTTACCCAGGTTCTCAATAAGTAGTCGCAGCCTGAGTCCACACTCTATCCACCATGATGGCATACTACTTTATGTGGTGATACACCTGTTGTCATGGTCAGTGATCAGTTTTTGCCCTTAGGCATTTTGAAGGGAGAGGCATTTGGTAGAAGACGAAGTTGGGACCGACTACACCGTCTAGGACCGTGTTGTGAATTGTTGGATGGTGGATGTTAAAAATAGTATTTAAGAAGTTGAAGACCTTTTTTGCCATTATGAGTTCAATTATTCATCGCGGCTTGACTGTCGTCACGGCTCTACAAGATATAGATGGTCAAGTCACAGACAGTCAAGCAGCAGCGGTCCCTCATTACTGCTGACGGATGCTTCCTTTCTGCCCTTTAAATTTTGCCCTTCCAAATAATATGCCTTCACTCCGCTCTGAGCCACTCTCAAATCACCAAACCTCCGTGAAGTTATATATTAGGCACTTATGCATGAAGATCACCTTTTGTAAATGCTCCGAGCGTACTCGGAAAACGATATTTATTACTCCATGTGATAATTTGGAGAAAATTCGTGCGGCCGTTGGGCGTCGCAGCTCAGCTTCTTACATGTCTAGTGATGGTACAGGATCTTGACCTGTCTCCCACAGTGTTTATAGTTGTTTGTCTCACCGCTTCTTAGTTTCTGCTAGTGCTCTCAAGCAATTAGCTTATGCAGGGGCGGTGCGATTGTCAGACAGAAATGCAACAAGTGTAAAGGCTTCAATATGTGTTCTCTGAGGCCATTGGAGAGGAGATAAGAGCTAGACTGTATAGATCTACATATAGAACCATAGTTCAGCCTTGGTGACTTTGGAATCTAGGATTGATCTGATGGCTGTCCTTTGAAGTATTAGATTAGTGATTCTCTCACCATCTCGTCAAATGCAAAATGAAAGGGCATGAAAGGCATGAATATTTCTTATTGATAGCACTATCTAGGACATCAAATTATCTCAACCTCTTGCCACAAAATACATTTCATTTTTTGTTAAACTGCAGGTTCTTTCCCTGGCTCCTTTGCAATTGCCTTATCCGCCACCTCTAATGCATTCTTGAAAACCTGTATTAAAGTCTCTGTATCCTCGAGTCCCACCTGGAGACTAAAGTTAGCCTCATGCCACATCTGGAGGTGATTAGACATACCGATACTCGCATCTGCGTCTCTTTAAGGTGGTATTGCTCTGCCCATTCCAGCCTTTGGTAACCTTGGTTAGCACTACTGACAAAGGCTACACCCAGGCTATATACTCACTGCTTCCCGTACAGCCCCTTGGTATATGGCATGACTAGTGTCAAGTGGGCTCCGAGATGGGGACCAATATGAAATTGAACGTTCTCGTAGAAAGCTTTTGTGGCTTCAATATTTATGAACTCAACGCTGAATAGACATCCATAACCAGGCGTGAAATCTTCGGTTCTACGTTCGCTGATGGTCAGTAGCTGAGTTAGGTTTTGAGCAAGATTCACAACACTTGCGTAAATTAGATGAAGCATGGGATTTGGCTTACTTGGTCCTCATAAAGGCTTCATAATTGATCAAAGATGGCAGCACGGTAGGATACCAGACTTTGGCAACACTGGAAGTAGGATCAAGTGTTAGATTTTGCAGGTATTCCGTCAACTTCTGTGCATTGTTGTTGAGAACAGTAGAACGCTCTAGGTAATCTCTGCTATTGATTTCAAGAGCCTCTGCATCGGCGTCGTAGAAGTCATTAGTGTATATAGATTTCGAGAATTCATCCTTTAACTCAGCATACAAACTCGATGAGGGATTCAACACAACACCTCCACACATCAGATCTACTCCATATTAGTTGAGGCATAAGCAGCGGGGTAAATCGTATATGGGCATGCCTGAATATCCGGAGAAGGATTTGGTAAGAGATGTAACAATGATATCCGCTGCCTCAAGAACGTCCACGTTGCAGAATGAGCCAATGGTGTCGTCTACCACGAGTGCAAAATGGTATCGATCCGCCAATTTTCTCAATCTCACCAAGTCTGGTGTGACAATCAGAGGATTGGATGGGAATTCTAGGTAGACGGCATGGACCTTTCTTCCCTCCTTACTTTCTGCTTCGATGTACTGCTCAAGGGTCTCGATATCTTCAGCTGTTCTATTGCCAAATTAGCACCCTTTTGCTGCCTGTATATCTAGTAGCCAGGAGCTTAAAAGCCGTTCCAGGAGCCGAAGCAACTGGTTTGTTTGGCGCCTAAGACAAGCTCTCGAGCTCCCGGCTCACAAAGGAAATCAGACAAACCCCAGACCCAGGAACTTGAATCCTGTACTATCCCAATCCTCGAATACATGGATGGTAGAATGGAACGCAAATCCAAAGAGCACAGATGCAGCCTTGTAACGGGCTTGAAGCATCTGATGTACAGAGTAGATTGCAGCCATTCCAGTCGGGAAGAAATATACATCATCTGGCGATACCTTCTTTGTTCGAGGTGGCCCGGCAGGCGCTCGTTCTAGGAGACCTGCAATACGTTTCTTAAGCACTGCATGGGCTGGAGATGGGACAATATGCGGTGGAGGAGAGTTGTCCGTAACCTCGCGCAGTGAGTCAATATGTTTCAAGCAGTCTTCTCCTAATCGTGACGAGATCGCGAAGCCGGCATTGGAGTAATACCCAAAAACTTCAGGAAACTTTTGAGCAGGAAAGAACACTGCATATATCCGAGTATGAACATCAAAAACGCGAACACTGATCTCGTCCTCTTTCAATGCATTCTCGCGGAGAGATGATATGCCATAGGCTTTGCATCCCTCCGCTGCTTTGCTTGAGGAAAAGAGGAACGCGTTTTGGCCCTCTGCGCCGTATTTTTCCAGCATAATTTTGGTGAACTGCATTAAAGTTAACGCCACACAATTTTCAGCCCAGAGAATTACTCTACGGAGGTCAATCTGCAGAAGGGAGACCTTTAAAATCTTAAGACGATACACTACTTCCAGTTGGGAGCATGTCTTGTACTCGGTGTGCCGAGCTTTTATAGTTTGAAAGAAATTGAGAATGCTTCCTCACTTACCTGTGCAACATCGCGGTGCGGAATTATCCTAGGATACATATTCTTGAACATGGAGAAGACTGTAGAATTGAATATACAGTCAGCATGGGCTTCTCAGGAATATTGGTACATCAGAGAGTCTGTTGTACAAGTGCTATCTCTTTGTTCCTAGTTTTTGAGACACTACGGGCTGAGACTGCTGCTCATCGTTGGGCTTGAATTCAGTCACAACTTGAATCAATGCTGCGAGCTTGGTCATCGTCGTAAAGGTAACGATGTAGCAGTGAGCCTGGCACATTGGAGTATGTGGTTGTACTTCAGGTTGCGTAGGAAAAGGAAGTTCTGGTTAGGAGACTTTACTCTCTGGATCTTTCTCAACAAACCTGAGGAGAAAGTCCCACCCTGGCATATGTGTTGTAATCGAATGCCTTGTGGGCTTTGGATGAGGTATAGCATGAAGAGCAGGTGTTTCTATTTTGGTCGCCATAACTGTTAATATTTGGGGTTTTGGTTATCTGTAGTTACAATTAACTCCAACGTCTTTCATCACAGGCTGATGTAAGTTCGCGGTACCTTGAGCTGAAATAAAGATACCAGGTGAGATACAGCCTTTCTACCCCGTTCTGTTATTCACACTATAATACTCAGAATAAAATATTTTGAATGATCAGATCCCCTGCCCGTAGAGAGCGGTGCTTCAACCGGAATTGTAATGGTCTTAAGTATACTCTATGTAGTGGTGTGAAGTGGTGTCTAACTTTGTGGCTGTTCAGCTCCACTCCACAATCCAGATGTCTCACTTCGGGGTAGCTTTAGGACTTCATGAACTCTTATATAATTATGTCCCTACTAGAACCATTGGGCAAGGCAACGCGATCTCTTACTGTATTAATCCCGATGGAGAAGAGGCGCTCATTCAAATGGCTTCGACGTGCAAAAGGGGTGAGAACTCGGATCAACGCTTACGAAGATTATCACTAGATAGTGGAGAAGCTACGTATAAGGTTACTCTTTTGAGCAATAAGGAGCTATAGAATCCATGTTCAAGAGCTCGAAGCGGCGCCAGTCGTAAAGGATCTTCCAATTATCCTACTTTTGAGGCCATGAGATCTCAGCAGGAATTTCAATAACGACAAATTCAGCACACGCTTACGTGATGCTGAAGTGATACGTAGTAGGATTTCGTCTGAGTTCACCAGACATCTGTCACGAAGCTTCTCTATGTGGAGTGGGTGTTGCATGTCATGCAACAAACGCAAGCTGCAACGCCGCATCCCGTACCGACGGACTGGGAATGCCTGCGGATAAGCGACTAAAACAACCTTATGTCAACATCACATTGATGAGTTAGGTTACGTATGGACGCTCTCGTGCTGTACATTATACTCAACTGATGCAGTTACGATTGTAAACATGTCTGATGATGAGCATTAAGGGCTGAAGCTCGGAAGAGTAGACAACCGTTCAGAATCATGTAAGTATCCTAAGATTAGAGTCAAACTGACGAAAATTATGGAATCCACGAAGCAATGGAGTAGAAAGCACATCTGGAATGTCAATTGGTAAGGAGAATATATAATAGTACAGACCCTCTGCCTACAAATCCCGAAGTCAATATATCTCATCCAATCTTAAAGCCGCGAGGCAAATAATCTGATGCAATGTGCTAATACTAATAGATAACCCAACCCAGAAGATGTGCTGACATATAGTGAGCGTTGTCGCCCTGCCCAACACCAGAGGTCGACCAGATTCATATGCTCTGTTGTTTGTCTTGGATCACGAACAATCCAGCACGAAGCAACTAATTTCAATTTCTGACCCTAACCTCTATCCTAATTCAAACTCTATCGGGAAGTTCTAGACGCCGTGGTACTCGGGTAGGACGGTGATGGTTTAGCGGCTTCACGAAAGTGATGTGGTAGAGCATCAGCGGACCGTGGAGCTTGTGGATCTTTGATACCCTTCTTGTGATTTATAACTTGAACTGAACCACGCGTCGTCGTAGTAATGTACTTCTGATCTGGATGAATGTTAGCTGCGTATGAGCGACAGACCATACCCAAGCTTACTGTTGTCTGGTACTCTGTACTTGTATTCCCTGGGTTCATTGGTGTAATGTGAACCTGAATGATGGCTGTCCCTGTTTGTACTACTCGATTGGTGATATCCTGAAGAGGAACTCATCCTGTCTCTGCTGTCGTTGGTTGTATTAGACGAGTAGGATGAGTGAGACCCTGTACTAGAGTCACGCAAGTGAATGATTGGCTTCTGGTATGAGTAAGGTCTTGTTGAAGGGTAAGTGTGTGATGACATCCTTTGTGGTCTGATTTGGCGGTAGATAATGGCAATAGAGTCGAGCGGCAGAATAGTGCTTCGAAAATGGTCGAGGTTGAGTATATAAACTGTTCAGTGTGCAGGAGAGAAGACTTTTGAATGAAATTTGTATCCCCAAGATACACTTAGCTTTATACACATACAAATGAACCCGCAAGCAAATTCGCCTCTTGGAGTGACCTAGGCTTAGACCCCAGAAAAAACCAGGCGGTGATTTACTAGATCCCGCTATAGAACACCAATTCAGTGTTTGGTGTTGCAGAGGTACCCCGGCTCAAGGACTCGTAGACACAGCCTGTTTGCCTTAAGAAATAACTCCACTTATACCCAGGCACTCATTATGGTTGACTCATGGTTTAAAGGGGTTGTAAAATATCGCAGAGACGAAGATGACGCGAACGCGACTTGCTTAGCCCTGAGTACCGCTGCAGAGATAATAAACCTTGTACAGTAGCTTTCAGCCAGGAGGAGGACTACTCCAGGAATTGCAGTGGCCTGGCCGGCCTTGCAAATTATGTTACCGCAGCGAACCGTAGCGTCCCAGTGACCGAGGGGTGAAGGTGGCAGAGCAAACAAGTGCAGCAAGGCTCTATGAGGCTGACATGAAGGCTCTTTCGGAACTGAGGTAGCATTGTAAGCATGGTGGCAAACATAGCAGAGGTTGAACAGCAGCCCACAATACAGCAAAATAGCGTGGTGTATTTGATCGGGTTCAACAGCGGTTTGTGCTAAGCCATTGCTGCCTTAAACATTCAAAATAAAGAATCCTCAGCTGGACGCAAAGGCAGCGAGAGTCAAGGACTCTGGAGCCTTGCGCTAGTCGCCTTGAGGGAAATATGATTCATCAGGATCCTTGTAAATGCCAAATGCAGAGCAAGAGGTTTACAGATTTGACGGTTCGGATCCGGCCGCTGAGGTAAGTCATATTCATCTTTGTTCGTGTATGGGGAATGACATTGAGGAAAACGAGGACAGGCGAAAAGAACAGTTGAGGGGTAAATGATAAGAGAGGTTGGAGGCATTGCGGATTCATAGACGCTTTACCCATTCCAGACTAGAGCGTAATACCCCCCGCGGCTAAACAGCTCCCATAGATATGGTAGTCAATTGAGACACAGAGAATCTTCAACGTGTCCCCAAACACAATTACTTCAATTCCTCCAAAATGCGTTTCTTCGCCGTTTCAATTACAGCTCTTGTAGCAGCAGCTACTACCGTTCTTGCTGAAGAGGTCGGTATCGAAGTTACCCGTGCTGTTGAGTGTGAGAGGAAGTCGAAGAAAGGCGATACCATCTCCGTTCATTACCGTGGCACACTTCAGAAGGATGGCAAGCAATTTGATGCTAGTTATGACCGAGGTCAACCGCTGAAGTTTGTTGTCGGCAACGGTCAGGTCATCAAGGGGTAAAACATCACCGGAGATATAGGTATGAATATGGAATCTCATGCTAACAATGTGAATAGATGGGATGATAACCTGATCGACATGTGCATTGGAGAGAAAAGAACCCTCACTATTCCACCATCATTTGGTTATGGAGACAGAGCTATGGGCCCAATTCCTGCCGGTAGCACTTTGAGTTCGTGCTACCCCACCCCCTTGCTTTCATTGAGCAGACCTAACTTATAAAAGTCTTCGAAACGGAATTGATGGGGATTGATGGTGTACCGGCTCCAGAGAAGATAGTCGAGAAGTCGGCAAGCAGTGTTGCAGACAAAGCTACAGAAGGTGTGAAGGAAGCTGTGAAATCCAAGATTGCTGAAGCAGCCGAGGCTGTGAAAGTTACTGTGGCTGATACCGATGGCGATGGACAGGAACACAACGAATTATAAAAGAAAAGATCGACTTGAGAGGAGCTGCGGCTCATGAGTTATGATATATGGCTCAAATTTATACACAAAACGGATGGATAGTACATGTAACAAAAAGCATGGCCTGGAAAAAGTAGCAGTACAATTTCTAAAAAGTGCTTTTCGAGATTTGTTTTTTTGGCAGTATGCTCTCCGAACTCCTCCTATTCTTGCTTGGGTCAGTGATGCGGCTCAATCATTAGCCACTTTGCTCGATGATTCAAGTGCACTTCATTTGTCATGTTCATAATGTGTCAGTAGTGTTTTTAGCTTCTCTCATTATCGAAGAATCATATGCTTTGGTTGCATAGGATTGTATCTCAAGGAGAACAAACTTTATCCAATCTGTCTCGGATGTTAGAGATTTTTGACACCAAGCTATGTCCGCCATGATTAGCACTCTCCATGTACACAGATGACACAGCTTCTCACGATGCCCAACTGAGGTTTCATGGAAGCTTATTAGAATGTTCCACTCTATCATGGGTCTTTCCTGGTGGAATTTGAAGTTTTGACCAGGGGCAAATTTTTGTTAAGCCCTCAATCTCATTTACGTTAAGGTCCATTTCTCATTATCCCAATCACTTATAAGCTATCAGGCGCCTCTAATATAGTTTTCTAATGTACTGGCACATCTTCCTACTCTCAGCCTCCTCAACCCCGGCTCTTTCAAAGTTGTCTAAGTAATTGCCATCACCTTTGAACTCTTTGCAATGGATGTTCCAGAACGTAACCTTTACGCTTCTTGGGTTTGGGATTCTTTGGCCAATTTCTATAGAATTTACGCTCGCATTCGTCCCAGCAACATATCGGCCTACACGATTTGTTGTCTTTGCTCGATGTTTAGCATTGGCTACGAATATACAAGCGCTTCATGAAAAGCTAGAACAGAATGGCATTCAACGAGGAGCGCTGGTACAGGGCACGTGGTTGAGTGTTCTGAGAATGTTTGGTCTATATATCGACTCGAAAGGAGGTGTTCGCAAGCTCAAAGATGATCAGGGCGTGAGGGAGTAGGAGGTCAAGGGGGCTGTAGGTCGTTGGAAGGGATTCATTTCTTCATATCATCTTTTCTCGAACTATAGAGATATAGGGACACCATGGACTGTCCCAGGCTTCCCGGTATGCGCACGGCAAGATAATCGTTCAGCTGTCTCACGAGGAGCCTTCTTACTTCGAAGTCTTCTCCTTACTCTATCCGGAGGCACGTGTGCATGTTTATACGAGAGACTTCCTCCTCATGGTTGGGCACAGATGGTGGATATGTCTCACATCTATCTATTTTCCCTTCTCAGCGATGTCACTGCTTCTGAGTTTGGTCATAGAGCTGCCACAGTCCACTTCCTCTGGTTTAACATCTTTGCATATTTCTATTTCTACTACTACGCCACGGCCTTTCTCGCAGTTTTTTCAAGATACACGGAACCAGTGATTGGCCTTTTCTATTTGGCAATCTTTCATATTCATCTTCGGTAAGAGTGTTTTGGGTAAGGTTCTGGCATCAGACATTGTGGAATTATGTCTCCGCCTTTCAGTATTTGTATCTACAACAATCTTCAAAGATTCCGCCCGGCACCCTCATATCCCACGTTCGCCTTACTGTCTCATTCCTGATACCTGGAATCCTGCATGCTTGCGTAGAAGTAGGGCTTGGCCGAAGCTTTTGAGAAAGTGATGTGCCGAATTTTTTTGTGAAGCAAAGCCGTAGGTATCATAATTAAAGATGCTGTGTAGGAGATTTCTAAGAGCTTTGGTGTGAAGTCTGGACCTTAGCCGAAAGTTTTGGGATATTTATGGACATTCTTCTGGCTACTTTGGACTATATCGAGCTGGAGCTGGAAACTACAGAAAGTAACCCGGCCTGGAATCAATAGTTGATGCTGTGACATATTGAAGTATGCCACTTTGTGATACAACACAAATATCGGCGGGACTTGACATCTCGAAAAAGTATCGCATGTATCCTGCACACATGTGTTGGCATAAAAAACAGAACAGGATATCTTCAATTTCTTCATACAAATTCACTTTCAACTTGTTCATTGGGTATATTCCGTCCTTTCCAAACGCCGAACCAAAGCAGCACATGAGGGATAATCAGATAACAGTCTCCTAACCAATATTAATTCACGTTTATCATGTTCCGAGCTGAGGCTGTGGTGTGCCTCCGGCAGGGAGGCTGGCATCGAATTCTGAATGGTGAAGGTTAGATAATTAGATTCCCCAAATGTACAGACACGAACTCACTTTGTCTACACATTGGGCATTGACCCTTTGAAGATTCTTGCTTGATCCATTCCATGATACAATGCTATGCTAAATATCAGCCTCGGGCAGCTTTGTGCCAGATGTTTGGCTAACCATGTGGAAGTTGTGTCCGCATTTCCCAGAAACTGCATTTGAGAGTTAGCAGTTGCGGAGTATCCTAAAGAGCATAGGGCCTACGCAGCGTGCAGTCGTCGCCGGGGTATTTGCAGGTAGGGCATGTGCCATCGAAGTGAACTTGACAAATTCCGCAGACATCATCGTCTGGTATATCCCACCGCCACGTAGCAACTGCATTCCATTTAAGGATCTTGACCTTCATTTTCGGTTGCGTAGGCAGGCGTGCAAGATGTCACTGTCTTTAATAGGTAGAGTGTACTCTATACATCAAAATCGAGTGAGAATAATTGTCTCTGTGAGATTGTGACAAGGTGGGATATGGACGAGTCGTATGTTTACTTTGTACCCATTTGGGCGTGGGTTTCGAGAAGCGGCGTTGCGGCCGTGTTGTCCGCTTGCCAACCCGACCTGGCTTATCAGGAAAGCTCCAACTTCTTTGTGTAACACCGCTGGACAACTCCATCTACCACAAACCCCGCTGTGCCAAAACAGCAACCCTCTTCTCATTGTCTCTTCAGGTAGAAGGCCTATCCAATCTGCTCACTGTGGATATTCACCATCTGCCTTGACGCCCCACCTATGAATAGTACCCAGAGATAACGGCCTCATAGCTATAGCTCCGATGGCTACAGCTGTACATATAATGAGATTTCGGTCTCCTCTGCTCTCACGATGTAGACCTAATTGTCAGTTTATTCGTCCAGCCGCGAACATATCGACACATCGCTTCCTCTCGTCGTACCTGGTCACACCAGCAGAACTCTCTGAAGCGCTGAAGAAAAACTCACCCTCAAAGATATCCACGGCCCCAAGAACGGTAGCATTATGTGCTTCATGGTTCCTTCCTACCTCACCTCTCAATGGTCTTCAGACTTTCCGTGAAAAGAGAATTCCAAACTCCCGATTCTTCGACCTGGATAAGGTTAGCGACAAACACTCACCTTACCCACATATGCTCCCATCTGCATCAGACTTCGCGAAAGCAATGAGCGGTCTAGGAATTAGGAAGGATGACACTGTTGTTGTTTATGACAGTCATGAGTTGGGAATATTCAGTGCGCCAAGGGTCGGATGGACATTAAAGGCATTTGGTCACGATAGCGTTCATGTGTTGAACAATTTCAAACTTTGGGTCGAGGAAGGGTATCCTACAGAAAGCGGTGAATTCTGGGATGTCAATACCTGCGTTTATCCAATTCCTGAGTTTGATGGCTCAAAAGTCGTCGAATTCGAGGAGGTTAGGGAAGTAGTTAAGGACTACAATAAGGAGGGCGCGGAAGGTGTACAAATACTGGATGCAAGACCGCATGGTAGATGGAGTGGAGCAGACCCCGAACCCAGACCTGGTTTGGAAAGCGGGCACATGCCAGGCAGTATTAGCGTTCCGGTGAGCGAGTTGTTAGATCCAGTATCAAAGACAATTTTGCCAGGAGACAAGTTGAGGAAGATATTTGAGGCAAAAGGAATTGATCCCAATCGTCCAATTATCAACTCATGCGGGACCGGCGTCACAGCTGCAGTTATCGATGCAGCTTTAAGAGAGGCGGGGTTTGGGGATAACAGCAAGATACGACTTTATGACGGAAGCTGGACAGAATGGGCTCAACGGGTGAAAGTTTCGGATGGACTGATCGTTAAGGTATGCTGACCTTCGCAAGCTTATTGCTAATCCATATCTCTTTGGGTTGTGCTTCTAATCAACAAGCAGTACTAACTCATATTCTGTAGGAAGCATAATGGGAAAGGATACCTATTTGAAACAATTCAGCGCTAGTTTGGTTGTACATACTGCTGCTCTCTCCTCAAGTTTGTACATCAGATATGCTTATGCAGGAATGGTTAATAGTTAACATTCTACTCGTTTTCTTGAAAACATAAAGCTCGTTTAAGTGTAGGCCTTGCATTCATTTCTTCTAGTGTTCATGCAGTGCTCAGTCGCCGCCTCTAAGATTGACAATTTCGGCATCCCTTAGGTTGCTGGCTGCAGGAACCGTTTCATGATATATTAAGTAGGAAGATGCATCCTTACGTCTCTTACTCTCTCAACTGAAAAATCAATCATCGGGCTACGAAGAGCACAAATCTCATAGCTCAAGAAATTGAATGTGAACTAATGTTAAAGCTTCAGCGCCTTACTCATGTCCAATGATGGGCTCCCTCTCTTCTCATTTATCAGAGACACGTGCTTACTCACAGCCACCAGATCGCCTTCTTCATCAACCACATAGACTTCTGTATCAAATCTTCCGTTTCTTATCTTATGAGTTCGGATCCTCAAAAACAGCCACTCCGCGCCATTTGGATCCTTCTTAATTTCACTAGTCATAGAGAGTGTTGGGTATCTCACGCCTAAATTGACATCTTCCTCGCCTGGGAAGTAAACGCTAGGAGCACCAGCGAACTGTCCTATATGAGCGCTCGAACTACAGTCATACAAATGCGGTACTCACCGCATCTAGCACTTGGCCTAAGGAGATAGTACTGTATCCGAATCCATCGGTGCGACAGTACCAATATTCCCTCATATCTGGACCGGATCTTCGGTCAGGCTTGGGTTGAAAAATTCGATTTTTGAAAATTACTGGCGCTGTTTTGCGGTACACATCACGGAACACCACCTCTTCGCAATCTTTTCTCGAAGGCAAGTGTTCCCTTGGGATGGTTGGCTGTGTAGGAAGACAGATTCCTTTTTCACCACTTAGATTTCCTTGCGTAAGGATACCTAGAACACAAGTCCGCACTTCACCAGTTTTTGGGTGCGGTTGTTGTACTATATGTTTCCTCGATCAATTTTACTTAAACTTTTAAACTTTGAATTTCGGGGAGAGGCCTAGGAATCACCTACTATTAACTTGGATCACTGAGACCCGCACTCCCATATTCAATTCTTTGATGACTACGGTGACAGGGGCAATCAGAACGGGAAACAGGACTTGAATGTGAGCAGCGATAGGGTCCGGTTGATCTCGCCTTGAATATTGCATATTCATGAAAGCTTTCCCGGCCGAAAAGGCGAGACTGACGAGTACTCCTCCATGCGCTGCAATCATCCCACTCCAGTCCCACCGAATTGTGCTCGTGAATGTGGAAGGTCCTATTTGAGTAACCTCAACCGCATCTTCAAGCGAAGTCTCCCTTTGTTCGTTGATCATGATGTCCTTCATGCTCAACTCAAAAAATGACTGCTTGTTTGTTTGTTTGTTTCTAAACTTGAGGATTCAAGACATTTGTTAGAACTCGTTGGCAATGGCTTTGTTTAGTTTCACAAGATACCAACACGGCCATTTTGTCTAACTACTTTGGAAGCAAGTACACTTTTAGAGTCGGCCGCCATGTCTCAGCTTGTCACGTGCTAGCTTCTAGCTGGCTGAGCGAAACTGTGGCAAGCTCTTCATTCTCTCATTGATAGTATGTTGATTGCTTGCCATTGATCTACCGAAGTATGCACAAGTACTTTGGTATTCAAATTTCCTATAGAATCCTGTGTTAGGAGCCACCAGGCATAAGATGCCGTTGAGCAGGTTCCTGCTGTTAGTGGTCCAGACACGGGGTTAGACATCAATTTCCTTCGATCAATACCTTTATTTATAATCTGGAGTCTCTCAATGAAGGTCTTGCTCGCTGAGTTTGCCAACGCGGCCTGTCCATCAGCCAGAGAAAGTGACAGGAGCCATTTCATCCTTCACAGAAGTCGTGTCATAGGGATGCCTGCCTCTCTTTAAGCGACGCCATATGCTAAGCTGACTACGTCATAAAATTGAAGTATATCCAATCCAGCTTGCACTAAACGCATTGTACTCCAAGACCGAATATAATCGAACTATCGGCATTCGTAGACCTAATTCAGTTTTACAGATTTCTGCATTGGTGGGTAGCAGTGCCCGGTCCTTACGGAGTTAATCCGCGATAACTCCACTCCTCTCAGCTCACCAATGAATGCTCGTGAGCAGTGGACATATGAGTTAGTCAACATGATGACTTCAAAGTCATGTTCACTTAAGGAGACATGTAATAGACGAGACTGCGTTGCTGATTGGACGTGGTTCGGCGTTCCTTAAGAGTGAAGAGTCGATCACAGAAACGCCGAATAGTACCCGTACGCCACAAGTTAAGCAACATCATTATATATGTATTGGGCAGTAGCCTTGAAGTGAGAGAAAAGTTAAGACAAGCACTTCCTATCATCAATAGAAGAAGACGAAACGAAAAATACTGCTTGACTCCACAATGTCGGACAAAAAAGTCGTACTCATAACCGGTAAGTACTTGGGTTGTTCAGAAACATGCAATAGGTGATTAACCCCAAGGCAGGTGCGAATGGAGGAATCGGCTATTTGACTGCTGAAGCCATTGCTACAGAATCGTTGAAGTACCATGTCCTTGTTGGAAGTCGTTCCTTAGATAAAGGGAAAGGGGCAGTTGCAGAATTGCAGACCAAATCCCTGGAGGGGTCGGTGTCTCTGCTCCAACTCGACGTCACTGACCAAGCATCTATCGAGAACGCAGTTGCCACAATCGCGAGAGACTATGGTCGCCTCGATGTCCTGATCAATAATGCTGGCGTCTCCAGTTCCTCCCCAGAATATGTCCAGCAACTCCATATCAATTTCGAAACAAACGTTTTTGGTCCCGCCCTTGTCACGACAGCATTTCTGCCTCTGCTCCAGAAATCGGAAGATGCCCGTATCATCTACCTTACCAGTAGTCTTGGCTCGATCGCCCTGCGGCTTGATACCAGTAACCCAGGTTACCAAGCGCAGTTTACTGCATATAGAATGAGTAAAGCGGCACTCAATATGCTCATGGCATGCAATAAACAAGAATTTGAGGGCAAGAGGTTGGCAATCAAAGGATGGGCTTTTTGTCCTGGCTATGTAAAGACAGGACTTGGAAATGATGATCCTGAGGAGGCGAAGAGGAAGGCTCAGTGGGCGGGAGACGCACATGTGAGTGCGGAAGGGTTGAAAGATATAGTTTTTGGTAAGAGAGATGCGGAGGTTTGGCAGTTCGTCCATAAAGATGGTACCTATCCGTGGTAGAATCGAGCTTAGATGCCGCATTGTCAAGCTATATCAAGCAAATTTTCTCAATGCACCATATACACCTGTCACAATGGCCAAGAGAGACAAGATGCGGATTATAAATAGTTTGAATATTCGTAAAAACCTACTCGTCCCCGGAATAGCATCATTAAAAGGGTACTTTGAAGCCAAGCTTGATGTAGTAAAAGCTTTGGTACAATAAGAATGAGTGTATACACCAGGTTCTACCACGCCCTCGTCTCTCCCCCACATTGATCGGCTAAAGTGCATATCTGAAGAAGGCCTACATGGCAAGAATTAATCACCTAGTAACCAAGCCGATGGAGAGGGCTATACTCACATTCTGCTTGTCCGTTGCATCTTCAAAACCTTGTATACGACTTTCTTCCTTGAGCGCCTCGATTTCTGCCTCACTCTTTCCTACCAATGCTGCATCACGCTTCTTGTTCTCAATCAAGTAGAGATATCGCAATACTTGATTAAAAGCAAAATTTAGAACGAAGCCTACAAGCATTGCCACGATCCCTCCGTGATATTGTGGGGCTTGATTTGCTTTGAAGCATTGGGGACCAACAATCTGACCAACGCAGTACATCACGAAGACCATGGCATTTGATGTACTGCGCTTAGTTGTACCTGCGATATTTGTGGAAAGCAAGCCCAGCAGAACCATGAAACCTGTTGGGTATGAGGCGAGCAGCCAGACGCCGACAAGTCTACCCCATTTATTGGTGACGTCTAGTTGGTTAATCAGGACTGTGCCCACGATTGGGGGAAGCATAGCTACGGAGCCAACGATCAGGCGCGCATTTGGAAGCTTTGTCTGCGCCCAGCCACCAAGCAATGTGCAGACGGCTTGGAGGAAAGAGAGCGGCATGTTCATAAGTGAAGTTTCCAACGCCGTGAAGCCGAAGTTCCTGATGATTATAGAACCGAAACTCAACCCTCCAGAAGCGACGGCATTGACAAAGGATATAAGAGCTAAGAGGATGACCTTAGGGTCTGTAAAAGCCTCGATAATCTGTGCCTTGTCAAACTTCCGAGTCTTGGTTCCAGTCTTATTCTCAATGACTCTTTGAACAGCAACAACACGTTCTTCTGGTGTGAGCCATTTGGCAGTAGCGGGGTTATCAGGAATAACCAAAAGGAAGACGATTCCCCAGAGAATCGTAAATCCTCCAAGAATAATATAGATCAGCTTCCATGTGGAGATTGAAGCGTCAATATGACCAATACCAAATGTTAGAATTCCTCCAATGGTACCAAATAGACCCATAAAAGAAATCCACAAGGGGCCACGGGATGCTTGTTCTTGCCGAGTCCACCAAAGTCCGGTTATAGCTACAAAGCCAGGGGATATGGTAGCTTCGAAGACACCCAACAGAAACCGGACTGTTGCAAGACCCGCGAAAGAACTGCATGCTGCCGTCAGGAGAAGAATGCTGGCCCATGCGATGATGTTTACTATAAGTATCAACAAGTTTCTTGATGAAGAATAGGATACTCACTGCCTAAAAACTTGGAAATAGGAAGGCGTTGTAATAATGCCACGCCAGGATACTCCGCGAAAAGGTAACCGAAATAGAAAATTGAGCTGAGACATATCTATGTTACTATCGATTCTCCTCGTGTTCTAGTATCAACTTACGATGCCCAGGAATAATCTTGGCCCTTTAAGTTGTTGTCGGGTATGATACCAAAGACGCTTGAGTAGCCCAGTGATGTTTTGTCCAAAAACTGCAGACCTTCAAGTTATCAGCTATCATGACACATTATATAGTCAGGTTGTTACATACCATAAGTAATACAAAGAATGGGCAAGATATAGAGGTCGATTTTCTTCAGAACCCTCTTGGCAATCTGCGCTTCCGCTGGTCCACTTTCCAAAGCCTTGACAGCGACTTCGCCGGCTTCATCGTTAATGCGGAACTCTGATTTAGTTAAGTCTGGTGTTTCTGTCCGAGTCACTGGATCGATCTTCGCATCCACAGGAATTGCCTGCTTGTCATCTGAGGGAACCACCTCAGGCGCGGTAAAAGGAGAAATCTCATTAGGTGCGCCCATTTTGATGGTATCTGAGAGAGCTGGAAGCTGAAACGATGAGAACAGGCCAAAGTGATATACTGAGACTATAATAACAGAAAGAGATAAGCACGACAAGCACTACGAAGGCGCCCGAATGCCTATCGCCGGCCGAGACCTACTAGACCTTTGGCTCTCCACTTGGAGGCCATGAAATGGTGAAAGAAGATTAACTTCTTGTCAATCTCGTTATCCCTCTCCCCAAGAATGGGGTTGATCCATCGGAAGTCGCCTTGCGCTTTCAGATGTACAAGGTAAGTACAAGTCAACGGCCACTCTAACCACATCAATCATATAAATAGAGTATAATAACTACATTGCCAAGCATTATTATCTTCGAAGTTTTGTTGACAAATATTGAATTACGTTCTGGAGAGACTTTGCGGAGTGGGGTAGATTCTTACGCTTTAAGCCCCACATATACTACATCGGAGTGTACCTCTATAACCCCCAACCTTGAGCGACACCTCATGCTTCTTGGTATTTAGCCTAGCTGCTTTTATTTTATTGAGAAGGGTGATTGGAGCGCGATCCACGGGGATCACTCTCGAGTCTTCAGTGAACTGCTCGCTCCTAACACACACCTTTCATTCCAGAGATATATCATAATGCGTTGCCTTACTACTGTCAATTTGGAGGATGAGGACTACATTCTAGTATCTGATGCTGATGTTGGGAGCCCACAACCTGAATACACAGCCTCAACCCCAATATGTGAGTCAAGGCAATACCTCAGAAGTGTATGAACAACATCTGACCACTGATATGATAGCTTCTAACCCAGACTATCTCCCATTTGTTGATGCATATGTGGACTCTATCAGCTCAATCCTCCGTCCTATCAGCCTCAAGATACACGATAATCCAGAACTTAACTTCAAAGAATATATTGCCCATGAAACTCTAGTCAGCTTCCTCAAAACGCGAAAAGGTTGGAAAGTCACCCCCTCGGCGTACGGAATCGAAACTGCTTTTATTGCCGTCTATGACAGTGGCAAAAAGGGGCCAGTTGTAAGTTATAATGCTGAATATGGTCTGTAAACCTAATGCATAGCTCTAGACGCCTACTAACAACAACTTATAGACGCACTCGTAGAAATTGGTCATGCATGTGGACACAATCTGATAGCAATAGGCTCCGTAGGCGCAGCGCTTGCTGCAGCGGCCGCTATTACCAAATTCTCTCTTCCTGGAAAAATTGTGCTTTTCGGGACACCAGCCGAAGAAGGAGGTGGCGGCAAGATCAAGCTACTGGATGCGGGAGCATATTCTGATCACAAAGTCGATATCAGCCTCATCTCACATCCTGGACCAGCCCGAGATGCTGCGTTGGTGAGAACTACCGCGTATACTCAGTTTAAGGTTGAGTACTTTGGTAAAGAGGCTCATGCGGCCGCTGCACCTTGGAATGGCATAAATGCTCTGGATGCTCTGAGTAAGTTGGTAGCCTAAAGTTGGGACATACTCTATTGAAAATCTCCCATGGTTGTGGTATATATTGGCATGTTCTCATAGACAGAGTCACTGACTAGGTGTCTTTAGTCACTGCGTACAATGCATTAAGTGTGTTACGACAGCAAACTATGCCTGGAGATATTATCCAGGGTTATATTACTGATGGGGGAATTGCACCGAACATTATCCATGCCTATGCAGCTGGCCTATTCGTTGCCCGTGCGTTGACTAAGAAGAGACTGGAAGTGCTTAAAAAGAAAGTAGAGAGGTGTTTCGAAGCAGGAGCTGAGGCTACAGGTGCAACCTTGAAGCTCACCCCATTGATGGGTTATGATGATGTCGCCCCAAATCGAGTTTTAGGACGACTCTGTCGTAATGCATTTAACGCACTCGGAGGAGACATATTGCCACCAGAACTAGATATCATTCAGGGAGCGACACAGGCAAGCTCTGACCAAGGAAATGTGTCATATGCGATGCCAAGCTTGAGCCTGGGATTCCGGATCGACTGTGAAGAGGGAAATCATAACCCGAAATTCACCGAAGCGGCGAGGACGATGCAAGCTCATGTTGCGACAATGAGAGTCGCAAAAGCGTTGGCATTGACGGGTCTGGAGATCCTGACGGATGAGAATGCTTTGACCGAAGCAAAGAAGGAATTCAAGGAGATGTTGGAGAATGAGGATTTGTAGACGCAATAAAAATGGGTTCAGTTCGGAAAATGCAACATCAGCTTAGATGGATAGACCGTATATGTAGTAGCGACCAATAATACTTGGAGATTTGGTTTTATTGAATATGTCACGTCAATGATATTGTTGAGTGAAACCCTCCCCCCAAAAAAACCTCAATTATTTTTTGGTTCGACATGAAATATCGGTCCTAAAAACCAGCCTGCTTTTCCAAGAGAACAGTGCAGGCTTGGCTTTAAAGACGAAACGCACAGTACTTCGTAAGTTTAAACGAGTAGACAATGCCAAATCCGCCAAGACTCGAATAGGTTTTTTGACGCTGTTTGATACGATCCTTGTTGACTTGGAGTGGAACGAGCGCCGAAACTTTTAAAATGATGATGATGATGATGATGATTGATGATGATTCTATTTAACGCCTCGGCGTAGAATATCCTAAGTCAAACTACTTGGCCTCCAAAAATGAAGATAGGGCGCTAAGGGCCTAGCACCCTTAGATTAAGATTCTAGTTACAAGTATGGACATTTGTACTTTGCCAAGGTACGTCCAAAAAGATCGATGCTAGCGTTATTCCCTAAATGCTAGACATAAGTAGGTTCGAGAGCGTGCGCATTCGCTGTGCTAAGCACAAACTAAGGGAAAACCTCGTAGGGAAAACCTCGTAGGGGAAACCTTAGAAACACGGTCTTCACTTCAGGCGCCGTCCTCTTCGCGCTGCCCTCAAAATGATCGTACAGTGTCGGCATTGAATCACGTGTTGTTCTTCACAGCACGCAATGGCGTGTGTATCACTTTAGCTTAGAATCCGAACCTATTTGGATTTGTGACAGCCAGTGTACATGACAGCTTTTGATTTAATTTCTATTAAAAAGATCTAAAATGAAATCAAGAAATATATTAAAAAGAATTACTCTAAGGTTTACAGATAATATCAAGATTGTCACATAATTATCACGTGGCATCATACTATCCCTATTGAGGACCAGCAACACGTGACATATACCTATTTCTAAAGGAGATTCATTCGAGCTCCACTTTCCCTCTTTAGTTTAGTATTCTAGTAATAGAACCACTCTATTAGCCGCACCTATAGTGCCAGAGATTTGGCTTCGTGACATCAGTTAACATACTACTATTCAAAAGTTAGTTAAAGGCATAGGTAATAGCAGTGACTCTAGAAGGTGTAGAATATTGAGAATTTGACTTAAAGTCAGTATTGCTAAGCATTTTAAGTAGCAAATTACCTACCACTAATAATTTTTGACACATTCCCGGATATGCTTGGCATACGCGTGACCTTTGAAAAATAGGGGTCGGCCCGATGTCTTGGTATTGACATATCTATTTTGGGTATATCAGCACAACGTCCTTCTGAAATTTTCTTGGTATTGCCAATTAAGATACACCCTACGGTGTTCTTCGCGGCCCGGGACTGTGATCGTAACAACTTTGGCCCTGTACGAAAGTATGCGATGCTAGCTATGGGACATTCCATCACGCGCTTTCTACTAAAGAGATAAGGGAGTCCAAAGCCTCCAGGTACATCTTATCGGATGTCAGCAAGACCTTAGCTTGTTTCTGCATATACGCAGGTTCATAGATTCAGTTTTCTACCCTGTTTGCGGGAGAGCTGTCTTCACCCCCAAAAACCCCCCCTGTTAAAACCCCAGCTAAGACATTACAAGGCAGAAAATGCAACCTCCGTACTATGAGGGCAGGACAAGCTCAAACAATTTCTAAGCCTGTTCTCTGGATTACCTTTATGAACGCAACGTTGTTACATTACTGCAAGCACCTGACTCATTCCTCGCTGCCACCCACTTGTTATACCTTTGGCAATTCGAACCGAAGGAGAGACTTGCAGCCAGAGAGTTCGCCCGTCTTTTGTCAACTTTTTTGTCAATCTTTTTGATTTTAAACACCTTTAGTGTAATCACAACCAGGGGTTGAAAGATCGCCTCACTGATCTTCATTTCAGACGTGTAGTTTCTATCTACAATAAAAAGTTGCCGGTTTCTGAACATAAAGCCAACTCAAATTTAATAGATACGGTAAAATAGTCCTTTCCACCTCCTTCTTTATATAGCTATTGAAGGCGTAATTATAGTATTTCTATGATAAGGTAAGAAATGTATCTTCTGTGGTTAATTTTTAATATATGAGGCGGGTAAAAGAAGGAGAAGAGAGAGGGGTACCTTAGAGGGAAACTGCGGCATTATTGATTCTCAACGTCTTATACAAAGTGGAATCAGCGAGGGTGGGTACAAAAAGGATAGAAAAAATTGTAGGGATAGTTATAAGAAAGGTAAATATTAATACTTTAATTAAAGTATTAAATATCTTCCGCATCTTCTTCGGCCCCAATATAATAAATTTATTAAAATATTTTTTATATAGTAATAATAAAATAATTATCGACAATATCAACAATATTCTTATCACAAATTGGATACAGTTGCTATAATAAAAAGTAATAGTATTACAGTTGTACAGTGGAAAACACATAAATATTGGTGTAGCAGGTTGCTCCTTTCCATGCAAATTATAGATTATTACGCCTTATACAAAGCAAAAGGTCCTGTTGCCCCGCATGTTCTTCCCCTATAACACACCCCGGATTAACCTTCATTAAAATGGGGAACCTTTTTTGAGACAGCTTCCAATGCAAGAGTTATAATCCGGTCGGATATAAGTCACTCAGTCACGACTCGGCATGAGGATGCTGTCCATATCTCCCCCAGGTGACGCTTCAACCCAACCGCCAATTGGCCAACCTCTCTGCACTGTCATTAGGATATACTTTTCTTCAAACTAAACCCGGCCCGATGCTCGCAACGCTATACCGGTAGCTCTCTTAGTGGCCCATGGCAATGATTAAGAGCTAACTAGGGGATCTATACCTCCCTACTATAAAATGCTCCTAGTAGAACCGTGCCTTCCCATCATCAATCCCTCTGTCCCGTCGTAGTCTTCCATTAAGAAATATTTTATCTTTGCAGCTCTACATCATGTCCCCGTCGGCTGCACCACCCGGGGTCTGGACAAAGGTTATCTATAGAAAACCACCTCCATCGCCGGAATTCCTGGATACTCCACTCAACCTATATAGCGATGCTGAAAACTTCAGGGACGAACGCGAAGTCTTTGTCCGTGACGTCCGATCTGAGGTGGATAGATTCACGATAGCAAAGGACGGGCTTGCATTCCTGAAGGATCCAGTCGACATCAAGGACTGGGAGGATGAGGCCGAAGTCCGGGAGGTGTTGCTGAGGGAGACGCCCGAGTTGATCAAGAGACAGTAAACAACTCGATCCCCATTGCAATGTATTCCTGCAACCGTTGCAGCAACTAACCCACCCCATTAGTTTCAGTGCCAAGAGGGTCCATGTCACCGTCGAGCGTATACGACACTCGGACTCGAGCGGCGTCAAGACAGACACCACGCCCGTCTTCGCCATCCATACTGACGCGACTCCCAAGAGCGGCTTAGAGCTGCTACATCGCAGTCTACCCAAGATAGATCCGGTACCAGAAGCCTTACCCCCAAAGGCACGCGTCCTCTTGGTGAACGTATGGAGACCCCTCAAAACAATTACCCGCGATCCCCTCGCTTTCCTAGTCCCTGGCAGCATCAAGGCCGAGGAACGGCACGCGCAGATTTTCTCACGGCCTGCGGAGACTTTCAACGTGTTTGGAAAGCCCGTGGGGGATTACTGGCTTGATACGGCGTCGTATGGCGACCAGCACGAGTGGGTGTTTCTCGGGCATCAGCAGAGGGATGAGCCAGTCATGTTCCTCCAGTGGGACAGTGATGGAGTTGGAGACAAGTTCGAGTCAAAGATGAGTGTGTTTCACACTTGTTTTGAGAATCTAGAGTATGTCAATGACCCGGACAGAGCGAGCATGGAGCTTAAGTGTCTTGTTTTCTTTGAAGATTAGGGTGAGCAAGATATTGAGGATAAGGGCAAGCGGCTGTTGAGCTATTATAATAATAGACAGTATAGGAAGTGTTAGCTGAGCCATATACACTGGCTGTCTTGTTTCGCTGTGACCGCTTGAAGTTATTCACGAACAGGAGAGCTATAGTAGCGTGCTCCACTAGGAGATACGCTACGGCCACGATTCCTCTCTTATGAAACGGCTACGCCTATTGGCCAATTTTAGCTTAGTAATCTTTTAGCGCTGTTACCTCTACTTATTATTCTGTAGATAGATTCTATTCTGGCTCTTCAAGTAATTGGATATACCCTATTCGATGCTATTACCTCCATATCACAAGGCCTAGTTAGAGGCTTGACATACCTCCTTCATTATGAGAGACACGGGGTTTACCTCACCCCAGTTCTCGTCCATCTTCCTCCGTATTCTTTGATGCTGATAAGGAGTATCCCCGTGCGGAGCCACAAGAATGCCAGGCTGGAGGTTCGGAATAAGTGGAGTAGGGTCAACGGGAGGTCAATTTGTTAATAATGCGTGGCTACAGTCAAGCCTGGCAATCTGATTAGCTGTAGTCGAGGTGGTAGCTGATCTAGGCGGTATGCGCGATCGAGGTTGATTAGAAGAGATTCAATTAACTGAGCTGCCACCAAATCGACAGCTTGTGGGCTGTATTTGTGCCTTACAGCGTTTCTAAAAATATCCTGTTTTATAACATAGCCTGAGTGTAGGGGATAGATTAATTTCAGTGTGAGAAATGATTTGATTACTTGGTTGCTGAATCCATTAATCAAAATCAAATCAGTTATCATTATTACTTGATTACTGACTGATTAGGCGGGCGGTTAGTCGAATTAGGAAGGCGGTAACGAATTTTGCTAAGCAGAATGCTAGAAGTACTAATAGTTCAAGTTTTTATTAACTATACAAAAGCTTTATAGTAGCTTTACTATAACAAAATTTAATAGTTATAGCCAATTTGAAATAAAGTTAACAAAAAGTAATTTTTTTTTAAATAAACATTAATTTATTATTATTTAAAAAAGAGTCGATTACTGCTTTGATGTAAGGTGCTGGAAACTTATCTCTGCCCCTTCTACTACGTCCCGAGTCTCCTACTTATACCCTCCGTACCCCTGGCAACTCCCTCATTGCCCCTTAGCACGTGATATGATGACATCCTAGACTCGCCAATAAGTGTTCAGCATTTGTCCTCGGCACAGATGCTCCGCTGCTAATAGTTTGGCTCTGTGCTTGCTCGTAACACATCGTAGGATGTGGAAAAGAAATTGCCAAACAATCACAGCGGTTCAATGTACCAAATTTGATGATACATTTAAGAAAGTGTTTTTATTTGGTAGCAGCTGTAATTCTGAGGGTTTTTGACGAAATGATCTTCTTGTTCATCCTCGAAGTTGGGGAAGTCGGCAAAGGACCAGCCACCTAGTGTTGCAGTCGAAAATATTTTAGGGAAGCACGGTAATTGAAGTTTCAGCAACTTTTTTTGCTTCTGTACGGAATTCCTATGCTTATATGCGGGTAATTTGACGTTCAGATGAGCACCCAAGGAGTGACAAGCGTCGAATCGTTCACTTACTTGTAAATGGCCCCCACAAAGCTTCCATATTTAATGCCAAGACATTATTTTTAGTCAAACTTCAAGCTGGTGTTCAGACTGCTGTTTGCAGGCAGTCTTTTTCTCACCGCTTCCGCCTAAAATAATAGGTGTACGAAGCATAGTCAAGAAAAATATTCTGCTTCATGATAGGTGTACATAGCCAAATATGAGTGAAAGTGGTGAGACAAAGATTACCCTGGACACCTTCGTAGTTACCGGAAGATGCACAGTTTAAGTGATAGGGGCAAAGCAAAGCGGAAGCGATCCAGTGGTATGCAGCCTCAGAAGCCACAAGCATCACGAAAGATCTTGGCTTCGTGCGGCTGATGATGGACGTCTCAAGATTGGATAGGAACGCCATTTTTGTTGGACAACTGGATAAAGCTGTCCGTATAGAGTTTAGAGCTGACATTGAGCAGGGGAAAGCAGAGCTGGCACCAGAGAGGGGCAGGGAAGACACTAGTCGTCCTCTATATTTCCTTTTCTGGGCCATGACTTCTCTTTCTCTCCTTTGGCCAGGACGGATTAAGTGGATGGACAAAACGGCGCAAGCAATACCGCCGTGAACGTTGAGGATGGCTTTTCCGTACGGTCGCTCTGGCCAGCAGTACTCGCCATTGGGAGGGGGAGATCCCAATGTGATCTATCAGAGTCCTGCGCAATTACAAGGAGAGTTCGATCCCTTTCCACCGAATCCGTACGATGGAAGTCTTGATTCGACACCAAATTTGGGTTCTCCCCCCTTAGAAATGTATGGACGGCCAAATGCTGCCCATAGTATCAGCGGTGCTTCTTTCGCGTCTTTCGGCAACCCACCGCTACCTCCAAGACCAGGACCGTATCCATTACAGCATATGGATAGTCAAGCTACGCTCTTTGGGACCCCGAACTATGGACGGTGGAGTTCTCAAACTAGTATGGAATTTTGCTGAATTCTTGTAATTCTGCTAATCCTTTGCAATAGCGGAATCACAATCTTTCCTAAACCAGCCCATCAACAAAATCGACACCTCTTTCTCCTCAGAAACGTATCATGCATATAAGGACAATACTGGAAGACAGCTTTTGGCACTCTTGCTTGGGAGCTTGGCGAGATTTTTGGTCACTCTTGGTCTTTGCGCGGGCTATATCCTTTCTGTGAAGTTGTGGGTCAACAAAGGGATAATAGATGAGAAGCACAAGAAGTTGTTCAATGCTATCACTACAGGAATCAGTTTGGCGCTCGGTTTGAATATAGCAAGCAGTTTCAAAGACCTGGCATTAAACATGCGATGGCCGATATTAAGCATGAGACGGCGAAATTTAAAGGAGGTGAGTACACGGAGCTCAAGTTTTTGAGGACTTTACAAACCCCTTGCATAGCTCGACCTCATTCTCAACGCGGATTCATTGGGGAAACTCCTAAAGCTGGTATTCATAACACGACGGCCGTGGGTCATATTTTCTTGCATAGCTTGGCTGTTCATTAACATTGTAAGCCAAACCTACATTGGTGTATCGAGATCTTTCACTAATCTTAAGAAGGCGGCCCAGGCAGGAATAGCTATGCTGAATTTGACATATGGATTTGATGTTAATTATGACGCTGTTTTGTTAAGTTCCGGAAATATTTCGATCCCAGGTATGAGATATATATGCAGAACTGATATAAACGGCTAATTTTACCGTTAGATATGCGTCACTTCTATCCAAATGGCGACAACCTTGATCCAGGAATTCATGACGAGGAGTACATGGCAAATTTGTTCGTTTAGACCCTTTCATGCGTTTTAGCCGCTGTCTGATGCTGACCTGTGGCAGGTACGGTGGGCTTGCGTATTACGGTTTCAATATGACAAAGTATATGCCGAAAGCTGGTGACATTTATCGGGACAGCAATGCCATGATATGGTACAGCACAGAAGAGCCAAGCATGGAGCTTCTATTTTCTAATTCTCCTTCAAAAGGAAATGTTAATACGGCATTTTCTACCTATACAGATCGTAGGCTCAAGACCACCTACGTCTGCGAATCTCATCCAGTGATCGCTGGTGGCGATGGCACAAGTAACGACATTGAAGTAGCTCAAATCGGAAATATCACTATAAGCGAAGTCGTATCCAACTCGACCAATTACTTTACCAATCCCGGAAATCTTTGTGAAGAAGGCAACCTTCGATGCTCAATTGTGGAAGCCTTCGAAGCCTCAGACACAGCACCTTGGTACTATAAGTGTAATATAACTATGGGATTAACGGCCAACGACCCCAGAAACTTGTCATTCATTAGTAACGAAATGGCTTACACAGCAACAAGCTCAATTGCCCAAATTGGTTACACCGATATGATGGGCCAGCAAAGCCAAGTTTACCCACAGAATAGTATCTGGGGGCTGCCTATTAATGGCAACGCAGAAGGTTCGTCCCCTTTCCTTACAAATATGTTACATAACCAGCTAGAAACTGGAAATTAAGGAGCTGTCTTGAGCCGATTCGCTTAATTTGTCTTGCGGCCCAGGTTCCTGAGACAGCTTCGAAGCCCCGACTTTCTGCACTTTGCAACTGGCTATATGACTAATTTGGCGATAGAGATGGGCATGCACATGGCGTATTACGCAATGGGTGCAATTGCCGGAGCTTCCCTCTTCAATCCAAGGATTACTACCGATGGTATAGCTCCAATGCAAGGTTACGAGTTAAACTTAAACCATCCGAAATATTTTTTTCTCATTGTAGGGTTATTATGTGGCTGTCAACTTGTATTTATCATTATTGTTGCAGTGCTCTCGAACAGGGTGAAAGTTGGGCCAGATACATATCTAGCTATGGCTCTCTTATTGAGACCGATTGCAGATGCTCTGGAAGGAGTCAGCGGCGGAAAAGAAAACAAGGCATACAGGGAGGCAAAGAGATCGACGACAGTCAGGTACGAGAAGGATGGTAGGAACGGTAGGTGGTTCCTGAAGATGCTAGGGAAGTGAAGTGGCATAGGATTTCAGGTTCGACCTAATCACTCTCAGCATCGGCACACAGCGCAAGCCAGGAATTCCTGACATTATGGAGAGAAGCACGGAGCCAAAGGGTGTTTAAGTTGGCCATGAAGAAGCTGTTTTGCACACAGCATGAATGCCGAGGATCTCTTCAGCAAAAGAAGACCGCAGAAGGACGAGCGCATGGATTTTGGCCGTTGTGTGGCTGAAAATGACCAGATATTCTTGTAATGTCTCAAATAATATTATACATTGATGACGGTCTATGCTTCTCCAATTTCTTTGACTTCGTACATGCTACGATATTCCGGCTTCTTATATCCGTGCACGTTTGATCGGTAGCATGGCTAATTTTAAGAAAATTTTACTATTCTGTAAGGCTTTATTTTCTCGTTACAAACACTGCAGTACATTTATTAGTTATTTCATTAGGCATTGCTCCAACGAAGTCAATTATATATCATTCGCAGAATAACATGTTCTTAAGTTAAGTTAGTTCAAGGCTGCGACAGAATTTTCTAGAAAGCGCACAGACGTATAAAGTCGCAAATTTATGGCTTGTTCGAAGTACTAATAACGGTCTTGCCTGGATGTGGCGTCTTTAGGGGAGATGCTTGTTTTCGTCGCGGATTCTCTTCCGCTCGTACCAACAAGACCAAGCGGTGTAGGCTTCCCCCGAGATTCAAAAGGCGGGCTCGACCCATGACCCCGGATCTACATATCTGCACGTCCTATGGAGCAAAAAGAAGCGTGCCCCAACTTCTTCCTCGAAAATTCATGGCATTGAAATACCGATTCTCCCATACTAATATGTACCGTTTACCAACTAACGCCTCAATGTACACCACAGGCAAACAACCACCATTCTTTACCCTGAACACCCGCGTTGACGCTGGAAACAACATTAATCGGAGGGCTGTAAATATTGTCAACCGCGAGACATTACTCAGACCGATAATTCCGGTATGCAGTTAACCAGGTGAAAGGAAAGACTTCATTGGGAGCATTGACGCAGATTTCTGCCGAGCTTCTCTTCCTGTCGAAACTCTAAAACTTCTTCGGACAAAGAAGGAACATGCTTGAAACGTCCATGACTAGTCTAAGCTAAACCACATGCTAGAGCGAGCACACGGGCTCTAAAGTGACGCGGCAGTCCTTTCTATCATCCAAATCCATGTTTGGACCCGCGAGTCGCAAATAAAGTTTAAAACATGCAATCATGAATTGGTATTACTTTATGACATATATGGATGGATTCGGTAACAGGAAGATGATCTCTCATCCCTACCAGTAAATCATCTTGACAATGCTGTGTTACCCATTCCGTGTTTTACGAAATATCTTCCGGCTCTAAAACGTTGCTCCGATAGGTTTAAGCAGGGTAGGAGCCTTCACGGCAGCAGCCTTATCATGCTTCCTTCTTGATGGCTAGTCATGAAGGGAGAGAGAATGTTTCTAACTGCTAGTCATTCTCAAATGGGGGCTACTTGATAGTTCTAATTCTATACTCACTCGTAAGTCTTCCCTTTAGTTCGTGCGGAGAAGTTAAAGAACACTCCTCTCCCTTGATCTAGTCGATCTCAAAAGTTTGGTGCATCTGAAGATTGCTGGACGTCGTCAGGCTTAACTTGGATGTGGTGGCTTCCTCTCCCTGACTACTCCTGCGAAAAGCAGGCATAAACATATTGTTCTTGTTTACATACATCAAGGGTTCTTCGAGGGGAAAATATTCCTGCCCTCATATTGCCTTCTCGTTCTACTGCACATCGAAACCTTCAGCTGTCATTTATTCTATTTATAATGTTGACCCTATTATCCCCAAATTATGTTCCCATTGAAACGACACAAGACGATCTGATTATAGCTTCAATCGCGTGGGGATGGACTTTGGGCTTCGGGTTCTTGACTACATGGACGGCATTGAAACAGACAACACAGATCTATGGACGTTACGGAGCCTCCAAAATCAATTCTCCATACGTCTGGATGATATGGGCAGAAATCGCGGTTTGCCTTGCGTTCGGTATTATATGCTACTTGCATCTGCTTGGTCAGCTTCCACCCAGGTACGTTCCATGGTCATTTTAGAACCAAGTGTTTGTCAGAGTCGGTGCCCACCTCGCTATACAACCATATGGGCTTTTCAAGGAGGCTAGAGGACCAGGTGCATTCGAAAGCGCAATATGTGGAAATGATATCAAATATGATTTACTCGAGCTCTCAGGGAGTCATGCTAACACAATCCAGTTTTGCATTCTACTTCTCAATTTGTAAGTACTACAAACACAAGTCGGCTTGTGATCGCAACTGACCAGCAACAGTAACACTATGGGCACTTCAGGTGATCTAAACTCCATGCTCAGAGTATTTCTATCCCTAACGACCATCTCTAGGTTCAATTCCTTCTTCAAATTATCATCAACAGAGTGTCATTGTTGATGCCCGATAAAAGAAAGTCTTTAAGGCTCAAAGTAGGCGTCGCTGTCATTATCACTGCCATCAACATTTCGGTCTACTGTATTTGGATTCCTGCCCGTCTACAAATCTCACATTCATATGAATATATCAACAACATATGGGATCGTTGTGAGAAGGTCATATACCTGATCGTTGACGCCTTTCTCAACTGGTATTTTATTCACACTGTCCAAAAACGCTTAGTCGCAAGAGGGCTTAAGAAATATGAGCCTTTGGTCCGTTTCAATGTTTGGATCATTGGCTTCTCCCTTGCGATGGACGTTCTGATTATCGGCACGATGAGCCTTAAAAATTCTTTCGTGTAAGGATCTTCGTCTTTCATCGACCCTATTCCCTTACATCTCGCTAATCTTCCTGAACCAGGTACATGCAGTTCCATCCACTTGCTTATATAGTGAAGCTCAATATCGAAATGTCGCTTGCTGAGCTCATCGCACGAGTCAACAGAGACCCGTCCTCAGCCCAGCACGTAATCCCCACAGCTTCTCGCAGCGAAGCTGATAAACGCAAGAGCGGCAACAAAACAATGATGACCAACTTCGAACCGGAGACCAGAGCGAACGTGAAGCGTTTGTCTACGTCTGGTTCAAAATCGAATGGAGATATCCACGGATCATGGGCCATCTCTGGATCGAATCCTTTCTCAGGAAGGAACAAACAGAGTGGCGAGAGCACGTATTCATACAGTGATAGCGATAATGCATTTGAGATGAAGAATATCGCTGAGGAGAAGAATGGAATTATGGTTCACACGACGAGCGAGATTGTGGTTGAGCCCGCGATTCCAAATGGGAAGGGCAGAGTGGTGGAGGAGGATGAGACGCCGCTGACCGAGGAGGATCGAGCGAGAGCAGAGCGTGACCAGCTGGATGGTAGGCAAGGGATGGGAGTCTATACGCAAGTTTGGACACAAAAGTAATGGCAAGTATAGTGTACACAATCAGGACTTAACGGCACAGGTTTTTGGAGAAAAAATTAAATAAAAAAATAATAATAAAAAAGCACTGGAAATATGTATAGAGTACTCAAAATAAAGGATATATGTGATTCTATCTATAGTGATATCTACTCATGCATTCTAGATTGGGAGAAGGTCCACTCTGTACATCCTACTGCACAAGTACATCTTGAAATCTGTCAACCCTTTCGCTACGCTGGGAAGGGTCTGCGTCCTTTGAAGTGACACAACCGACCAAACGTCTGAGAATGATTGATGTTATGTATGTCCCAAAATACATAGCACTCTTAAACTAATTGATCTGTAGCTGATCCGCCTATCTAAGGTGCTGCTTATATCTTGCCCACTGGTGTCAACAGCCGTTTTGTAGTCCGACACATCTTTACAGGTTTCATGAAGCTACTGACCTGATCACTCTTCTCAATAATCTTTGGATTGTAACGGTGGCAAATTTAATCGACCTGAGAATTCTTCTATCCCGGTACTCAATGAGCCCGAAAGCCATCTGTGACACCAGCCGCTCTCTAGTGCCTGGTGCTGGTGGGTATGGGAAAGTTTTCGTAGGAATAATAGCCGTTCTCGAGCAATTCGCTGCTTCCCACCTCAGAATCGCTTCAAGTGCTTCCTCTTCGCTTAGTCCATTGTCCTCCTCGGGTCCTTCGTCGCCACCCAAGCGCTCAAAATGCGACTCAAATTCACAAATCAGCGGCTCTCGGTGATCTTGCGTGCGACCCAGATAACAGTTCCCGAGTCTCTGTCTGTAGAGCTCGGCTTGTTCCGGCATCCCAAGTATGGTTTGGAGAGTAGGCAGCGGAATTGCGTAGGGGTGACTGGATGGAAGATCGATGTTATAAGCTAACCAATCTTCCAAGCTGGGCTGGTTGACCTTTGAGTGGCGCGCGAAGTTCACCAAGCCAACCGTTGTAACGATCCAATTTAAGATAACGTTTGGGTCCAAAGTGGCCTCGTGCTGTCTGAATTCGACCGTTTTCTTGTACTGACATTCAGAATTTGTTTCAGAGTCACTATCGCAAGATTCCTCATATCTCGGAAGGCTCCGGAGCTGGCTCAATTGATCAAATCTTTTGAACTCGTTATCAAAGATTCTAGAGTCTCTTTTGGCGTGCTCGAACAGTAATGTGGCTGATTCCTCTTGTATGGCTTCATAGATCTTGAAGTTCTGGAAAGGCATCTTGGACTGCTTTCCAGAGCCAGCACCTTTGATGCCTGCGGTTTCTCTTGAAACGTCCGGCATTTCCATGTCTGAATCTTCTTTGACGTCTTTCTTCAAAATTTCCGTGGGCTCCCATGTTGCATTCTCCTTATGGAAGTCAAGATGCTCGGTTTGAAGATTAAGAAAGTTGACTGCCAGTACCCCCGTGGTATTCAGTACACGTAAATGTTCTTCCACATATTCCACGTCAAATATCTACTTCAACTTTTTGGATTCTGTTCACTAGGACTAAGAGCGTACCGCCCTAGCTGGCTTTCTTCACGTAGACTCCCGCAGAACTCAAAGTTGTTTAAACGATGCCTTCGGTGCAGCGTTTGGAGTTGTGGTTCAAATGTATATAGCAAGCCAATAAGATTCTGTCGTACTTCATTGGAGAAGCCCAGGTCTTGGTTGCCGACATGAACGTGAAGTCCGCAGTTAGTGCTACGGTTTATGCGATATGTGCTCGAAAGAATTTTGGATACCCTTCTAACCTCATCATATGCTTCTTGCCCGGCGAATAATGCAGGACTCTTGACTTCGATGGGGTGCTCACCATATTTATGCAGATCATTGTGACCAGATACCGACATATCCTCAGCGACTATCCAGTAGTTGTGCTGGTGCGGAAGGCTAATGCCTTGTCATCTTGCTCGTTTCTCCGACAAATCGAATTCTATTTGGGTGATAGCGTTGAGTCCCGCCTTTTGCAGTACGAATGCGATGTTCTGCTGGACATTCAAATCTTGAATGGTCTCCTCTGTCATTGGAGAGGAACTCCTGTCATTCGGGTAAAGAAGAAAGAACATCCAGATTAGGGTCTAAAAAGCCCATATTCTCTAGGTCCGTACCTGCCGATTGTCTCCAGGATTGGAACCATCACTATATGGCCCGAGGTTCATGATGGCAAACTCAAATTCAACACCGAATGTGAGAGCTGTCGTAAGATCTTGTCCGAAATAACCCTGAATTTCTAGATACCTCTTCGGGTTATGTTGTATATGGAGATCTTCCGGATTTTCAAGGGTTCTGGTCTGCCATGGTTCTGGCGTACTATGGCATGATATAACGACGTTGCGGCAAATACGCAAAATAGGGTAATAGAATATAATAATTGATCGAATTGCAAATCGCAAATCGCAAATCGAAATCATTAAATTAATAACTTAGTGCTTTTGACGTTCCTGGCCCTCAACGTTTCTGGCTCTCGACGTTCCTGGCTTTCGACATTCCTGGCGCTTTCGATTTTTCTGGCGCTGTCGGTTTTTTAAAGCTAGTTTTGTTTGAATTTTATAAAAAAAAAGTGAAAAATTTGCTACGCAAGGGACTGTCTTGGCATATTTGCTTTTTTAAAAGTATTTACAAGTATTTGTGTTTGTATTTTTCTTTTTCTTTTATAAGAAAAAACAAATACAGCTTTATTTTGAAGTCGAAGGCGCCAGGAACGTCGAGAGCCAGAAACGTTGAGGGCCAGGAACGTCAAAAGCACTAAGTTATTAATTTAATGATTTCGATTTGCGATTTGCGATTTGCAATTCGATCAATTATTATATTCTATTACCCTATTTTGCGTATTTGCCGCAACGTCGTTATATCATGCCATAATATATAAAATGAGGACAAAATCTCTTATTTAATCAAAATTTATCATAAGCTCAAAAGCGAGATTTCGGTTTGTCTATAGTTATTTTGAACCTGTTGGGTGTGTCATTTCTTGATCGTCGAATACATCCGTCACAAGCTTCGTGACTAAAAATTTATTTTCAAGTAGTTTGTTGGCCGTGATCACCACCACCTGTGAACTAGATGGTGAGAATTGAAATATTGGTGTAGGATTTAAAAAAAATCCACGACGCTCATGAGGGTGCTTTGGAGGCTTCAGTACCTAAAAGAGAATGATCTGAGTACAAATTCTCTTCATTCTCCATCTAGAATTTTCAGCCAATAATTTCTATCCGTGGCACGAATATTGATTGGGATCCTGTATAAGCATGGAATATACCACAATGTAGACCATTCAATTCTGCTAGAAGTATCCGAGGTCGAATTTGTAGCTATGGATAGTTTCTAGGCTGTAATTGTAAAGGATAAAGGCATGGCTCGGAATCAAGTTCAGTCTCCATGAAGTATGGTCTCGACTTATGCATTTCAACTACCTTGAGGGATGACGATCTAAAATAGAACTTGATGTTCGAAAGACACTGGTAGATGATGGAGCCCGTTCTAATTCCACTGCATTAGACACTCCCTCGGCATCAACTTCCGTTCGAGAATCTCGTTCATCTCTCTTCTGCTGAGCTCTGTCACTAAGCTTCATTTTGATCCATGGCAGAAGATTGTAGTAGCCACCGCATGCGAATACACCACACCAAAGAACAAATTCTGTAGCATAAATGACCATGCCTAGGATATCAAGCTTAGGCTGAAAGACTTATTATAAACGTCAGGGGTTTTGTGTCAGGAGCCTAGACAGAGTAACCTACAGACAGAGACAAGAGAGAATACATCACCAGCTGCATCGATACCGATGAAGATGAATGATATCCCTCTTACGGTGCGGTGAATATAAATATCATAATAATGCCTTAGGACACCAGCTGAGAGCAAGACCGTTGATAGGATGCCCATGAAAATGACAGGCCAATGTATATCTCGCCTAAGCCCTGCCTGCAAACCAGTAAATATCAGAAAACTAAATCTATAGAATAGAGTGGCTGCTTACCCTCAACGCGAATACAAATGCTACTTCCACGCCACCAAACAGAGCTCCAATAGCTGTCACTAGAGCGGTACATTTTCCAGCACTCCATTTCTGCATTTTGTAAGACTCCTCTCTTCCTAAAAATCGAGCATCAAGAGACCTACATCACCATAATAGAAACACTGTCCCCAAGTGATTAGGCTCAACACAGTTAAAACCTGAGGTTGCACGAGGAGCGCAACGTTGAAATTGGAGGCAATGTTATACGCCCCCAAAGGGACGCCTGCACATGCCCAGAGTAACATCATCGATCTTTGTAGCCCAATTGTATTATGACGTCTATAATTGATGATGATTTGAGGGATGAGCTGGCGAGCTTTTAGTTGCCATCTTGAGAAAGCCGATTTTTGGGACCCTGTCTACTGTACCTGAATCGACCAACATACAGCTCCTGTTGTGCCGAGGACGTTGGCTGCTATGGGGACGTCCATTTTCACACTTTTTACAAGTTTGGAGTCGATGAATCTGTGTATCTATATTCATTCAAGATCATTATTATGTCTTTATGAGGGATTGATATTGAACTAACTAGTGATATCGAGGGTCTACTTAAGAGTGGATTGACCACGTGATCAATATAGGCCTCCTCAAAACTATGGGATAGAGAAAAACTATCGGTGCATGGATATTTTACTTGGTCACCAACTGAGTATTTTGTCAATGCTTCTCTAATGTTTTGTTTTCTCTCACTTAACATTAAGCAAAATTGTGCTTCGCAACGTTCCTACCCTGACTTAAGTGTAGTTAGCAATCTATTGGATGTTCAACCATAGCAGGGCGTTCTGGGTAGGACATTGTAGATTTCAGAGCGTAGTTGATTCAAAATAGTTGTGACGTTAACGATATGTCACGTCCCGTCTCATAGTTTGTATTGGTGGTATCTGAGATGGACGCCCTCTCAATGATGTACCCTTCCATTGGCCTGATCCCTCCAGATCTAAGGCCTCAAATACCCACCTGCTGCCTTTATGCGGCAGGTATTGGGTTGACACAGATACAACTCTCCCCAGTACACTTGTATGCCGCCGCACTGCCTCAGAATAAACGATGGATTTGCCATTCCGCTCCAACAAGCAGGGAGACAACACTTCCAGTTTAGGGAACCTCCCGCTTCGCCGGATTCAATTCCTCCCAGCGGAAATGATCTCCAAAAATAAATTCCGAAAAAAATCTCGCAGATGGTCAAGCTGTCACTTGGTGGGAAGGGGATGTCATACCATTAAAGGAAGAATCATCAAATATTCACTAAATCGTAGCGTCAAGTAAGCAAATACAGAATCATAGAGCGGCTCATCAAGGTATAGGGCGTGACTTCGTAACTCAATAACGGTGTCATTCATGCTTCAGAGGGTGCATCTGGTCGATTGTTAGCAATGCGTTACAGAGCTGTGATGACCATGACAGCTTGGCCATTTGTGAGAGTTTGTGAGGAGAGAATGGGTATCGATTCTTTTATGAGACGAAAAAATGGCGTGGAAAAGCGCTGTAGATGGAAAGAGCATGTTGTGGATGGCAGGGGTGGATGAGAGCCACCTCATCATCAAAAGATGAGGAAGAATATGCCCAACCGATGTATAGAGCACATTTTCAGCCTGCATGGAAGGGAGACTTCAGGTGTACCACTTGCGACGAACATTTGATAACTTACATTATGTCATAGGTTATATTACATTTGCCTTTAGAATACAATGTCAACCACATATAGTGACATGAGCACAATTGCCTTGTCCGTGTCACCGTTTCCCTATGTCTTCGAGCTTTGACTTGCCGTCTGTAGAATTCTGTTCAATAGTCTTCTGTTCCGTCGTCTTCTTTGGCACTTCGAAGTCTGGACGAAACCTAAGAAGTGATGTGACCTTATCGCCGATCGTTTCTCGCCCTTCGTCCTTTCTCTTCCTCCGTTCCGCATCCTGCTTGGCCAGAAACCATGTATAGTGCTCTGCAACCTCGACCCCGGACCTTATTTCAGCTCTGAATGCACGTTCTTCAATATCTCGTTCCTCGGGACTTAGACCCTCAAGCCGCTTATTAAGTAGTTCCTGCATGTCTGGAGCAAGATCTAGCTGTTCATCATCTGCCTTCGCCAATGGTTTCTTTTGGGTTGCTGGTACACTCGAAACAAGTGGTGGAAATGTAGGTATAGGCTTTCCTTCTGCCTTTGCTGCTTCAATTTGTTTCTCCTGGTCCAGCATTCGATGGTATAATGTATCGGCGTGCATTTGAATTTTCTCGTCTATTTCTGGAGGCCTATCCAATATTGATAAATATCCTAGTGCTTTGAGGAATTTCTATAGTGGTCAGTGATTAAACCTCTGTAGCGCTATACCATTGACCACTTACGGATTGCATAACGTAGCATCTGTCTAGCTTTCTGTTCTCTGTCCGGCACATCGTCAACTTGTCGGCGAACCCGCCATATTGGAAGCACAAATTCACATCCCATTGTTCGAGAGCGCAATTTTCCAGAGCGGCCCTGCCAATTTCCGCTTTGCGATACTTATATCCATCGATAACATCCATCATCTTCTCTTGGTCTGACTTATTCTCTTCTTCAATTTCTACTTGCGGTCGATAACTTTCCCAGATATCCGCATATCGTCCATCTTGAAATAGACTCTGTGGTGGGACCTTCGGTTTCAAGGGCTTTTCTGATATTTGGGTGGTATTGGATGCATCAGGCCGGGAGGCAGGCGTTTGCGCAGGTTTTGAGGTTGCAGTTGGCTTTTCTAGTTGAGGCTTCGAGACTTCGTATTTTATAGGCGATTCATTCTTAAGAAAATCCCGGAGGGCAGGATCCAAACTCTTCAGAGGGTCTTGCTTTTTATCGCTGGGCTTTCCATCAGAGGAGCCCCAGAACCAGCCCATCACTATATCGAATGGTCGCGGCCCAAATATTTCTTATCAAGCTCTAAGCTCAAGAACTTTTGAGGATGGATCCGCTTCCCTGTAAGGATCATGCAGCATCACTTTATGCCTAAGGCATCAATCATCAATGAGGTAATGACCACTCGAGAGCAATCATTACCTGCCTCAGCTTCTCATCTTAAAGTTTTGGAGAATATCATGGAATCACTAAGGGTTCATTCAGAGAAACGCTTGTGCGAGAGAATAAGGCCTAGCTGGATCAACTTTTTTGACTTTGAAAGTTTCTAGCTTCTTAAATAATCGTGTGTATTACTCCCTCATTTTGGGTATCATTAGTCTTTATACATACATAAAATCATTACACATCACCCAGCGGACGCATAGCTAACTGTTCCTTCTTAACCTCTCTTCCGGTATCGGGACTAAGAGCTCCTTTAGAGGTCCCTTGAATTTGGTCCTTCCTCTGACTACCCAATCAAACAGGAGGAGTATGGTCAGACCAAGAAAAACTGGCGCACAATAGTTCATATTCTCAGCTGTGACTGGTAGAAATGGCGGAAAGGGCACAAAAATGACGATAAAAGTGCCGTAGATAACGGCGTAGATATTCACAGCCATCCCAGTTCTACCAAGGTTCCAAGGACCAAACACGATAGTCTCTTTTCTGTATCGCTTGACTATGAGACAAGCGATTGGAATAATGTATGATATGTATAGGGAAATGGTTGTGAGGGCAAACATAGCAGTGAGAGCTGTCGTGGAGGCAACATTTATGAGGGAGAGAACGACGACTGTTGAGCATACGAGGCCAATCGCACGGAACGGAACGTGGTGTTTGCCATCAATCTAATCTGAGATCAGTTACCGATTCTAACAGCTAGGGTATGCGAGCCGCCTTACTTTCGCAAAGAATTCCGGGAACGGAAGACCACCATCGCGGGCGAACGCCCATGTGAGTCGAGATACAGAAGCTACAACGCCTAGGCTGGAAGTGACGCCAATGATTGTGATCAGGGACATCATCGCCGTTGCGGCTTTAGCGGATCCAGTGGCAGAGTAGAAAATCTGGATGATAGGATAATGAGTTGGTGTACTTAGCGCGGCACCAACATCCCCAATGCAAAAGAGGAGAACTAGCACGAAGACGAACGCAAGTCCTCCATTGATAACGATAGTCTGAACTATTATTTTAGGTATTACAACTGCCGCATTTCGAACTTCTTCGCTCATATGAACTGCTCCATCAAAGCCTGTCAAAAATCAGCATTGGTGGCCTATTATCATGGAGATGACTTGTAGCTTACCAAGGAAGCAAAAGGTGACGGTCAACAAACCCAGACACCAAGCGATGCCATCATTTTTCCAGCCACCTTCATTTAATATTTCAGTGAAGACAAATTCCGGCGTGCTACGTGGCGACAAAAGTACAAGTGGGACGACTAGTATTACGAAGAAGGCAATGTGAAATATACCTCCGATCACCTGAAGTGCAGGAAGAATCCGGATACCGTATACATTAATGGCGAAGTTGAAGAGCAGTGCTGCCCACATCAAAAGTGTCCCATGCCACCGTTTCGCATCGTAATCGGGGTAGTTGAGGACGACAAGCCCTTGAACTTGGGTTGCAATCTGGAAAAATATGCTGCTAACAGCTGCTTGCCATGCGAACACAGTCACCCACCCTTTGTCGCCATGAGGTCAACAATAGTTCCTTGGAGCTGGGGGCTATCTGTCTTACCTTGCATCCAAGTGAGAAAGACTCTGATTGATGGTGGCGCGAATAGAGCCGTCCAATGATATCTAGAAAATGATTAGCCATTGTTTCTCTGCTTGATCTGTAAGTATAATTCCTCAAACTACCAAAACTTCTAGTAGCGCTTCTGCGACACATGTCGTGGATATATCTAAGGAATACTGAATAGTCTAATGCGAAGAACTATGCTCAACATGTTAAAGCTTCTAGCACATTAGTACCGGAAAGTAAGGAAACAATCTCGGCGTGCATTGATTTTGGTGTCAATGATGGACCTCTTTCCTATATCCTTAGACTGGACCCTACACGAAACCATTCAATTCATTTGAACAGAAGCCCTAACACGATGAGCATAGTCTTCGAATCGGCTTTCTAATGGACCCAGAGGCACTTCTTCTTGGGAAGGATTGAGATAAGGAATAGTCCTGTCATACTGTGCGCCAGCAATGGGACATATCGACGCCATTTCTGCCAGTGATAACGCGAAAGACCCAGTGCCGATAATAGAGAATAGCATTCCCCAGACTAGAGAAGCTGGACCGCCGTTCAGCAAACCCGCAGAGAAACCACTAAAGTATTACTTGTTAGTTTGTCGTTACAATCTTTGGTGTAGACAAATATTCACCCAGCCACTGCTTCCCAAGATGCAAGCAATGTGATAGAAAGCGCAAGGATGGACAGGGAGCCAAAATTTCTCTGTAAGTTGAGGAGTCAGCTTTGAGTATGTCGTTTTTGATGGCTTCCATGAGCAGCTCTGATGCTCACATTCATTTCTACTGGTCGTCCGATTCTATTTAGCACGGCGGCATCGTTCCCTTCAACGTCAGATCTGGAGCGACTTGTTCTTAGTGATGGTGCTTCCCGAGACGACTTGAGCGACATGGCGCTCAATTCAATGCTGTCTGGCGTCATCGAGCTCATTTTGAGCTCCAAGAAGACTTATGATGAACAAGACAGTGGCGCTGACAACGACAATGAAAGAGTTTCGTGCCAAATTACGTTTTCAGATCATGACATGTCCGCCATATCCAGCTTCAAACATGTCATATTGCTTGTTACGGGTTCTGAAGTAGTGGCACGAAAATCCCAGACACAAGATAAGAGCATCATCCCTCCAACCACGCCAACGCCGATCCTTGTGGCATTATAAGTGTAGCTGTGTGGCGGGTATCATGTCTGTTCATTAAAAGGTTGTTGTGGCTGGCATCATGGGGGTCTATTGGTAACGTTGAGGTTACATGTATCCCCACTGGCACGATGATACGGTGAGAGTCGTTGCAGCATGAAAGCTGATGCCCACTTCCCACGACAGCTTTTGCTCTGCTAAACCAACCAGTCGGAATCTGCGGCAGAAAGGGATTCGAAGACAGGATCGTTTCCAACCTTGTTAAGGACCTTCCAAGTTCGTAAGCCGAAGCAAACGTGCTCTTGAGCTTCGTTGCGAGACAAGAGTGGTGTAAATTTTGCTCTCTGAGTAGGGACCACTCACTAAATTAGAGTGCGGGTATAGTGGGCTGTTCCGCCTGTCATTTAACCTGATTCCAACGATCGCTATCGCTAAGCCTAGAATTGCAGGGGTTGGACATCCCTGAAAACCCCAAATAAAACTGCGCACAGGCTGCACGGAGCACCTATCGCACCTGTCGAGCCTATCTAGCCTATCCGCTATCATATGCTAAACCCGACATTGCACCATTGCCGGGAACTCCCCAGCACCTCCCACCTCTTTTAAGCAAAAAGCAGTCTTTTGAGGATATTCATAGGTCAAGGACAGTGCATCCTCAGTTCTCATTGGCATTAAGTACAACCAGCCCGCTGGATTCAGGGTCGTAGTACCTCCACGAACTATTGCAGGAGGTACCCAACATTACATATAGAGGTCGCATGCCGCATGGGGTCTTCCAAAACTTTGCACAAGTACTTGCATTTTCAGTTGCACCGACCTATGCCGCCTCGGCGCTGACCGACAAGTTGTTCGGAATGAGTCGCACATGCCGTGGCACAGATAAGAGGTAGACGGGAGCGAATCCTCAGATCCAGCAGCAAAGTGCGAATAACGACGATGAAAGTTATAGCTCCTGGAGCTGGAGAGCTCCCGCCGCTATTCGCAATAACGGAAAACGACCATGGGGGGTACGTCTGTGTTGTCGTTTACACTTTGCTCATCTTGATGATACTGCTCGTTGCGACAAGAGTTTTTACAAGATGGTATGTGGTAAAGTTCATCAGAGCCGATGATGTCTTCCTCATGGCTGCAGCGGTAAGCCATCCATCTCCCAAAGTGTTAGCACATTTCGCTGACATGGATTTCCAGTGCTTAGCTTTCGTCCAAAGTGTCTTCGTGCAATTAGCTGTTAATAATGGCCTTGGGAAGAAGAGGAGTATTGTGTCAGACAGCGATTTTGATGTATTTCAAAAGGTATGGCCCACAGACTTAGCAAGAAGCCACACCTTTTAAGCTTTACTCTAGTACCAATATGCGGCCCAAGTCCTCCTTATGGCAACCATGACAAGTGCCAAAATATCACTATCCTTACTCATACAAAGTCTGCTATCTGAAGGTCGCAGTGTGCTTGTAGGGACTGGTTTGCTTGTTATCATTATATGCTGGGGAATCGCCTCTACATTTGCAGTAGCTTTTGGCTGTGCTTTGCCAGAACCTTGGGACACAACAGGCCGATGTGTCAATTTGGTAAAGGTGCTCTCGAACCTAGATGAGCATTCACTGACAAGATTAGCCTGTCCTTCGCGATGCCATAGCGGCATTCAACATTATAACAGATGCAGCACTGATTGTACTTCCATGTATTCTTTTCTGGAATGTACATGACAGGATGAGAAGATCCAGAGTCGTCGCTCTATTTTCATCAAGAATTATGTGCGTCCTTTCTATACATGTACTTCCAACAATGCTGACAAGTAGGCAGTGTCTGTATTGTTACTGGGCTCCAGTTACGGTATTTCACAAGGTACATGAGGTCTCCAGACCCCACATGTAAGTCACTAAACTATTTAGAAACAACTCTATTCTAATGTTGTAAAGGGACAAGCATGGATTCGAGCATTCTAGATCAATTTATGATGAATTTAAGCATTATTTGCACCGCTATCCCATCTCTCGGGCGACTCATTGTTGAACTTCAACCCGAGGTCAATGCCTTCGCAATCACGGAACGACATGGCCTGAGAAGTAGCGACAAATATGCTGTATCCTCGTTCGGGCATCGATTCCCTGCCGAATACATCCGAGGCAATAGATTGGGTGTTCGTACATCAATCCATGGTCGCACAAGGTATCCAAGTGATGCTGAAAGCACAATCGGCCTGAGAGAAGATGGGCTAAAGCAGAATGCTAATACTATCAAGCAAACTGTGGGATATGAGGTTAGATATCTAGCAGCGGCTACGACTTGAATGAAGATACGATAGAAATATCAACTTTGGGGCTTTCTTCACTTATCGAAGCACCCATATATTGGCTTAGCGAAGGCAAAGAAAGTACATAAGCCTGAGAGAGGTTCACATGATGAACACGATTGCACACGGACTTTTGTCGCCATAAATTTATTATCTACTCTGATGAAGGTACGTGTCACGCCACCCCACCAAAACTTGCTTGCTTTATTAAACCCCCACACGAATTTCACCTACCCACACCCAAACATATGGATCCCAAAAATAACCGTGGTCCAGCAGATTTCTTTCAGCTGTGCTATCGGATGGCTGAGGCATAATCTTAAAAACGATAGTCAGTGCAGAAGCGGCGTAGCACGAACCAGCACATTTTTTTACGGGACTTGAAGTTCCGTGTTGCACCCCATAGCTCAGGCAGAATTCCGTGGCTGTTTTCGTCATTCTTGCGAAAATGTCGGTTAGATAAGCCGAGGCATGCAACAAGAGAATTGAAAAGTGAGATAGTTTCTGCTTAGACAGAATGTTAGATGGGAATGCACTCGATTTTCGTGCCTTACCCGATATTAATTGGGATATTGCGGATTTTTCAACATCGCTGCGTTCTATAAGAGCCAAGACATTGTCACAGAACGTCACCTATGATATCACGAAGCTTGATCCCTAATCATGGTAGAGATGTTAAATCCAGAGACTTTGCTATCTAGAATGGAGGTTGTCTCTGGCTTGACATCAATCCTGATCATTGTGGTAAACAAAATGGTAGTCATAACACAACAGTTGAAAACATCTATCACTCAAAAGCTCAATCTCAACATCATTCAAGCATTTTCAAATCTTAAGCATGATTCCTATTATTTTGCGCCGTGATTCTCTCTGACGTAGCTCCTTTCTTACTGTTTGAAAACAGCATACATAAGCCACAACGACAGTCTATTCGGACTGCATATACTCACCACTCATGTAACCTGTCTCTTCTAAATGTCTTATTTTGAGGGCACTTTATCAAAGAGTCATTTCTTCCAGGGTTTGTTCGTGCGAGAAAATCAACCTTCTAATCGGTCATCTTTCCACTTCGACGATGGCGTCTAGAAACTCTAGTTTCGTTTTGGCAACTTGATTGTTAATTCGCAAGTGACTTCTCCAGACTCTCAGCCACAAGTTGAATAAATATCTCTGCTGCCTCCCCATCAGCAACGTTCAACATTGGATATTATTTGGACTTGGATGGCCTACCACCCAAGTGCCCTCAGAAGAACCATGAGACAGGCTAGGCTTGAGTAAGGTAAACAGTGACTATATTTAAAATGAAACACAGAACTCTTCACCAAAATTGTCGCAACCGAGGCATGGCTTTAACAGATCACTATTAGAATGTCGATAAAACTCGCACAGCTAAACAGGAATGTATCTTCAACTTCCTTGGTTCAATTCAGGTTCTGTGGGATTGTACTACAAAATAAAGGTTAATTTGAGTTACGCACGCACTCCGTAACGCAAATAATGAGTCTCGATTGTCCTTTGGTTCAAATTCCTAGCCTACAACCTCTCCTTTAAGCTCGAGATGCTATCGCACTACACTCTTTACTTGCTCCTCATAGCCCAAGAACTTAAAGCCGAAGACCTTCTCAGTCCTGGTGGCATCAAACTTTGTTCTCTTCGTCTTTTCGATCCCAGTATTTGGCAAATTCACCTCTTGACAGCCTTAGGGAAGCTGCGATTGACAATATCAATTGCATCCTCCTAAACCGTGCCTCTTTCTCCATCCAAAACTCCTAGGAAACTCTGGTTTCCCTCAATTTTCGGGACCAAAGCTTCAACATGCAGCTTCGCAACATCACCTACGCGAACACTAGAACCAAGCACAGCTCTCCATCTTGAGTCGCGACCGAGAACTTGAGCAAAAGTAGCAGAAACGGTCCCGCTATTGATCTTGTCTGCTTCGGTGATCATCTCGTTGTCACCGACCACGAAGGATGGCAAGATATTTATAACACCCCATTCCGGGTGCTTCTCCGTAACGAACTCCTTTGTGGCCAATAGTGCAGCGACTTTGCTCGCGGCATAAGCTTCGAAAGCACTTTGATATGGCCCAGCTGGAAAGGGGATATGGTAGGTATCGTCGAACACGGTATCGGATTCCTTAGCTATAAAATCTTCCCAGGGAGTGATGGCCAATACAGAGGAAGTGGTGATATCCGTTTCATCCCTTCGGTCTTGTACGCCGCTGAGAGGATTGCAGTAGTGCCTCTGACCGCAGGCTGGATGAGATGAGTTTCAAACTCGCCGGGCGTGAAGCCTCCTTCTTTCATAACCGGAGACGCAATATGTAGGATTTATTTTACACCTTTGACTGCCTGGTCATATGCGTTATCTGCTAGAATATCGAGGACAATAGCAAATGAGATGTTGGCCCGGCTGCGACAAGAGACTTTACAGTAGGAGTTGCGAGTACTTCTGAAGCTTTTCCTTGAGAGCGAACTGCTGCTCGAACAGCATATCCTGCTATGAGGTAAGCTGGATCGTTTTGATGCCGATGAACACAGTGCCACCAGTGATAAGTATGAGATCGCCTGCCATTATTGCGAGAAGTTTAAAATTTGTAAAACTTTAAATATGAGTCGGTATCCGTGCAAAGATGGTTTGATATGACTATTTGGTTTGTATTCGCCTTGAGAAATCGGATGTACTGTTTGGTGATCTGTTGAATAGCTTCGACGGCTGGTTTCTAACAAACTGTATTCTTTTTTCCTCAACCAATCCTACAAGCAAAGAGGCTACCTGTTAGATCTCAACTATTCATTGTTTACTGATCAAATATCCAGGCCTTCGGATGGGAGGTCAATATCGAGAAGCAATTTTTTGATTAGTAGGCCCTTTTTTGTCGGATTTATACCATGGTAGCCTTGCTCTTCTTACAATTCAACTAAAGTTTGAAAACATACCCGGTCATCATACATAAATAGGGAGGCTTGAATATCAAGAGTTGCTTCAAATTTACCTAGAGCCAGAAAATGTACAATATCTTGTTGAAAACATAAGTCCGGCACCTGAGAATAGATACAAGGCTTGGCTGAAGTTAGCCTTGACTAGTCGTTCGGGAACATCTCAGAGCCAATCAATAGTTGGTTTCTAGATGATACGAGGTTAAAGAATATTGGAGTAACCAGTGCAATGGAATGTATCTCAATACCGCTCTGGCAACTCACGTTTAAGATTGGTCAGCGCCACTTAGAGGGATGTCCATATCCAATTCATTCAAAAGCCATGTACTATCCTTCCATAAACGCAGCGAGGATGAGCCTTCTCTCACTAATCGCCCTCACAAATTTAGAAGGTATTGAAATTTTTTAGGAGAGAGCTCTAAATTTATCGCTGGGATCCGGAATAGCAGGATCTCCGGCCACAAAACAAGAGCCCGATCTTAGCACAAACTGGTAACATCTTGCCATAGTTATCACGTGTGTGGCTCCGTTAGTGTTCCAATTCGGGATTGGTAACACGTGACCCGTACCTTTCGCTTGGTTGGTGATTCTCTCGAGCTCAACCTTCTTTCCTTAGCTTAGAATTCTCGTAATAAGAGCCACTCAACCAGTCTACTCGACGCCTGATTTGGATTCGTGACACGCCCAAAAGTTTTAAAATCAGGTTTTTTGCTACAACAACGTCCTTTAATCACAATTTGAAGCTTACCTACATAATTCTCAGACTTATTTGCATTAGGATCCTGATTTTCAGATCTCTTCAAGCGCTTTTAGAGTTTTTGATTTTTGGGGCGTTCCTCTGCATAATCATGGGCGGTTGAGTAGGGAATGCTTCTAGTGGAATACGATAGAGGGGGAAAACTAATAGCCCATGCCAAATATCGGCTCCTTAATTCTCAGCCGTAGAGCCATTGCCAGAAATAAATAACCCAACACAGCAAGCAATCCAAGAGCAAGCCGAAGCACAACTGCAGCTTGAACGACCACAACTGTTTCATGAATTATATTTATATAAGTTTCTCCTGTACCTGAGAGTTCATGACTGTTTCTGAACATCATGTACCGATCTCATTGCATACAGCATTTTCGCGTCCTCAGAAACCAAGGAAGATACCGTACGAGGTGCCACAGTCCGTATTGATCGGCATCTAGTCTCGAGACTGACGGTAGTTGAGATCATGGGACAAAAGAGCTCGAAAAAACCCGGATATTTAGAGGGCAAGCTATCCCCCAAGTCCAGCATATGCTATATGAATGGCTCGTAATGGAGCAGGAACGCCAAGTTTGAGGCTTGATCTCAGTGACACAAAAGCTCGTGTTGGCAGCCCTCATTCTCTTATACCGAACGCCAACGTGCTCTGGTGTGGTGGGAGGATGCATTCGTTGCCAAAGACTGCAGAAGCTGAGATTTTCAGGGTTATAAATTCAGGAAAGGGTTATCAAGTCCCCAGACCTCATTCTAACCACGGACACTGTCTTGATCTATGGACATCTAGGTGAACTTTCTCAGAAACCTCATCTATAATCTGACACGCCTCTCAAATACCATGCACTTTCCAAACTTCCTTGTAATCCTCCTCCTTCCCCTCGCTCTAGCCGCCAAGCCCACACCGGTCCGTCCCTTCATAGCCGCCGCCTTCCAATCCCCTTATCCCTCCGGCTCGCCTGGTTCCCTAAGCGGCGTGCCCGTCACCGCGTCCGGTGGGAAGTTCTATCTCAATCCTGATACGTCAGGACCCAAAGTCACTTCCTCAAACGGCACGCAGACGGTATTTTGGGTTGATCTCTACGGACAGGCATGGCTTGTACGTTTCCATTCGCCCACGAACAACGGGTATGATATCTGATGGGAATGCAGAACTCGAAGCACCCGCAGCAGGTATATCTAGATACGCAAACCGGCGACCTGTCCTACCTCTCTCCGGTTTCGAGACAAGCATCAAGCTTCTCTCCCGGAGCCGTCGTTGCCAATTTCCTGCATCTTGGCGAAGGCACGGTCGTCGACGTGCCTATTCCTGGCGCTCCCGGGTTCTATAATGGCGGGCCAGGTACCGTTATTTCTTCTATTTTATAGCCTGTAAAGCTTGCTGGCTGGCATACAAGCTGATACTTAACCAAGGCGAGTTCCAATGGCAAGGATCCCGGAATGACTATTGGTTCGCATGTCCCCGAGCTGGAAAGGGATATCAGGTCTTGAAGAATGTCGGCGGCAAGGAGGACTGGAATAAATGCACAGTGGTGCAGTTGATTGCCTTGGACGATAAGGACACCAGTCCTGCTGCTAGCGCATATCTTTGAATCCCAAGAAAGAGAAGGAGAGATTGTGACTAAGACAAGAATGTCGGCCCGATTCTTATGAATTCTATAGGATGTTCGTGCTTCATAAAATAATTTTCTCTTGCTTCTCGTTCTATTCGTGACTTTGTTTTCATCTCGAATCAAAAAAGGGGTGTTAGAAGTTTTCTTTACAGATTCCAACTCAGTGCATGGCTACCTGGCCAGTTTCCGGCCGGTTTTTCGAAGCCAAAATCTTCCCTCAGCAGGCCCAGCCCCTCCCACAGTCCATTCTCCCACCCATATGTCCTCGGGGAATCCGCCAGGAGCCACCTCCTGCAGAACGGACACCTGACCCTCTGTCCTCTCCTGACACTCCACTCATGCCTTTTGAAATACCATCGTATACGCTTGCGCCAGGAAATCCAGTCAAAGACGCTTTCGCAAAAAAGGATACGTGAGCCGCCGCAGTCGCAAGGTGGCGGGCAGGTGAGATCCCACATGCTCTGAGAGTTCTTGTCTAGCTTACTGGGGGAAGCGATGGGTGGATCTGCTGGCTCGAGCATGAGGATTAAGAGGGAGGACATAGGTTTTATATGTATTGTAGTATTAAGATGCGTTCGGCATGACTGTTTCGAAGAGAGTCATGGTTTTGGATTATGACGAGGAAAGATATGGCTGTGATTCAGTACTCAAATAGGTAGATACAATAAAGTGACTGAATAAAATAGCCGTGGCATGGTCAACGTCGTCGAAAGGGCAAGGCTTCAACATAGCCATCCAGTCAAAACATCCGAGGTCGAACTTTCTCAAACGCACTCCGTTCCAAACGCCACTATTCAGAACCATTATGAACGTACAAAGAACACCCGTCTTACGTAGAAACATCACAATGATCTTTCGTCCATGGCCATCATCGTAGTCCTCGCACTTCCCACGTCCTCTCCTTCGAACGGTTTCCTTCCAACCAGTACCCTGATCTCGAACGTCATGCCCTTGGACCTCTCTGGATCAGTAGCAATATCCCACATCGTCTGCCCCACTTTCTCCACTGTGTACTGAATCTCTTCTATATCCCAGCCTCTCTGCTCGCTCAAAACCCTCAAACACAAGCTCTCGATGCCGTTCACAACCGCAATCAAGAAATGCTTGCCTACCCTTCGAACTTCCTCTTCATCTGGCCACACACCAACTGGGATGGCATATATCGAACACTTCACATCCGTAAATCCCAGGTCGGTAAGGTATGACGGGGCAAGATGCTCGATACTCCTGGGCCGTCCCGCCATCCGGCTCCCTTCCTGCACCTCCTTCATGAACCGTGTCTCATGTTCGCTCAGGTACTCCAGGGTTTGTTTATGGTCATCAAAATCCAGAACTTCGATCCAGCCACCTGGTTTGAGATGCTCGTAGGCCTGATTATAGACGTATTTCCAGTCCTTGAAAGCTCCTTTCATGTAGCGCAGATGGATGAGATCGAAAGAGTCGAGAGGGAATGTCCATCCTCCTTCTTCTTCGGCATCATCGATTTCGAAAAAGACGTTGAGTGGCGTGGCATCTGGTTGTATTTTGGCTACGTCTGTGCCGATAATCTCTGCGTTGGGATATTCCTCGGCCATTTCCATGGCCCACTCACCGGTTCTATAAGGTATTAGTCTATTTTCTATTTTTCCTGACTCCTGTCATCGTTCTGGTGGGAGGCACTGAGTTGGGAGGTTGTTTCTCAAAGAACTACGTCCAATAAAAGAAATACAGACGATACAGAGAGCCTCTTGTTGCCAAAGGGATGTGGTATTAAGGAGGCTTACCCTGTTCCTATGTCTAAAATTTTCGTAGGATTGCTGAGATCAATAGTTGTATATCGGTGATCAATAATTTCATAGAAGACGCTACTGAGCATTAGAAGCCGTGCTTGCTCAAGCTCATCAATTGGCATGTAATATTCTTTGCAATATCGCCGACCGTGGATATCTATGTATACTACATCTGAATCATACAAAGACCGTATAGAGTTTCTAAGAGACTTAGTTGAGTTTATGGGTAGAATATCCTGACAACTTACAGAGTATCATCATCTCCTCGCCGCTGATGGTATATTGTCCTGGAAGTAGGATGCTTATGACGGCACCAACTGCTTTCATTGGTGTCTTCTAGTATCTCATCTTCCTGAGGACTATAACCGAACTCACTCGGAATATACGGAACTCGTGCTGGAAAAGTGACTGATGTAGATCTAGTTCTACCTGGAAGAAGCTGTTCTTCCGCCATTGAAATAAATGATCTCAACTGAGACTCATGGATCTCTGGTTTAAATGATTTATCCTGCAAGGCCGTATTTTTAACAAGGCGAAAGGGGATATATGAGAGAATGACGAGGACCAGACTCGGATTCACTATTTATAATTGCCACCCGTCGTGTCAGACAAGACAAAAACATAATATGTAAGTTAGAAGCTGTATCAATGACTCAAAAATGGATATAGAAACGAACTGGGGAGGTACAACGTAAGGGAAAAAGGGAGAAACTGCAACCCAGCAGAAGGGTGATGTGATTGATCATCAACCGAACCCCTTCCCCATACCGTTAGAACGACAAAATTGTGGATGCATGAAGGCTCCGAGGACTTGGAGCTGGCATTTTAGCCTACTTCCTGTAGGTAAGACGGCAGCAATCACAGGCCAGACAAAACCCGCCCGCAGGCAAGGAACCTCCTTCTACAGCGCAGCTGGGAGATGCTCAATAGTGACTGATTCCAAGGAATGAAATGGGGCTGGCTCACTCTCCAAGTCGGCTCAGAGCGAACGCGCCTAGTGCGGCTATTAATTGCATGTAGAGAGAAACAGCACGGACGTAGAGTAGGGCCTGGAACCTCTTAAGAGGGGTTTTTTTTTTTTTTTTTTTTTTTTGTATTTTTTGTATAATGAAGCAAGGGCGTCTTTCCCACATGCTGCGAACGTGTGAGGCACATGGAACCATGAGGGGAAACGCATGCGACATACAATATTTGTGTGCATGAGGCGAGACCGAGACTGCTTGTACAGTGCTTAATGGCATGCAAAACCTTTTACCCGAAAGGGTGAAGTTGCATTTGATCAAAGACCCCAGAGGGATATCCTGGTGATGATATGCATAATTGAATTCCAGGTACGGCACAGTACTGTAAATTTCTCCCGTGCCGGCTTCCGAAGCGGGATATCCAGTTGGTTGGAAATCTCATGAAACATGGAGGATTGATTGCCCTGCCTTTGTTGGTTTGTGGATTGCTAAAGCAAGCCAACTTTGGTGATGGCATCTGCAACACACGCCTATGGATTTGGTCAACGCCTTCAAGGGCTGTTCTGGAATGCTACGTAGCTAATTTGCGGGATTTGAACTGTTGTTTCTGGGAGCAGGTTTCCATAATCCAACTCTTGAATTTTCCGGATCCATTCCGAGCTGCATGCATACAATACCAAGTTTACTCAGGATTGTAATGCAATCCTGGACCAGCGGAAAGCTCCCCCTGCAAAGACACCTTCTGTTTCTGTGCCACTATGCTTTGGTGTCGAGGTTATACGTTGAGATCCGGGATTGCCGTTCACCATATCGCATATCATGGCTACATATGATATCATGATCCTGGCCGGTGTTCACTGTATGAAGAAATCTGGGTTCAACTCTTACTGAACAAAGAGGTAGGGAGGCATTCATAAGAGAAGAACTATTGCTGTATAACCATATACACCCTATCAGTATACTGGACAGGTTCTTAAGATATTTGCAGATATCGTCTTGTTGTGCTGCAAAGTCTTCAGATATTGAGTGGGAGTCGCACAGTTAGGTTCGATGTGGAACGTGAAAGGTAATAGCAAATGCTGGAATCAAATATAACTACTATTTACCAAAAATATGCCTGATATCTATGTGATCATTGCTACATACCCTACAATACCATTATGCAAGCACTGTTTATGTTCAAACCTTCGCCCTCATCTCCATCTAAGCCGTGGTCTCAACCTTTCTCTTTTTGGCCAAGGTCATCTTATCAGTCTCCTCATCTATAACCATATCATCTTGAATATCCTCAACAGGCTCCTCATTGGCAACAACCTCAGTGCCCGAAACAGTGGGGAATGGTGTGAGGACCTTGGAGATATCGCCCCACCATCTCTCACCATAGTTCTTATACCAGTCTACTGTAATGGCCAAACCCTCTGAGAAACTTGTCTTCTGGTCCCAGCCAAGTTGCCTGAGCTTGGTTCCATCAACGGCGTATCTATGGTCGTTGAAAGGTCGGTCGTGAGTGTGCTTGACCCATTTGTGCAGCTCCTCCTGTGTTCCATGAGGGATGTTAAGATAGGTGAGGAGTTTTGAGCAAAGGGTTAAGTTCGAGATTTCATCGTACGAGCCAACATTGTAGATCTGGTCCATGGTTCCCTTGTGCAAAATTGTGTCAAACGCATCTGCGGCATCACCTGCGAAGAGATATCGTCTCGTGGGAGTTCCATCACCGTGTAAAACAACAGGTTGTCCTCGGTTTAGCAAGCAGCTGAACTTTGGGATAATTTCTGACGAGTTTGTAAGTGCATGAACCGGGAATGAGGGTATGTCACTTACTCTCGGGGAATTGGTGCGGGCCATAGACATTGTTGCTGCGTACAATGATTACAGGTAGCTTGAAACTCTTCTGGTATGAGTGGACAAGCATCTCTGCGGCAGCCTTACTAGCTGCATATGGGTTGGTTGGAGCCAAAATACTCGTCTCAAGAAGATCATCCGCATCATCCCTGACTTCTCCATAAACTTCATCAGTGGAGATGTGAATGAACTTCTTGATCCCAACCTTCTTCGCACTCTCCAAAATAACGTGGGTACCATAAACGTTGGTGTGTGTGAAGGAGTAAGAGTTGCCAAAACTCAAATCGACGTGAGATTGTGCGGCAAAGTGAAAGATGGTATCAATGTTGTGTCGCTGCAGACAGTCCATGACTTCTGAAGGGTTTGTAATATCGCCATGGTAGAAGGTGAAATTACGTTTGTCATTGAGGGCGCGGGTGTTGTTGAGGGACGCGCAGTAGTCAAGCTTGTCGAAGGAGACAATGTTGTATGCATCAGGATAGGTCAGCGTAAGATGTCGTACTAGCCAGCAAGCGCTGTTGTCGTCAGAAGAGATTATTAGGAGGTTTGTCGCAGGAATTTCTTACATGAACCCAGCTCCACCAGTGATCATAATATTCTTGACATCTGGCAGTGGCTCGAATTTTGTGCTTCCTTTCAGAACGGGAGCTTCCTTCCACACGCCGAAATCCTCAAAGAACTTATTGGTATCGCTGTTCTGTGCGGCTGTAGATGCGCCAACGCCATCAGTCTAAGTTATTTCCACTCCGATGGAATGTGCATAGAGGGGTAATTCAAGAATTATGAAATGGCTTACTAGGGTGCGAACGTGCGCCATTGGTTTGTGCCATGATGAATTGCGTAAAAAGCGTATATCACGAAGCGGGATTTTTCCTTTTCTTTTTTTTTTTGGGGCAATCTTGTGTACACTGTTGGAGGGGAAAGATTGTAGGAGAGGTGTTGAACTTTTGGACCCCTTTTTTAGTCGAATCGAACAGCGGTCAACAGATTTCGCTTAGGGCTTGTCCGAGCAGAGTTGGCTTGTCATTTAAATGTCAGCAATGATCTACGACCTTTTATGCTAGCAATCACCGCGCGGTACAGTACAAGTACAGTGCAGTACTTGACTGATGTATATATCGTGACAGAGATACCTAGGGCTAGATGAACAAACAAACTACTTCCGAGACATGTACGCTTGCAGAAACCGAACCCATATAATATTGAATAAAAACAGAAAATTAGTAGGGTAGCCTCGCCCTTATTCAACATGTGAAATGAAGGTTGCGGCGTTTTCAACGGCAAGGCTGAAGGCTCAGCGGCTGTTGGAACGTGGTATCAGAAGTTTAGCGTGATATAACGTCCATCCCATCTTTCACAATGCAATTTGAATGGGGCCTTGAAGCGAGATACGAATAATCTCCTGAGATGGCGCGTTCTTGGGTTGTGGCTTGCACCATAAAAATAGTATGGAATACGAGTCGCAAACGGCAGCCCCTTTTTTTCCAATTCAGGAGCAGGAGTAGGCTTAGTAGATGATAAGGAAGAAGGATTCAAACTAGTAGCTTCTTTGAAAGTTAGATCTTTGGTAAGTAGAAGGGAGGGGAGGGGAAGAGAGAAGACATTGATGTGGGATGTTTCTTTCTAATGTTTAAGACAAAAATTGCGTCAGTCTTGCTCTCTATGAGGGCCGTTCAACCCGCCCGCTTATTTTGATACTGCAAATATTCCCGATTGCAATCAGCAATTTACTTACTATGTACTAAGGCAGGGAGGACAAAGGTCAGTCTATCCCTATAATGGACACTTTGATAAGCGAACGCTGCAATCAGTTCTGATACCCGTATCGCAGGGGGCCCTGCTGGCTGAACTGGGGGGGGGCCAGAGGCACAGATGTGCATTGTGGGGCCTAAAGGGGCGGCTCTATCCATACAACCTTTCTGCTTGCGTATATTCTGGCCAGGGTCTTGTATAATAACGTAAATTCAATTTCAGCTTTCCAATCTCACCACATTTTGGCCTTTTTTGCATCGTTGGCACAGTACAATATTCCCCTTCATTTCACCGCACACCATCTTGATTTCTATTCTTCGGCCAGCGCACAATTTGGTTTTCGAAGCGACAGAGAACCTGCCTTACACAATGGCTGGACCTTCAAGCCCCCCCAGCGTAAGCTCGTCGGTGACGGAGACAGAGCCATACGATGAGAAGAATGGCATGAGGTCCTCACCTGAAGGAAGCTTTGTGAATCTGAAGGCTCCAGATGAGATGGATATCGGAGAACTTGGAGAAGACGTTGAGAGAATGGAGTTGCTACCACCGACAGATGACGAGAAGCCTCAACCTACGCCGGATACGAGCACAAGGACGGCAATCATCTGGATGGTGGTCAACACCTTAGCCACTATCGGCATTGTATGGATTGTCTTGATCTTTCAACAGCGCTTACTAACCTGTGCGCAATAGGTATTTACGAACAAGGCCATCTTTTCGGATCCCTCGTTGAAACTGGCACAACTCACCTTCGCAGCCTTCCACTTCTTTATAACATGGCTCACGCTCTTCACGCTTTCGCGACCTCGATTCGCAATGTTTGTGCCAAAGCGGGTTGCCATTAAGCAGATTATTCCACTGGCCATTGCCATGTCCCTGAATGTGATCCTGCCGAACCTTTCATTGGCATTCTCGACCGTCACATTCTACCAGGTTGCGCGCATTCTCCTTACGCCTGTGGTAGCTCTCATGAACTTCGTCCTTTACAAGGCAACTTTGCCTAGAAATGCGATTTTTGCTTTAGTTCCGGCTTGTTTGGGTGTAGGAATGGTCTCATACTACGATTCGCTGCCAAGCGCGGACGCAAATGTTAAGACTACAAGTGGTTTGGGAGTTATTTTCGCTATGACAGGCATTTTTGCAAGCTCATTGTATACGGTCTGGATTGCCAGCTACCATAAGAAGCTCCAGATGAACAGCATGCAGTTGCTCTTTAATCAGGCACCGCTTGCTTCATTCATGCTCCTCTATGTCATTCCTTTCGTGGACACCTTCCCTACATGGACCCAGGTCCATGTGAGCAGATGGATTATGATTCTTATGGTATGTGCTTCATTCGTCGATCCCGATATATTCTGTTTCAACCAGAATGAAAGTCTCGTGTTTTGACTACAGGCTGACAAAATTCACAGTCCGGATTTTTCGCCTGCATAATCAATATGTCGCAATTCTTCATTATCGCCCAAACCGGGCCTGTATCCAGCACAGTAGTTGGGCATGTGAAGACCTGCTCCATCGTCGCTTTAGGGTGGATTACCTCTGGCCGCGCGGTCGGAGACAAATCTGTTATCGGAGTCTTTATCGCCATTGGAGGAATTATCACGTAAGTTAGGCCTACGCAATCCTTTCATTTATGCAAAACACAAAATTCTGCTCATCTGCGATGATCTGCAAAATATACAGCAGCTAGACTCGATTATAAAATACTGATTCTGGATGATAGATATTCGATAGTGATGCTGAAGCACAAAGCTGCAGGAGGAAAATAGAGGATACCCCGCTTCTACTAGTCACAACCACGTTGTGAACTACAATCATAGAACTGACGCTGGTCTAGAAGGTTACGTTGATATGAGAGAACTGTTGTAAAATCTGTATATTTAAATGCCTGCGGCCTTGCCGTCTAGGTGGCGTTATATGGCTGGGTAAATCGGGTATGGTGGTCTGTGGATGATCTTTAGCGATGGTTGCTTGATAGATGACTGAAAGAATTTTTACATCTTGAATGTGCCTTCATGCGTGGTCAGAATGATTTCGAGGCTTTGAACGATGTGTATGATTTGAACCAGTTTAGGAAATAAGGCTCATTTGGCGCTTGATTCAAGAAGGGAAGTGTACTGATGAATTAGAATATCAATTCATCTCCACATTTGCAGAGGGAAAGGTTGTTTCGAGAATTATCTGTAGAGTAGACAGTTCATGTCATTTACACATATCTACCAACTCCGTAGACGCCCCAAGTTGCTCATATCCCAAGCATCAGAGCATTTTCTCATGAAATGTTTCACCCAGACGCCAGTCTCCTATTGTGACATCCCAAGATCCTTCTTACCTTCTCCCTTATAGATTAAATATCCCTTTGGAGAAGGCCGCTATGCAAGATTACTTTTTTTATCGTTTCCTCTTCTACTCCTCACTTCCATCTTGCGCTGTTTCTTGGCCGCTCCTCTCGCTCATGCTCTGTTGGAGGTGAGAATGCTTGTTATCAATTTACCAAGGCATCAACCCAGCAGGCAACATCGGATACTCCACACCGTCAATAATCTCCGTCCCGTGTTGCGCCGCCAGGTCGTCATACAAACCATCCCATCCACTCTCCATGCGTTTCCAGTTATTATTGCAGTTCCCAGGGACGTACTTCGCGGCATCCATCTTCAAGAACAGCTTCACTTCGGGACAGTAATCCCAGATATGTTTCCGCATCTCAGGCGTGCCCCAAATCCCACCATGTAATGTGTCTCCGCTGCCTCCGGTATGGTATCCCATCGGCTCATAATGACCATCTCTCCAATCATCGATCCCTTTGATAAGCTCTCCTGCCACAGCTCCCTCTTTATGAGGAACTTTATCTTTTGACCCGGGCAATTTCTCACCATCGCCGCCAAACATCTCTCCTGAAAACGACTGGCTCGCAGTCCCGTTCGCCATCTTCGCTCCCGGCCTATGACCAAGGCGATCCGTAAGCCAAATATCCTCCGGCTCGGTGTTTGGAATGCGAGTCTGATGTTTTAATATTGCTATCATCGCGCTTACACGTCGCAATGACAGTCCCCCGTTACCACCAAACCTCCCATTTGGATTCCATGGGGCGCCTACCCAGTCGTAATCCAGCCAGCTATTCAGCGTCTGCCTGCTATTCGCACACAACATACTGTCTGTCTGGAAAATCAACAACCATTCCGCAGGCTGTAGAACCACCTCGTATAGCCACAAAGTTGTGAGAAATCTGCTGATCTCCTCCTGGCTCCCGGTTGTCATATTACTTGGGATAAGTGTGAGATCGAGCTTTCCAATCTCAACAGCATCGCGGACGGCACGAGATTGATTGACAAACGCCACGGACTCGGGAGAACCCATGAAGCGGAAACGCCAGTCGGGAGGAACGACGGACATGAAGTGTAGCATAAGAGGTGCGAGGATGGGGTTCTTGCGGTTCTCGATGAGGAGAGCGACCTTGGAGGAGTTGAAAGGGGACATTGGTTCCGTTGCGCCATGGACAATGTGTACTGAGGGTAACGTTGGAACCTGTGGCGTCGAGGATACCGATGGGCGGAAGAGTGTGAGGCAGATGATTCTTTCGGATATCTTAGCATTCTTCTACTACCTGATGGAGCTGAGGAAGAGGAGAAGGGATGCCGTGACCTACAAGAAAATTATAAAAGCACCAGCAGCGCGCATTCGCCGTGTGGTCCTGGACCAGGCTGAAAGAATGGCGCCTTTGACATACTCCCACGCATCATCAATGGTCATCTCTCCCACTGCAGAGGCCATCGTGGGCCAGCTTCTCGCGTTGTCGTAGTCGTCGTTTTGGTGGTATGGTTGACACAGGAGGTTATAGGATAGCCGTCCCGAGAATAGGGGAGCATGCCAACAGCACAAATCGAGGTTTGATGACAAGACTGAAAGAGCCTCTCGTGTGCTGTGCCTCGTACGTTTCGAATTAAGGTATTGTCAAGGCGAGATATAATTTTTTACAGATGGTTGTATAATGGTATATTACAGACAAGGGGGCCTAAAATAGATCGTCCCGTAGCGAATTGAGAGCTGAATGCAACCACCCAGATTGGACGGCTGGAGCCCGAAGTAGGTTGATTACTGTACTAAAAGTAGTGTAAGTAACTCTAGCCGCGCCACTTCTTCCAAGCCCTAGGTTTGAGTGGTGGGGATATGGCTGGGCGGTCTTCGTATCACAGGAAAAGGTTAATCAATCTGCAAAAGGGGGGAGGGAAGAACGGGACACTTTGACCGTGGACTTGTTTGATTCTGAGAGTGATCAGGTTGGGGGGGGGGGGGGGTAAGCAAATTTTGGGTAGCAGTGTAGTAACCCTGATGATTCGAAGATCTGCACTACTGTATATGCAGTGGACAACAAAGACGGCGATGTGTTGAGGCTAGCCGGCAAGGTGGAAAAAAGCTTGTTCTGGACCGGAATTGATTTACTGTATCAGGCTGTGTAGCAAAGCAGTGTGTCCTGTACAGTAGTGCACTCATAAGTAAAGTATGAAGGTATTTCAGGGGAAGGAGGGGCAGGAGGTGCATTCAGGCAGTGCTTTCCGGCTGGGCTGTCCTGGTACTAGAGACAGATTTAAACTTACGAAGGTACAAAGTAATTTACAATTACTCCCCTATACAGTACACTACTTCGTATTACACTATACATAGTAAAGGATAAAATATTTCCCGGTGCGGCTTTATCAACCAAAAAGCTTAACGCTGTGACACCCATTGGATAGAGTCTCCTTATCCGCTTGGCATGCTTTTGTTTTATTTTATTAATATACTATCCCTTTAACCGCCAATGTCGTTCAACCCCTGTAGGTTAGTCATTACATATGGCCAATTAAACGGCTTGGATTTATCTGAAAACTTCAATTTCAACCCTTATGAACCGATTATAGAGCTAGATCCTTATAAATACTGCATAAAACAGTCAATAGTATTGCAAAAGAAGACTTGACATACTTTACAACCTTATCGGGTACGCTGGATAGCATTGTGCACGTGACTAAATTGCATGGGTTGAACGACATTGGCGGTTAAGGGGATACCCACGATTGAAAATCACGCTGAAAGCTCCTCCCTTAGTAAACCAAACTCCCCTATACTTGCGCCTTTATCCAACCCACTTTCATCTTCGTGAGCCTCGTAACCTTCACGTCAACCCTTGCGCAGTCGTCCAAATGGTCCCAGTTATTGTTCATGGACCTTGGCGGAGCTTTCCGCTAGCACCACTCTGAAACACAAACTTGACAGAGATCTTCTAGTTGAACTATAGGTTGACTTCGTTGAACCATTACGAAGCGGCGGAGCGATATCAACACCATCCCAGCCTCCTCCTTTGCAAATCTGACTTGCGAATAAATTCTCATTGGAGCAATCCACGACTTGACTTACGCAATTACCCCATAGCTCTTAATTTGCTAAAGGTAGTCCCTCTAAACGTTCTGTTTGAGGCAATTTCATCTTTGTCTTCTGTCTGTCTCTTCCCTTTGATGTCTTATGGTATCATGAAAATGCAATAGATATACTTTCTTTGATTCGACCAATTCTTAGTTGTCGATCACACCGGTACTTTTCATACTCTTCGGCAGATTAAACTATCGGCGTGCCTTTTGACGTCTCTTCTTGCTGTACCACTCATCACCGTTGGATTTCGACCACTTTGCACGGCTCTCAGTGCATGTAACTTTATGAACCTTCGGTTTTGATCTTTGGTATTGTATTCCACGGCCTTTCCATGCATATTTTTGAGAATTGAGCTTTTCCCGCTGTCATTTTGGTCAAAGCCGTTCTGTTTGGAGCCGGATGTTGGAGGGTGATAACCTGGAAGCACACTCAAAATCTCTCAAAAATGTTCCCTCTTCTCAACTCCGGCGACGAGCAGCGTAAGCGCAGGTCTAGGAACACCTTCATTGCCGCTCTTATCCTTCTTCTCATCATCTGGACCGTCAAGCTCTTTCCCCCTCACCACTCAAGTTTGACAGAGTACTTCCACTCAACAGCATCATCAAACTTAACTCCAACCGGCAATGACAAGAGTCCAGCCTCCAGCCTAGAACAATCAGCTAGTGGCAATTTCAATGCCTCGTTGAGCAATAAAGCTGCTGTTATCATTGAAACGAGATTCAGAACAAATCTCGTCCCACTTATTCTACACTTCAGTTCCGTCCTTGGCCCAACATGGCCCATTCTCATATATACTTCCGCAGAATCAGTCGGAATGTTTGCTTCCTCTGCAGCCCTTAAACGGTACTTGCACTCCGGGCTCATTGAGCTGCGATTGTTGCCTCAAGAGACTCTCTTCTCCAACTCCATCTCGGTCACTACATTCCTGACCCAAACATGGATCTGGGATAACCTGGCGCCAGCAGAGCATATTCTGATGTTCCAAAGCGATAGCATGCTATGCGGAAATGCGGCGAGATCAGTGGATGACTTCTTCCAGTATGATTTGATCGGTGCTCCAATCAAGGAGGAATTAGGGGTCGGGTATAATGGCGGCCTAAGTCTGCGGAAACGGAGCAGTATCTTGAGGGTCTTAAACAGGTTTAATTGGGTGGAAGCGGAGGCACAAACAGCCGGAGACAGGTTTGAAGATCAATGGTATTTCGCCAGGTAAGTTATTGATCTGTTGGGCGACTAAACCTTGACCCTGAGAATCTTGATAGGATGAAAGAGATACAACAAAAAGAGAGCGCAGCAGGTATATTAAAGACCGAAGAAGGTGCTATAAATTTACCAAGCATGGAAATTGCACGAACATTTGCTGTGGAATCAATTGATTATCCCCACCCGCTAGGTTTACATCAACCAGGTCGGTGGTTGAAGAAGCAGTCAGATATGATGTTACGTCTAGATGACTGGTGTCCAGAGTATAAATTATGCAGCAAGGAGCATGTCCTGGACATACCAAGTTGAGTACTATACTTTGGATTTTGAAGATGAATGTATTTGTATAATTTGGCGTAGCTTCGGCGTTCGCTGGACCGGCGTTACTTGCAGAAAACCGTATATAGACCGAATACCCTGTTGAATAAATTAGATTTATAGATATAACAACACATTGAACAAACTCGAGGAAACTTCGGTGTGGCATTTTGTTCATTGCGGGAAATATCATAAGGTGTGTGTGATATTTTTTTAAACATTTACTTTTAAGTCACAGCAAGTGATAGCTACATGGGAGGTCACGCTAGCCTACAGAGTCTACAGCAAACATAAATCTTTGACCTCGAACATGTGGCATGATATCCTGAATAGTTGTGGCGATCAGATACCAAAAATTACCGAGAAATTAGGGGAATTATAGAAATCTATATTTATGCATGACGGCACGCTAAATTCTGTATGACGGATAAACACACCCCTCACCATCTAGCCCCCTGCTGCTTTCAGACGAGTGCATTGGGGATAATCTGCTTGCTGACAGAGACGAGGCTTCGTAACACGAACTTTGCACAATCAGCCTCTACTTCCTGTGACCTCTCCTTGCGAGCACAGCACACGAGAGAGTTTCATCACCAAGCGCACCATGATACTTTATCAGTGAATGGAAATAAGGTTAAGGACGCCACCTAACAGGGTATTCAGTTCTCCACGACTTGACACATAATCGACGCATCTCTCCAGTCGCAGGAGACGACAGCAATGTTGGAACCGTACAGGGCATCAGGCCAGCTGGGCGAGGGCATCTTCGTGATAAACAAGCAGAGGATATTAGTTGCGCTTTCTCTAGCATTAACGTATGATACCTCAACATTCAACAGAGGCAGGGCAGAGCTGATGACCGGGCAGGTGGGCATTCGCAGCCATCCTCCCAAACTACAAGCAAACCATTACAGATAAAGTAAAGAACAAATGGACAGACTACGTCGAGCACCTACCAGCCGTCGAAGTCGACTGGCATCCAACCTATGATCCGAAGACGCAATTTAATCAATCGAAAGTCGCGCTCATCATTGAAGGTCGTCCTCTGCCTTCCTTAGTACCACAACTATTACATATGATTTCCGTTGTGCCTCCCGACTGGAGATTCAAATTTATAGGCAGTAACAAGAGCGTCATTGCAGTTTCCAGAAGTTTCGCAACACAATACCACGAGGCAAATGGGAAACTGGATTTGATCGTCCTTCCCCCGCCATGGAAGATAGACAGTAAGGAGGATGTCCATCGACTACTCACCGATATCCGGTTCTACGAGGAACACCTACCCGAGGTAGAACATCTGCTCAAGTTTGAAAGCGATGCTATATTGTGCTCAAACTCAGACGACAGTCTGAACAACTGGCTTGACTACGACTGGGCCGGGGCTCCCAGGTATATTTCCTTCCTTTCTCGCCCCACCCCTAGTTAACGAGTGAACAACAGGTCTGCAGACGACAGATTCGCCGGCAACGGCGGCCTCTCCCTACGTCGGGTCAGCATGATCAAAAGAGTTCTCTCCTTCCAGTCGCGCTACAACGACACCGAGCCCGAAGACGAATGGTTCGGTAAACGCCTAGTCACAACCCCCGGCGCCAAGGTCGCGAGCGCCGAGCAAGAAACACGCTTCTCCGTCGAAGACATCTGGCATCCGAAACCCATGGGCTTTCATGTTCGGGACGGAGGAACGAATCTAGCGGACGAAGTGTGGAAGGATCCTAAGCGGAGGAAGGCGAACTTTGATTACTGCCCCGAGCTGGTGATGATCATGCCCATGAAGCTGGAGAGGGAGCGGTGTGCTGGGGATAATAAGGAAGGCGAAATCGTGCGAAGGGAGCTGAAGCATGATGAGGCTTGATGATGAGTGATTGAAAGCAGAGGTCGTTGGAGAGAATATGCAAGTATATGGGGAAGTAAAGATCTGTGTATGTTATAGAAAGGCTGCCTTCTCTGGATGGAGTATTTATGGCAAAGGTCAGGAATGGCGTTCTTTGATCGAAGTCAAGGTTCTTTTTATGTCCTTGCATATAGGGTGTGTAGATATGCTCATAGCAATATCAGACGAAATGAAAGTAAGCCCGGAGATGGGTATATACCAACTTGGGAGGCGGTGACCATGAGATTGAGAGGTGTACCCGTATTTTTAAGCTTGAAAACACTGATTACTTGAGGGAGTTTAGGTACACGAAGCCTCTTTGAGTATTTGGACTTCAAGTTCAAATATCTTTCCAGGCGCGAAAGAACGTCAACGGAGCTCTCGAGGATTAAATATATGCGTCAAGATGGGAAAAGAAATTACAAACTGCGATTGTGACAGCTTGAAGTTTAGATTTGCTCGTGTCGGATCAGGTTGCTTAGGAATCAGACTTAGGGCAGAAGTACTTTTCATTTTACCTAAGCATGATATGTCTTGGAATTACTACTCATAAATTCTAAGGGCATTGTAAATGGGCAGCGCAACACCGCTGATGATCCCAAGTATTCTCGTGTGCCCCAAAATACAACGCAATTCCCATTGCCTTTCCCACCGACGCCATGCCTTATATATCCGATTCGTAGCTTCGTCTTGTATACTACCATCCTATAAGCCTTCAGGCCTACCGCTACTAGGTCCGCCTCTAAAGTCCGCGAAATCCTTTGGCACCTCCCAGCCATGAGTTCTGCATGCACGAATATACGCGTCAACAGCCTCGCCGTTGCCATAGTCCCCTTGTTGACTGCCTGTACTCATCAGTCGTGCAGGGCGAGGTTCGCAATTCATGATCGCAAGACGGACTTGTAGGAGGACACTCTCGATGGAGGAGACGGCACTCCAGCCAGAATTCGTAAGGAGCTCCATACACAAAGCTCCACCCATGGTTACGTGTCCACCGCCACCTGAGGTGAACGGGAGGAAACGAGGACGAATGACACGGACGAACGGTGGGCTGTGAGGATAGTCCTTGCCGAAGCGGATTTCGAGGACAATGCTGCTCACACCCGCGGTCTTCATATCTTTAGCGAGTGGAAGTGTCTCTTCAAAAGAATGAAGCTCGACAATCCATTGATATACGTTGCTGATGTTCTCTGTATGTATATACCATCCAATTTCATGCAAAGGAGTCTTCTCTTGAATCTTCACAATCGTTTGCATCTCTCTGGTCAGCCGCATTGTTGCTGCTGGAGTTGCATATGTAGGTGGGTCAAGGATTGGAAGGGTCGCATGGTTCAATGAACCAGGCACAAACTCAGTAAGTGGTTCTGCAGCAACTTTCCCCTTAACTCTGCCACTGACAGCAGCATCCTCATCATCTGAGAAAAGAAAAGAAATGTCATCAAGTTCTTCCTCGTCAGAGATGGTGGCGTTGAGTTCAAGATAATTACCAGATGACTTACGTCGCTTGCTCGACTTCTTCTTATGGTCTCCCCTGACTGCTCTGAAAGTTTTCGAGATGTTAACTGCACAGAGAGGAATACCAACCGGCTTGTGAAGCGTCGATCTGACTGTGAATTTGGGATCCTGCTCGATCTCTCCCAGCGGTGATGGATCAGTAGAGCTTGATAACGCAGAGCTGCTATCCGGCGCGGAGCTAATTTGTACCATCAGATATCTGCATTGAATCCAATCGACATGCTGAACAACAAGATATGGACTGCTGCTTTGGAATTGCGAAGGACAGTTCACGATCTCGTTTAAGCTCATTGCAGAATTAATCTTGAGCTCAGAGCCAGGCCATGAGCAGGTAACAAATGAAGCGTAACCACTAGAGACATTTTGCTCCAAAGCATGATAGACGCCATGACCATAAGCTCTACCGTGTAAGGTTTCAGAGAAGTCGAGCCCATGTCGTATAATACTGTGCCAGTTTTGCAAAGGACTTCCGTGGAAGGCGAACATGGTAGGATACAATGCATGCAAGTTGGCTTGCTCCTTCTTCAAAGCATTCAGGAAGCGTTGTTCCTTGTCTGGAGATCCTTGAGCAAAGCGAAATTGAACCCATCCATCGGCTATGTTAGAGCATTTTTGATCCAGTTTAATCTTAGCCGCTAGCGGATCTGATTCTTCTTGACCTGGGCATTTGTCGACCTGGACTATGCACGAGCGATTTGAGGCAATGATCCATCGCAACATGCCCAAGGCTGCTGGCGATATACGCTCCTTCCATGCACGGAGATTTGGTTCCGACGTTCGACTTTGACTAAGCAGATATGCTCTCAATTCTGTGATCGAAGGCAACGTGTCAAGGAGCATTACAATCGTCTCAGCTTTATGAGTTTCGTCGAGATCATCAAAGTTCTGATCATACAACACTAACTTGGCCGGATGGAGGAGAATAGGAGGAGGAGTAGTTGCTGGGGTAGTTGGCTCTGACTGCTCCACGGCTCCATTGCCTGATCGTGGAGTTATTCCATCGCCCGATAGCTTGACCGTAGGATATAATGAGATATCCTCAATCCGAATATGCCTCGCTGCCCCTAAATAAACGATTACAACCCAATCCCCGTTTCTGATAGGACACGTCGTTCCTGTTTCAAATATAAGTTCCTGATGAATAGAATCATACTTGACCTCTAAGGCACTCTCAGGCTCTTGTGTAACTCTAAAATTCGTCACAGGTGTGTCCTGACGAGGTGGAGCAAAGGAATGGAGATTAGGAGCTCTTGACGAGGTTACGGTATTTAGAACTGCCGGTACGCTGAGACTCATGCCAGTAGGGTACTCGCGAATTCGTCGGTACATCGCAGCGATGTAGCAGAAGCTAACGAGCAGATCGACAACAGTAGATTGTGTCAAGATTTCGTGCTCGATCGAAGGGCCAAATCCTAGTGACATGTATTGATACAAACAAAGAGGTTTGTCGCAGACATATGGCTTCAATGCCTCGAAATCTCCATGGATTCTGTCATGGCAAACGAGGCAGAACTCGGTGCATCGTAAGAAGTAGCGCATTGCAAATTGTGCGACTATCAACGGGAATGACTTTTGGTTGTTATGGGCGTCAACGAGATGGTCTGCACACATCATTTCAGGCAGAGAACTTTGCTTAGGGGTCGATTCCTCGTAGTATTTCGCTTCCAAGTGAGCCACCTTCTGATCCGGTCGTCCCTGTTTATCATTAAACCAAAGTTTTGCGCCATCCCAACCGACGCAAATACTAGTTCTAATCTTTAATAGGGATATGAACTGGTCGTTGATGAATTCGTTCAAAGAGCTACTGATGAAAATGCTGCTGAAAACGCCAGATATTGGTTGCACTGCTGTAGAGTCACCACTCTGTTCGTTAGAACTCTTGCTCTCATTCTTGACAATTTCAGTAAAGGCAGCAAGGGCTTGACTTGAGGTAGGCTTGTATTTATCGCAAACCCCGATCCGAAATGAGATGTTTAATGACTTTGCAGGGTCAGAGATGATCGCATCGAAGGTTTTGTAGCCCGAAGAATACTTCACCAAAATCACAATATATTGTGCTGGCAACACGTCCCATGCCTGTAGGGCTTCTTCTGAAAGACCAAGCTTAGCTGCCTGCATAGAGATACTCAGCAGACATGTGGCTGAGTCTGCCTTCATGCCACTCAAGATACCAATTTTGAAGCCAGAGTATCTTAGAGCTCGAAGATCCTCCTTGATACGTCGATTAAGCCTATAAAGTTCATCAGGGGCAAGCTGGGGTCTCAGTCTAGTAGATGGATTTCCGGCCGATGTGCCAAACCCCCCAAACCCATCGTCGTCGTCAGAGAAACCGTCATTGTAACCATGATCAAAATAGTCCTCCTCCTCCTCGTCCTCCTCGCCCTCTTCATCATCGTCCAGCGCATCTTCCATATCTACATCTGACCCATCCTCAACTCTGGAAGCGCCGGGTTCAGTCCCAGCTGCAAGAACAATGTTCAACCGTGTGGAGATGCTCATAACAAGCTCACTAATACGTAGGCCCAAAGAGCAGCTGCCAATAATTTGAAGGGCTTCATTGACAGCTTTTGGAACATCAGGGGACTTGGTAAATATCAGGAAAGCGTTTCCAGAAGGATATTCGGAGACATCGATTGCAAGCAGTCCGATAGTAATGGAAGTAGCAGTTGTTGAATATTGAAAGACGATATCCCCATCGTCATCCCCTCTGGCAATTCCAGAGATGTTAGCAATTGACTTCTCGGATGCTGCCTTAACATCGGCAAGGAAAGCCTTCCTAGTCATATTAATCTGTCTGGTGTCAGGATGTCATATCATGGAGGTCATGAAGGCGTCCGTGAACAGCACTGCTTTCGCGAAAAAAGAGGTATATTACCTATTGTTCACCAAAGGGCGACGTAAGAGCTAGGTGTAGCCGAGGCGGGTTGAAGAGAGCTGGGAGTTGACTATTGAGGGCTAGTGGGCAGCTTTGAATACTGAGATACGCTTAGTTGTTGGAAAGATAAAAGAGGACAGCGAATATATATTAGGCGCTGATGAAATAGAAGTAGCGCGTATATGGTGCTGGCTTTATTGTATTAGTAGACTCTGAGGGCAAGATGAATGTCCTAGATCTCAATAGAAGAAGTGGTAAATGGTGGTGAGGATATTCATCTTCGGAGGTGCAGAAAGATGGATCAGATATAAATAGGATCAGTAGAATGCGAAAACCAGTCGAGATAGAAATGAGCTAGCAATTGCTCTTTTTGAGGTGAAGAAAGGTGAAGAAAGAAGTTTGGGTTAGTGGTAATGGGAATGGGAATGGGAATGGTAGTACTTGTGGGTAGGGTTGGTGAGTGGCAGGCAGCCTTGCGTCTGCCTGTTTCGAGCGAGGCGAACTAGCAAGAACGAATGTTGAGATCGGTCATCAGAGACCAACTCAGCATTGGAAGCAGACTCCGATCAAATAGGATAGATCTATTTCTCGAGGTTTCATGGACCAGATTTCTAGCATCATGTGGAAGAAAGGGCAAAGGTTGTCTTTGGAAGTTTTATATCCTTCTCTGGACCATCTTAAGGCCCCATGAGTAGAAGTTGGAATGTCGTTGAAGCCAAGGTCCCCTGTAGCGCCACTGCATGGGTGATGGGTCCCCTGCCGGACAAAGCCTCGACAGCGCTAATCCCCCTCCTCTCCTCCCCCCGCCCACTACACGCTACACGCTACACACACACGCACATTGCTAAGACATGCTAACCTAAATCTAGATATATACCCAGTTTATACCTAAAAACAAGCCATGTACCAAAAATAACAATACAAAAACAATACAAAGAACAAGGCGTACCCACCTTTCCCTTCTGCGCATGGTCGATCCGTGATGCTCTATCGTGAGAAGATATACTGTGCTGGATTCTGATCAAGCTGCTCGAGCTATGGCATGGGATTCAAAGTCCGCCAGGCATCGGCAGACCAGCAATCTTCCTACTAAGCCGCCAGCTGGTGGACAGCCTCAGAACCATACCAACATAAAATTCGAGCCCAAATCCGCTCACGTTACCGACCCTGCGCTTCAGCCTTTTCTCAATCCTTTGTACGACCCCTCCGAATATCTCAATTCCACGCTCCCCTCTCTACAGGGCTCCATTGTGACGTCTTCGAACGGAACATTGCCCCTCGCAGAGCTCTCTATTCAAACGCAGACCCTCTTATCACAGCTCAGTGCACACACTACACGCCTAACAACAACCCTTACTCAATTAACCGATGAGATACTCAGAAGCGGAAGTCGTTTGGCATATGAGGTCGAAGTTCTACGTGGCGAGACATTGGGTTTATCCGAAGCCCTGGCCGAGGGGCTACAGGACGATGTAACAAAGTTTGTTCCTGCTGGCTTGGAGCAAGATCTTGAAAAAAGACCCTCAAAAGTTGGAGAACACGCGGCCCGCAAAGGTTCCACTGTTACATTGCCAAAAACGCCGACCCAAGTTGAAACTCCCTCAATCGTGGATCCGCCATATATCACGCAGCTGCGGACGCTAACATTGGTACGATCGAGACTGGACACAGTCATTAAGACGTTTGGAGATGCGATGGCTTGGACGTTCCCGCCTTCTGAGGTCTCTGTTACATCTTCATTTCTATCCGTCTCGGCACCAGAACCCGGATCAGATATGCACAGCATTGAAGAGAAAGGGCAGCAAGTATCACAAAAGCTCCGGGATGAGATTGCAGACCTGCTGATTGGTGGAGACCCAATCGATGGGATCGAGAATGCAGCCAAACGTGTGGAAGAACTGAAAGATCTAGCGACCGTTTGGAAAGGTACCGCAGAAGAACGGGCACGGATCAAGTTTGTGGAGAGTTTAGCCAAATTGGTGGAAGATAGGCACAGGGAATTATTACGTGAGGCAGAACACAATGATCGGCTCAGGCAACGAGTTGAGACGCTTCAAGATGAGGTTAGCAAGGAGGAGAGCAAGTCGCAAAGCGGATATGGCTTTCTTAGTCAGCTGCAGAAGCTTCGTGGTTAAGGAATTATTGAGGTTACGCACCCCATCCTCCTTCTTTCTGATTATACATGTCTATATCTAGTCATGACATCTCATGCTAGATATTCGCTTTTCATCCTACCGTTATCGTCCAGGATGGGATCATGGGTCTCGCCGCAAGATAGATACTATCTTCAGATCCTGCCCCAGTTGTCCATGTCTCCTTGTGCACAAATAGTGTTCTTTCCCCATCTGCACATTTTCCTCACCGTACATGAGCCTGACTCTACTACTACCTGTTTTTTCGTGCCCTCATTCTCAGTGTCGACTTTTAGTCAGGGTGCTTTTACCATGCGTATCTATCTCACGACTGACTCTAAAACTCTATCGTAAATCATGCTTCGGGCCAAAGAGATCACTGGCCATATCGCCAACCAACTATTTCGGAGCCGACCCAGGCGCCATATTCGGCTCTATTTCGTCGTAGCCACTCTATTCTGTCTAATACTAGGCCGAGATCATTTGGTGAGTCCCTTCTCACCAAACCTCCAGCTATTGAAAGAGAGGCCATCCCTTGTGCTGTACTGCCTAGTCCATGCACACAACACACGACCTTTTGACTCCTCCATGATGCCTGGGATATTGAAATATACCAATGATACTTTCGCTCAACAGCATGTCTTGTCTCTGAATGGCAATCATCTTAGGAACCTGGGTCCAATTGTCCACTGAACTCACAATCAACAGGTTTCTTTCATGGAATGCGAAATTTCAACTAATATTTGCTCCAAAAGTATGGCCGTATTCTAAACATTAACGACTCATCAAGCACAAATATCCCAGGTGCCTCTAAATTCATTGCCAAGGTTCTTGTCGGAGCTCAAAAGACTTGTTCAGGCCAAGCTGGGAGTCCCGCGTGCGAGCAGATTCCATCATCACCACTATCTCGTCGTATTCTTGTTTCAAAAGTGGTGCAGCGTTATGTACCTCCTCGGTTCGTCAATTCGGGAACGACGATGGGATATGTTGCAGATCTATAGCATTTATACGAGCGAGCTAAGGATTTGCAAGAGAGAGATTCTCAGAAGTCAACATGTGTTGTCACAGCTCTTTGGCGAGCAAGAACTAAAAAGTTCGCAGTATCTATAAAGCAGTCAAGCTGAAAGACGAGCGTAGCTATCCGCTGCACTGGGAAAAATTTTCAATTCTAACCAGCAGTCTTCAGATATCAATACATATTTTCCTGAGAGAAATACTGAATATGGGATTTGGCTTGACTATATCAGTAACATCTTTCACATTGGCAACTCCACGAACGATCTTCGATCTGCTAAATTCAGCCATTCCAATGTTGAAAGGGAATTCCAGTATCTCCAATGCTCATAATTATGAGCAGTTCCATTTGCCTATTGATCTTAACTTTGCCTCAACTGCATTCTCCCGGACTGAATTATCTATCACAGTCAATCACAAAAATACTCCACAGGATGACATCCTACCAGATACTTTAGAGTGGGAAGACCGTGAGCTATTGACTAATATTCGAGTTCCTGGGTCTTCCGTTCCTGTTGCCATAAATCTTGACGTAAATGAAACGATCCCGGGAGACTGGTGGAGAAAGATGTGGTATTGGAAGCATACTAGAGCAATAGCGAACCAGCAATTTGATGCATCGCAGAACGCAGTAGAGGCAGCTGCAGCAGCGGAAGGTGGTGATTGCTGGTGGGACTTGAGAGGCGGTCAAGGAGGAGTCTGGACATTAGGGGAGAATGGTATGCCTGGGAGGAAATCTGCGCTGGGTTTGAGAAGGGGCTGTTTGGGGAGGAGGACGACAACATAGAAAATATGGACTGAAGACAACATTGGCAATGCTTTCCCATGGTACTAACAATGGCCGAGAAAGTATAAGTACACTAACGATTGCTACATATAACGAACTCTCAGGAATTTCGACCCTTTCACACATTTCCGCGAGTAGTGAATCCCTATACTTTAAGCCGCATGCCTTGCACATAAATCTTAATTCATTCCTCCCACTGTTGAGACTTGATCTGAAGCACGGTACATCATCGGCTACAACTGCTCGTTTAGGCACGCCGAAGAGATGCTATGGTTCTGTTATAGAAATAGAAGTTATGCTTGTAGATCTCTGCATCCTTCAAGAGAACTAGTGACTCACATTTTGAGCCCTCTACTTTAGCACTCATATAAAAAACCATCATTCTTGCAGAAAAAGGAAATCTCCTACCGGAAACTTGCTTTGACTCAAAGAATTATAATCTTAGTACAAAAGTTGTCGAACACCATGAACTCCCAAAAACTTCTAGATCTCATCACCGCAGACCGTGATGCTCACATATCCCTTCTTCAAGCCTTCACTCGCGCCCCGTCCCCAAATCCACCAGGAGATACAAGACAGGCAGCCGATGTCATCGTGCAATATCTCAGGTCGCAAGGGGTCGAGCCTGAGATCGTCGCTCCGCAGCCTTCGATGCCAAATGTCGTTTCCGACTTCGAATGCGCCGCCGAGGGGAAGAGGCTATTGATGAACGGCCATATCGACGTCTTCCCCGCCGGCGATGGCTCAGGCTGGGATCGCGATCCCTGGTCTGGCGATGTTGTTGATAGGCGCCTGTATGGAAGAGGCACAGTTGATATGAAAGCCGGGACTATCGCTTCCGTCGTTGCGTACACATATCTCTTCAAATATCGAGAGCAGCTGGGAGGCAGCGTGGCGCTGTGCGCGGTGAGCGATGAGGAGACGGGTGGGAAATTCGGGACAAGATTTCTCCTCGAGGACGAGAGGTGGAGAGGCGATGTCATGATTAATGCCGAGCCTGCCGGTACTGGTACCATCCGGTTCGCGGAAAAGGGAACTCTGAGGTTGACATTCAAGGTGAGGACGGAGGGAGCACATGGGGCGTATACGCATAAGAGTGAGAGTGCGATACTCATTGCTGCCAGGCTTATCGAGGAGCTGGGTAAGGTGGAGGATATAGTACCGGAAATAAGTCCGGAGTTGAGGGAGTATATGACCAGGGAGGAAGTTAAGAGGGCGGTGGATGAATGTATGGGAAGCGGCGCGGCAGATATTATGTTGAAAGCGACGTTGAATATTGGCGTTATTAGAGGTGGACTGAAGGTTAATATGATTCCATCAGATTGCGTTTTTGAGGCCGATATTCGACTACCGGTGGGCATGTCAAGGATCATAGCCATTAAGGTCATTGAGGAGATTCTGGAATGGTATCCGCAGGCTACAATGGAAATTCAAGAAGCGGCGAGCAATCCTTCGACGATGTGCTCTTATACTCACCCTATGATCGATATCCTTGCTAGGAACGCAGCGAAGGTCATGGGGAAGACTCCAGTAGCAATCCCGAGTCTTGGTGCGACAGACTGTAAGTTTTATAGGTACAGAGGTATACCAGCCTATATATTCGGTGTTTCTCCGGAGAGCATGGCATCGAAGAACGAGTCAATTGATATCGAGGAGTATTTGACAGTATTGAAGACGCATACTCTAGCCGGGTGGGAGTATTTGGGCGGCGACATGAACGAACAGGCAAATTAAACGGCTAGAAATGGAGGACCGGACGAGACTATGTTGCAGAGATGGCGGGAATTCGAAGAGTGACTTTTTTAATAGTCCTGTCAGAAACGAAGCATGCGACAGCCTGTGCGTGTAATCAAAGATGTTTACTAAGTATTGGTAAAAGTAGCAAAACTTGGATACCCTGAGATCCTCTTGAAAACCTTCGAGGAACTTTGAACTTTTGAACTCCTTCACGAAGAGAGTTAGTCACTGGTGAGTAGGCATTTATGAGGAGTCCCAAGTGGTGGCGTTCCAATTGACACCTAATATTTGGTATCTCCGTCGGCTCCGGGGCCACGTGTGTCCTTGAATGCAACTTATTTTGCTGGCTCGGCCATCTATAGGCATCGCGGTGTAGTCTCACCAAAAGAAGCGGATGCCCGATTTCATTGATAACAAACTTGCTGTTAACAACAAATTTGATATACTGGTAAGGCTCTGGTGGCTTGTGATTTCACTTGGGAACTTTTTCTTTCCCACATTACTGGAAAAATCGTATACTCCAAACGCCATTCGCTAATAGTTTCCAGACAATAGCCACTTCTTGCTCAATAATCTCGCCTTCTTCCCCGCCTGTCAGACTGGTCTCTTGTATCAGGAGATCTGCTTCGTCGTCTTCTGTATTCCACGTCCCGCCGTGGTCTACGTTCGTCTCTGATTTCGCGTCGCCGATCTGGACTTCTACTTCTGTATTTCCTTTCTCTGTGTGCTGGGCTGGGACTTCTACCACGGCGTCCTTCACGATCGTCTTCTCTGTGCCGCACTCGATGCCTTTCCCCGCTCCTTGACCGATGTCTGTGCCTGTATCTCTCACCACTTTGGGATCGATGCCTGTGGCGTCTGTGTCTTCGCTCTCTGCTGCTGCTTCGAGTCTCTTTCCTCGCCTCCCAATCTCCGTCCTTGTTCTTCGCTATCAATCCTCCTTGCTCCCCGGTCTTATCTTCTGCCTCGTTCCTACCAACTCTCCCACCACCTTCAACGACTATCCCATTTTCGCCTGTTCCTCCTTCCCGCACTGGAGGCGGCAGACCTAGAGCCTTTGCTAGAGCATCTTCCTCAGCTTCTTTGATTCTTCTTATCTCCTCCTTCCGCTCCTTCTGCCGTTTCTCCTCTGCCGTCTCTCCTTCTTCATCGCCTTTACTAGTATCACCTTTAGCGTACCAACTCAAGTCTTTATTCTTGGCCCAACGCCCAACCGGGGCCATGAGAGAGTGGCCGAGGTAATTCTCTCGATGAGTAGAGGTGGTAACATCTTCCCATTTAAAGTCTACTCCACCGCGAGAACCGGTTTTGCGTATGGAAGAGAGAAGATCCATAGTTTGTATTTGCTATTGTGTGGTTGAGAGGTTAACAAGGCGTCCAGACTCCAGTTGTAAGAAGTATGATGCTGAAGGCTGAAGTGGAGTATTGCTGCTATAGGAAGGCTGAACCGAATGTTACGGAATCCACCTAATCACGTGTGCTAGGCATCGGTTTAGGTCTTGCCCATCATTCATAAACAAAAGGCTAAAAGTAACTCGCTTGATTTTCTTCATGATAATAGAGAAACATAATAGGGAATATGATAATTTATGCGAGCAAAAAGGTAAGTAGCCTATACAAGCGGTAAGGAAAGTCCACTTCAGATCTTGGTATCATTTCGAATTCCTGAAATCCTATCCAGAATATCACCGAATTATGCTATTTGTACATTATTCATCGTCATCGTCATCGCTTTCTTGATCCCTGACCACTAATAGACATGGCTCTCGAGAATGCCAAATGCGCCTCTCCTTCGTCCCAAGCAAAGAGTCCATTAACAACTTCGTGTTGGCTCTAGCTCTTCCACTCCCTTTCACCTTTCCATCCTCCGAAATAAGCAATCCTGCCTCTTCAACGGAAGCGCTTATCTCAAATTCTCCCCTGCAAAGTGCAGTCATGCCTAGACATATCTCTATTGACCCTTTAGCCGGGAGCAGAGGCAATGCCTGCTGCAAGGTTCCATTCCATACGAATTTCTTTGACAATTCAAGTGATAGATTATGTGGCTGATTGCGAAGAGCTGGCTGGATGCGAAGCAAAGGGCGTATCGCTGTGGTGCCTCTATTGATAACACAAGCCTTGAGTTCCGCGAATGTATCTGTACAGATGTTGTGTTTGATTGAACCTTTCTGGGCTCCGTTAATGGATAGCTCGATTCCAATATCGTCTATCTTAATGGCCTCAATGATTCGCTGGGTAAGCCGAATGCCGCGTAGCTCTACGATTCCTTGTCGACATGCACCAGATTTTGTTGACCATTTACCGGAGAGGATATTTAGCAGTTCTTCCCGGTACCAGAATGATTCACGATTAGTTCTCTCGCTGTCTGCGGAAACACGGCCCGTACTGACCACAAACTGGCGTTGCCTTGATGGGTCAAGCGCTGGAATTGCAGCAGTAGGGTTTTCGAGAAATATACGTCGGATTGGGAACATTATGCGAGACGTGTTACCTGGAAGAATGTCTTCGTCAATCACTCCTCCGTTGGTGATATCGAGATGTACATGAAGCAGAGATGGCCATGCATTCCGAAGGTCTAATACTAGTAAACAGTAGTCCCTAGGGGTGATATTTCTATTGTCGCTTTCGTCAATCCCACCTCGAGCCCAGAGAGAGCTTGGAATATTGCCTGTAAGAGGTAGGACATCCATGCGAGCCAGTTCTATGCTTGCATTAACAGTGACGGTGATGGGCAAACTAACTTGACGAGTATGGAATTTGGCTTGTACTTCTGCTTTCGGCACTCCTAGAAAAGCATAATCGACTTGGATGATAGCGCTTATAAGCCCGGGTTTACCAAGAATTTCCATATCGAACGTTGCTGTCTCTCCAGGTGGGATGGCTAATTTATCGCCTTCTTTTTGTATCCAACGTAAGGCTTGCTTCCGTGCGAATATTAACTCCATTTCGTACAATTCAGCAGGAGTTATGTCACGATTGCTCATGGCTGCCTTCAAAGGCTCCTGGGTCGAATCCTTAAAAATAAACAACAGGAGGTCAACGGGTGTGTCTTTTGATAAATTTTGGAGAGTGATGGAGAAAACTTGACGTTCACCTTCTAAGATCATGACCGCGGACTGAGAAAGGGTAGTTGATTTGATCACCACAACTGGCTGCCTTTCAATCACATTCAGTCCTAGGAAAGTTGGCTTAGGCAGTACCATTGCTGCTCGAGAGGTCGGAGGACCGGAGCCAACACTGGCTGGACGAATTTTCTTTTGCCGCAAAGTGGCAAGGCCAATTGCTTTCACCTTAATTTCATCTTGTGGTGCCCAGGGCTCTGTAAAGATGGGAAACCGTCGTTCTCTGCACCCTCGAACCTTTATTATACAACCTATTATTTTGAGTTGCCCGGCAGTCTTTGGGGTGCCAGAGATAGTCAATATTTGCGTTCTATAAGGCCCAATCACAGTCTTTTGAATAGCAGACTCGAATTCTATACCTATCGTTTCTAATTTAATGCTTTCGATTTCAATATCGAAGTCATAGGGATTTTGCAAGGTGACTTTGAAGACAGCGCCTTCACCTGAGACTAGAAGGCGGTCTACGGCTGCGCTATCAGGTGTGCGTAAGAATGGATTGTGAATAAATGGATTACGTGCTTTCGATTCTGTGACCATATTCACGCCTGGAAGCTCGTTAGGCATGTGTGGAATGGGTATCCTAGTTGGAGAGAGCTGCTCTAAGTCGACACCTCGAAGAAGAAACTCATCCCAGTACTCAGCGTCGAGGTCCTTGACACCGATATTTTTTGCTGCATTCAAGGTTCGTGCGATGTTATTCGCGAGTCTGACTTGCTCCTCCCTACTCATGGATGGGGAAGCATCATCCGTTCGTGGGCCAGGTGCAATTCCACTTCCTGCTGTTCTTAAAAGGTCTGCTGTGAAGCGCAAGACGCCGTGGAAGTCCGGTAACGCTTCGCACAGGTTTATACAAGATCGAAGGACGTCCATCTTCAGACTCTGACCTCCGAAAGAGCGAACTTTTGCATCGTGAATGACCCTTGCAATTGCGGCATCATCCGAGTCATCCATCTCTATTGGTTGGTTTGAACTGGATCTCGATGCAACAACTCCATAGACTTGATTTAATAGACCAAGAAAAGCGTCGACTCCGTTCTCAACATCGCCCTCTCCCAGATCCAATCCAACGGCATTATTTGCATTACCATTCGAAGCTGCAAGAGCTGCTAATCCAGCGGCTGGATGGACACCCATCTCAGCTGCGCCTGCAATCCGAGCTTGGACAAGACCTGGCACGAGAACAGCAACTAATTCGCGGATAACCATAGCCTTCTTTCGATGGTAACCCAGCGATCCCAGAACAGAAGCAATTCCTCCTAAAATCGTTGCACGATCTGCAAGAGACAATTGCTCAGGTGGCGACGGAAATGGGAATGCACGAAACAATATTGTTGCGATATCTATGCGAGTAGGTTTTATGTTAAGCCTTGGAGTGTAGACATTTGCTTGCTGCTTGAACGGGGTGCCAACAACCCAGAGCTGGAGTACATCATCATTCAAGATGCCGCCCGCGAGGTGCACTGCTGAAAGAAGCTTCGAAACTCGAATGATGGTCTCAGAGAATGGAAGCTGAGGCAGTGACTCGCCGGTATTATTTGCGGCTCTAGCATAAAGGCTCAGAATCCTCTCTGTCAACTCTGGTAAAAGAATGACAAGATTCTGAAGCGATACGAGCCGATTGCTACGTGGTTCTGTAGAACTAGGGGTTGTTGGCGCCTTATCTGATGATACATAGCAGACTTGTGGTATCTGAAAATCAAGTCCCGTCCATGCAAGCATAATCATGCTCACGAGAATATTTTCGAGTGCTTTAGCGTGCCATAGATGATCAAGATTATTTTTGGCAATGACAGCACCATCTACTAGCTCTTTTGACGCATCATTCCACCTACCAGCGTTCAAATATAACGAGCCTATCACTATGCCAACTCGACCACGTCCAATATTTCTCGAGCGCTCACTTGCACTTCCTGGTCCAAAACCATGCACCGATACTCGATCTCTGCTTGAATCTCTGTTCGGGTTTGGTGTCATGAACCGGGCCGCGAAATTGTTAGGTTGAGACGTGCTAGGTGCTAGGATCTGGTCGAAATTGGTAGGATGGTCACCCCCTAAAGGTGTTGATGGTCGTCCTATAGCTGGAGTGCTTACATATGAGGTTGTTGGCCGTAATTGTGCTGGCATTGACATCCGCACATTGGCTCGATCCTTGCTACCAACAGGTGAGACCGGTCGAGAATCTGCCTCCCAAGTGACTTGAGAACCACGCCTTGACATATCGACTGACTGACCTGACGGCCAGAAGTTTCCGGGGGGTCCCCAAGAACCCTGTACCAGCTTTGGGGACTCTATTGTACTCAAGCCTTGTAAAGACTTTGCCAATGTTGTCATTTCCGCAAGTAACAAGGAAGAAATGTCGCACATTATTGTCTTCATCGTAGTCCGTTTGCATTCTTCTAGCGGGGGCACTGCCACCAACCCTTCTGGTATTGGCGTTGCAAATTTGTGCACATAGTCGAATAAGAGGAGCTGGTGCACTAACGCTTTCGGATAGCTGTCCCTGAGGTCCTCCAGATCTTGGTACAATTCTCGCAGATTGTTCTCTGGTTTTGGCACACCGTTTGCATTAAGGCTTCTCCGGACATGTCCCCTGTATGATACATGACCAAGCTCTGCACCGTCTGCAATTGCTATAATAACAAGTGGTTCTCTGAAAAGCTCGAATGGTGACAGAGCTACATGGGACGGGGAAGGATAGTGTGTCGTGAGGTCATACACGAGCCTTCCTATCGGAAAGGCCAAGGGCGAAAACATATCTTATACCATTTTAGCTTATGCTTCAATCATCATCTTAGTGGTATCTTACTTCTGTTTGGTCGCCCATCTGGGCTGACATCTCCCAACTGTACAACATTTTCAGGCTGCAACCTTTCTACAAAGCTCAGAAATCTTGCGCGCTTGATCTGCCCGATTGGTAGAATCACTACTCGTACTCTTGCAGGAGCAGCAGGGGACAGCTGGTCAAGCATTCTGACCACATCTGGATTGCGCCCCGCGACACAGAGCTCGCAGCTGGAAAGTAAGAACGGTTATCGGCTTGCTGTATGAAATTTCATGGTAGATATACAGGAAATTGCTATTGAATTGCCACTAGAGGCCGTGTTGAAGACAGTGCTCGATATTTAGTTGTTGTGGTTAGGATGACTTTCGGTGAATGGGAAACTTTGATCCGTCCGTGCCACCCTGTGCTGTGGAGAGCATTTTAATCGCAGGGTAACCTAAACGAGGATTAGTTGAGATGGGCACAGCTCGATGCAACTTAAAATTAAAAATACCATAGAGTCAAGACTATAAACATACGATCTTGCTATATTAATAGGCTCTCAGTTACATCCTGGACAAAATTTCCCATTTACAAAAAGTCAAAATATTTACAACTCTTAACTAATCTTGCTGAAATGACAGGAATACATCACACTTAGCTGGTGAATATATGCCCTAGACATTAGGATACATGATTACATATTAATTTAATACAAATGTCCAAAACCGTTTATACAAGGCGAGTCTTTTTCTCCCTTGAGGTCTTAAGTAGACTTAAATCTACCGATATTGACAGATTATTCAAAGCTGGACAAGTCTCAGTCTGACCAAAAATGGACCTTGTAAGCTTTCGAACCTACATAGACATCTTATCTTACCTTGTTCATTTTCTCAAAGGCTTTGTCCAATGTCTGAATAAGTGGATAAAACTACTTAATCACATCTGCGATATACTTTGAAGACTGCGCATCATTGGCCTATACTCCCATAACCTTAAAGACTTGAATCCAGACTGGTATTTCGTTGAAATGCTTATAAGCTCACGCCTCCTCACTGCTGTAGCTCTTCGCAGCCATGATCTCTATAATTCTCCCAAAAACAGGAGAGGCATCGAGGTAAACCTCAAATTTATCCATTTTCCCTTCCTCCTCTCCCTCTGTCTTCAAGTAGCATACTCCCATGGCAGGTACCGTAAACCCCTCTTTCGCTGGATCATCTTTAACTTCATAGGTTATTCTGACAATGAGGTATATCTTGTTGCCTACAGCGTCTGCGGAAACATGGCATTACTTCTGGTTCACTTTTGATCAAGAAAGAAAATACCAAAGTCCAAAGTCTCGTGTTTCATGCTCTCTAATAGTGGAAACACACTTTGAAAAAACTGCACCGGTGTTAACTTTAGAATGCCCTTTGCGAATAGTAGTCATACAGAGACAATATTATCGAGACCATGTATAGGTTGTTTGTTTGCATAGCATAGGGTCGAGTTTTTTGAGTAGAACTTATGAAGATCGAATGTGGTGAGTGAATCTGCCGCACAGTGAAACTAAAGAGACATTAGTATTTATTTCGACTATGGGTACTAAAGCGTTTTGGCGGTCGTTATAGGTAGTCAAGGAGCTTCGGGCTGTATGCATCAACGCATGACATACCTCTCTCAGCCAGGAACATATATCATCTCGAGATCTTCTTTGTAGAGCCATGATACTCAAATTAGAGTTTCTTTGAGGTAGAAGACGGAAGTGTGAACGATAGTGCACAGGCAACTTGATGGTAAAGAAGCGAGGAGAGTGTTGTAGAGGTAAAATGATGGAACTCTAGGAGCTATATAGAGCTGGGGAATTCTATGGGCCCACTTTTCATGTGCCAAAGGGTTCTAAAGGTCATTCACTGTCTTTGTGAAGACCCACCACAAAGGACAAAACTGCGTGCCGGGGACTTTTCTCGGACACTTTTCAGACTGCTAATGAACCGATACATTACAAATCTAGATAAAAGAATTGCATAATTAGATAGAATTACGAGATCTAGGGAGCAGTGTACTGTACAGACAAGCTGTTTAATTGTCTTAGCATCATTTAGTTGTTGAATCTCAATCCTGAAAGCAAACCAATCCTCCCCTTTTTTCTTCTTCGCTTAAATGGGGTTGGTCTATACAAAGCACTCTAAGATGTTCCAAAGTACACTGAACAAAAAGATAAGTCTTTGCACTTTGCCTATGGACAGGAAGATACTCCAACACTCTAATTTGTATCTTGCACCTCACCCCGTTTCCTCAATTTAGCAAAGCACAGTTATAGCAACGCCAAGCAAAGTTGTTTTGAGAAATAGTAGCGACGGGACTGACCAAGAAGAGACGGTCAAGTTCCTTGGGTTTCATCAAACACATAAATTTTTAGTACATAATTACTCTGATGATACATTCCATCTGCCTGTCAAAACAACAAAAGGGTATATTCTCCCACCTTGGCCACTCATTCTACCTTGTCGTAAATATCAATGGTTTCGTATTCGTCTTCCTCAGCATCAGGAATCTCCTCCTTGAGTTCATCCTCATCAACCATGTTCTCCGCAGGCGGTACCGGATCCACAGGGTCAGGTAAACCTCGCTCAGCTCTCAATTGCTGCACTTTAGAATTTGTCATTTCATACACATACTGTCCAAGGTGCTCGACACCTTCCATTTGCGCCTCACCCGGCACTGCAACTCCTTCCTCGTCCTTCAAAACCCTACTACTAGGGAACAACTCGCCTGTTACTAGCTGCAGCTTGTCGGGTCTTTGAAACAGAATTTCAAAAGCTTGGCGTAGCTCGAAACACGACTCGAATATTTCTCGACGGCCAAGAATGTATAGCCCCAAGCGTGCACGAGATAAAGCGACAGTGAGGCGTCTAACATCTCGAAGATAGCCGACACGCGAGGTACGAGTCAGGGACAGAATGATATCTAGCCTGAATGAGCATCTGTTCTATACGAAAAGGAAGAGTACTTACAATCATTTTGCTCACCCTGGTACTTGTCAACGGTGGTAACAATCTTGGGGAGACCAAATAGCGGATTTTTAGCACACCGGTGATTAAGCACATCTGTGATTAAAGCGCGCTGACCGGCGTAAGTAGCCAGTATGCTAATCTTCGAGGCCGGATAGCCTAGAAGCCGCATGTACTGGAAAATAGCAACAGCATATTCTGCCTCGCCTAAATTCTGGATAAAATGCGGTGTCGGTTCCCATTCTCCTCTGCCTTTGTAGTCTGGAACCTGGATGAATTGGTATTCGTACTTGAAGCCAGCATTTGCGATTTGGTACTCTAGTTGGGACGACACTTGCGGGAGGTTTCCAAGATCGCGATATCGCCACGAATAGAGCGAGGCTATCGATGGGCGAGCGCGACCCTGCTGATCGAGATTGATCGTAGGAACGCCAAGTCGAACAAGTCGAGAGAAAAGTGATTGCTCTAGATTGGCGTACTGGCGAAAAGCAAGATTCTGAATAACAGGAGAATTTTGGAAATGATCTCCACAAAGAACCACACGCTGCAAAGGCATTTCACCATTCTTGGGGTTCTGTAGAGCCAATGGAATGAAGTTCTCGATTTCGGTGATTTGTGCAGCTTCTTCCATGATAACATTGTCATAGTGGAAACCTAACGATGCGATCTCTCTCCTTCGCATTGCCGCGTGCGTAGATGTCATAGCAATAATGCGCGCTTCCTTGGTTAGTAGATAATTCGCTTTATCACGATCCCGACGCAAAATTTCGAATGGCCTGACATCTGCAAGTTCCGTAAATATCTTTGAAACGTGATTATAGCAGCCATCGCAGATGTCTAGCACTGTTTCCTTATCTGCATCTTGTGGGAAAATAGGCTGGGGGGCATCGTAGAAGTAGTTGTAGAATGGGAAAGCTAACATAATAGTTTCTGAGGTGGCTTCTGGCGACTTGATGAATTCTTGAAACTTGGTCCACGCAGGCTCAACATAAACAGAGTTAAAGTACCCAGCAGTCTCCGCTGAGCTGCCGTGTGCACCTGGGGCACCGAAATTTGCTGCAAGACGATCAACTTCCCTTAAATAGCTATCTCGGTTCTCTAAGAATGACTCTACACGCCCGTGCTTACTGAAATTGGCATCTGTCTCGAGATCCTCCTCGCCATGGCCGAGTCGGAGAAGATGCCGTTCGTCAATATCCAAGGCTACGATCTTTTGAAACAGTTGATTCAGGGCCTGGTTGCTGTGCGCGATAAGGAGTGTACGCTGTTCAGGGAAGTTGTGATAGATATTATTAATGATCTGAGTAGCTACGTCAGTCTTCCCTGTTCCGGGAGGCCCAACAATAACCGTCAAACCAGGTTGGGTTCCCGATATTATGGCTTCGACCTGCGCAGGTGTAAATCGAACCTGGTTGAGCTTCGGGGCATCTGTTGGATAAGGACCGGTGCGAGGAGGTTTGTAGGTAGAGACTTGGACAGGTTGGGGCTCGAATTGTGGTGTTGGTTCTGCATCCCTTCGCCTTTTCTTGGATGGTTTGGCAATCACTTCGGGCGGCTTCGCGATCGTCTGGAGCACATACGGAGGACCAAAACTTCCATTAACGTCATCCCCCGGTTCGACGGTCTTTCCTGGTAAACTTTCTACCAGGTGCTGCCAATCAAGGAATGTATCCCGATAATCAACGGACTTAATCTGGTTCGGCAAGTGACTGTAAGTGGCTCCAGCTGGATCTCCATATCCTAGGAAAACCTCATGAAGCCATGGTGCTAGAGGTATATCAGATAGCGTCAAACTTCGGATTGATTCCAATATAGACTTGAAATTGTTTTCTCTGCCTCTTCTTCGCATGACAAGATTTATGCTTTGGTATATATCCGGTTTCCCGTTGGCAACTTGATCCATATCTTCCTTGTACATCGCTGTGTCAAGCTTAATATGCAATTTGCGTACTCGCGGGCTGCTATGACCATTTACTTGTCCATTGGAATCCCATAGCGAGCGCCCTCGGTCGTCCAGCACTTGGGTGATCTCAGCTGCTCGCACGTATTTCAGACCAATCTTTTGCGCATCAGATGGTATTGTATTTCCGGCCGTACCCGCTTCATCATTGACCTGCACAGTAAGTAAAAAGACAACATCATCTGGCTTCAACGTATCCCATTCTCGTCTGATGTGATCGGCAAGTCGACTAACATCTAGTGAAATTTCGGCTTTGACAGCAGAAGGCCTGTCACTTCCAACCAAGGGCGGAACTATTTCTAAGATCGACGGTCTCGCTATGGGCAGAGCCATCTTGGAATAGCCATCAAAGTTCGTTTGACCAGCCCGACCAATACTAGGGCGCAGACGCTTGATAGCGTCTTCAATATCTTTCCTGATCGCGTAGAATGATTCGCAACGATGTAGAATGAATGATCTCCACAGGAAGTCACCTACTGTGAGATACTGTAAATTAAGTTTAGGTAGAGCCAGAGGTCGGGAGCCGTCGTAGTTGTCATTTCTTAACAATGTCGACTCAAAGAGCGTCAATTCAGTGGGCAGTATGCTGAGATCTCGGGCGGTCTCCTGGAATGTCTTTCGCTTTTCATGCCCAGAGAGTAAAACTTCTGTGAGAAACGTCTGATCTGCCACAACCTTGCAGGTGCCTGGAAAAGTTGTGCGCAAGTCGAGCAGATTGCATAGTTCAATGATTTCGGCATCTGTCAGTAGTTCCAAATGCCCTTCAAGCTCAGAGCGTTTATCAATGGATGCATAATTTGACAATGCCAGAATGGTCAGCTTGTCTTTGAAATGCTTGAGAGCTACTCGCTGCAAAGTAGCAAGTGTCTCACAGTGCCTTTCGTATGCTTCTGTAGTTGAATGCTGAATTCCGGTATGGTCATCGATTGAGAAATAGGTGTAGTGCTTTAATAAACCATACAGATCACGAATAAGCCCGTTCTCCTCATCATTGAACATGGGCGATAGCCGAATGGCAGGCAGAGTATGTAGATCTTGGAAAAGAGTATTGACGTATCTTCTGGTTGGTAATTGGCTCTGAAGATCGATTAAGAACTCGATAAATCGTTCACAATAACGCACACTGTCTGCATCCGATTAGCAAGTGCCTATAAGACCCGCTTACGAAAATAAAACTTACTTAGTTTGCTTTTCTCATTATATAGCTCATTCAGAAAATCTAGAATTAATGTCGAGAGCCACGACCGCTCGAATCGAAGACGAGGTTTAGTTGCGTCATCAGCAGCATCATAACGTTTGGCAGCCGCTCTCCAAGCTTTCCTCAGTTGTGTACTATGGTCCAATTTTCGCTCTCTCTTCTTGTCACTTGAGATATTGTGCCATATCGAGATAGAAACCAAAGGAGCGCATTCCTTCCTCACAATCCCACTATCTAATGACTGGAAAGCACTAATAATGAAGGAGATGAGATGGGTGCGAATCTTCGGTGATAATGTTCTGTCCAATGTCATAGAGAGGATCCGCCGAAAGAAGCTGGAAAACTCTGCTGCATTATCTGCGAAGATATCTATAGTCATTAGCTCCCATCAGTTAGAGAAGGCCGGCAGTACTTACCCCATGTTGGCAGATGCTCTCGAGCCTTGACATTGCATATGAGAGCTAGAAGTAGGATATGAAAATCGGAGGCATCCTCATTATAGCCTGGCCATAGGTATCTGGTACTGAGTCAGAATATTGTTCATGTAACTTGAAATGACACGCACTTTTCTAGTATCTGCAAATTCTCCAGCGCCAATAGCGACTTGAACTCGAAATCTTCTTTTTCGAGCACATCCCAAATCTCGGACTTCAATACATCTGGCTTGACTTTAATCTTAGTCTGTTTCTTTGTTGTCTTCAGCCAATATGTCTTTGCAAGCTCCTCAAAAGCGCCTTCGCTTTGTGATACATTTACAACTGTGCTTTCTTCTGCTACATCTTGCTGGGGCTCAGCTTTTCGTTTCGTCCTTGGTGGCATTGTTAATGGTGCTATGAAATTGCGCCGTGTCGCATATCTGCTCCTGAAGCTGTAAATTTCTGGACCGCGTTGAAAAAGTGGGGCAATTGAATATGGAGGCGGCCGCTTGACGCGAGAGTGAACAAGCAGAACACTTGCAACGACAACAACGATTCCACAGCGACTTCCATTAAAAATTCACGTATACAAGGCCGGACCAGTGTAAAGCGCGACGATAGCCCCGCAGATTGTTTACGAGGCGGAGTGGGCGTGTGAGGGTTGCAATGGCCGGCCGTGGGGTGCAAGGTGTGGGTTCGTTCGGGGAGCTTTTGGCAGAGTTGATGAAAAGAGCAGAGGATGTTAAACACACCAGTACAGTTGACCCAGCGCTGAATAAGGTGGATCTCGCGGACCTCCTTGATCGCCTAGAATCGACCGTCGACCCTTCCACAAATAATTCTACGTCAAGAAGATGGAGTTTTGCGGTCATCGAAACAGCATTTCGAGATCAGTTCAATAAATTATTGGTGAGCTCTGAGTAGCACGGATGAGGAACCTATCTGACGACCCACAGGCCTCTACAAACATTAATTCTCCTTCGTTTGTGCAAGTTTGGAATCTGCTCGACATTATATCTATTCTGTCAGACGACGAAAAATGTGATGCAGCCTTGCTTTTTTGGCTTGTAGAGGAGCTTCTAGACAGCCAAACTATCGCAGGTTGTCGGAAAATATTTGACTATTTAGAGTCACGGCGGGAGAGGATTACAGCTGAGCACTTCAACCAGAAAAACTTAGTTATTCTTCGAAGCTGCAATGAGCTGCTTCGACGGCTGTCCCGGGCTGAGGACACAGCTTTTTGTGGCCGAGTGTTCATTTTCATGTTCCAAAGTTTTCCTTTGGGCGATAGAAGCTCTGTGAACCTAAGAGGAGAGTACCATACAGAGAACGTCACATCATACAATATTCTACCCCCTCCCGAGCTGGAGCCAGAGCAGAGTACAGACAAAATGGTTCTTGACACAGAATCAAAATCTGCAGTGGTGACGCCCAAGATGCTAGCAAATGGCCGTGGCGATGAATCTAGTTCCAGAGTTTCAGTGTCGAAATCCGAGGCGCCTTTTGATGCGGACAAGCTTTACCCTATATTCTGGTCTCTGCAGGAATGGTTCAATCAGCCCAAGAAGCTTTTTGACCCGTCAAACTTCGCTAGCTTCAAGACAGGATTCGAGGCTACAATGTTAAAATTCGAGTCGGTCGAGAGTGAGATTGGTGCGCGTCCAGCCAAACCTATGGATGAGGCCAAAAAGGGTACCAAACGAAAGAGGAGCCAAGGAGACGATGATCTGGCCAATGCATTCAATCCCAAATATCTTACTAGCAGAGATCTATTTGAGCTTGAGGTAGGAATCTCAAAAATATCAATTGGCTACTTATGACTAACCTCTTACATAGATTAGCGACCTCTCTTTCCGTAGAAACATTCTGGTTCAGGTTCTGATTTTGATAGAGTTCCTCCTTTCTCTAAGTACCAAAGCAAAGGAAAAACTCAGCAAGTCCCTGCCCGACAACCAGAATAAATCTGTGATGTATGCGGATCAATTACTTGGTGACGAAGACGTTAGTGTTCTATTTCCTAGTTATATTTCATTTCTATTACCATGTTTGAGAAAGGAAAGTAGAGTCGTGAATCAAATACTGATTGATCATGACAGGCAGCTTGGGCGCTTGAACAGAAGAAAAGAGTCGCCGAATATTTAAAGAAGGGCCAGGAGGGTCCTTTTTTCCTACGCATGGTGGAAACTGTTCTATCTCGAGATAAAAATTGGGTACGCTGGAAAATTGAGAACTGTCATCCAATCTCAAAGCCATCTGTCTCCGCTGAGGACTACGCTGCTGCGAAAGCTTCAGCTAAAAAAGCAACTTCTAACAAACGGCTTCGACCAAATCCGTTAGGCTCTCTTGACCTCAATTTCCTTGTCGATACCAATGATAAAAGTGGCCTTGAGAGATTGAAGGACCCCTCACGATACAGATTACCATCAGTCAAAAGCTTTCAGAGCAAAATTGAATTAGACGACATGGACATTGACATGGCAAGAACTGATGAAGAGAAAAATGTTGCTTTAGACGCGAAAGCGAGCAAGAGCTGGCGTGCTCTACGTCTTGCCAGTACGACAAAGTTTGCCGCATTCGACAAGATAGATAAGTCGGATAAGATTAACATCATTTTCGCGGATAATATTAAAATCGAGGATGCTGCTGATGAATCAGTTGACACCGCCGAAGATTCGCTCTTGCCGAAGGATCGCCGAAGTATTGTCCTTTCTGGCCCAAGCCTTGTTGGGAAAAGCACGCTAGTAGCAATGCTATTAGACAAATACCCAAGCGTTTTCAGTAAGAAGATATCGCATACCACTCGTCCACGGACTGAAGGAGAGACTGACGGAGTCGACTACTTTTTTGTGGACCAGGAGAAATATAATGTTCTTCGCGATGGCGATGAATTCATTGAAATCAATGAATTTAGTGATCATCATTATGGGACACGTCGGAAGTGTATTGATGAAATTCTCGCTAAAGGCAAGGTGCCTCTCATCGAGGCGGATTACAATGTAAGTTGAAAATCTCTGAAGCGAAACCATGTTACTTATAACATTTTCAGGGCGTTCAGCAATTCAAGTCTAATGGATTTCATGCTCGGTACATTTTCATTGCACCTTCTGACGTATCTGCTTTAGAGCAGCGACTACAGCAGAGTGGCACTGAAGATAATGACAAAATTAGAGGAAAACTTGAGCTGGCCGAGAAGGAAGTGGAACAGGCTAAGCTGCCGGACTTCTACGACAAAGTCATTGTCAATGTCGATTTGGACGCCACATATGAGAACTTGGACAAGTTCATATTTAGCGATACTCCTCCGAGAAAGGCAGGTAGTTCTTCTGGCGAGATGGCGGATAGTGCCGTGGCCGCCCCTGCAGAAGACGCCGAAACTAAACCGTCGCCAGCTTGTGATCTGCCTTGAGAGATGATCGGTACGAGTGCAAATACGGAGATTCACAGAATAGCACATAAACGGCATTGGCAATAATGCATTATCCTTATAATAAAGGAACACATGGGATAGATCGTCATTTAGCGAAGGCGTTTTCGGTAGCATAAAACGCATTATTACCATAGGCGCTGTTATGGTAGTCTATTTCGCTTCTAACATGTAGGATAGTCTGTATAGCCAACGTTGGGACTTTAAATAAGTTAGCATTCATATCAAAGCCACCAGTGTTACAATTGGTCGTCATAATAGGTAATAAACCTGGTCGAGGTTGCCACAAGTCTCGCCTAGAGTAGCAGCATTTACCCTGGGAATCGACCATAAAACTCGGTTTAATCATATTTCTTCAACGTCAAATCCCTCTCCAGCCTGGGACGTCATTGTTATCACTGTTTCTTGCTTGCATTCCCTAGAATAATTTTACCTGTCCATAAGATCTAGATCGCCAATACAACATCTCCCTATTGCAAGCGTATCATAGTTTCCTTATTCTACGACTCCCCCAATTACTCGTATCATTTGAGGCTCCAGGTGACAACAAGGGCATACCATCCTTTTTTTTGGAGTGTCTTCAATTCAACATCTATCATATGGCAAAACTCTAGGTCTGCATTACATTAAGATTTCTCTGGTATTCGAGTGAGAGCCCGGCATACATTTATTTACCTCCGCTGGGCTATGCACTTGCTCCTGCCTGGGCTCTAGAAAATTTAGAGAGCGAAGCTGACGCCTTTTAGCCTTGCATATATGTCTCCAGGTCTCCATTCTCTGCATGCCTCTAGCCTGATTGTCCGGCCCTGAGGCGTAAGTCTAATGGCTAGCTTATTTTTCTCCAAAAGCAGAAGCAATAGCATTTATCATCTCCAAAACAAGCCTACATTGCTTCTCCGGTCCCCCGCAGTAGTCATCAGTAAGCTTATTGATATTACTACTTAGGAATTGTCAAGCAGATAGCTGTTCCTCCCATGGACTTCAGCCTTGCCAAATCCATACCTGTTCCACCGCCATCCTCGCAGCTACATAGTTGCCAATCTAGTCGTTGATACCATCATACTCAGCTCCATTTGCAGGAAGTTCCTGGATTTTACCTGTGCAGTTCTGTCGGGGGAGGATGCGAATACGCATCATCTCCTTCACAGGCGGCCGCACTCGTTCTTGCATTGGGGTGCCAATATTATGGAGGACGCTTGTCCAGCCAGCATTCAAGAGCTGTGCATAGATATACCTACCTCCGCATGAACTCCATTAACAACAGCTTTCCAACCATGCGTCTGTCAGTGGCACCATAGATCTAGGATGCTAGGCATGTTATTTTTATTTATTTTTTTCAAAGATTTGGAGGAGTGTCATGAGGATCAGGGATCCAGACATTGTTATCGATGATCTTCGTCAGGTGTGTTCCCCGGCTTGGGGTTAACGATGCAAGAATAATACTTTGGGCGAGGTCAGCTTGCTGTTTCCTATAATGAGAGCTGTAAAGAGCGCAAATGCTACATCGCGAGGTACAGTCTCTTTGGACGGGTGGCTATTCACTGGAAGAGCAGAAACATCCTTAGGGGGAACTGTAGATCCCATCTTCGGTATGAATTACGACAAGCAATGGAGCAATGTAGGATAAAAATGTGAAATAAAATGAGGAAAGAAAGTTCCATCAACCAAAAAAAGTGTCTCGTATACCTACGCCAGGCTTGTATGGGATCCGCCAGGTTCTTATCTCGACCACAAGAGGAGAGAGACTATCTTGATAGAATAGCGAACGGGGGTATATAACAACATCTTTTCGGCGGAGTCATGAGAGATTGGAATCATGATTATAGTCTTGATGAGATATAATTCCATGTCGTTCTTGAGCCACTATCAGATATAACCCATCGTTAGCTTGAAGTAGTTGGATCAAAGCTAGGGACGCATGCAAGGCACAGAGGGGTGTACGGTACATCTTTTTTGATAGTCACGTTTGGGTGGAGTATCAAAGTGTCGTGTGCTTTGATATGTGTGCTTGCGTAGATAGCAAAGAAGAAAATCTCTAAAATAGTCATAAAGTCATCCGGCTTCAGGCTAGACAGAAGCTTACTCCTTAGTCAACATGGAGAAGGACGAAAAGAAGGTGGAGCTAGATTGACCCAGCCACGAAGCTGGAAATCTCTATCTCGAGATTGTGTGGCTTCAGAATCTCGAAGTCAGTTTTGCAAGATTCTGCAACACAAATAGCATATCGTCAGATGAGGTACTGATGAACCTTATGCTGAAAGCCCCTGTGCTACTTCTCCCTTGATATCAGCTATCCCCGGATCAAATCAACCACCCGGATCAAATCCCCTTCAAAACTAGCATCACCATCCAACTTTGTTTCCTAAACATTTACTCAATCAACTCCTAGATCGGCCGCGACCGCATCGGCTGCTCATAGATCAATTTCTCATCTGGAGTGTAGTCGGTGATGATGCAGGTCCTGGTTTCAGCAGGAGAATTCCCCACATAAATCGTCCCAACTTGTGCTTTTGTAGACTCTGGAGGGAGCGAAGCCATGTACCCGGAAAGATCGGTTATTATGCTAGCAGAGACCCTACGCACGTTGGACTGGCGTGGTTTTTCGGCCGAGTTTCTACCTGTAAAAGTAGCTTTTGATCCCTGTAACATCATTCAAGATGCAATCGAGAGCGTAAGTTCTCGAGATTCAAATTGTAGGGTTATATATTACTACGATTACTCTGAAATATTGATTTTTGAGGGTGAAATCCGCATTCAAGCTGGGCAGCAACCGGGCTGCAGAAAGGATGCCTTTGTTAAATTCCCATGTCAGTCGGTTCGCCATGAACTAAATTTACGCCCCTTCATAATGTTATCATTTGATAAGAGCTTATCGATAAAGCTCTCCCTTGTAAGATATCTCAGCTTGGGGAGCGACAATGCAGCGCAACCTTCTCGATTATAAATTCTGGGTCATAAATCAAGGTGTTCTTCACCCGATCAAGCTCTGCGCAATTGTATCCTTTCCCGTTCTTTCGAATGTTCCCCCACATCCTTAGTCTCTCCCTTGTTTCTCTTACTAGAGCACACTATGCTCAAAATGCTTTCCTCCTCGCCAATATTAACGAAGATCCAATTCCATTCAGCACCCGCGCTCATTGGATGCGTGTCGCCATTTCCGCCCTATCAGACCTCTCATCGCCCTGCCCATTTGCTGCCTTCGGAACCGCAATCGTAAACCATACCTCCGCTTCTCCAACCAACCCTATCGGGGACCTCATCTGCATTGGTGTAAACTCCGCTTCCATCACCGGGAACCCAATTCTCCACGGGGAAATCGCTGCCATCAATAACTGCTCCTCTATCTTAAGAGCTGATAGAGACGGAGGTGGACAAGACCCAAGGAGAGAAGAAACCGGTAGCGTATGGGGAGATCTAAGTCTGTATACGACGGCGGAAGCATGCCCGATGTGCGCGTCAGCGATCAGGTGGGTGGGGTTTAAGGAGTATATTTATGGGACGAGCATTAAGGGACTAGTAGAGAGGGGATGGGGACAGATTAATATTTCAAGCAGGGAGATCTTCGAAAGGTCAGGCGACTTAGCAGGAAGGATGACGAGGTTAGTGGGTGGCGTGTTGAGCAACGAGACTGATGGGCTCTTTGATTGGCAGTTCGATGACGGCAGGAAGTGTCCAAATGGATGCGTGAGGAATGGAGAGGGTTGGTGTACTACAGAAGAAGCAGCGAAGGAAACTTTTTGAGGTGGAGAATTGGAAATCATTTGGCGGCTTCATGAAAGAGGAATAGAGAACGCTATAGTTGTTTGATATATTTCTTGATATTTATGTTGCTAAATAAGCATGGCTAGACAGGCACAGTCTTATGCGTATGCCATCCATCCTTAGAATTAGGTACCTCCGCTCTCCTCACACCAGGAGTCAATTATCCATTCTTATAAGGAATTCTTGCAATCCGGACTCGCATTGCTAACCACATACAGGTTTTGCAGCAATGTGCTCGAAAATCTTCTTGAAAGCCAGCAACTGACCTAAGTAGCCAATACATTGGCAACATGTTGCTATGGCTATCACTCCTGCACAGGCTCCGTAGTCGTAGCCTGATTCAATGTTCACCGCGCACCTATATTTGGGAAGTCCTCGTGAAGCTTGCCATAGAAGATTCTCGAATGCATGTCCCCATTTATACACAACGCTCAGGTCCGTTCACCATTTTAGTATGCTCCCTAAGTAATATTAGAAGATGAATCTCTTAATAGTTGATCACGAATAACACTACAGTCATTGCCCGATTTGCCATTGAGGATTAAACGAGTCTCGCCCTATTCGACACGATTTCTAGGAAAGCCATAGTGGTCATCCCGCTCAAACTTCTTCATCCTATCTATTGTGATGTACTGACTAGCTGGTAGCGTTGTGGTAAGACCGACGGCGGAGTTTCATCAACATCCACATACCTTTCTAACACATGTATACAGTGGCCTAATGATCAGAATTTTACGGTAATCTAAGTATTCTAACCCGCCGGGAAGATTTTTTAAAATGCGTTGCATCTTAATACTGTAATTGAATTATGAATGTAGTCCATTTTGATGTCAGTGAGAAAAGTCTTAAAAAGAGGCTCCCCTTTGCATCGGAAGAGAAATAGACTAGGATGTATGAACGAAAGGCTGCCGTAATTCAGAACTCCATCCTATAATAGAGCTTAGCCATTTCGACAACTTCTCAAGCATCAGGTTAACTTCCAGCCTAAAAAAGAAGCACCATGGATCTCTAGGCTCGTTGGTTCAAACGCTTTAATGATCGCATACTTAGTAGACATGCCTGCTAGTAAGGAGAGAGCCATGCTTCTTTTTGGTAAATTATTGCACTCACCCCCCGTTGAGATTGTTTGCTGCTTGCTTTCAATTCCCAATATAGTTGGTTTGGTATAGCAATTCGGTCAGAGACTTGGCTCACACTCGGTTTCGATCTATATTTGATTCTTTGAGCCATTCAAATGCAGTTCGCAGACCACACATTGCCATTTTGTACAAGTGTTAGTCTACGGGAAAGGAGAAATCAGTGGTCAAATATTGCATGAATCTGCTCAACAGATACAATTTGCTCCTGAGGCATAGACATCTCTTATAATGAGACGGCGCAATCGCCTGTGGATGACTTGATCCGTGTGCTTTCTCTGGTCCTTGACTTTGTTTCCTCCTAGTATGGGTTTTTTTCGTATTTGCTTGTTAGGATTCTCAGAAGAAATATCCTTGTCTCGCATTTCAGACAATAGAATATGGAGGAAGGATTTACCGCAAGGTAGAAGTTTTAGGAACATCTACCACAGATTCGTAACAAAGATACCAGCGTAAGGGCACGAAAACCTGCGAACCACCTGTTTATGTTCCAACAGGTGCCTTCTGGAGTGATTCGTAGCACGGCTGAATATAAAGCATGGAGCCAATTACAATCACAACCACGATGAATGAAAGGCGGGGACGATGGCTCTTTCTAGTTGCCTCATACTACAATAGAGAGGCAGGTAGGAAGGAATGTGTACCGAGATTTAGCCAAATCGTTCTTTCCTTTTGCACACAGGATAGTAGCCAACTTCACCCCAACTTGCACTCTACTTCTTTTCCTTCCTTACAACCACCCTGATATCAATCTGTCGTAGATTGGAACAGAAAGTCGTCGCAAGATCTCCTTGAGCTCTTGCTTCTCTCTGCCCTGCACATTCGCGTGTGGGGCATTTCCTGCACAAACATACATCTGCGAAGATATACACGACGCTCAAGCATAGCATTCTCGCGAATACTGCAATACAACACTCATCCCTCGCGCTTTGGTACTGAACAGTGTTCTCTCAAGCGTCAGATCAACTCACTTAGCTCCGTCAATTCACTGGCACTCGAGAACTGAGTCAAAGATATATTTCCCAGGCAAGGCTTCACCACGAGTATTCGGACCTAGAGATATCAAAGCCTCGCACCATCTCACCAGATCCAAGCCTACTGCACATTATACATATCGAGCAAGCAACACAGCCTGCAACATGGAAGACACAGTTGCCATTGCTGTAAAGGTAAAAACGCGTTCACATATTTTGCTGCAATTACTAATTAGTGCGTAAGGGGACCGAAAAATGCTACTTGCTCAATAAATTCCCTCCCGAGGTCAGAGAAAAGATATTCACACTAGCAGTCACTCTTGAAGAACCTGTCATCCCTGATCAAGCCAAAGCGAAATCCAATAAGTTCCTATGGGATAAGAAACAACGATCAAATGACCGTACAACTGGTCCCCGTCTACTGATCTCTACTGTCCCACAGCTGGCCTCTGTTCAATTATCTCGGGTCAGCAGGCAGGTCTACCAAGAAGTGTCTTTAGCCCACTTGTTCTACAAGGCAAATACGTAAGCATCCAGTCTGTCTTTCAGATCTGAGTGGAGAAGGATCTTTATCATCTACTAAACGGGACTAACTCTATCTCTATCTGTAGATTTAAGTTCACGAACTCTGTTGATTTCATCAAGTTCATCGTTGCTTTAACCCGAAACCGCGCGATGGCGATTCGTTCAATTATTGTACCATTCAAGGGATTCGAATATAGGCAAGTTTCGTATCCTATATAAACCGCGAAAGACTAGCCTTAAATACATATGCTTACCCATATAGAAATTATAGGCATCATAATGATACAACAGCATTTTGGGCCTGCCTCAGAGCTTGCAGTGGTCTTGAAGAGCTTCATATTTCCATGCCCAGATGGGCTATCTTACCGCCCGATAATTTTTCAGATAATCATTTTATGGCTGATCTTGTCGTCGCTGTTCGGGGGCTAAAAAAATTATCGATCGAGCCTGAGCCTTTCGATACCCCAGATCACTGGAGCTCCCCCATCACCGAGGAATACCGCAAAGAGCTCGAGCAACGTGCGCAGAAGATCGCTGATATGCTACGTAAGGAGGCTTCTCTACCCAAGGAGCCATATACACAATCGAAGAACTTCGAGAAGGCTGTTAGTATTGCAGGACTTGTGAGTATCTTTCCCACTTAAGGTGTTGCTATGGCAAGAATATACCGCTTACATTGGCTAGGACATTGATGGTGATGGACGTCTAGGTGAAGATCGAAAGCCAGGAGTTGTATCAAGCCGAACTAGGGGCGCTAAGAAGAGGCTGTCCAATATTGACTCCTTTGGCACTATCCCATCTGCATCAGCCCCGAAGTACGATCTCGTTGGTGATTTGGCTTGGGAAATTGATACCGTTCATGCCTCGAGAGCCTCTGATGACGATACCTTTGGAGTCGATTTTCTAGTTAAGCTTCGTCACAGAGAAAGCAGTGGCTGGGTTTACGAGACTGACAAATCCTGGGAGAATATTAGTGTATTAAAGTAAGTTTTAGATTAACTCCATAGCGACTGATTCCGCTTAGATATCCTGTACGACATGGTCGACTAATTTGCGTAGTAACTTCAATCAACGTGCGGAAATCGCTGAATTCTATCGTCACCACCCAGGTTCCTACGGAAAAGAGATTGTACTCTCTCTCTGGAAGGTTGGAATGACTAAGACAAAGGATGGAGATAGAGATAGATACGAGGAAACTCAGCACAAGTATCGATACCAACAAGTCAAGAACTTTGAACTACTGATTGCGAAGCAAGCTCTAGTTGCGAAGGAGCGAGCTGAACGAGAGGCTGCTCTAGAAGCTAAAGCTGCTGCTCAAGCTAAGGCTCAGTCTACAAATATTGTAAAGGGCAAGGTCCGCGAAACTGTCAAAACTGGTAAGACCAAGACTGCTACTAAAGCGAAGGCGAAGGTGACGGCAGATTCCAAGGCCAAGACCACAAATGGTATTTGTTGATTCATTTGTCAGCTTTATCCTATTTGCCATCTCCCATGTGAGCTAACGCATGATACTGAAATAGCCAAAGGACCTGTCAACGCAAGAAAGTCCGCCGATTCCAAGTAATGCTGCTTATTTGATTCTACACGAGGCTGAGTTTACTAGCAAGATATGCTCTAGAGGATTGTCGACATGCACGCGAACGCTTTCTTCTTCGCATATGGGAGGCAGTATTGATCACTCGGGCAGCTGATCATACTTGATAGGTGGTGGTTCATGGCATCTTTGCAGTTGAGTTTGAGTTGTTATATTCAGCAAATCACATCTAAAACGAATTATGGACGGTTCCGGTCTCGCCTAATGCGTTGAGGTGGAGACATACTTCGCAGGCCTATATGGCCATGGAGGACGGGATCTACTTTGACTGCGGCGATTTCCATGGATTTTTTTTTTCACTATGAGTCTTTCCATCAAACGAGTGGACTTACATATTCGGGACTGCGAGGTGATAGATCTTGCCGAATACAATGTGTTATCATAATATCTGTGTCTTTGATGAATATCTACCCGGAGACGTGATTTGTAAGTTCTACATGGCCTCTGATGTGCTATACCTTCGATTCCTAGATGGGGTGTTCTTGAAATAGTCGTTTGTTCAGTATGTTCTTCTTGCTGTTTGCCCACAAGTGCACCAAGAATGTGGCTGCACATATGCATGTCCCGGACTCTTGGATACTGGGCAAGACTGTGTGAAAGTATTCTTCTAGAAATTGTAAAGATGGTTCAAGTTGGGAGCCAGTTAGAAAGCGCCTCAAGCGAGGGGAACTGAAAGTCTATGACGACGCGCCACAAGTGGGTGATATCAATGTGTAGCGGGTGGCTGCATGATGTATGCGAGTGAGAGACAAGGTGGTGGGGTCTGAAAAGCCTTTAATGCCGTAGTAGAAGATAGATAAGATGGATATTAGGGAAAGCAGGGCCGAGAGTCAGCTATGCCTTTCTCTTTTTCATTTTTGTTTTCACATATTTTTATTCGTGTTACTAAACGTTGGCTCCTACTCCAATACAGGATGCGTGATCTGATTAGATTGAATGTATTACACATTATGGGCTAGGCCCTGTAACGAACTTGGGTGCGGCTTGCCAAAAACCTTCGATCCAACGGGCAAGGCCCGATCCCCAGTGAGCCTTCTAGTCACCATGCATCAAGACTGTCTCGAGAGGGCTGACATGCAGACTTGAATCACGAGAGAGAAATCTGAACTCTCTTTATTTTGTGTACCGAACGTCCGAAAGAGCGTTGATTACGAAATGTACGGGGATGATATAGTTTATGCGTTGTAACAGTACATAGAAGGAAGTTTGAATAGGCGAACATCTAACCTACGAGATAAAAGTCGGATTTTACAGGTCAGGTTCCACGCAATCTCGCTCCCCTCGTGGGCTGCTGGTGGAGAGTCAGGGTCTTCAAGAATAGTTCTAGAAGCTAGGATACTGTAGTAGACTGCTGTTAGGAAACCATGTCTTGGCCTAAAGTTATCTTGGTTCTACGTATAGTAATTTGATACGCTGCTTGGTGTTGTTGGTGCTGAATTCAGAAAACTTGATCGACCCATAAAAACAAGGGCTTGGCAGAACATCCTCTTTGGGTCATTGATGATCCTCACAAGTCCCCCCACGACGCCTCTCTATATATCAATACACTACCACCACTACCTCTGTTATGTACGTATTTTGCCTTAGGTGACGGCATATGTACACATCGGAATAATGGAGAACACGATTTCATGACCCCAGATTTAGCTCTCACAATACACTACTTTACTCTCATCAAACCATTCCTTTCTACTTGATTTCCCGCTGTAGTACATACTTCGTTCTTCCATCATTTTAGATCTTGCGACATCTGCCCTTGCCGATTCAAGACACCATCTGCGAGTTACGATACGGTTCTATTTCCTATAAGGGTGTTGAGGGTTGATGAATGGAGCATTGCATACACAACGGTTCACACATAAGAAGAGGGGTTTCAGCCCAGCTCAGAAAAACAGGAAGCGCACTACAGCGATACCGCCACATCTGCGACTGAATGACAGCGTTATCGATGTCGTCCGTACCTTTAGGCAGCGCCCTCCAGCTACGACCACTCGTTCCTAAGAGTTCTAGTTCTTCTACATCAACCACGCCTTTATTCGAAGTCCTCGATCCCTCTAAAGATGCCAGGAAGATCGTGCGCCTGGTGCAGTGCCCACAATGCTCCATTCCACTGCGCGAACCTGTCACCATGCCGTGCGGCAACACCATCTGCAAACAGTGTATACCAGAGCTGCACCTTAGGACGAATATTTCATACCCTATGACACCGAACAGACTACAAGGATTTACATGCCCGCTGAGCAGTTGCAGGAAAGAGCACGCGAAAGGGGATTGCAGTGTAGATGTGGTGCTGAATAAAATTATGGAGGTGGTTAGGAACGAGGTAGACTTGTATAAGGACTCGGCGGCGGCGGCGCATGAGATGATGCAAGTAGAGGAGCAGGATAAGTGGTCGATAGCGGGGGTAACTTCTTTAAACGACTCGAGATGGGCACAAGTGCTTTCTGGGGGCCGACTTGCTGCTACGTATCGGATGGCAGAGATGGGAGAGCTAGCATATGAGTTGGAAGTTATATTCACCTCAGTGTCACCACCCCACGAACAGTCCGAAGCTTTGGATACGGCTCTATTAGCAGGTCTAAAAGAGACAGCCAGATCTGAGCTTGATTGCAATGTCTGCTATAGCCTTTTCCTGGATCCTTTCACAACTAGTTGTGGCCACACCCTCTGCCGGACGTGTCTTCACCGTGTGCAGGATCACTCGAATCTTTGTCCAGTATGCCGGCGGAGCTTGGCTATTGCACCGGGGGTCAGTGCTTCGCAAGCACCATCAAACGCTGTTCTAAGCAAGCTGATCGGTGGATTATACCCAGAAGCGCTTGCAACGCGAATAGAAGCTGAAAATGCAGAAACGAACAGCTTAGGGGAGTTGGAAACTCCTCTGTTTATCTGCACCTTGTCGTTTCCTCTGCAACCAACGTTTCTACATATTTTTGAACCTAGGTATAGATTGATGATTCGACGCGTATTCGAATCAGATCGCAAATTCGGCATGATTTTGAGCAATCGGAATAGGGCACCTCAGGGAGAGCTAGGAGCGGTTCCGTTCTATCGGTACGGAACGATGTTGCTCATTGTTAATATGCACGTAATGCCAGATGGTCGGAGTATTATCGAAACAGTCGGGTTATCTAGGTTTCGAGTACTGAGGTATGGGTCTTTAGACGGATATATGGTGGGCAAAGTTGAACGTGTTTACGACATGAGTGTGGCTGAAGAAGAAGCCATCGAGGCAGCAGAAACCTCTTCTGTCACCAGTAACTTCTCTGCAGAATATCATTTCGGCGCATCTCCACACCATTCACATTCTGACCAATCTCTCCCACAAGTATCAGATCTCGACTCCCTCTCTACTCAGGAATTATTCGATATCAATACCGCCTTTGTGCAGAGGATGCGGGATAGCAGCGCCCCATGGTTACGCAACAATATTGTGGAGTCGTATGGGCAGTGTCCGGAGGACCCCGCGACTTTTCCATGGTGGTTCGCGAGTATTGTGCCGACTAAGGATAGCGAGAAGGTGAAATTGTTAGAGACGACGTCAGTCAGGGAACGCTTAAAGATGTGTGTTGTCTGGGCCGCGGAATTGGAGAACCAGACTAAGTGCGTGCTCAACTATCTTTCCTTCTCATATCCATCATTCTCGTAAAGGCCTGAAGTACGTGAGCAGTGCTGAGAACTGTTAGTTCGACAAACTTGCTAATCGATACAGAAGCACAACATCAACCTGCACTGTCATCTGACTAGCCGCCGCAGTACTCAGCTTTGTGGTCATGCTCTTCAGCATAGGAATCATATACATGGGTCATCGCAGCCGAAATTCAGATGCGATACGTTTTCCTTAACATGAAGGATTAGATACAAGATACCAGACATAAGCGATAACGAGCTGATATAAAGCCATATTCTCATTAGACATCGGGGGAGGGTAGCATCAGCGGCATCATTTTTTATTTTGGGAATCAACTTGAGTTCAGTGACATGCATCATGATTGGACATATGGTGGCGTTTCGAGGCGTCGATTCCTTGTTGATACATCACTTCTCCTTAAGAGTATTGGAGAAGGAATTTGTACATATCTGTAACTACGAAGGGAACAGAGCTTCACAATCGAATTCGCGTTTATCAGCGTCTTCCCCGTTTTGAGCATTCCTGCCCAGCCCTCTTTGGCAAATAGAGCGACCTACATTCCCTCGAGAGCCGAGCCGTACTACGCAGGCAGCTAAGGGGCGAGCATGTACGCACCCACTATCTAGAATTTCGATAAAGCGATCGAAGGCTGGCGGCAGTAGACGATGAGGCGGGTCGCCATGACAGTTATATCGGTGCTTTAACTTCTTCCCCACGTGCTCGCCACTAAAATGCATTGATACCCTCAACAGGCTGTGTCAGCACGCCCGCACTCATCATAATTTCCCTTGTTATTTTTCTCTGGTTTAGCTTCTGGTGAAATTCAGTTTCATTTTCGCTGAATAAGACCATCATAGATTCCAGCGTAGTGGCAGAATATTGGAGAATCATGAGATGGGAATCAACATTTCGGCTCAAAGACGAGCTATATTTTGTTATTATTATGCTATACTTGCTTCTACAAGCAAACCCCCTCCCCCAGGGGATATTATTTCTCTGTCCTCATCCTCTTCTGTTGCAAACAGCGTGGCGAGTGGGGATCATGTTCCTGTTTCTCTCTGTAGCTTTTCACCCTTTTCTCAGGTTCAGATCCGTCGCCAATCTTCTATGGAAGTATTTATATCCTTCCCAGACTTTCCCTTGATCTTAATGGGGAGCATATTTCGCCCCGGTCCACGGAGACAACGAAAGAAAACTTTCTTAGAACGACGACGCACCAAACCTGTGATCCCCATCCATGTTTCCAGAAAGTGATTAGATCACCTTGGGGGCGTATATCTCGGTTCATCGCGTCTTCGGCTCTGCTGCAGACCTTTTTTTTTTTATCACGGAGCCGTAGGTCGAAATTGCTGCAGCCCTGAGATCCGAGCGGATATCGCTTGAAGTTCGTAGTATCGCCCGTTCGAACGTATTTCTTGGCTGCTTCATGAATTATGCTCATTTCATGACTTCCATGATGGAGGCTCGCTCATCCGTACCACTTTATATGATTCAGGGATTGCTAGGCATGGTGAGCTGTTGAAAGGAAGGGATGACCGGAAGTGTATATTTTGCCAGAGATACAGATCGCTTTTAAGAAGTAGCCAATAGCATTTGCTTCTATTCAGCTTTGTGGGTACCGTTGCATTGTAAAGATGTTTATCGTCAACAAATTAATGATGTGTCGCTTGCATCCTTCCAAGCTATACACGATACGTCTCATTGACAATGCCATGGAATTCCATGAGTGCATATAATGCAACAGACTGTATTTGAGTCCCTGTTTGAGATCTAAGCCTCCCATACAAAACTATCACTTGATTAAAGTTTCGAATGTTCAGTAGCTGGCGTAGGAAGACGAGGACGCAAGTTACAGCATAGCATCCAGATGGCAAGACATGGAAGTGTACTATTCTGAACGGAGTCCGACGATAATCTGGGAAATTGAAAGCTGTCTCTGAGGCAATCACTTGATCGCTGTTCATGTCTTAAATCTAGAAGTTGATGGCCTTGCGTAAACGGACCGCAACCAGGGTTTTGAATCAACATCTCATCCTTTTTTGATTCATTCGTAGAAAAGAGGAGCCCGCGTCTAGTTAAGAGGTTGGAAACATCTTTTAATGAACCAGAATTTGTGGCAATCAAACCATGGAGAGCATATGCAGCCCGAGAAAGAAAGCAAGTGATTTGGCACATATTAAATAGTGACTGACTCAAATTTCCGAGTTCCCAATCGGTACCGGGTCCGCTGGTGGAATCGACCTTTTCGTCGTGGGGTATTCTCACGCGATCTGGAATCGAATGTACGGATCCCTCAGGATCATCCATATAAGGAGTCCTCATAACCGTAGCGAGCCCGTTTTCACAGCTGCCGCCGACGCAGCTACAAATCCTAACTTTTATTAAGCAGTTACAATCCATATGGAGATGCAATGACTTTGCTTTCTTCATCCTCGAATATTTGTCACATCTCCCGCTATATGGAATTTGAGTTTGTAGAGCGGTCGAGAGATTATGAGGGAACAGGTTCCAGCGGAATCTTTTAGGGCCGCCATGTCGTTGTGCCGGGCGTTTCCCTAAGAACCGAAGTTTTGTCTCTGTTTTTTTTTTTTTTTTTTAGCTCGGGTTGGCGGTCAACGCATGTTGGATTAATAGAGTAATTCATGGCTGATGAAGAATCGCCGAGAAACTTGGCTCCCGGCGCGGCGACGGAAGGATGTGCGGCCCACAAATGCGGGGAAGAAATGGCGAGATGCATTTTTGGAGTTCTCACGATATAATTTGGACGGCGTAGCTGCAGCGGTTGGCATCCCAGCCAAGGCACAATATAGTAGCTAACTAGTGGCGGTTGGAAGTCCCCATGTGTATAGAACAAAGTCCCAGGGTGCTGTTAACGATAGGAGAAATGGCTGTTCTTGGCTCACTGCTGTTGGGTCGTGGTGGCTGATTTATCCTAGAGGAAAGTCCTCGGCATCAAACGTTGGAAGATGTGCTCATGGTTTTTGTTTAGTCAAGATGCGCAGAGTTGGGCCATGAGTGACGCGGTAGAGAAATTTAGACGACCACCAAGATCATTCTTCAACAGCAGCGACCAAGAGAGTCTATAAGTCATTGGGTTGGGGCGGCTGTTGATCGACGAGCCATGGTCCCTCTACAATTCAGAAGCCACTTTGGTCGTATGATGCTTTAATTTGAAAGCAATCTTCGATCAGATGCGTCTTTGACAAATTCAGCCAGGAGCGCTTACGAATGTCCTGTAATTTGGCAACCCCTGGAAGAGCAGTGCCTGTCATCCTTCTAGTATATGGTTGGAGGGGATGAGTGAGTGAAAAAAGACATGCGAGGGTTGATGAAGTGTGCCAAGTCATAGGTTGTTTGCCGTGCAGAAAACTCCACCCAACGGACAGCGGGCGGCCCAGGATGCATGACTTCACTTTTATCCACCAAGCCAAAAAAAAAGTGCTTGTTTGGACACACCTGCATCATCGAATGCCGTGACAAAGAAAGCGAAAACATGCTGATCTGAGCCTGACAAAAGGAAAATTTCCCTCTCCAACAGAGGATGGTATCTGCTGTCTTAGTTTTTTTAGCTCTTCCGGATAGAAGGAAGAACGCCTCACAACGAAACCCCCCTTTCCCCACAGCGAGTTACCAGGCCCAGCTCGATCCATGATGCAGTAGGGATTTTGCCATCCTAAAAGTTTCGTCGAAACATGAGCCCCGGAATTAACGGCAACAATGACACCAGGTCAATTGTCATCCGACTCACCACACCCTTTGGGGATATTCCCACCGCCCTTCCCGCAACGGTACAGTACAGTTGACGAAGGCCCAGCTCAACCAAAATCGACTTCGCCTCTCCTTGCCAGCCAATCAGGCGATGCTATTTTTGAGGGTCCGGAGATATTGCTACTAGTTCTCGTAATACTGTTGCACCTGGCTTGGTCGTGAGCCGGGGGTTTGGTTCTCTCTCTCCATAGAGAGAGAGCACTAGACTTCATATCATACAAATGCTAGTGACATATCACTACTAGACCCAGCTGGCCTAACAGGGGATATCGGCCCTGGCAAATTCCACTACTCCAGTATTCATCATAGCATAATCTTCGTCATGGAAAATGACCTGGAGAAATCAGCGTAATTGGTATCGTTAGCTTGTTGTGTGGTCCCTGTGCTGCACTTCGGATCAACGATTCAGCATGAGCCTTGTACGAATCTAGCACTGTGCGAGTGCGACCCCTCTCCCGACTTCTCATACTTGGAGCATATGGATCAATAGGGCTCGTCTCATAACAAGGTGGAGGGTTACGCATTTTCCCAATTGGGCACGCCCCTCACGCTAATCCCCAGAGCTTCTATAACGCTATAGCTCACTTTAGCATAGGCCGTGCAATAGATGATCTCATCTCAGATCCATGGCCGTTTCTCCTATTACCCGGAGAACTGGTATATATCCTGTCCCATCCCTTCACAATCTCATCATGAAGCACGTCGGGTCGCATCACTTAGATCAGCACCAGCTACTCAGTCATCCAATATAGATAAGCCAACGGAATCACCAACCGCTGAGCACATAGAACGTCAGAATGGCTACCACCGGAACTGTAGATCCAGCCTTGAACAAAGAGTACACGAACGCTACAACTCATCAAGATCATGCAGTTCAGAATGGCCAGAACCTAACACAGGAGCAGCGTCCTCGCTACGATTATGGTGGAAACCCACTCGCCCGCCTAAACACTGGAGACTCAGCTCGGTTCGCAGCATTCGGAGGAGAGTTCCAACCAGGTCTTTACAGGCCTACCACAGAGCGCAAGTTTGCTAATCCAGCACCACTTGGCTTGAGCGCTTTTGCCTTGACAACCTTCGTCCTGTCGCTCATCAATTGCGGCACACGTGGCTTGACAGAGCCCAATATAGTAGTTTCTCTCGCATTCGGATATGGCGGCTTAGTGCAATTGCTTGCCGGCATGTGGTACGTTAATCTTGCCTCCTCGTTATCCACCGCTAACACGATGTAGGGAGATGGCAGTAGGCAATACATTTGGTGCCACGGCACTCTCCTCTTATGGCGGTTTCTGGTTATCTCTCGCTATTGTCCTCACCCCTGGCGGTTTCCAGATTGTGGCCGCCTATGAGGCCGACACAGCCGGCGCCAACGACTTTCAGAACGCCTTCGGTTTCTTCCTGCTTGGCTGGTGGCTGTTCACCACCATCTTGTTGGTCTGTACGCTGCGGTCTACGGTTGCATTCTTCTTCCTGTTCTTCACACTAGATCTTGCTTTTCTCATGCTGGCCATCTCGCACTTGAAGGCAGTAAATGGTAAACCTAATATTCCTCTTGAAAAGGCTGGTGGTGTTTTCGGTCTACTAGCCGCTTTTGCTGCGTGGTATAATGCACTTGCTGGTATCGCTGACGATAGGTATATATATTAACCTCTCCGTACACTCCGTGATCCAGACTAACTTCTAATTTAGCAACTCATTCTTCGTTATTCCCGTCGCCCACTTCCCATGGTCGGTCAAGGGTCGTGAGCGAAGAGCCTCCCGCAAGACGGAGCGCGAAACAGTATAATCTGATACAGAATTTTGCCGATTCTAACGTGCTGATGCTGCACGAGATAGGACGGTGCGGTTTCTGTTCTGCGAATTTGTAATAATAAGTTTACTCAAGACGAAAGTTGTGGATATTTGGCATAATACCTTTTGTTTTGAGTGAAGCATCTGCGGCGGTAGCGAATGAAAAATATTTCTTAGTTTCTGAGCATCACTAGCTCACGCATGCTTTATCCCATTCTTCGTTTATTCTCAAATTGCACACATCTATTGCTGCATCCTAGCTCATAAAGAGATATGGAATGCTGAGTATATAAGATGGAAGGATATACAACCCATAAATTATCATGAATGAACCATATTTATGCCGTCACCTCATCGAAATCTTTCTCCTCCATGAGTTGACAGGATAACGTTTACTCAAACTCCTTGCCAAGCACTTCGCGTCCCTAACACAGGCCCACCCACTTTCTTGCAAACCGGAACCATTTCCGCATCAGTCTTTCCGCCTCTCCTCTTTCCTCTTCTGCTGTATACTCATTTTTAAACAAACTTAGAACACAACTTTTACGACATGGTCGATTGGGTAAGATTCAACCTCGATGTACTTCAAGAAGAGTCATTCTAACAATTATACAGTGTAGCGGTTATCACGTCTGCTTTACAAGCTCATAAACGAACTATTATCGCAGCAGGTCGCAAGTTCGATCCTTGCATCGATCATCTTTTGCTAATTTTTTTTTGGATTCTACTTCTCGCCGCTTAATGTATCAAGAAGTTTGATTTTGGAACGCGAATTGCCCTTTTTTTTTTTTTTTTTTTGGCGGTTTGTGGGAATTGAACTTAGGCGATAGCCCAAAGGCTCCCTCCTCCCCCCACATCTGATATTCTACATCCATAAGTGGGTGATGTAAATAAGAACGTTCTATGATTGCATTTCTACTTGCTATTACCTCTTTCTCGTCAGCATGAGCTCCTGAGGCTCTATTTACATTGTGCTCTCTAGTTTTATCCTCGGACAGGATTATTGTTATACTGTTCTCACAGCTCAAAATTATCATGTCTTAACAGGCAGTCTCTCCTGGCGTCTCATTTCATAGCAGACAAGAATATACCAAAACGTTCATACTTTCACGACCTTGACTTTATCGATTAAAGCCTTTCCATATATTCTGTCATCGTACCTGACTCATGCCCACTCCCGAGGCTTTGTCAGTTCCAACTACCCCACCTCCCCGCAACATATAGTGGACAGGAGCTCGATAGCTTCCTTCAAGCTCTATGATCAGGAAATATCTGGGAAATGTTTGACAGTTGATCTCCCCTGCCATCTAAAGGCTTCACGGTCAAAATAATTACTTTTGGTCATCTAACTACAAATTGCCCTCACAATGCCGCCCAATGCTTCGCACGGACAAATGTCCTTCGCCCTTCCCCCGGACCTAATAGCTTACTTAGAAGAAATCGATAAATTTATCGCCGAAAAGATAGTCCCCCTGCAAGCTTCTAACGACAACAACCGCTTCTTCGATCACCGCCGCGAGCACGCTCGTACAAATTGGGATAATAAGGGTCTTCCGCGCGACGACTGGGAAGAACTGCTTTCCCAATCCCGGCGACTGGCTGACGAAGCGGGCTTCTATAGATTCTGCTTGCCGGAAGAGTATGGCGGGAAAAACGGCGGGAACTTATGGATGGCGGCAATCAGGATGTATCTGGCAAAGAAGGGGCTGGGGTTGTTTAACGATTTGCAAAACGAGCATAGCGTGGTAGGAAACTTCCCGGACGTGTTGATGGTGAGGGAATTCGGGACGCCGGCGCAGAAAGCAGAGTTTATCGCCGGACGGCTGGCAGAGAAGCGCTCTTTTGCTTTTGGACTCACGGAACCGAATCACGGGAGCGATGCAACGCACATGTTTACCCATGCAGTGAAGACGATGAGAGGCGGGGTGGAGGGGTGGCGGATCGACGGCGGGAAGATGTGGATTTCCGGCATGCATCGCGCCACGCACTGCCTTGTTTTTGCGCGCACGCATGGTAAAGCAGGTGATGCGTTCGGTATCACCGCGTTCTTCGTTCCCAGAACCGCGCCGGGGTTTGAGGTTGAGAGCTATGAGTGGACCTTCAATATGCCTACGGATCACGCAACGCTTACCTTCACCAACGTGTTTGTCCCGGACACTGCTGTTTTAGGAGAGGTAGGGAAGGGATTGGCCATCGCGCAGACTTTCGTCCATGAGAACCGACTCAGGCAGGCAGCGAGCTCGCTAGGCGCTGCGGAGTATTGCATTGAGAAGAGTATCAAATATGCAAGGAGAAGGAAGCCGTTTGGCGAGGAGCTGAGCAGGAACCAGGGGATCCAGTTCCCGATCGTGGAATTACAGACGCAGGTGGAGATGTTGAAGTTACTGATTCTAAAGACAGCGACGGAGATGGATCAAATGACGCAGAAGCAGATCGAGAGTACGTTGGGAGACAAAGTGTCAATGTGTAATGTGAGTTGCCTGTTCTCGTCATGGGGAAAAATGAAGTCTAATTTGGAGAAGTACTGGGGAAACCGACTATGTACCCAGGCAGCCGATAGAGCGATCCAGATTCATGGCGGGATTGGATATTCGAGGCATAAGCAGTAAGTTTTCCGGCTTCTAAGCCCTGCTTCGTATTGACAGTTGTAGATTCGAGCACATCTATAGACATCATCGTAGGTAGTCCATCATCTGTATCCAATCAGAATACTAATCCCGCAGGCCGATACAGAATCACTGAAGGAAGTGAAGAGATCCAGATGCGCAAGATTGCAGCATACCTCTTTGGTTACGTCGGGCCAAAAAAGAGAGAGATGTCGAAGTTGTAAATGATAAAAAATTTCTGTAAATATGGTAATAAAATAAGGTAGTTCTCACAACTCATCTCACCCTAAATCATACTCCTCACGCCACGCAAACCTTATCACAAGTCCATCTACAAACGCTTTTCTTCCCCTTAAATCTCTGATATCGTAGAACATGCATTAACTCGCTTACCTAGGTTTCGGCCTACAGCCGGCACCAAAACAAAAAGGGGGGCTCCCAAACCGCTTTCCGCTGGGTCAGTTCCGCGAACGTATCGGGGCTGGCGTTTCTCCAGGTCTCGGGGCGTTTGGCGTCCCCTTTTCAACGATTCGGGAGATGTGTCTTTTTGTTGCAGATCGTACTTTCTCGGCATATGGATTTTCCGGCAACTGAAAAGAAATTTCGGTTGGCGTTTTGGCTGGCACCATTGGTTGCTAAGTGCCGGATTATAGGGGTAGAAAAATATTCTAAAAAAAAACTACTACTAAAAAACCCCGCTGCTGTATATTGCTTAGTAGGGAAAGCTTGTGTGCGGGAAGGAATATAATTCTGTAGATCGGGATGGAGCTGGGTGAGAGATTAAGAGCGAGCGGCTGGAGGATGGGATATCGATTAATTTTATGCCACGTGATATGGGCTGGTCCAGGGGCTGCCTAAAATCATTTGGGGAGGCACAGCAGGTCTTGACACCTTTCACGGCTTCAAGCAAAGTTGGCCAGTTTCTTCAAGGAAAGGCAACCGTCTCTTGTTCATGTACTTAAATTTCTGAGTCTTCCTGTTTTTTAGATTCTATTCCATTGTTTCTGCATTCTATAACCGCCTTTTTTTGGGGTGATCTCGAGACTTCTCTAAATTGTTTACCCTTCCACTTAACTCAGCAATGGCAGACCCAACAGAGACATCTCCTCTTCTTACGGTCATTGAGCCTCGGGTAGATGAGGAAGCCTCGAATACTGAGGCGGGGGCTGCTCCGCTTCAAGAGGCCGACGTGGTATACGCAAGGGACTACTTCAAACGGCCCATCAGGTCCCTGACAATATCCGTATTAACTGCCTCTATCATCAACACCGTCATTGCCACCGGCGCGTATTTTTTCCTGGAGTATAAATCACTAGGTGGATACATGTGGCAGTTGGAGGAAGCTTTCTTCCAAATCGGGGCTTGTGTAGCTGATCCGCATCCCTCTCATGTCCCATTATCTGACAACAAATGCAGATGTTTTGCACGGGATTGCTAGCACTTATAAATCTCAATAATAGATTTCCCATTGGGCTCAACGCAGTCGCAGATCTCTACATCGCCCTCCTAGTGATGCCTATCGCGTTAGACATGCTCGACCGTCTCTTCCCTACTGCGTCCGATCTTTGCCCAGGTTACCGTCAGATGTCTAACTGTCGGTCTGTCCTTCTGACCGACCAGATCTTGACCGCCATTGGTGGAGGGATCGCGATCGCCGTAGCGTATGTGTTCCGTGCAATGATGATATGAGATATGGCTAATGGACAATATTGTAGCGTAACGCATGGGGCATTTTTCGTGCTCAGAATTATTGCATGCCATAAGTCTAACTTTTGGGGGCGCCTAAGCGGCTCATCTTTCCCTAATGGGGAGGTCACGCTGGCAGTCACGTTTAGGATATCGGGACCTCGACAGCAACCGGCAATTGCTGAGAATGTATCTCCTTCTGGACCCCTAATTGAGGCTGCTAGATCTTAATGTCTATAACCAAAAAGCAGCATCATTTATATCTTTATTCATGATATTATATTCATGGTATTGGAAGAATAGCGTTGTCTTTCTAATATGATCTCTTCGTTAATTCATCCTCCACGCACCTCTTCGTACCACATCGCCTCAAAGTAAAATTAAAACAAAACACTCGGAGCGCTTTTTGGGACTTCCATATCCATCTCCGTCTTCATTCCTATAAGTACCTTAGGCTTAGCTGTCTCGCGAACGCATTCGTAGAAGCGCTGGAGCACTTGAATCAGCCATCTGGCGTTGGCCGACTTGTTACCAGGACCTTTGGATGTAAAGAGGTCTTCCGGTGTCCAGATATGCCAAATGTATAGGTGATGCGATGATCTCAGGGTCGATCATGTAGAATTCTATACAAAGATGGCTATAAGTAATTGCCGTCGTATCTTTTTATGTATCCTTCACGTTCTTTCAAGCACCAGTTAACAACCTCAATAAGTTCAAGATGTCTACAAGCTCACAAAATCTCTACTTACCCGGTCGGCAACAGAGCCGATGCAAAAGCCCCTGCCAAAAATCATCACAACTATTATCAAAATTGTATCCTACGGACAGCCTCTATCAGGACCTCAATACATCCCGCGTAAATCAGGCCGCGCTCCACAGCGTAGTAAGAAACCAAAGGCGCACAGAGGTGACCCTGGCGGACCTGACTCTCAAAAACCTTGCTCTAAGGAATCTCAGCCTCAAGATCCGGAACGTGATAGTCCACGATGGGGGCCGGGATGCCAGCCTAATGAGCCCCGACCCAAGTATAGAGGATTGCGGTGTCCTCCTCAGGAATATATGCACATGGCTTATAGAGTGGAACATTTTGAGTGTTGACTTTAGGTCGACGAAGTACGTGAGTTGTTTTGCCGTTGGCTTCATAAACGCGTTAATTTGGTATTGCACTACATTGCATGCGTAGCATGAAAATTGATTCTCTGCATTGACATTCATAGATGCTTAAGATCTATCAGATGCAGCTTTGCGTGATGTTCCAACATTCTACAATACATCATCGACGCTCACTTAAATTGCTCGCGTAAAAAAAAAGGAGTCGATCACGTGACAGTAACTAGATGCAGGACTGGCTATCTTTACAGCAGTGGATTTCACGCTGGTGAGCCTCATTTTGATATAATATGCTTACGAAATAACATACTTTTCTACATCTGTCGGTCGTGCGGAAGGGGGGGGTTATATTGTAGATATTTGCTGCATTAGCCTGTTAATTCGGAGATTCTATTATCCGCCAAACGAAAATGAATAGATTACGTTACCGCCGTTTTGTGCATGGTGGTACTTGTATTTGGTCGAAATATACGCGTTTTGTATGTCTGTTTACAGGGCCAGATACACGTTAATGCAGGTCCTCGTAGATTTACCCCAGATCATGGGACCTCGTTACAACCAAAGCTCAGTATGTAGATCCCTTGAGCGAGGGTACTCATGGCTAAAGCTGACGAAAGGCTACAAAAAAGCGATTTTTAGATGTTCTTGGGCCTTGGGTGCTTTTGGCTCAACGAATAGTGACAGTTTTGGGAGCCTTGATAACAACTCCTGAATCATACAAAAGGTGTCCTGATGGACCTTTGGTGCTCTTGATACTCATAATGAGAGTCCAACGATAGATACCTGTCACCACTTCGTTAACCTTCGTCTGAAGTGATAATTTCTAGGCGTGGTTTTCAAAAGCCAGCATACGGACGCAGTTTTCCCGAATCGACCGACTTCATGAATTTTCTCCACTTTGGACGTTCCTTGTCTCCGTTTTGCAATACTGCTCCCCCTCAAAAGTTTATTATGACCACGTCTTTGTGCCCCACTACCGTTAGTTTTTTATTAGAATTCTATATAAACATGGCGAGCGGTCTAACTGGCCTGGTCCAGCTCCTGGTCCAAGATTCATCCCAAAGCTACCAGTCAAGATGCAAATCCTAAACTACATTCTGTCTTTCGCGGTAACCACGAGTTTGGTATCTGCGGCACCAGTTGAAACGGGCGAACTCCAGACAAGAGCAACTCCGAAGCTACTAATCTGCTCGGATAGTACAACAGCTAACTATGCAAGTACATCGGTTCTTCAGGGGTAAGTCTAATTTAACACTCCTCAGATCACCCTTCCCGACATCTTCTCAGATCCTTGACTGATAACATCGACAGCTGGGGTTACTACATCGGTACATACCTCTCTTTCACCGTCTCAAATTTAGCCCGGAATGGCCGCTCGACCCGCTCCTTCATCAATGAAGTAAGCTTATTTCGCTAGAACACTACGGTTTTGCTCTGCGAGAGCCAGGGGCTCCAAGCTAATGAGAACCGAGAAAGATCATTAGCCTTGCATTTTCAACTCTCAAGACATGCTCCTTGACTCCCGGAATGCTTCCTTCAAAAGCAGCAAGTGCGGAGCTAATTCGTCCATTAGGGTCTCTGGTCCTCGCTGCTTTCCTCCACCGTTGCAGGTGACTTTGTCCTCATCGAGATGGGCCACAACGACGACGGCGACCCAACGACCGACACTGCCGACCGGGCGACCCTCCCTGGCATCGCCAACAACTCCGTCGTGGTGACCACCTCCACGGGCGCCACCGAGACCGTGTACAGCTTCGGCTGGTACCTGCGCAAGATGATTTCCGACGTGCGCGCCAAGGGAGCCACCCCGATTCTCTCGGGAATGGTGAACCGGAATTACTGGTCTGGCAGCACTCTACAGTCCTCCTGGCCGTTTGCCGATTACGCGAAGGCCGTCGCGGCGCAGACGGCCGTTGAGTATGTAGATCATACGCGCTACAGCGTCGCGTTGTTCCAGGCGATGGGCGCGACACAGGCGAAGACGTACTTCCCAAATGACAATACGCATACGAATTGGGCGGGGGCTAATTTGAATGCACAGACCTTTGTGCAGGCTGTTAAGTGCCATTGTGGAGGGACTAGCGTGTTGAAGAAGTATCTTAATAGTAATGGGAACGCAGTTACAAATCCCGCTTGTTTGAGTTGCTAGAGGGCCATGGCTTCATTGAGGAGGCCTAAGCGAATTAGGTAACTTGAGCTTTAATTCAAGATCACTTTTGCTTTAAATGATGCTAAGTAAACCCTACATTTTATCTTTGTGAACTCAATAGCTTTGTAAATAACAACTCTCTAATACTTGACACAAGAGAGTGCATCTACAATAAGATCTCGCCATTCTGGTCAGCCCCAACATATACAACCTTTTTGATCCTTTTTAAGGATTGTTTCTATGCGTCCCATTTTTACTCCTCTGCCCCTTTATAAGCGAGGCCAAGATTATAACTGGAATGCAGTGAGATTACTGTGCGAGTTGTATAAAGTTGGACCACTTCGGAATTTAAAATATGAACATGAGGAGTTTATAGGCATTTCGGTGATACATACATATTAAGTAGCAAGCTTATAACATGGTAGCCAGTCACAAAGATTTTCAATATTGTAGCGCCAGCCAAAATTCCACACTTGGTATTACACGAAGACCGAAATATACCAACAAAAGCACGCCACATTCCGAGGTTCAGATCTCTATTTTCCTTCAAAAATATATCATAGTCTACTGTGAGATGATGTGCGTCGACGTTTGCGCGGCGCTCTAGGAGGCGTAGTGGCTGACCGTGCAAAGCCACCAGAGTCTCCGAGAGGTGTAGTTGGTGGCTGTGCAGGACCACCATGGCTTGATGGTGGAGTTCGTACTACCTGGCGGAGCGGATCAATGTCTAAGGCACTCCATGCAGTTCGCTTTTCTTGATCTGTGAGATCGTCATACTGGAGAGCACCAAAGTTCCACCCCTCCCGCTCCCGATACCAGTCCACTACCTTTTTCTGTGCTTCAAATTGTCGTTTTTGGGCGCTATGGAATTTTTCTCGCTGACGCCTTTTCTCAATTTCTGAAGAATTGAAGTAAAATTCTTCCTCATCAGGATAGCCTGGCGTTTTCATCTGCCGTTCGGCCAGATCTATCCGTTTTTCTTCGCGGGATATGCTATCTGGGACCCAGCCTTTGACTTCAGGCAATGCGGTACTACCTGTAAGCCTGCCTCTGGATGATGGTAGGAAGTTTCTCTTGAACTTAGACCATCGATCTCTTGGGGGCTTAGGGTTGAAATCCTCGACTAGAACTACATTAGCTGGCGGTGTAGAAAATTCAAAAAGGTACTCACCGTCTTCCAATTCCTTGTCCATTCTAAAACTCATAAAACTACGCTGGTATAGCGTCTCTCCAAAGGGGAAGAAAGGCACTTGGCCCCGACCTGTATGTCTCTCAACTGGAGGCTTTCTGTCCAGAATATTCTGACGCTGCACTACATCGTCAAGATCTTGCTCAGCCTCCTCTGCCATTGTCTCCGCGGGTGGCTCTTCCATTTTAAGGCCTCCACTCCTTATTCGTATCTGTGTTTCCGTGCTCTGGCATGATAACGGCCATCTCCGCATATCAAAGTATTGTCTTGGTGGCACTCTCACATCTGCACCGCCATGTGTTTTGATAGATTTGGCGAGGCGAGCTGCCGCAAAATCCCAGACATGCTCAGTTTCTGGGAACCTTGATTCCCAGTTGTTGTTGGCTTCCTGAATAAGTTCCATCTGAATCAGGGTGGCCGCATCCGCATCAGACAGTGATTTTGGATCATTCTTGATTTGCGCAAGTATTAACGGAACTTCTGCAGCGAGATCAGGTGCCCTCTCGTGCAATTCTAGAGCTATACTTTGAAGTGAAGGCTTATTTCGTTTAGTAGAAGCATCCATAATCTGATGTGCTCGCTGTGAGGCCCGCTTCTGTTTCAAGAATCTGTCAGAAGTATCGTAGGGCTCGCTCATATCGACCAAGAGATCACCGATCTCGGATCCAACTTTGAAGGCAATCCTTTGGTAATACTCGTACTTGTTAGGCTGAAGAATCGGTGGACCTTTGGCTCTGCTGGAGTCATAAGTTACTTCAAATTCATGAGACTTTTTATTTTCAGTGATGTATGGGGTGTTGCCTGCTTCCGCTTCAGAAACTACATATTTATTCTCGGGATGTCCATCTGGAGGGATTCTGGCAACCATTCCGCGTCCGTCATAACTAGTAACATTAGTGAATGTCTGTGATTTCATAGGTCAAATACATACTGTATACGAGTTGAGGCAGCCATCTCCCTTACTAGCTCTGTCGCGGTAATTATGTTCCATTCAGCAAGACCTTTAGTCGCCCGCTTAGCATTAATAGCTTCGAGTATTAGATGGAGCTTCGCATTCTCGGTGCTTTGAAGATGCTGGTCATATCGTTGCTGGCCAAATTCTGCTGCTTCACCCCTAGAAATCTGAGTTTGAGCTGGTTCCCAGAAAGGGATATTGCTCCATACACTTTCAGCATAAATATCACTTTGGAACTCTCCCAACTTGTGGGATGAAGTGGTTTGCCCAACGAACTCAGCCCACGATGGCTCAGTCAACTCTTTAAGTACTTCAATCTCTTTTAATTTCACCGGCTCACCATCATAAAAACGGTGACTGCCATCCTGGCATTGCATCCCCTCATCTATCAGCTCAAGTACGCGTCGAATTAGTGGGCGAGGCGCGCTGACTTGCGCTTTCATCAATGATTGTTGAAGCTGGATGAGTTTCCTTTGACGTATGCTAAGAATTTCGAGGAGGCCTTCTTCAGATATATCCGTTTGAGGGCCATAATAATTTTCTGGAGCAGGAATATCATTTGGGTTTTGCTCAATATCCTGACCACGAGCAATAGTATATTGACCCTCTTTCCAACGCCGGAACTCTCGCATTCTCTTTGTATACTCAAATGAATCCATCTCAACAGGTCGTTCATGCGGCGGAATTGGTTGCCAGAGTGGGCATTCCTTGGGTGGTTGTTGGCGTCTATGTTGGAGTTTGACTCGTCGAAATCGATCAAAAGGGCGATGTTGTTCCTGGTTTGTGGCTAGTAGGTTTAATCCTAGCTCTATAGCTGCTCTCTTGACACCTCTTCTTTCAGCCTTTGCGCTAAAATCGATGGAAGATAAGGTTGCTTGGACTGCAGAGCGCTGATAACCGCGGAATATTTTGAGCTGAATAACGCATCACATTAATACTAATATATCCATCAGCTTGAGGGTGACCGGACTCACAGGAACAGCAGCGAACCATGCAGCATAGGCATCTATGAACCTGTTTAAAATATCACGTAATCTTAAAGACCGGCCGGTATATGCTGCATCAGTTTCAGAACGTCTTTGCTCTTCATCATGTCTCCCATTTAGCCATTCCTGGTGGACGTTGGCCACCGATTGTGGCAAGTACTTGAGAGCCAGCCTTGGTAAGTCAGCTGCAGGGAAGCGGTCGGGATCCTCGATATAACTCCGTAATAATTGAAGTTGTTGCCTTGTTCTTTCGTGTATAGGATTATCATATTCTGTAGTGCTGAAATCTTGCAACAAGCTGGTTCTGTTGCTGCGCCGTAGAGCCTTTTTTAATTCTCGATAACATCCAAGGACTCTATTAACAGTTAGGGTGCCCAAATGCCAAGGCAAACATGCACCATGTCTCGCCAACTCATGTTTCCATTGCTCGAATCGAGATTCAAATTCGCTCAAAAGTCGCTCCAAAGCAAGACTCTCACTTGTTGTCAAGAAAGTATTAGGTCGCCAGGTTTTCTGAATCAACCTTGTGGTTTCTCTATACAGAAGCCCTAAGTCTCCACGAAGAAGTGGACGGATGAGAAAATTTAGGATTGAATCCTTCTCAGCACTGAAGCTGTGTCCCCCATCCTGGGAAGCGTGAAGCATATTGCTTAGCAAAATCTCAACCTCTTGAACCTCAGAATCATCTGAAGCACGAGGCGGCGTGTACGTGTGATAAGGGTTACAGGTTTCTTCATTAACTTGTACGAGCTCTTTTAAAGGATCGACATAGTCTTTCCTTGGAATCGCCTTGTTAAGATCTTCTGGAAAGGTATCTGCAAATGATTTAAGCAGCTCGCTGAACAACACTGTGCTCCCTGATTTTACTTCAAGGGCCGCGTCCGGATCCGAACCACCTTGTCCTGCTCTGACCCGATCTGTCTTCTGTTCGTCCTCAACCTTGAGTTGTGCATCTCCATAGGTTCGCGGCCTTAGCCAATGCGCGATTGCTGCCAGCTTATCTCTCTCATTGGGGATGCCGTGGAATTGTCGTGAAATGACTTGAAATTTCTTTAAAACTCTGTCATAAATGGGAGGCAAAACATTGACAATCTCTTTCTGTACAAGCGGCAAAAGCTTGTTTGTATTTAGATCCTTTTCTTGGATGACAAGGTGGTTGCGCCGAGGCTCATGTATCTGAAGAATGCTCTTGTTTTCTCGCACTCGGTCTACAAGACCACCCAGCCACTCCAGGAATCTAGCTCCCCGTAAACCTTCCCAAACAGCTTCCTCGTCCGTGCTCATGCTTCGACCTGTGTGTACGTTTGTAGTTTCCATCTTCTTCCGAATAGCTTCACAGGTGGACGCCCAAGTTGAGAATAGCAAGAAAATAAAGTCTCGTTCTCCTTTAGTGAAGGCTTCAACTGTTCTATGACCTGGAATCCCCCATCCATGCTTGGGTTCGCGGAGGAACATGTTAAGCTGAGCTTCTCTCATTGTGATATCCCAGGGAACTGGTGAGTCAGGGCCAGTACTGTGCCTCGGGGGCAGATCATCAGGGCTCCTGATGTAGATATAATAAGTTCCTGAGCCTGCGGGTAACCGTTCACTATCGTCCCTCAACTCTCTCAGATATATGCCATCACGAGGCATACTAGAGACCCATTGGTCATACCATTGGCGCCACTCACTGGCAAGGGTAAGATAGTTGGCAAGTTCTCGACCCTCTAGCATACCTTCCCTATATTGGTCCTCAAGTTCTCTGAGTTTTGCATCAAAATCAGATTCATTATGATTCATAATAGCTCGAAGTTTGCGACGTAAATTGTCATCATCCTCCCAAGTGAGCACTTTGTCGACGTCCTGGATATCAGGATTATCCTGCTGATAGTGAAATTTTCGAAGAAGCTCGTTAATATCACTCTCCAACGCACGGAATTCCGCAGGAGTTTGGCCAGGAACGCCTGCAACAACGCTTCTGGTAGTAAACGATGATCTAGAACCGCGAGTATATGGTTGATAAAAGTAGAGGACTCCATTCAGATATTCACTTGGCAGTAGCTTGGTACCATTATCAACCTCCCTTATTGTAACCTTGCTTTTTTCGCTATGCCTCTTGAGTCTTCTTACCAATGCGCTGAATGAAAGATTGAAGATCTTCCGGAGCTGAACACGTTCCTTTTCCGTCTTCGCACTCCTCAAGTTCTGATCCGCTTGTCGAAGATTGGGATTGAAGAAAGGACGTAATAAGTGCTCTATGCGGGTATAGTTCTCTGCATCCGACAGAGGAGATTCCCGTAGTTCCTCCAATATTCTGCTGATTTCATTTTCCATCGATGAGATGGCTTCGTAGAATTTTTTGGGGTAACGCCAGGCATCATCTAATAGTTTCTTATAATCGCCTCCATATTGTATAAAATCTGGCAGCTGCTCCCCGTGCACTGGCATCCAAGCGGGCATCCAATCTGGCGGCAGCTGAGTTGAAGGATCATGGGCTATCAATTCATCTGTATTATTCAACGGCATAAGGATACGAAATCCAGTGACCTTGCAGCATCGTAGAAACAATGCTCTTGAGAATTCGTATTGCCGTTTCTGAGAGTCCGTCACATCCCCAGAAGCTTTCAACGTCGCATACTCTTTCCCAGGCAGCCAGTATCGAGATAAAAGTCTCTCAAGTGACTCTGCTGAAGTTTGATTCAATGGCAATTTCAAGAAGACTCTATTCAGCAGATTTCGAACCTCGTCCTCGTCCCTTTGGATATCGTCTGGCAATCGTGGCTCTAGTCCTAATACATCATTGGCATTTAAAGGACCTCGATAGTAGACAATACTGGGATCATCTGGAGGGTGTGGCCTAAGTACCCCATGTTGCCTGACCTCGATTGTACTGTTGCGGAATGTTGCAACCCAAGCAAAGAATATGTTCTCCCATCGTTCCTTCAACTTTTCTCGTAGAGGTTCTGTCATGGGAAGATTGACCCAAGCAGAATGCATTCGTTGCAAAACAGGGTACTGCAAATTTCTCAGAAGAATATAGTATCTTTCGGTCTCAAGATCATATCCGACCCTTGACTTCACTTCACCATACTCGGGTATATTCGGCCGGATTAGATTCAGTTGCTGCTCCCAGTCTGCAACGTTATTGCAACCTGGAGGTAATCTGGGGAACATAGTCTCTCGGTATAACAATACACCAGCTGGTAAATCGGTATGACCAGGCAAGGGGATTCGGACGCTTGCACCAGTTACGCGGAGACCGGCACACCAATTTTCATAAGCTGAAAGGTACGTTTTCCTCTGATGCTGCTCTAGGTTGCTAGCAGTGTCACACACCGCTGCGAGTTGCCTCAGCCAAGAGGGCATAACGTTCCGCAGAAGACCCTCCAAATCTTGTTTCTGCCATTTATCGAGTTTGCCTCGATACAGCAAGTCGTTGATCTGAGTTTCTAGTGCTTCGATTCTTGAGTCTGGTCGACACGGGTCTATAGGTAATGGCCCCCGGTCTGGGTCCCACAGTTTATAGAGAACCGGATGTTTCTCGTCAGGGCCAGGTAATATAGTGTGCACAAGTTCTCCATGCCTTCGGTACCGCAGTTCAACTTGAGCATCGGCATTTTTCAGGTCGATTAAAAGCATATTATGTTGTCTGATGCGCGCCTGATATACTTTGTCATCCTTAAGTTTTCCATGCGCAGCCTGATGGAAATTTGCCTTCTCTTCATCTGACATTAAGTTATATCTGGGCAATGAAGTCTCCTCAATTTCGAGTTTTTGCATCATAGCCCCTTTCATATTGTCTTTTATCGCGTTATCGTCGGGCAAATATGGCCCAAGAAGACTTTGCAACTGAAAACTTTCTTGAGGGTCAGTTACACTTTTAATGAGCTCATTGATTTTCTGCTCATCGCGGTTGATCGTTCTCCTCTTAGCATCCTCAGATGGCTGCAGATCACTGAAGTACCAGTTTCCTGGTGGAAGAGTGGAATCAACTATGAATTCTGGCTTCCAACCCCGCTTAATTCTGAAGGCAACTCCTGATGCTCTGAGCGTATCTAACCAGGGAATGAACACACTGTCAAGTTCATTTCGCAAGCGAACTAGCCCTGCATCGTGTTTGCCTGATAGTGCCTGATTATGATTTTTGGTTGCAAGGAAATTGTTGTGAACCTGCTTGATGCCTTCTGGTTCGTGCATATAAAGAAGTTCCTTAAGACGATCTATCTGGTTATTGCTAGGCTCATTGGGTTGTAGTAGTCCATTTATCACATCCTCACGCTCCTTCAGATAGTCTGGTAGATTGGGGTCTCGAACTGGTACTATGGGCACAGCATGGCGTCGTGATTGTCCTTCATTCGGGAGTCCATTGCGATGTGTCCAATATGGAATCAGAGAAGGCTGGTTGAGCGCCCAATTATAAGCTCGTCCTTCAACATACAAAAGATTATCTTCCTCATTAACTTGATCTGGATTCGTCTGAGCATCTTTCAACATTGCGTCAAAGAATTCCTTTTGGTCAGACGATCTCTCGACAGTGAAAGGTGCATGATCTTGTCGCATTCGACTACCCAAGCCCCATTGCTCTTGTTCTTCTTGAACTTTTCGGGCATTCTCGATGCTCAGTAGACGGTTAGAATAGGGCAAGACTGGTAATCTTTTCTTGCAGGTATTTAACCTTGGCGGTGCATCTGCTCGATCTATCCAGTCTCGCTGCACCTTGGCCATAGTAATGACCTTTTTGAGGAGTGGCTTTTCATTCTCCTCGACAAGATCTTCACTTTGGACATACTCCAGATACTCTTCTATTTGGGGCAGTTTGCTTTCCGTAAATTTTAGGGACCGATTTGGATCATCGTCTGCTAGAAAGTTGTACATGCGCTGGAGCACTTTGGCGGGCGGATCTTGTGGATGGCCTTTGAAAGTCGTCGCCTTGGTTGCATTGACCACGGCAGGATCAGGTGCCGTGCCACCAATTCTAAGATAACATGAGTCTCGTTTCGTATGAGCAATATGCCAAGATACTTACCCAGTAGTATTCATATTCCTTAATCAAGTGACGATAATCTATCGTGAATATACGATATGGAATGCCAATATCCTCTAGATATATTAAGTGTCAACAGCCTACTGCGCTGCGAGATAGTTGTATTTTCTTTCGCATCTGACAAAGGCGGCTGTCATTCACACAAAGACGATGAAAGAAGCCGACATGTTGGCGCTTCAAAGAGCTACATTCCTTCCGCAAACAACAACCATATGTATGCCATTAGCATAATTATCGATCTTCTTGGCTCCCCTATTGAATCATAGTCCCGAAAAACAAATCGAAATATATGCCATTCCAAACCATTATGAATATGAACTTGCCCCAGAATTCGGTAGGGTTTAGTCTGGTTGACCGGAACCACAAGAGTTACTTTCTTTCCCACCTTCTACTGATATGAAACTGTTCATACCATGGTAAGATTTCCTGAATTTATGCTGGACATAGGGTGGGACTACATCCATCGAGAAGTGTCATTGGTTTAGGACCTGATTGTCGAAAGTCGACTAAGGCAATGCCAAGAGAATAAAGAAGGGAATCTATATTGATGCATCGTAGAGAAGTTTTTGGCACGATCAAGAACTCGAAACTATCTCAAGGCTCAAGCACAATCAGGGAGGTTTGAGTAGGCCTTGCCTCAAAAATGCAGGGTACAAGAAGTCCTAGCCAGAAGCTGACAGCTATCAATGTGCAAATCACAACTTCGTGGGCACTCGTCTTCGATGAAGCAGGACAGGGCAACAGAAGACCAATGAAGCAACATTCATGCGTAAAGAAATATGGCGACATGGCCCCAGAGGTCACTGGCTTCGTTCGTGCACATCGGCAGTGCCATGAATATTCCGAACAGTATTTTGTGAATCATGACCAGAAGAAATATTAGGAAACTGATAAAAGGAGTCGAGGCCACCAACGAGGAAAGGTCATATGGCCTAGATCGAAAGAAGTTATCTAAACACTCAAGTTTGAGCATGTCTGATAGGAGGCTAAAGACACTCATTAAATGGCCGATATCAGAAAGAGTAGTGACCAGAGCTATACTTAGTCTTAGGGGACGTCGCATAGCCAAAGCCCCCCCCTCTCTCCAATTGCCTCTTGATCTTGATCGAAGGGAATTGAAACATGGTACGCTGAAGCTGCTATGAAGGAAGGGATCAAACTTTCATTTTTCTCTCAACTGGAAAGTCCAGGCTGCCAGATCGTTTCGCCAAGAATCACGACGAGTTAGATAGCGATTGATGAGAAGTAGACGTCACAGAAATTCCTCTCTTCCGATGGCGGGAATGAGTTGTCCGTTCATCTCTGCATTCGAGGTCTGTTATACGGAAACCAGACTCGATCGTAAAGGTTTGGCCCGATGTACTAGGCCCGCGTATGTTTGTGATGCTGAAATGTTGGGTCTGTTTTGTATCTGCTTATCTTCCCTCCTTGAATGGAAACAGCTGCAATATTCTAGGACCCTGCTGTAGCAGGAAGAAAGCAGCTTATAGATATATAAGACTTGTGATGAATAGTTATCACAGTCTCATCACCGAAACCAATGCTTTGGCGCTTGAAATCTGTTGCTACGCAAAATAATGTAGATTGAGCGTCTTTGTAGATAAATTCAACTCTGTGTGCGCACTGATGTAAGCATCAATCTCAAACCCTGACCTTCTTGCCATTCTTCTACAAAATTCCTCACATTCTTCTGCTCTGTTGTTGGATTGCGGGCCAATTTCGGTCCCTTGAAGTATGTAAACAGATACCCAAGCCACTTCACACGCGATAGATTGGATTGGTTCCTGCTCCACAACTGTGTAATCCAGCCTTATCGCTTACTGTCAGCCTCGAATAGCCTTTCGCATCCATCGACAATTCAAATGGTTTGAACTGTCGATCGGAGCGCTTCCTAGAATATTCCATGTTAGATAAAGGGGAAACTATCGAAAGGAGAGAGATGATTATGAGATGGAAAAGGAAAGCCGAAGCATGACCAAATACAGTAAAGCAATTTGGGGGCGATACGGCAATAGCCCGATTCCCGGAGGATATTATGAGCTCCTGATATCTACAGGGTATGGTACGAACTCGTACGGAAATTAAAGAAACACGGCTCAACGCTTCTGAATTCGGAGATGATCTCCTCTCGCGGGCCAAGAACCAGACATTCTAGAAGTGTCTGTTCGCACAGGTCTCATGGTTGCTATGGCAGAAGTGTAAGAAATCTGCGAGTTTGGAAGGCGGCGGACGACGAAGGGAAGAATGTTGCTTGCAAGCTTTGTTCATTATACTATCTAATAGTAGCAAAGGTGCATCTGCCATTAATGATGCGCAATCATATACAGACAGAGGCAGCCTCAGCATCGGGGTGTCTTCCACCACCACAGGTAGACGTCGGTATTGTCAGTTTCAATACCATGAGGACTCCAGCTTCACAATGCCTCAATCGCCGAATACTGTCTGGCTCAGCTTCTTTGCCCGTAGTGTAGCAATCTAAACCAGTCCATTCTTTTCCCACCCCTTTCCATGTCCATCATTGCTTATTTTTGGTTCAGAACCATGGCGCTCAATATGTGCTATGCAGAATGGTGTTGCTGAATTGTGTCTGTCTCTCGTGGAGGAGACCAGGTAAACAAAAAGAGAAAATAAATGAAAACCGCTAACTGGAAACGCAACTGGAAAGAAAAATCCAGAAGAGATCGCTAATGCCGATTTAATAACGGAGGAAACGCTTATGCCAGGAAATTTTGGGGAATCTTTTTCGCAACACATGGACGGGTACAAATTTTTGATATACATCAGGTGGTCGTTCCGTGAAAGATATTGTCCAGAACGCAAGGAGGAGTATGTCCCCTTCGTCATAACATGTGGAGGGTTATGCTTCACCTTCTAATGCATCATCGCATCATGTTGGTATGACTGGTAGTGTGACGTTTGGACGTATGAATTGTTTTGTTGTGGGGTAGGCGTAACAGGGCATCGAGGAACTTGTTGGGGATAGCCACCATGAACGAAGTACTCCCCATCGGGGGTAATGGGAGGTGTCATGTAACCATTAGCCATGTTCCCATAAGGGCCATTCGACTTTTGCGGTGTGCCAGGGAACATGTCCACAGTGGAGGTACGTTTGTGAAGCACTTCGGCAGGTGGAGTTGGAGGATTGGTAAGGTGGTTGATGGCTTCTTGGTGCCGGAGGAAGTTCTCAAGCAGGACCGAAACGCGCGATAGATGAGGAGTGGCATATTTTCTCATCAGGACTTGGGATGGCTTCTCAAGCTTTTGTGAGAGAAGCAGCAGAGTCATGTTTTCGGTATGGTCATGGCTTTCCAGAGCATCAGGGCGGTGCAAGATACCACGAGCAAGAGCCAAAGAAACTCGAGCCATAACCGAAGGTTTGCTTCCAACAAAATCTTTGTGGTAGAGAGCAATTTCACTAAGATAAAGCGCCATATTCTCCACTTCAAGATCGTCCGAGGTCTCCTTCAATTCCAATTGCATCCATGTATCCACGGTTGGGTGTCCAATGGTCCAGTCCAAGGTGTTTAGTACGTGCCATTCCATCTGAGTGAACATCTCCTCATCGTAAAGCGAGCAGCACATTGACTTGAGTTCCTTGATCATTGGTACACGCTCCTTCCTGTCTCCATACTTGGCAGCAATCAGTAAAGCAGCACACCCAACCAGTTGGTAGTGACGCTTGTAAACTACACGCCTTGAGCAATATCTATCCAGGAGGTTAACGGCAAGATAAAGAGTCTCGTTAAGCAATTGAAATGCAGCATGGGCCTCAATAAGGAAATCGATGAGATATGGTCTCATGAACCATTGGATCTCCTGCTGGATATCAATCGAAGCAACATCTGGTAGCGTCTCGTTCTGTGTAGAGTTAGCTAGGGACTTTCGGATATATTTCAGGCGTAATGACCTCCATCTGCTGCATGTGCTCAACGATATCTTCCAAGTAAGTATCACAAGCTTGTCTTGATAACTCGTCTGCCATAGCTTGTTGTCTCCGGCGGCCTAATTCTTTCATTTTTTCTTGGCTTGTCTGGAGATAGCTAGGTTGGTAAGACTCCACAAAGAATGTATCACAGGCCGGACGGGCAGCCATGATGTACAGATAAGAGATGTTCCAAGGTGCGAAGCGTTTGTGAAGGTGATATTGAATGAATGGACGTCAAGTTCTCCAGGAGCTTCGACCGACAGTGCTCGGCGGACACTGGATGTGAGTAAATGAATGTACGAGTAGCTCGAAGAATGAGGTACTGGAATATGTCGTCCGAATTAGAAAAATTAGAGAGTATGTGAGGTTGAGGAAAAAATGGACGCTCCGGTTGGAAGTGGCAGGCTACCGTGAACCGTAGGACAGCTTTTTTGACAAATCTGATGAGACGTTAACGAGGCTCGATTGAAACTTAATGTATAAAATGATATGATGTCCAGAAGTTCGAAAGCACTTGAAGGGGTTGGCAGAAAGAAAATTTGTGGAGCGGAGAATTCCATTTAAAAGGAGTACACACCGGCGTGAGTGGAAAAATGACGGCGGCTAGATTCACACAATGTGATGTTCCCTTGCCGACGTATATCCGGACTGATATGTATACTATGAGAGCGATGGCAGGATGAACGAGCTAACGTCTCCAACCTTTGCTTCTCTTGTACGGTGCGTGCCGAGGGGGGCAGATGTGGTCTGGGGAATGCAGCAGATAGGCGACCGTTGGCATGTAGATGCTAGGCAGGGAGAACAAATTAGCTGTTGATCCTAGATTCTCAATGATTCTAAAGGCATGAGAGGGCTCACCTTTTTGAAGTCGTGAATCTTGTGCTTTGCTTTGGTAGAGCGTAATCTTAATTTTGAATTATCTCCAACGCAGGTCTAGAAAATTCTGGACGAAACGTGAGATGATTGATCAAATGGTACCCGATAATTCTTTCAAATGATCGTGAAGAATTGGCCACAGTCTACCGATGAAGGTGAAGGGGTGGAAAGCTGAAGAGTGGAAAGTGAAGGTGAGGGTGGTGGAAGGACGAATGGTGCCGTCCAAAACCCGAACAGGGATTGATTGTGAAGTATCAATCAAGAGGGCGTCGGAATAGGCGGATTGATGGGTGTGGTGATGGTGTGGTTGTGAACTCACTTCCTTGGGATATTCTGACAGTTACGGCCTGACGAGACGAAGTTTGGTGATGCAGTCTAGCATGACCAAAATTCAGGAGCACCTCGACCTCTACGTAACCAGCTGTCAATTCGTCCACAAGGGTTCCTCCTGTCCCTCTAATGATGATAATATCGAGGGTCTATCGGAGGGGGGAGGAGAGGAGAGGAGAGGAGGGAGGATGAAGAGAGGTTAAAGGGAATGGAGAGATCGAAGCTGAAGTCAGTAGGAGTAGTAGTAACGAACGGAACAGTCGAGTTTGGCACTGGTGCTCCTATTAGTCGGGGCTAGGCCGAAAATGGAAATCAGGTTCTCGAACTGCAGATTGCTTGGAGCTGGGATTAAAAGACTGGGAACAAGGAAGAGGGGCATCCAGGTCACGGCAATATCACTGGCTGGCGGTGCTTGGGGCGTTGCTGCAGTGGTGTCAGCAGTGGATCGTGTTAGTGACTGTAGGGCCACTCAAGCGGTTTTGCTGGGGGATGCATCATACCCGGCTGAGAGGGCAGTAGTCCCCTACAGCGTAGAGCCACAAACCTTGAACAACAGTTCGCGTTCGCTTCTGTTACTGGCCGCCAGGCACACGCATCAAAGGCTTCAAGTGCTTTTTTTTTTCGCGTTTTGGCGGCGTTGCACTTTGGGCCGTGAGAAGGGTGCGAGAGCTGGAGCTTGGTGCAGCCCATCTCCACAAAGGGAAACACGCAAGGCCGGCATGGCAGAATCGGCAGCAAGGTAAGCGACAACAAGGTTTTGGATGGCCCTTGATAGCCTCATGGATTGGTGCTATTCCCATCTACTGCCTGTATTGTATTGGCCGCATTGGTACATTCGTGAGGCAATTGATCCCGCTTGCTAAACACACGCACGTATCTGCTTCTATTTCAGATTCAGGGAATCGAGCGCGCCCATCTTTCTGGATATATATTCCGGTAAATAATTGTCAAAAACGGATCTATGGATACCTTGGCATTTCAGCACGATTCGCGGAGAAAGTAATACAGTAAGATCAATGTCCTTGGGTAACTCTGTGCACATTTTTAATTTGCATTTATACAAACACGCAAATAATGCACCTACAACTTCTCTGTCCAACCTTTCCGTCGGCCACCTTCTGATAACCATTCTAGCTGGCAACAGTGGTTTGACCCCTCATGCTGCTGTCCGTCATCATTCATGATCTTCAGAGGTTCGAATCATCGCACTACCGCAGCTATGGTTGACATCTTGCAGTGGTGCTCTGCATAAGGACGGCCTTATGCATGAGTGGATGGGCCAAAAGGCTATGGCCGAGCACGAGACTGAACAAATCAACAGCACACAAACAGTGAATCATCAGACCGACATCCTGCACACAATCAAAACAAAGTCAGATGAGATCCAGCAATCAATTGCATTGTTGTCCACAATGAAAACGTTCTATCGTGGGCCACTGCATAAGGCCATACGTGTTTCGTGACCCCCATGTTCCCAGATCTCAAGGTGGCCCAGCCTCATTAGAGGGACCTCATAGTCTGGATAGCTTCCTGCATAATCAAACAATTACTGTTTCTTCATGCTAACAATGTAATAATCTAATACTCTCTGATTTCCGTGATCCTCCGTCTCCCGAATTGGGTGACTCCTTTCTTCTAACAAATTTGATAATCCCTATCTTCTGAGCCTTTCACAAGCCTGAAGACCCTCTTCACCAAGGCTTCAATTAGCAAACCAGTCTAGGGGCTATTTCAACCCCTCAATCGGCGCGAACCCCTCTCTGTCGGGTAGGGTCAGCTAAGTATGGCGCTGACATAAAATTTACAAGTGCAGACCAGTGAGGCCAATCGCAAAATCTGTGAACGAGTTCCTGAAACTTGCTTAAGCTTCTCTGTGTGGACACCAGACGGTCGGTTCGACTGTTATCGGGGTTCCTGAACGGCTGATTGGCTTTCGTGGACTTGAGATCACGCAACCAACCTCCTCTTTATCATGTTCGCAACATGTATTACGACATTGAAAGAACTCCGCAAAGCATAATCTCTCTTACGCTTCTAGCTGCTCCTTTTAATTGAGACTTTGAGGGGAAGTTTGCGAGAGCTTTGGCTCCCAACTCAGATAAAATCGTTTTTCTTATGGCGTTCATTGCCCCCGGCAAGGGGGGGCATGGAAGAGAAAGAACATTCGACCAGAATTTGCACACTCCGCTCGTTTGCATAAATCCACAGCTTCAGCTACGTCATAGATCACCTTATGATTAAGAATTTCAAAAACATTCTGATGAAAAGGTCATTTCACATCTCATAGATTGTCTACAGTAGTACGAAACTCGGAATATTAGCAATGCGATATTGTAGGGGGGAACAGCCCACGAAAAGTTTACATGCTCGGTAGGATGTTATTCCACAGGTATAGTCGCTTAAGCGCATGTTCATAAAACGACGCAAGCATCCGGGTTTATATTCTTGGTAGTGGCCCTTTTAAGCAATCACACTATGATCTTTCAGGCTATTGACCACTCCAACCATTCACAAGAGATCCCATCATTAACTCAAGCAAGTGTATTACAAGTAGGGTGGGTTCTTGCGCAGAAAACGTATCAATTCCATGGCTCCATCGCTACATTGTTGAAGTCGTGGATCTAGGCTGTGGAGTTAAGGGAGGTGTCTTCCACTTAATCTTTAACCTCTTGAACCTTGGCTTGTCTATCTAGAACGTACTGTAGAGACACCGCTGCTCAGCACGTTTCAGGGGGCGAAAGACATCAAGCCCATAAGGCTAGACATTCCTCCATGCCTGGATCCTTCATTCTCTAAGGAAGATGAGTCGACGCAAACTATGCATTCGACTTGGTATTAAGCACACGTACTGAATTATGATTACGAAGCTCAAATAATTGCTGCATTCAATGTGCCGTAAGTGAAGGTCCCTTGTTTTTTTTTTTGTTTTTTTTTCATCTTTTGGACCAAAATAGCATTTTGGAATCTGGCTTCCCCAGCCACATCCCCCCATATAATCCCTACTAGCTCCCGCACTTCAGCCTCATCCAGTTCACTCCTCCCCCTTGTCGTGTTTCCCCTGTCTGCATCCCGCAGGGAATAGACGTGTCAACTTCCAATCAGAGAACAGTCGTGCGGCTCGGAGATGATTGTGTTTTCAATCTCACGTGTCGTGCATCAAAAAGCAAATTTTGGAATCTTGTGCCCCTCAGGAGGACTTATTGTGAAGCACTTCATGACTAGATGTGACGATAGCTTCACGGATTTCCGGTCTCACCGCCAAGCAGAGTTTTTTGGGTTTTTTTTCAAGCCCACTCTGGATGACTGATGCTGTACTTTGTGGGTTGACAATGCAGCAAAAAAATATGGATTCATGTGTCAGAGGGAAGAGAAGTTTTTTTATTACGCGTTGCATTGACTCCAGTTTCGAGCGGAAGAGGGAAAGAAACAAAAAAGTTCCACGATCCTTGGTAAAATGCAACATTATGGTCAAAACTACTGGAAGTTACCTCATTAAGCTGGATTTACCTCACGGGCGCAACATAACACTGGGATCTGCAGGGTGCTTTGGCACAATACCTGTCTGATGTACATGAGTACTCGGTCAGCTTACTCAGGCTCAAGTAAGGGCGCTGCAATTGGCCGTGAAAAGAGAGTTCAGACCCCGCGTTTTTGAATAATTACCATGGAAGCTCTTGTACTCATTCGCATGTTGGGCCAACAATTGACTTTCCCAGGCACAGGGCAATGTGAAAGGGGTACATGCCAAGCTCTACAATCTGAGCACAATTGGGACCAGCAAAACTAGTTACGACCGGCAGTTGACGACTCTATTCGATGTAATAATAATAATAATAATAATAATAATCGCACCTGTGCTTAATCTTCCTTGAGAGATTGATTGATTCATTATTGATATTCTAAGTTTTCATGACGGCATTTCGCATCTCGCACGCCGAACTAGTCTCTGCCAGTCCATATATAGCATAGCTGGCCTCGCATTCTCTCATACTGGCGTTCGGGGATGGCCGTATCCAACGACACTAAGGTCCTTCTCAGCAGCCAAGCTTTCTCCATTGTACAGTATACAATACACTACTTACGACGGTAAGGCTATGGTATGGATCCCCGAATCTCCATCACATCGCGTCATTACGCGACTACACGCGTATATGGCACTGCTGCATCTCTCACCGAAATTAGACACCACCAAGGATTCCAAAAGCAAGAAACGGATGTACAAGCGCCAGAACCAGCCGATGGGAACAGGCTTTGATAGGCGTTCATGCTCGCTGTCTGGCTTACTTACCGCATTCAGCAATCTCCAGCTTGATCATCACCCAACATTGGCACCAACGCCGAGTCAATGGCGGGAACTGGAGCTCAATCATCAACCACCATAGCAAAGTTTGGCGTTTTGATCAGCAGCATGTATGACATGCAATGTGGTAAAGATCCTCGACCTCCTTCCCGTGGCAGAAATGCACACCCTTTGTGACCTGAATGCTCACCATCCGCAGCCAGATGAGATTGGGGACAATTTAGCCGCTACTACTGTATCGGCACCTCTCGTAACCCACAGGCGATGTGAATCGGTAAGAGAATAACTAAGCTGTCGACCTGGTTAGGGCGGCTGAGAATTGGCCCTGAACCCCGCGTCGCAGATACACTATTCTTACGAGCCGGAGGTAAGATGGAAAGGTGACGAATTGACCACTCGAATCACATCACACACTGCCGCAGACTCAACTGATAAACAACGCCTCGGCAAATAAAGAGTAGCCTTGTGGACGCGGCACCGATATCACTATCCGCGCCATGTTTTGCAAGCCCTCATCATAAAAACAAAATCCAGGTCGCTTCCGCGGCCACAGATGATCAAGAGGCTGTGACCAGGTGGCCTGGCCTGGCCTGGCTAGCTATCGATAAGTAAATAAATAAACAGAATTCCCATGTGGCACGAAATATCCATGGAGTTGGATTCAAATATGCGGGAGCAAGTTAACCTTGTTTGTATGGGAGGGTAGGATGCAACCTTAAAACAGGTATTCTTGGTATTTGCTTTCAAGGAAAAGGTTGGGAATCACGCGTTCATAACGCGACTTTCCTTGCGCATATTCACGCGCATGCAATTTACTTGTTTCCTTTTTAGCTTGGCTGGACATGTTGTGGCTGAACAATCCCTTTGCGCCACATCTCGGAAGAACCTCGTTCAGCTACCCTATAGTTTATCCTTGATATTCATTGCTCTTGAACCATCCATCAAACCATCTATTTAGCCATCCGAACTATAACAAGGCACAGCAAAAAATGTCCGACGGGCATGACCAGGCGCCTTTTTGTCCCCTTCTCGCCGAATAAAAGCCCTCCCATCAGCTCGTGCAGTAGCATCGAATGCAGCGTGCAGAGCTTCATTTCCTGCTTTTTATTCTTTATTGGAAAATGAAGGCGCGTAATGTGAGAAACGACTTGTTGTCCAGTTTGCTGGAAAGCTCCCAGACAAGTTCTGAATCTTGTTCTGCAGCATTTCTAGAAGGCTTTCTACCCCTCGCAAATTATGGTTGTTCTGCGTTGTCCAAATGCTCATTTCGCTTGATTTGTGAGGCTTGCTCAACCTCCTTTTCTTTATGGCCAGTGATGCAAAAATAGGGGTGGCGAGCATCTTGCATGTTGTACCTATTGGTGGGAATCGGTTTTCAGGTGTGCAGATTTGTAATGAAGACAAATCATTAAAGTCGTGTTGTCATGCATGCAGACGCCATCAAACATGCCAGAGCCTATAATGCACATGTTGCACGTGAGCTCACAGGGACAATATCAAGACCTTGCGAGCAGTGTAGTGCCAGGTCGAGATTGACTGGAAAGTTCGGAATGAAACGGATGTGTGCAGCGTAAGGTACTGTTCCTATCAGTCTTTGTATAGGCATCATGACTAAATGCCACTGAAGGTAGCAAACACCTTACATCCTTATTGTTTGCTTTTCGTCACCTAAGTAGTATAGCTACCTTAACTGATCCATGGCCAACGTTAATTTGATTCGCATCATAAGGATGCGACTTGAGCTCTAACCAGCGGCAAAGAACGGTCATGCCATCAAGAAAAGCTACCACAGCCATCTCTCCGGCCGACCAGTCCTGTGGCAAGCTGACGCACTCAAATATCACGATTGTGCATAATGAAAGCTATGCAAAGCGCTGGGTATAATGATACAGTGAGCTGAATCAGGGGCAAGTTATCTTCAGGCTGGACTTCCTTGTCTATAGGAGCACAACCACAGATGTGATCAACCCACAAGTAAGAGAGCCGCTTGAAGGAGGGCATCTCAGAAATTCGATTACAAATATTTTCGGCCTGGAGAACTACTCTACCTTATCCCCTGTAGTTAACCGTAGTTTCAAGAGCCCCAGCTCAAACAATGCAAATAATTGTGATACCAGTTCCTCAGAGTTATTTTTCAATGGCAGTATTATAGTCTTGTTGGAACATATTAGACCGTCGCAGTTGGCATAAAATAAGGCGTGGTGTTCAAAATGAAGATGCTATACTGCATAAAAGCGTACCTGTTCTCCATCTGTGCCTGCTGTCACTTTCGCTTTCTTATTGATCATGACGAGCTTGTTTCGACACTAATGTTCATAGCCAAACAGACAGCTCAAGTATTTTCAAGCATATAGATGTAACGATATTTGTATGGAAATTCATCCAAGGTCCTCGCAATCGATACACACTTTTATCTAGTAGCAGATGTGCAGGTGTACAGATTAACATTGACGAGGCAGCCTATACCAGCCATCCACATACGCAAAGTTATAAGCGACTGCTTGCAAGTATCCTGTGAAGGTCGTCCCCATCACAAAGTCAAATGAAACTGGCCAAAGGTACGGTCCAACTCTTAAGCAAGGTCTTAGATACAAAGCTCTTTCGTATTTGTGTGATGACTTGGAACTAAAACTACCCTATCTTTCTAGGTCCGCACTAGTTCCACGGTACAAGGAATTTCGAACGCGCATCACGCCAGTAAAACGTAAAATCAAATACAGAGGTCTTTGTATTGATGTAATATGTATCAGCCAGTTGATAAATTAGAAGGTGGTCATCAAGTTCGTGAAATATGGTCGCCGAGAGTTCACAGCAGAACCAGAGCCAGCATTGCCCGAGAGCTGTCAAAATCAGTTAGGTTTCAGCATGCATGCCAGGCCGCCATGGCTGAGGTAGAAAATAAAAGAAGCTTACCGTGAACCTTGATCAATGCTGGGCGGATCTTCCAGTTGCTGAAGAAGTTATTTTTTCCATTGGGAGGCGAATCTCAAATACAGATGTCGTTATGGAAGCTATAGAGAGATTGTTGAAGGCTTAGAATATGTATCGTTTTTATGTACGAACAAAGCTCCTGGAAATGTCAGCTGGGGGATTCAGCTGGGTTTCCATTGAGCGGTTGCTAATGCCTTTTGACTTGTGTTGGAGGACACACGTTTAGATCCTTCAAAGCTCTGCATCGGACCCAAGTTTGTGCGCACAGAAAGTGGAATCTAGGGCGATTCATTCGGAATAGGCAAGATTTTTAAAACACATCGACAGGGTTATGGCGTAGAGTTTGTTGGCCGGAATGGAAGGCTGGTCAAGAGATTGTTAAATATCTTTGACTTATGGAGCCTCGGGAGCGTTAAGAGAGTCATAGGTATCGTTTTCCATAGCGAACTAGAAGCCTCACTTTACTGGATACTATTTTCCCGAAAAGCGGCATACTTAAAGGCTCTATGAATTCTCTGGCCTGGGCTCTGATATATTGATTCTTAGAGCTATGCACATGGTCCAGCAGAATATCTCTCTTTTTAAACTATTTGTTGTCTGTTCCATCGGCCTACCCACGCTTTGCCTTTGTTGTCAAAGGTCCCTGGATGTCCTCCGTCTCCTGATTCCTTGGAGCCCAGAGGATAGACGGACTGTCCCTATTTATATTCGACTTTTTGGGTGATAAACCTACTGACCTAGAACCTCTACAGGTGTCAGTGAAATGCGAAGATGGCGGATTACAGCGCATATAACAGTACTAAACGGAGGGACTGCAAGTAGAGTCCAATTACTTTCTTCCTAAGACGCATGTACAAAATGGCAAGAGGTCAATTTTTGACAGGAATCGCAAATAAGGCGACTTGGCAACTGTGCTACTTTATAGTTTCTCATCTGTTAGGTCTGCTCAAAATCTACCAAAAGCAAGAATATACCTCAAAGGCAACTGCCTATACAGGCGTGTGACCAGGGCAGTGTTCACCATTGCTGAGAGCAGGTATATTGCTTTAGACCCAGAGGGCGTGCAAGGAGGTGACAGAGTCTGAGTTCTATTATAGGAGTGGCAACTTTCAAGTTTCGAAATGGGATGGATGTACCGCGGTCGGTGATATAAAACATGCGTCCGACGGTCTCCCACGTGTACATATCATAATTGCAGTTGTGTTTGAACGAAAGACCAAGGTAATAAAGAAAGGGATGGGAGCATCCGGGTGAATTTTATTTAGCATGAGATAGAAACCATTAGTATTTCAGAGCAATGGGCTTAAACAAGTATTAATGAAAGACCGTGAAACCTGCAGCTTCGATATCTTATGCTAGAAGTTTATAATTAGCCCTGTATCTCTGGTCGCTAAACTTGTAGCCACCTAGTTTACGTCACATGTGAACACCTGAAGAAGTATAGATTTAGTAAAAGAAAGTTGAGTAGCATATAAAGGCAACTTTAGATGCTCACAAGAGCTAATGATATCAAACGGTCCGGCCCAGGACTGCGATTCAAATAACTCAAACCATTCGAAGGAAAAGGAGAGATACATTAAAGAATCTGAGTCGTCATATCCTTGATTAAACGACTTCGCCACCTGAAAGGTTTTAGGTATAGCATCAAGCATAAAAAGAAATAAGATGAGCGTGTCAAGTGATCAGAGAGTAAGTTATATTGTGTAATTTTTAGTAACAATGTTGAGAAAGCATGGTTTGGAAGGAGGTACGTAGTCTTGAGGCAGGCTATCTTGAATCAGTAACAACGAATAGAGAAATGATATAAGCAGATGTGAAAAAGAAGTCAACGTCACTCATGGAATTCTTGAATTAACCTCAATACACCTGCAAACATCATAGTTTGCTTGAGCCTCGAAGAACCCACTTCTCGGCCTATGACGTCGTTGAGGCTTTACAGGTGGCTACAAGATCATCTTCGCCAAGCACTTATGACATTGAAAACAGAGAAAAGTCTAAAAAATGGGTTGATTCACGACATCGCCTAGAAATGTTAAGAGAAAAGCCTTTCCTTCCAACTCTTATCATTCTTAATGATCTTCAATAAAATAAATAGTTTTGTTCGGGCGAGTGTTGGGGAAGATGCGGGGGAGGGTGTAGGCGAAGGGCAGTGCAGAAACAAATACGAACATTCATCAACCGGACCGATGCAGATATTCGGACCATAGAAGCAAATAAAAGCAATTTGAGAGTTGACAAAACAATAAAAGACCGAGAAAATAAATCAGAGCCAGGGTAAATCATCACCAGCACCAAGATATATTTTGCGATATCGCATTCCGATCGCATTCCGAACACTTGCTTTGCATTTGACGACGATCAGGATCTGCATTCGACTGCGGCGGAAACATGTCCAGAAAACTTGATCGTGGTTATCTCAAGACTGCAAATCCAGCCCAAGAGACAGACATCTGAAGCATGACATGTAAATGTCAGAAGGCTTGTCTTGACACTTTTAGTGAAAAAGCTGGAACCCCCAAAACCCCCATATTGTCATACTCGGTCGATCACCCGCCTGACAAGTCGTATATATCTCGCACGTAAGCCGTAGTAATCATTATAGTGGCATTCCCCGGATGGCGGCGAGTAATGTGAAGAAAGGGTGGTGCCTCTCGTAAAATAACGAGTCGTAGCCGCGGGTATCGCTGACACATCTTGACATATATTGCGCTGCGGTGTAGTTTGGGAAGAGTCAGGTTGACCATAACCTCCAGAAGCGCAAAGATCGTCAGGTGTTACACTTTGGGCACACCATGACACGCACACAAGAGCCTCGTCTTCGGCCTGTGATTGACCGCTGTTCCAGCCTGCTGCCCAATGGCTGCCATGACTAGGTATCTCAGCCCTGGTGCATGGCAAACGTGATCATTCATCTCATCTTCTATATCTGGTCATGGGAAAGCCGGATATCGCAATGCGCACATGCATGCTCGTCTCAGCCCGCGAGATGGATGCTGCAGAAAGTGGGAGGTGCAAAGGTTATATAAGAGGGCTTTGGTGGGACACCGGCCCTCACACAAGAAACTTAAATTTTCGGGCATTTTCGCACTTGGAAGTCATAGTTGTGGTGACTGACTAGTGTTTATTGGTGCTTATATATGCAACCATCGCCTCCACGCGTTACATCTCTAAACACACTTCCATATTAGATCCATAGCCTTGAATTCAACTTTATCACACAAATCCATCTTTCTCTCGCAAGGACCTTCCTGACAGCATGACTTCTGTTCAGGTGGACCGAAATGGTCGGCAATATCTCCTCATCACCAACGTGCCTATTCGAAAAACCTCTTCTGCGGATGCGGAAATTGACCTATATGCTGCGTCCTGGAATTTGCCATATAACATTGATGATGCGGATTTGACGTTTGATGGCAAACCTTTGAATTTGCTATATGAGGAGAACCGATATATGGCAGAACATACTTCCGGAAATGACGCGCATCATGTAAGTATTTGAATATCAGATTTATGATTGGGTTTATTAATGAATCTGCAACAGATGTCACGTGGAAGAAGCAGAAAGAGCAAGAAGTGAACCATTATTGTTACTGCGCGGCGCTAAAAGACTGGCGATAAAGTACAAAGAGTTGCATCCCAACCAAGCCCAGGCTTGAGTCATTGGTGGAAGCTCCAGTCTACACAATCTGCTTGTGATGAATCGTCTAGAATATCGACAGATACAATCATTTTGGGAGTATAGAGAATAGTGGCATACGATCAAGATCGTAGAAGAAATCCTGAAGAGGTAGCACGCCCATTTATGTGGGCATGAAAAATGTGCTGCAATGATCTGAAGTTGTTCATGGGGCTATCGGAATCCGAGTAATGGTAGAAATGAGTATCGTTAGAGAAGCAAATGAGGAAACTGAGCGCAACACCGTGTGTCGGTTCATATCTTTGATATTTCGACTTGTCATATGTTTGTATATATTCTAGTACCTATGATGGCGCTGTGACCTATTCGCTACCAGCCTTAGCTGGCAGTGTAGTAGAGCAATGGTGTAGCCAACTCCCCAACGCCTTGATACCTACCTAGATTCCGCTGTCATAACCTCTAGTATTATGATGCGAATACTCGCACGTTCAATCAGCACTTCCTGTTGCTATTCCACATTGTATGTTGGCAGGTGCTGGATCGCCTTTCTTAGCCCCGAGTAGCCCATTTTCTCTGTTAGTAGCAGGAGCTTCTTTAATGGCACCAGGAGCCCACCGAATGCAGCTCACAAGTGCCTATACGCTTCATTTAACGACTTTGCCAGTTTCCCTTCTTGCTCCAAGTCCCAGCACTTCAATACTTTACCATGGGAAACACTAAGCAGATATCTGCCGCCGGGGTGGAAGACAAGACCTCTTACCCAATTGTTATGCCCAACCAACGTCTTGATCAAGGTGCCTCGAGCATCCCATACTTTTATGCTTTTATCTCTAGATCAGTTGCCAAGTACTCAGCAGAACTGCTGGCGAGAGGGGTTTCTTCGGTCCGGCAAGTTTAGAGAGGTGATTATGGCTGGGTGATGGTGCAAAGACATAGCACTCGACTACATGGTCGTGGGCTTGTAACATAACTTTAAGTTCCTCTGATGATGCATCCCGCAACCACCGGCTGTCAAATGAAGGCGTTACGTCTTGAACCCACTCCGCATGTCCTCAGATGGTTTTCACACAGTAGCCAGTCGAGACATCCCATATACGCAGCGTCTTGTCTCGCCTTGCCGAAACGAGAAGATTTCTAGAAGCTGGCGAGCCAGCAGCACTACTAGGAATGAACTGCATGGCCGAAATCGAATGATCGTGCCTTGGAGGTGTCCTTATGTTTTTGTACTTATCGCTTGGATCCCACAGATTTATGGTAAGATCGCTTGAGCATGATGCCAACAACGTTCCCCCTTTGGTCCCCGAAGTCAACATCAAGCATGGCTTTAGTGTGGCCCTTGGTTGTCCTCTCAAGCTCTCTCAGCTCCCAAATCCAGATCTTGATTGTAGCATCCTCAGATCCAGACGCAAGTGACAAGAAAACAGGATGAAATGCCACGCACGTAATTGGATCTCGGTGTGACTGCAAGTGTGCCGCGCTGGGGATCTTGGAAGCCAACTTGTGGGTTCTTGATTTCTTCTGGACAGCGAAGTAGGTGTGGCAGAGTTGAGTTTGTTCTGTAATGAGGCTTCCAAGTCCACAATCTAAATTCGTTGGTCAATAACGAGATCTAGTATTGAAACAGGAGCCTTTACCTTCCTTTGTAACCTCGCCACACCTGTCCATTTCTTCTCGAGCAGCCCTTCATATTTCTTGCTTGTAGCAGCATCAAAGCTGTCGCCAATACTCAATTCTTCTCTCAATGCCGCGGCACTATTTGTGAGGTTTTGTGAAGAGAAGTAGGTTATAATGGACTTGTGCCATCTTGTTGTCAGCTTGCAAGAACTAAACCCCACGAACCTCAATAAGTCACAGTTCCCCGGTTTGCCACGACGTCAAAATTTGGCTCATGGCGATTGTGGTAGTCGATACATGAAGGTAAGGAGGATTGTCGTGTGCTGTTTATTCATTGCCCTGCGGAATTGTGCGTAGCTTGTAGCTGGCAGTATTCCTTAAAGGAATAGGCGATCTGGGACACTTAAATTATAGTATTGTTAGAGAGCTGGAAACTTTAAAAGGACATGAAGCTGAACAACGCAATCTGCGGTCTTGAATAATACTTCTTGGAATGTTGTGGGGGGATATGTGTTCGCCCATCAATAACTAGACCCCTGAATATTCACCGATAGGGCGGCTCCCCACAGCAACCATATCAAGAATTGACTGTCAACAACCCACTTCATTGCAGCCCGACATTCGTTTTTAATAGTTTTTTGACCACAACACAAACTTTGAATCTCTTGTCTTTTATTTTTGCGGGAGTATCCCTATTGCAACAATTTGCGCGTATAAACGAATCATAATATCGGTGTTCCGCATGAGCAGAGTCGCCAGACACCACTGATTGTCAAGCGCCATATTTTTGCGCCAACTTGTACAGGTACGCAGCCCTTTGCTCTTTCCGTCCTATAATGAAGCCTAGATGTAGCGGATCTGGCCCTATGCTACATGCAATAGTGTTCAGCTGGAGAAGAGATGATATGCAGCTCATTCCGCCATTCCACCATGCCTGACAGTTTTCGAAAACTGCTAACCAAGCGCGTCTCAGACATTAACCCAAGGTCGAAGTCGAAGTTCATTACCCCTGCTCCAGTTATGGCAGAACAAGAAGAAGACTTCAGCTCTTTGCCTCTTCCTGACCGATTCCAACATAAGGTAATGTTGTTACAGATAGTCACAGAGGGGCAAACGGACTGACCTACCGCAGTTATGGAAAGTCCGAAAAGCTGCTTATGAAGATGCGGCAAAACAATTTGAAATCACGCCTGATGAACACGATCCTGCATTCCGCCCCTTCTTGAACGACCCTGGTTTATGGAAGGGAGCAGCTGCAGATTCAAATGTGGCAGCACAACAAGAAGGAGTGGCAGCTTTGTGCGCGTTTCTAAAATTCGGAGGCAGAGAAGGGTGTACACGGTATTTTATATGGAATTATGGCTCTGCGCAGTACTGATAGCGGAATAGGACTCGAGGCCATACAATAACCCCTTTAATAGAGAAGGGTCTCGCTTCGACAAGAGCAGCCACCAAGGCTTCTGCCCAGGAAGCTATCTTACTCTACGTTGAACTAGATGTCGCTGCTCCAGTGGTCGAAGAGCTTTTGCCAGCACTTTCCAATAAACAGCCAAAGGTTGTAGCCGCAACTTTGGCGACTTTGACGGCAATATATCACAACTATGGCTGTAAAACGGTCGATCCGAAGCCCGTTCTCAAGATCTTACCGAAGGCCTTTGCACACGCCGATAAAAATGTGCGAGCGGAGGCAACTAATCTTGCGGTAGAATTCTATAGGTGGCTGAGAGAAGCTATGAAACCTATGTTCTGGAACGACCTTAAACCCACCCAGCAAACGGATTTAGAAGCGCAATTTGAAAAGGTGAAGTCCGAGCCAACCCCAAAACAGGAACGCTTTCTCCGTTCTCAGCAAGCCGCTATGTCACGGGCGCCACCTCCAGGAGCTGCAGTGGTAGAAGACGAAGATGAAGCTGAGGAACCTGCAGAAATTGATGCCTTTGACTTGACTGAGCCTCAAGATGTGCTATCCAAGGTTGCACCAAATTTCTCTGATCAGCTGGCTTCGACAAAATGGAAAGAACGAAAGGATGCCCTCGAGGCTCTATACACGGTTCTTAACGTCCCACGAATAAAAGACGGTGATTTTGGTGAGGTTGTCAGAGGACTAGCCAAAAGCATGAAAGATGCCAATATTGCTGTTGTTACCCAGGCTGCTCAGTGCATCGAGACGTTGGCGAAGGGACTACGTAAATCATTCAGCAAATATCGATCCATTGTATCTGGCCCAATCATGGAGAGGATGAAGGAGAAAAAGGCATCTGTTCAAGATGCACTTGGGTCGACTCTGGACCAGGTTTTTCTCGCTACAAGCTTGACAGAGTGCTTAGAAGAAACACTGGAATTTTTGAAGCATAAGAATCCATCTGTGAAAGAAGGCACTATGAAATTCCTTATTCGAGCATTACGCACAACGCGAGAGGCACCCACAAAGCCCGAGGTGACTCAGATTGTGGAAGCGGCTAAAAAGCTAATAACCGAATCGGTCGAGGTTCTCCGTGCTGGCGGTGCAGAAATTCTAGGGACTGTTATGAAGATCATGGGTGAACGAGCAATGGGTCCGCATCTGGAAGGACTTGACGATATAAGGAAGATCAAAATTAAAGAATACTTCGAGGTAGCAGAAGTAAAGGCAAAAGATAAGCCAAAGCCTCCCCCAGCTGCTGTAGCCCCGAAAGCTGCACCAGCAGCTGCACCTCGAAAGGTTATTGCTGGTACTAAGAAGCCCGCTCCAAAGAAAGCTGCTCCTGCGCCTAGTCCATATGCCCAAGAACCCTTGGCACCACAACCTACAGCTAGAAGCGCTCCAAGCTCCAAGCTTGGTGCACCTAAACCTTCAGGATTAGCTACTCCGGGAGGAGGTCTCAAAGCTCCTCTGAAAAGTAAACTTGCTGGCCCTGGTTCACTTGCTTCTCCTCGTCGTCCTGCTGCTCAAGCTGCTCCTCCTCTTGAAGAAGATATACCTGCTCCACCTCGTCTTGGATTGGGTGGACGCGGTCTTGCTGGAAGATCACTTGCTAAAGCACCAGCTCTAAACGCAGCTCCACCAATCTCGTCAATGTCGCCACCTCCAGATTCGGGATTGACAGCTCTCGAGAGGGCAGAATTGGAAGAACTTCGTCTCGACAAAGACCGCCTCTTGCGGCAAGCCGATGATTTTCGACAGGAGAGGTCACGCCTTAACTCTGAGGTTCAAGAACTCAAAAATCATAATGCTCAGCTGATCGAAGACCATACACGAGATGTACTATCTATCAAAGCCAAAGAGACACAGCTTGTTCGCGCGAGGTCGGACTGCGAGGCCGCGGAGGCGATGTGTGGGCAGCTTCGAAGAGAGATGGAGAGGCTCAAACGTGCGCTTACGAGTGCAGAGCGTGTGAATAGCCCTCCGCTAATGACAAGCCCTGGTCGTGACACTTATAGTGATGACGGTGGGATATATCGCGATACGGGACTCTACGGGGCCACACAGGACAACCCGCGAGCAGGCTATGGCCAGCGGCAAGGGCATTTGTCGTACAACTCAACGCTCAGCGAAGAAAAAGAGAACTCTGGAGACGGAATAGCACCTACATCATACAGTCGCAGTAAACTAAGTCCCGATCTCTACAGGAACGGACGAACAAGTGCAGCGAGTGGAAGTGGTGGACGAGGCAGCCCTGTTAATGCAAACTACCGAAGCACAGAAAGTAAGGGTGAAGCTGGCGGAAACGGGCAAGGCGTTGAAAGTTGGAAGAGAGCTGCAGAGGTCACAAGTGCGCTGAAAGCTAAAATCGAACAGATGAAGGTTTGTGTTCCTTCGCTGTAATTTGAGCCCGTTGCTAACAAAGTCATAGGCAAGACAAGGATTGACACGACCTTGATGTTGCGAGCCAACCTGCCGTGTCCTATTGTACAAGATGGGTCGCATTAATAGAAGTTGCCTACATTGCAGGCGTTTTCGTTGGTTTTAGCATTCTGGGCCTGATTCTGTGATAACTTCTCGCCCTCGAAGTTACGTGGCGGGAATGTGGGTATTGGGAAAATAATGATTGCATGAGTTTCATGAAATTGGGATAATCCCTGACTTGTGTATAAATACTGGTGGTGTTCCCTCTCACTAATAAATGCATGTTATTAACATGCGGTTTTCAATCAACTTTACTTCAAGCCAGACGTCCAGATGTTTTCTTCGGCCATGATAACAAGTGCAGGCCTCACCTACGGAAACTGCCATTGTGACCGGTATGAAAGACTTCACGGTACATGTAGGATGGACCGCCGGCATTGTGCTTCGCATTTAAGCTTCCAATTCAGCGTTCATAATTCCCTGAAGTCGAGACATGTGGGCCGGACTAAATTTCAGTATTCTAGGACTAGGATGAGGCTCAGGAACATTTCTCATAGACATACTCCCTTTGAAATATAAACAGCTGTTCATCTCGTTGGCCAATGAAATAGATCGTGCCCGCCCCTGCCCTGCGATGTCGAGATGGCTGGCGTGGCGCAATTGTACCCTATACGAGGATCATGCCAAAAGCCAAATTAGACATCGCTCTCTGGAAACCTAGGATAAAAGTGTTTATTCCCGGATCGGGGAAGTGCCTGGGATGTCTGCTCGCTGAGTGGAACCCCCCCGGTGCAAGAAAATGAATTCTTTATATGGAGTACATGAGCGCAGGAGGGTCGGAGAGGATGATGAGTGGGGAGATGAGCGGTAGTAAGCTGAGTTTGTTGGACGAGCAGCATGGCTAATGGGCCGTTTGTGTTGGATGCTACTTTCATGTAACCTCGCGCTTACCTTACAGTTTGTGCTATATGCCAGCTGTCTTGACGCACAAAGAAATTTGCTGATATGCCTCAATGTTGGATTCCGTCCTTGCCGTGAAGCGCATTTGGTCGCGAGATGACGTTGTTTCAAGACTCAGCGCATTTACGTTTCTCATCATACTTTGCTGTTGAATGTATTGTGTTGCCATGGCCTGGCCGAGAACCATTGGCATCGTGGGTCGTGGTAGATTAATCACGTGCTCGCTAGGCAACAGGGGTCAGCTACAAAATGTGACTGTGTAACTTAAGCGATGCTGGAACCTTAAGCATATACCCCCCCGTCTTATCAAATGAAACGATATGATACAAAAAAAATGGCACAGATAAGCTTACGACGCAATTGTCTGACGTTGCGCTTCTACGATTCTTCTCCGCGGACAGTGACTGATAAACATTTTAAAGTTTGCAGCCGGAGCTTATTGCGGAGGCCGATACCTACATCTTTGGCACATTAATTGGCTGAACCTTCTTATCACAACCAACAAACTAATATCGATGTTGTGTATCATCCCCCTTTTTTTTTGTATTATTCTGCCGTTCGGTGAGCGCGCGCAGTATAAATCTCAAAATTCGTAGCCATGAACTCATTATTTGTATATCAAGTACCGACAGAAAACCAGCTTATCGAAATTTAGGGTTAGCGGGGGAAGGTCGGTATGACAAAGATGCAGATACAGGATGCCGTAGTTCGGGTTATCCGCCCTCCCGAAGCTCCGGCAGCGGCCCGCTGCCTTTCGTGACTACATTCCCCACCGTACCGCTCTTCTCCGTCCTACTGCATTTATCAGTATCAATGTTGTTTTGGGGTGGCTCGAACCCCTTTCCAAGGAATACCGAGAACAGGCCCTCCATGTTAATATCCCCTTCAAGCATCCTCAGCTATAGAACATGTTAGTTAAGAGTACCTCTCTGCATTTTACCACAGTCGTCACAGCCGATCCAAGCATTTCCAAGTCTGGTAACAACGCTGACTTGTTGGAAGAAATGCTGCAAGCGATCGGGGCTCAAATGATGGTCCAATAACGCTATTCTGAAATTCGATCTTTGCAATGCAGTTTTTTATTTGTATTTTTTTATTTTACGGATATCAAATCTGATAGTTGTATGTTGGATGGCTATGTCTCAGCGCTGTGAACGCTCACATGACTGAAACACAAGGGCAAACCATGGTCCTGGGATTTTCAGGAGCAGCCAGATCATCGAAAATATGACCCGCTCAGCCCATAATTTCTGGAGGGGTGAACACCACCAGCAGAGACAGAACGAGCCGTGTTGGAATACGGAGCCTCTCTCCGCATGTCAATTCTAACGGTTAAAAAGGATAAAATTGAATAATCGTTTTAACCATGGCACGCACGCCTTCAACCATACAGAAAAAATAAAATCAATTGTTACAACGAGCATTGCGGCACGGTACCGCAAATCTCACCATCCTCCTGCTTTCGAAGGCCTATTGCCGACATTAACACTACCGCGATTGCGGGCCTGACCCGAACATTCTAGCTTGCTTCAAAGGAAACTTTCAGTATTATTAATCTGTGTTGTACCATTACAGCATTTCAGAATGCTGTCACCAATCAGCAACCATATTTTTAGTACAAAAGATTACCACATGGGCCCCGCGGTTGCACGGCATCCCTGCTCTCCCACGAACAGATATCAAGAGGATAGTGATTTGCGCAAGCGCATCGTAAGTTCGAAAGTGTATACGACTACAACGATGCCCAGGGCGTTGGTTGGAACTTATCAGTATTAATCCTTCCGACTTTCTGCTCGATTTGCTCATCCATCGTCACAACGTGCCATCCGAGCGGGAAGTAAGCCACCCATTGGCCATGCAATATAATTCGTATCATTTTCGGCCGAGGCGCCGAATCCTGGTACAGAATACGCCGTCGGTCATATCCTGGACCTCATCCTTCGAAAAAAGCAAAAGAAAGAGAAAACAAACCAAGCGTTCTAGGAGCGCCTTCGTACCGCCTTCCGAGAAACGATGATATTTGCGAGCACGGCACGAGTCAGAAGCGTAGCAATCAAACGCTAGATGCAAGGCCGAGATCCCGAAAAGTCGGGGCATGGCAACTGCCGTGGGACCCTGGCTTGGACTGGACACGATACAGCAGTGGAACAAGAAGCAAGTATAAACTTGGAGGAGGAAAACCTTAAATCAGTCTTAAATCAGTAAAAATGTCCATTCGTGCGCGTGAGTCGCGCAACTGCTATGATTCGATAGATTTGCTATGGGAACAAGCTCCTTCCTTTTTCATCTTGTCTAATTTCTTCTTTACCGCTGTCGTCATCATCATTATCATCATCATCTATCGAGTACTTTGGGTGGTGGTGGTGATGTTGGTGGTGTTCGCTTGGTGGGAGCAAGCCGGGAAAGCGTCTTTCTTTTTTTTGCTGGCCGCTTCTGCTGAACTTGCCGTGTGTTGAACTGCATCTGGTCTGTGCATGAGGTGGGTGCGTCTTGCATGCTGTGCGGGCATGCATGCAGCTGCCTCATCAACATGAGAACTCTCATAGCTTCAACCCATTCTCTGGATTCCCTGGCGCCGTTGCCGCGCTTCTTCGCTTGCGACTTGAATATGTTCGCAATGTTTTTTGTTCTCGTGGACATTTCAAAGTCTGTCTCCTGGCTTCAAGGGAAATGGTTTTGTTGGGTGCGCATTGCGCTGAACATTAGGGGGAGATGTGCGCAAGTTCCATTAATTGGATAGATGAGTAGATCGCCAAGTTTGGCTCGCCAGCATCGTCTCGTCGAGATCTGTCTGGGTCAGGGATATCGGATCGGAAATTTCTCTCCAGTTAACGGCTGTAAGTATGCGGGCCGGAATGTAGTTCCTTCCAATGGATCACCTAAGCCAGCCGGAAGCATGACCTGGTAAGTATTACAATGTACTGCCACACGGGCTTGGGTGATAGGATAGAAAGTCACTGGTCTACTGATATCAGTGATGTATGTACAAGCCGTCCTTTGCGCCGACATTCAGGCACCTTTGCCGTTTGAAGTCACCCGTGAAAAAGACATTTCCCGCCGACCGAAACACCCCTTCCTTGATGGTCCATCCTGTAGAACCAAGTGATCCGAATGTTAAAGTTTTCATGACGCCAACATAGGTGTGAACCCCTCCAATCTTGATGCCCAGCACAGCCCGATGAGTTTGGGAGATTCCAACCCAAGTCACACCCTGTGACTGCTTATCTTCCTCTCAGGACCGGATACGGGAGTTTTTGTATACGGCTTGAGGATACCAACTGGGTTGGGTGACTGGCCGACAGTCTCCTGCAAGGATAGAACTCAGATTAGAATGTTTGCTTTTGACCATGAGGATATGAGATATCACATACCGCACGGCTCATCTAGTCTATATTATCTCATCAGTTAACTATTTCCCCAAATACTGTTGGGGAATATAAGACTACCATACCTGAACTCGATGGCCACGACTTTGGGCGGGCACCGTTTATGCGTTGTCTCGTATGTTTGGCACCAGGCTCGGACGGTGAAGCGAGCATGTCCGCACTTGAATTCCACCTGTGTGAAGTCACACATACTGATGAGGACAGGGCCGAAGAACGAGTGACGATTGCTGGGACTGAGGGGAGACGGATTTGATTGCGAGTTCTGATATTCTACTGTTCCAATAAACAGCCGTTATCAGATTGCCGGCAACCCTGCAGAAGTGAGTGTGTCGAGGAAGAAGACGAAGAAGGTGCAGATAAGTAATACAGTAATGTGAAAATCCTGTTAAGAATACAAGAAAGGAGTGAGGGATCCGGTGAAGGGAGAATCCGCGGGAGAATGAAGAAGATATGGTTGCCAGAAATTGGGAGTCAATAAGTATGGCTGATGATGAGGAGGAGGGATGGTCCACAACATATGTACTCCAGGCCGGCCCACGGTTGGCATTTCAAGGTGTGACCCCGTAGACTCGGGCCATACGGGCCTAGGTGGGTTTGAGCTTTTCGGGATGCTTTACTATTTGCCAGAAGTAGAAGGATGGGAAGCGATTAATGGAAATTATTTGTACTGACCACATCCCAGCGGATTGGAAGAGGGATTGGATAAGCCCACGCGGGGGGGGGAAGAGGGAACAGCCAGTCTGTCTGCCGGTCTGCTCAAAGTTTGGTTGGCAGAGGAGGGGGGAATAGTGTTGAAGGAGGGGAAATGCAAAAGACTCTGGACTCTGCCGCCCTGGCCCTGACACCCCTGAACAGCCCTGGACAAATCCTGGACAATCATCAAAGCCAAGCAACGCGCCAGAGTCTCAACGTAGCCAAGGCAATGTCAAGAGGGGGAGATGGAAAGGGCAGAAAGGGCTGCCACCACACGCCGGCCACGTGGAAGCGGCCTGAGATTGTCAACTAATTGTCCGCTAATATCCTCAACCGGAAATAATTTGGTTATGATGAAATGTTAATATAAACAACTCTCCAGCATTTTCTCGGTCTCTGGCCAGCCGCTGTGCCCTTCGATCCGAACCCTGCATTAAGCCAGAGTTGTTTTAGTACTCCTACAGCAGTATCACTTTAGCAGGATAGCTTGGTGCTCATGGTGGAAGACTTTCTGCCCAGCTGCTCGGCATGTAGTGGCTGCCCCTATACCACCGGACCGAAGATCTGTTATTATATCCCTATTTGGCATGCCGCTGGCATAATTAGCCTTATATATCATCCTGCTCTGCCGCAATTGCTCCAATATCAGTCCGAATACCCATCCCAATACAGAGGCTACAATGGAAAACCACAAAGTGCCTGAAAGTTATTGCGGCTTATCGTTGCCTCGCTTGAAGCAGATCCCCTACTGTAACTCCATGCATCTGCAATATCGTGTGCGACAAGTCATATCGAAATAAACTCCCGAGATAATGCAGGTGATAGAGCAGGAGCAGGCTCTGCAAGCCGTCAACAGTTGGGTTGCGTACAGTGCTCCCTGCTTCCAACGAACGACTGATTGGATTCCGCCGCTCCAAGGTTTCTTGAACGAGTTTCAGGTGTACAGGCCTGGTGGAGGAGCGGCCGTCGGTTAGTCAAACGATAATATTACCGCAATTATCAAATACGATCGTCCAGGGAATCGATTGTATGGAAATAGTGGATTTACCGTATAATACGGCTGTTGTTATGATATAGGAAATGGTATCGGATGATAGTTGAAGGAAGATGTATGAGGACCGTTGCTAACATGAGTAGATGTCTGAGAGCCACGAAGTCTTCAACTCAATCTTGAAGGATCACCCTGTTCATTCTCGCCTCAAAGTCAAAGCCATGGGAATGCGGGTTGCGTCAGATCGCTAATTGTAAATCATCGCGACACTGGGGGGGGGGGGGGGTTGAGCCCGGCTGAAGGGTTCATCCTCGGTGCTTCTACTGATTCGGAGGCGACCATGCGAGACATGGTCTGATGGACAATGTGTTGATATACCGTTAAACCTATTAATTAGCTTGATCAGCAACTTTCGTGACAAAACTGGGCATCTGGTAAAGCTTTGGTCGTCAAAATTCTGGAGATTCTCTGGAGCTCGTGTGTCCAAATGTAGAAGTATGTGGTGGTCAGGCGAAGGCCGCGTCGCCATACGGAGGTATATCTTTGCCAGTCAGATTATCCGGAATTATGATAATTCACGGAATGACGTTCAGTCAGAACTCGGCAGCCTGTTCCGAGATATATGTCAAAGATTCAATATTAGTCGTCTAAATGCCATACATAGTCTGACCTTCGTGTCTAGTCATGGATGTTTAATCACTGGAGGTGAGGCTTCTTTTGGTAGGTAAAACACCTTTCACACACCCCAGTGCTCCACAACCTACGATAATAGTAGATGATGTGCTAGGCAAATTGAGTCGCCTCAACTCCATAACTGCCGAACCGACCCTGTTGGGGAACAGTCAGCTTCCCATGACAGTCATACAGTGGTACGGGCTGTACGAAACCTCCATGAAGTTTCAACCAGTCAGACCCCGATAAGTCATTACTCCGAAAAGGCTGTATACATCTTGAAGGAAGCTCTTACAATCCGTGGTGACGGGGTTCATATCTCTAAGGGTACGGTGAGATTCCTGTGTGGAGCGGAATGGGATGAGGTCTGACCCTCTGAAGGCGCCGAGTCATGCATGGAAGGCCCGTAGAACCATTCTTTGTGGATGTGCCGAGCATCAGTGAAGAAATGGCAGTTTGCCCTTGTGGATTGGTAGGGTTACTGTCCTGTACTGTAGCTCCTTTCCCACGTGTCTATTAGGGCCTGCATTAGGCATGATTAGGTCGTAGCGGCGGGTCGGATACTACAGTACTGGCACCACATCATCTCCCTCGTTCAAAGAAATCCCAAGCACACCCTTTTAGGCGCAATGCTTCATGCCATGATTTCTCATGATGGTTGTCGACTGACTCGATCGCAAGATACAAAAGCAATATTTGGGAGAGGCGATATGATTGTGATCCTATTTTAGTGTCAGGCATCGTACAGCAGGCGCGGCTCAAGCTGCGACAAGGTGCAAAGGCGTCATGTAGAATATGACAAGTCATATTCCCCCTTCCCGCCCCCAAAAAGAGAGATGCGAAGATTTGGGGCACAGCGAAGTCCAATTTCTGCATGTCCAGCGCCGTTCTGACGGGATTCGAATCACATTAGTACACTGAAGCAGACTGAATTAGAGATGTTTCAACATTGCTCGTCACTACCCAGTGGTATGCCATTATTCAATCTGAAACCATACTTCCTAATCTTCGTCCTTCAAAACTTTAACCGTGTATCCGGAATTCGTGAGAATTTACGAGGCCTGGCTATGAGCCTGATGATCAGAAAGACTAGTTAGACGGTGTTAGAGAATGGTTCTTGAGGACAGGCTTCGTTGTATCAGCAATAAAGAAACATTGAACCCTGGACAATAGTGTCATCTCGACACCATTAAGCTTGCCATTCTCCCCAGCATGACACTTTCCTATAGCTCAATAAGAAGATTAAAGCAAACCCAGTACGCTCGTAAATTTATGGGCACAATTGGCGGTGATGAGATCCTTCACGGGTCATCATCACCAGGCCGAATCACTGGTGACAGGCCCGGTAAGCATCAAATAGCAGCTGCCATAACGTGGGATGTACGAAACGGGAGCGTGGGCTTGAGGTAGCATCGCTTGAAACATATCTATGCAAAATCCATGAAGCAAGCTAAAAGGTCGTGGATGAACCTGAGAAGTTCTCGGACCCATGCACCATGGCGTGGGGTTTGCAAAGAATCTCTCAAGATACCTCGTCATCATCTCACCCAACCCGGAAGGTGAAGATTCCTGAGGTTCAAGAGACGTAACAACGGCTTTGTGTAATATGAAGGACGGCGTTGCACTACAGTACTGTATCTTTGGATATCTGCATGTCAATCGTTTCCACTTACCTTGTATATTGCAAACGAAGGTGATAGGCTTCAGCCGGGATCCACTAGCAGGTCCAACAGCCTGATCCATTGTGCTACAAGTACCACTTTGTCGGGTGGTGAATGCCTGGCCGAGGGACAAAGCATTTTATTAAATCTCTGCATTCTTGAAGACCGTTCTGCAATGCTGGGAATCTATTACCCAGCGGACCTTGTCATCATCTTCATTTACAAAGCCAACACCAACTCGAATTCTCCCACACCATCAGCACAGCATAGCCAAGGAGAAAGAGGGAAGTAAATGTAGTTAGGATATCTGAAACTCTCCATAGCTACACATCCAATATTCTGCCACAATCCCCATATCCTTAACGCCCTGCTTCGCTCTAACAAATGGTTTCTTGATTATGCTACTTGATTAACATGATCACGACCGCTCCCGAGGCTCCCTACGTCGCTTCGGCGCTGGTGTCCCGTTAAGTGATCCCAGGGCAATCTTGCTACTCTTAATTCGCACGGTGCCTTGCTTCTTCTCAGTGACTGGTGTTTCTTTATCCTTGGCATCTCTCTCTTTTTCTTTCTGGGACTCTGTCATATTCTGTCCTGCCTCCTGGAACTGAGCAATCTGTGCCGCCCAAACCACCGTCTTCGCCTTTTTCCTACCCTCTCTAATTTTATCATCAAACACTTCCTTTAGAAGGCGCTGGCGAAGAGCAGGATCGTCTTTCTCCTTTGCCTTCTTAGAGAGGAGATCTGGAACGCTGAGAGCTCCTGCTTTATTTTTTTTCGTGTTGAGTCGAGTCAGGGCGGCGAGCTCTTTCTCCTCGTTGCGCTTCAACGTCACTGTAGTATCTCCATCCTGTCCTAGTCTCCGCACTGGAATGAAATTGGGCGCAGCAACAGATGACTTCGAAACAGGCAAGCGGGTTCGTCCGCTACGCCTAATAGATCTAGGTTCAATATCTTCGGTGTCCGTCAGAGGACTGCGCTTCCTTCGCCTGCTAGGAGACACGGCTGTGGCAGGTAGACCTATATCAAACTCGTCGTATGCCTTGGGTGGCGAAGGCGAAGCAGCGTCGGCATTGCTTAATGGAAGTTGCAACGGTGAGTGAGGCAATGATCGTTTTCTCCGGGGACTTTCTGTACGAGCCTTTGCTGCTTTATTTGCATTAACTCGGGTAAGAAAATTGCGAAGCATATCTGTGTCATCATGATCATAAGTGATTGTAGAAGTATTTTTGGGAATAGTCTCTACAAGACTTGTTGTTGATGGGGCTGGAATGAATCGCTCTACATTTTCTGACAAGGCATCTGTGGTGCTGGATTGAATCTCATCCGAAGTGGATACGGGTGACAGATCTTCGAGCAGCTCAATTGTTAAGTCTTCTGTACTTGACAGCTGAGAACCATTCTCCGGAGCTGAAGGGGATCGTACGGGCGACGCAACATTGAATAATAGGTCATCTGCTACAGAGATTGATCTTATCGCCGGTGCTTGAGTTCGCAGCTCTGGATCATCAAAAAATGCACCTGTCGAGACTATACGCTTAAGTGGGCTGATATGATCCGTATGCTCTTGCTCTGTGGTAATATCAAGGTACTTCTGAGCATCGACAGTTTCGGAAGAATCCACTACGCTTTGGAGTTCGATAGATACAGTTTTATTCAACACTTGCGACTGCTCTGTATGGACCATAGTATCGTTGTCTTCAGCAGCAGCACTGTTGTCCAACACTTTAGTGTTACTACGCCGGCGCGATTCCGATAGTGGCGCCGGTTGCATATCGTCCGTTGCGTCAACAAGGTCAACGCTAACCACCCGAGTAGTTTCTATGCCATAACTTGAGTCTTGTTCTTTGGGAGTGGAATCGGCTATTATTTGATCATCTGACGTTATGAGGCTCGCCCGCGTCATTCTTGTATTTCTCCTTGTGCTTTGCCGGATAGAGGATTGTCCACCATTCTCGTTGTTTCTAGGAGTCATCAAGGACTTTACAGAATGATCTGAAGCCTCAACAAAATCATCTTCAGTGTTCGCAGCCTCTTCCTCATGTAAAGATACGAGAGCGATGCGTCTCGGTGTATTAAAAGCGTGTTCCCTACCACAATTCAACTCTTGATCTCGTTGGTTGCTTAGAGGTTCACTGAACGTGATCGTGCCCAGTTGAGGAGAATGTTGGCTAATAACGTCTTCTGGAGAAATGTGATTTTTACAGACTGCTCCACGAGCACTCGATTCGGTGTGCTTTATGATCGCTTCTGTGTCCTTCGTTACAGAGAGGTGTCGTTCTGATGGCGCCAGTGCTCTTTCAACATGTTCCGCTTCCAACCTTCCGGCACAGGAAGTGAATTGACGTCTGAAAGGAGTTAAAGTTTCTTCCTGGCAAACAATAGTAGCTGGAAATGACTGAATGCTAGCCATATCGTCTAGAATTTTCTCATGGCTGGTCGATGATAACGTCCCGAGCAACGCCGTTTCTTTAACAGGGATTTCCGCCGCCGCTTGAATTTCCTTGATACTTCTCAACGTTGACCTTCGAATGCTCTTTCTCGGCGATTTGCGCTTGTGAGCGGGTTGATTAATCATCTCCTCATTCAGTTTAACTATCATCTCATTTCGCTCCAGCCCATAGACTTTGGATTCCCCCAGAGGTTTCCTTGGAGTGATAACACGATCCATGTTGGTCCGTTTCCGTGGGACATATTGCAATGCGTGCTGTTCTACCTCATGCTCTTCTACAGCTTCGCCAGCCACAACTGCCTCATTCTTCCCCTCCGTCCATTTTGGTACGGTTATGTTCTCCCTGTGACCCAGCTTCACCCGCTTCCTCGCACCTTTGCCTTCCAAGATTAGTTCGTATTGAGTCTCATTTTCCTTCTCATCTGAGCGCGATCGAATCTCTGGTCTCTTCCAAATCTTTTGACCTTGTAACCTCGGGGCATGAGCTGGCATAGGTGCTCGCTCCCATGGCTTTGATACTCGTGTATTTTTGGCTGGTATTAATGCGTCACGGTAAACCGCCCTAAATTGTATGATATTAGCAAGGAAAAAACTCAATATGTTGGTAATGAAGCAAGAGGGTTGAGGAGAAACTTACCAGTTGAGGGCTTCATTTTCGCCCATGCTGCTATCCATGAAAAGAAAGGTACATGTATCCAAGCGACGCTGTCTATAAATATTGCTGTTGCTATTTAAAAGACATAAAGAAGAAATTGTACACGGTGAACCATCAACAACGCGTTAAAGACCAAGTATAAGGTATCAATATGTGAAAGGCACACGACTTGAGTCTGGTTTGTTTACGCGCAAATTTAGTGGGTCCGGTCGTGATACAGAGATTTAGCGTGCCAAGACAATGGCCATCAGACATTCAGAGCAAATACTTAGACTTCTCAATAGAATAAGTGAGATTTTCTACTCAACGTCTACACCACGCTCGCCGCCATGCCGCCAAAGGGAGCTTCCACGAAGCTGCAGCCCATGCGCTTACCTCCTCTTAAGAAATTGAAAGTCCGTCGTCCAAATGCCGGCGAGTCCAATCCATGTTTGGCAATAATGTCTTCTGTTCTCAGTATGCCTCTTCCACCACCTTCGTAATCCTAGACGACCTCTCGCTAACACGAAAAAGCATGCTGGGCATCAGCAGGATACAATGTCGAGGGATGTCAAGCTGTTGAGACACAATTGAGGATGTGTATGGACGGACCGGTCAGTTCCACCTAAGCTTGCGTCTCAACAGGAGAGTGGCCATGATCACACAGGGTACTAATGAGTATATATTGCAGAAACTAGCGTCTACAAAGAAGAACACAATCAACTACCATCTCTCAAGGATGTATCCGAACCTTGTTGGGCCGAGAAAAAGGAAATGAACCATATCTCATGTTAGGTATATAGGGTTTGGGAACGTGCGAAAAAGGAGTTGTGGATCACTTGTACAATACGGCTTGCAGCATTCGTGGCGAATAGGGATCAATTTGATGGTTGGAGGCAAATTTAGCCGCTAGACAAGATATGAATGTGCAATAATATTGGAATATCTAGGTTGTGCTATCTCGCTTTGCCAAATCCTTATCCTTAGAAATGATCTTCACCATGCTCCTTCGGCCATGCGCCATGAACCTCAAGCCAAAAAGCGCCTAGTTGATGTTAAATAAAAGCAGGAAAAAAACCCCACCTCCTAAACGCCCTAAGCAATATTTCCCGCTATCATTGTCCGTAACCGATCTTGCCCATATCATCTCAACGTTCAATCATGAAATCTACCCGCCCAGGTTATCCGATGACAATCTTGAGCATTGAAATTCTGTAATTCTTTCCAATCTGTTAGCTCTCCCTCTCATTACCAACACTGAGACAGAAAAGTTCTATCTCCCCTAAAGATCCCGCGTGATACTGAAGTTTCTGCGCTTCACGCCATTCCTGGAATGCGATTTGAATGTCTTCGTCAGATTCGATCGTTACAAAATCTCCGTCCTCATCAAGGTATCTCAGCCTCATCGTCCCTCGTGCGATCGCATTATTGGAAAAGCGTCCGACTTTGGCGTCAATACGGTCAATGAGGGACTGATATGTAATATTGAATGCGACCACAAGAGTCACATAATTCCCGTCGCAGTTCACTTTTACTTTCAGCTGTGTAGGTAATGCGACGTCGCTGTCGGTGGATGTTGCAGTGTTCGGAGGAGAAATTGTCCTGCTATCCCCTGTTGACATGGGAATTTGTGTTGTATTAGACCGACCATATTGTGGCACTGTGAACTGAGATTGCTGCATTCTTTCACGCTGCACTCCAGGTGACTGCGTACTCGACCTTATTGGCATACTACCATTAGGAGATCCATTCGCAGATCTAGGGATGCCGGCATCATATGCCGGATGCAAGTGAGGCGGAATGCCTGGGACCGCAGGCACCGGCCCACTAGGTGGACCTGGACGTCGCTGACCAGTTTGTGCATTAATATCTGGTGTACTGTAAGAGCGACTACGTTGTTGTGCCAAGCTGGCCTGTGTGCCTCCAGGTGCCATGGCTGGGAGTGATGGCCGCTGAGCCGAGCGGCCGTTGGTCTGGAATTGATTGGCCGGTGTAGAGCTGTCTCTTGAAGGCACTCGACCAATTGCAGGGGCAGTATATCTATTAGAGTCTTCCCAGCTACTTTGTGGAGTGCCTTGACGTGGGAATGGAAACATAGAGGATGCTGTGCTTGTTCTGGAAGAGAAGGATGCTGGCGATTCGGCAACAGGCGAGAAGTAAGACTCTCCCCCTCTTTGACCTGGGGAAGGCAAGGTTGAGTTGGAGGCCATTTGGGTTTGGACACTCAGAGGTGGGTTGACCATTCCCAGTGGGAAACGCGGAGGTGGCGCTCGTGCGATACTGGCTAGAGACTGGGTGCTTTCGCCAGTAGTAGATCTCGATCGAAGACTTGTGCTAGATGCATTTCTAGGAACTCCGTTGTTTTGTTGTCCTAAGTACATGGTATTTAGCTGATTCTGCTGGCCTGAAACATAGTCATCGTCGTCATCATCGTCCTCGTCCTGCTGAGCATATGGATTCGGCATCGTAGCTGTCTGATCACGCATCCACGCAAAGTCAGCTGGCGCAGCATCTGGACTTGTAGCTGATTGCGCGGTATTCGCATGCTCTTTTCGCTGTCCGTCTACGCCAATGTACCATTTCTTCATTGTTTCTTCATTTGAGAATCGAATGATGAAATTCTCAACCCCGGGATCGCCTTTCCAGAAAATTTGGACAGTATAAGAACCTAACACTGTTAGTCTCGAATATGTAGGTGTTCTAGGATTACCACATGCCTTGCTTTCCAAGAGATACAACCTCAGTAACGTTAGTCATGAAAATACGTCCCTTAAGTTGTAATTTCATATTCTTGGAACTTTCTTTCGACTTCTTATCTTTCTTATCCTTCTTGTCCTTAGGTGCTCCCATTATTTTATCCTTTGACTTATTTGGGGCTACTTCCTTGCAGCAGAGAAGAATGCGTTCGAAAAGGTATATTGTGTACTGTTTAAGATTGGGCATCAGGCCCCACTCGTTAGCATACTATTAAGCTAATTGTATTTTCAAGCATCACAATAGACGCTAGGTGGAGGGCTAAGAGTCATCTATGAGAAGTAGAACGAGCTCTTTTCGGTAACACTGGTCAGCCTTTTATGGAGCACCTGTCCACACTATTTCGCCCATATAGTCAAATGTCCCATAAACTACAGGATCAAATATTTGACATATTGCAGGGTATAGCGCCTTGCGCTTAGGACTCAATACTCCTTAGATAAGCCGGAGAACATAATTCGTTTCAAGCATAAGTGAAAAGGCTCGTACTTCTTTCTGAACATCGCTTTTGCCGGTCACCACTGGAAAATGGCCGTGAAGAAGAAGGTCACCAAAGTGATCGACCCTATGGTGTTTCCAGTCATCTACTCTGCTGCAGAGATCATCCAATGCTTCATTCCTCAGTTCGCGGTCGACTGCTGAATTTGCCTGGGTGAGCACACGATTCGATGCTTCAATACCATTGGTCAAGTCCACCTTGGTTTCTTCATCTGCATCAGTTTTGTCGCGGAGATCCTGTGAATGATTAGCTTGCTCGTTCTACATAAGGGTCAAGAAGCGCACTTTGAGCAAGAGTGGATATTTCACTAGACGCTGCATAGGTTTCAGAAGGAAGCCGTCCAGTGTATTGAAATCAACCACAACAGGATGGTCAGCCAATGAAATCTTATCGAATTCTCTTTTGGCAATATCGGCTGCCTTTCGCTGGTTTGCGATAAATGGCTGATATATACCAAACGCTTCTTCGTAGTTAGTAAAAGGTAGGCCCCATTTTTGGTCCTTTTGGTCTTGCGAGTTGGTTGTCTCTATTTTGATAAGAAACCTTCGTTGAAAATCCAAGATTGCGTTTATATTGAGGAAAATATCATGCACCACATCGCCCGGTATAACGCCTTTCTGTTCTACCTCCTTTTTGAGGTCATGTAGGTTCTCAAGATCTTGAACATATTTGCGTTCCGTCTCGACCAGCTCTCGTACCACATGGTCTCTATAGCTCATTTTTGATCCAGGGGCGTTAGGCGTCGGCTCATCTGAGTTATCTGCCGTCGTAAGAAAACCGCGCTCCTGGGCAACATCAAGGACGATAGTTATTACTTGAGTAACCTAGGCTACTGTTAGTCGAGACAATATACACCAAAATGTTTTGAAGTGGTGATGCATGCGTGATTAAATATTAGCGCAAGGGGAGCATTTCACTACGAACCTTAACGAAACCGGTCGTATCGTCGCCAAAGAGATCAGACAAGCTGAAGCATTCCTGTGGAGGTAAACCCAAATCCTTCATACATGCTTCTACGAACTTGAAAGCAGCGACCTTCGGTCTGCGACTCGGAGCCAGATTCTCGTCGATTTTTAAGGGGTCTGATGGCTTTAAAGCAGTATAGATGGTCAATAAAGGCGTTCCTTTGCGTAGGCACCCCCATAATGACGAAACGGGGTCCATATCTTCGCCTTCATGTTCCTGCTGTGATTCGAGTAAATGATCCGAAAAGCCAGGAACCAGCTTTAGTCTTTGCTGTAGGTTTACGCAAATCTGATATAGAGACCGGGAAGCATCGGCTCGCTGGTTGATAATATTGTTCGTTGCTTGGACGGGACCAGTTGCAGGTACCAAGGTTGTGGAGCTCGTCATAGAGGATAGCGAGGTCGAGGAAGAAGATGCATAGGCCGTAGTGCCAGACAGCTGAGATGACCTGGAGGCATGGCTCATGGTCTGGCTCAAGCCTTGGGGATTCGGCCGCCCTTGAATATTTGTATATACTGGTGCTGTCTGGGTCCTTTGAAGCAGTCCCTGGGTATGCGCCATATAGGCAACGCCGCCTCCGGATGACATCAACGATAAAGAAGCAGCTCTTGCTTCCGCATTCAAACAAGTCCTTGGGAGTGTTGTGTGTCCGGGCAATCGGGGTTGAAGTTGGAGGTCTTTTCGAGGAGGGGAGAGCGGTTCGAGGGAGTCAGGGTCAGGTTGAGGTTGTCTCTCTGTCTCAGGAATCCATTCAGCCAATCTTATCCAGTGGATGGGACGTGATGGGCCAGGGGGTGTCGCTTACCTAATGCAGCAAGATCAGCGCTGGAAACGGCGGACTGACCTGGAAGTAGCCGACAACGGCATATGGGTTACTGTAGTAGTTGGGAGTAACACCTAAATAACCCAATATCAACATCAACCCATCCAATTCTCAAGCATCCTGTCCATTTCTATACCTTTCAATGACATATTTATCTTGAGCCGGATCCCCGATACTGCCAACATTCAGCCTGCCGGTCGCTTTCCGCTACACATACCCTGTAGTGGCGGCTGATTGAATTGTGGTTTGGAACGACCACCCGCGGTCTCCAGCCTAGAACAAAGAATCTCCCTCCTCACTTCAGCCTTGCGATTAACAACGTCTAAATCACTAAGGAAAACACAACATAGGCTACGCGCTAGCTCGCGTTTGGCAGCGCGTCACCTTTTGAGTCTCTACAAAGATTAGAACTCTATAATACCTCACAACCTTCAAAAATGGCATCTTATGCGCAGTCTCCCCAGGACGAAGGTTACAGCGAGGATCCAATGAATGCTGGTGTAATGAGCAGCGGAGCTGAACCCTCGAATCTCTCGGCATGGTTAGAGAGTATTCCAAGCTCCCAGCGTGCTGGTAAGAGTCCGTCACTGAAGCGCAAGTCCTCAATTAACGTCGTTGCTTAGAACTTGCGATGAGCATCCTCAATAACCTTCCCACCTCCGAAGTCTGCGAAATTGTGCGTCGACTACGACCCAGACTCTACATAGATTTTTTTCAGTATCTACCTCAGGAAGTCTGTTTGAAGATCCTTGGATTTCTTGACCCTTTATCGTTGATAAACACGGCTCGCGCCTCACATAAATGGATGCAACTTGCGCTGGACCGACATTTATGGGAACATCTCTACTTCCTCGAAGGCTTTCGAGTCGTTCGATCGGAAGTGAAGAAATTTGAAGACTCGTTGAACATTGAGCGCTCAAGGTCCGGTGAAGCCGACGTGTATGAACAACCAAATAAGAGGAGAGCAACTCCTCAACGTGTAGCCCCTGCACTTCATTCAAGCGGCGATTCTGGTGATCTTGAGATGGCTGATGCTGATGGACCTATGATCAATCAAGAGTCTCTTTTTGGACCATCACGAGAGAGGCAACCTGAAATGGATGAGAACATGACGGATCTACAACCAGCTTCATCTCATCAGGATCCATTATCTCCAAGTTACCCGACTCGAGCCGGCCGACTTTCGGTCGAGAATATAATCAACGATCGACGTCTCTCAACTGCACCATCTATCTCGAAACCTCCGTTACCTATGTCGAGTATGTTTTCATTGATCTCTATGGATCCTGATGGAAAGAGGAAACTCAATTGGCAATATCTCTATTCTCAAAGGCGGAGACTAGAAGCCAATTGGGAGGCTGAGAGATACACGAATTTCCAACTTCCACATCCGAGTCACCCCGAAGAAGCTCACAAAGAGTGTATATACACTATTCAGTTTTTTGGGAAATATCTCGTTAGTGGAAGTCGTGATAAAACGCTCCGAGTTTGGGATCTTGACACCAGACGACTGATAAGAAAACTCGAGAGGCACACTGGATCAGTACTGTGCCTCCAGTTTGATGCCGATCCTGAAGAAGATCTAATCGTCTCAGGAAGCAGCGATTCTACCGTAATCCTCTGGAGGTTCTCAACAGGACAGATCTTACAAATATTGCGAAGAGCGCACCGAGAATCTGTTCTGAATGTCAGATTCGACAAACGTGTCTTGGTGACTTGCTCGAAAGACAAAACTATCAAGATTTTCAATCGTAAACCCATGAACCCAGGAGAAGTGGGCTACAACCTCTCTCATTTGCCTGGCCCTGTCCATCCAGTTCCAAAATACCTGAATAATTTTGGATTCAACCCTTCGCCTACGGCTGGGCTCCCTACTATACCGCAATACTCTATGATTTCGTGTCTAGAAGGTCACAATGCTGCTGTTAATGCCGTCCAAATACATGGGAGCGAGGTGGTATCTGCCTCCGGCGACCGCACAGTGAAGTTATGGAATTGGCCTGAACAGAAATGTGAAAGAACATTTATCGGGCATACCAAAGGTATTGCTTGCGTACAGTATGATGGCCGCCGCGTAGTCAGTGGAAGTAGCGACAACGAAGTCAAAATCTTCGACAAAGAAACCTCACTCGAGGTTGCAAGTTTGCGAGCCCATACAAATCTTGTTCGCACTGTACAGGCAGGCTTTGGGGATTTGCCTTATAGTCAGTACGAGGACACGGAGAGTGCCAAAATCATAGACAATGAGTATTTCAAAGCAGTCGACGCAGGAATTGTTGATCGGAATGCACTTTCTCAGCGCGGGCGGCCACGAAATGCCGGCTCAAGAAGACCTGAAGATATCACAGCTTATGGGGCTAAACTACCGCCTGGTGGTGGTGGTGGCAGATATGGTAGAATTGTTTCGGGATCTTATGATGAGACGATCATAATCTGGAGAAGAGATAAGGAGGGCATCTGGAAACCACTACATACCTTAAGGCAAGAGGATGCGGCACAAGTTGCCTCTCGTGCGAGACGTTCGCACGCACAGCTACTTCATACAGCCCAGCCGACTTCTCACGCTAATCCAGCAACCACTTCTATCGCTACCGGGCCAACAGCGCCTTTTGCCCCGGGCAGTGATCAGTGGTATTATCATCTGATCGATATGGCTGTTTCAGGAGGGACGGCCACTTTGAGGAACGCATTGCTTATGCATCCTCGGATCCTTCGACATCAACAAAGACTACGACAAGCAATACATGCTTTGCCCGTAGAATCCCGACAGGCGCTTGTAAATGAGGTAGTGGCTGCTGCTAATGCTCAACCGCAATTAAATGCTGCTACCTCAGGCTCAACGTCTTCTAGTGTCGCTGCACCTTGGGGAGGAGAACAGGGGAATCAAAGTGGCGAAGCCTCGAGTTCTGTGCAAACGCGATCGCCAGCAGCTGCACAAGCGGCGCCTTTGACGCAAGTCAATCAAGGATCGTTAGGACAAGGTTCTTCGCAAGCTGCTGCTTCGACTTCAGTTCAGCAACCGCCTACAGCTAACGTCACAATGGCTGCACCAACGCCCGCACCAGCTGCTCCGCATCACCATCAGCCAGTACATCAGCCACCGCCTAATATGGCACGAGTCTTCAAATTACAATTCGATGCTCGCCGAGTCATCTGCTGCAGTCAGGCTCCAGTAATTCTTGGGTGGGACTTTGCCAATCGAGACGAGCAGCTTATGGAGGCAAGCAGGTTCTTTGGCCCTGTGGAGTAATGTAAGGAAAGGTGTTCAAATTAGTGGTTTGAATCGAACTCTAGGATCGGGTTATGGGCGTGGTTGATAGCATCAGCGGGTGGGCGGAATATTTCTCTAGGCTGTCATTGTGGGAGCATGCAATTAACTCTTTCACGACATAGGCTCAGGGCCAGGGGAGCATCCGCCTGGTTGCCTTTCCGTTGAACACAGGATGAGGTCTCCTTTCGAGTTACGTTCGGCGTTGACGATATAACATCTGATGACAGCAGTGTACTTATAATAGCCTCTTCTACTAAGAAGGCGAGCAGGAATTAATGAAATCGCGACGAGACTACGCGCTCGCAGATTTCAAGTCTCCACGTTTTTGCTGTGTGGAGTGGGGTCACACCCACAATGGTGCAGAAGTGCAGTTTCCCATCTAGAAAAGCCCTGACCCGCTATATTTCCGCGCCAAGGCACGGGTCCGGTACGGGAATACGGATCGGGCGGGTCTTCGTAGGATTTGAGACTCTTGTCTGAACTAGCTACGCCAAAACCTAACCTTCAAGCGAAGACAGACATACATGCATACAAACCTAGAAATTTCTTCCAATGTTATGTATTTTACATGATACCTTTTTTTTTCGATGCATTCAAATCATCGACCTTGAAGCCATCTATTTTCACAACAATAACGCCTTCATTATAGGATATATATCCGGGAGTAAGTCAAGTCGACCTTGACCTGACAAAACCCCCCCCGACCCCATTTTTAATTGCGAGCAATGCTGATAGGCTCAGCCTCTATCCAGTCTGATGCATACGAGATGGCCATCCTAGGTTTCTTACAGCCACTGGCTGCCATCCTTTTTGCATTTCTTTCAGGGCTTGCTTTTTTCCCCCCTTATTATTCTATCCCACGCACCTTTCATCCGCGTTGCATATGCTCATTCGCGTTTTGCTTCCACTACTTTGTTCTCACGATTGGTATGCTCATCGCTGCGCTATAAAGTCACAGTAAGGATATCGCGGGAGCCTTGCCATGATTTGAGGCGCATCGCAAACCCTATCTCATGATCGTTTAGCCATTTTTCAACCTTTCCATCCCATCAACCTTTCGATAATGATCATTCCGCGGCGGTTCTTTCTCCTGCTCACTACCCTTGGGGTAGTATGTATTCTTTTCTTGGGCTTCTCCCTTCGTAATGGAATCGACCAAGCTCCAGGGCCGAGTAAGTAAATTTATGTACCCGGAGACTTTTGCGAGCATATCATAATTCTTGACTAGCACCTGTTGACCCCAAACCTCCAGTACAGGATTTACATGACAAGATCGAGCCACCCAAAGAAGGACCACGCGAAAAGCCGAAAACTGCTCCAAAGGCACTACCAATCGTAGACAACTTTCCGCTGGCATTAGCTGCTCATTCCGCATCCGAACTGCCTCCCATTCCGTTATGGAACAGACCACCGTCTCCGCATATTCCAGAAAAGACTCCTCTATTCATCGGCTTCACGAGGAATTGGCGATTGTTACAGCAGGTGGTTGTATCCTACATCACTTCTGGATGGCCACCGGAAGATATATACGTAGTTGAAAACACAGGCGTTTTGGATGCGAACAAACTTGGACAGCTTTCGTTGCAGAATCCATTCTTTCTCAACCATACTAGATTGGAAATGTTGGGTGTAAATGTGTTGATTACACCTACCCTCTTCACTTTCGCGCAACTTCAAAACTACTATCTTTGGACATCAACTATGGAGAAGTGGAGCTATTATTTCTGGTCGCACATGGATGTTGTGGCTGTCCCTTTCGAGATGAATTTCGAGAAAGAAAACCCCGGCGTAGATATTACATCTAAAGACCTCAAGTTCGACAAATTCCGCTCTCTCTACGATTACTGCGTTGAGGCATTGCGGGAGGTTCTGAAGGCGAAAGACTTGCGGTGGGCTATGCGATTTTTCTCATACGATCGCCTTGCGTTGGTGAACGTAGCTTCATTCCGAGAGGTTGGGGGCTGGGATACGATGATACCATTTTACATGACGGACTGTGACATGCATGCTCGCCTGGAAATGGTCAATTTCAATATCGAAGATCGGCCTGCAGGATTAGTCTATGATGTAGCGAGTTCCTTGGACGATCTACTAGTGCTCTACAGAAAGAAATCAAGACCAGATGGGACGAAGGTCCCGGAGGCCAGCTTTGTGGACCCAAACGAAGTGGAGGAAAAGTTGGCGGCTATCGCAGCGGGAGAGAAGGAGGTTGAAAAGGCAGGAGGTAATCCAGACACCCAAGCTCCCAAGCTTCCTAAACGCGACGATGCTGCAGGTGATAATGGTTTAAATGCATTCAATGAGGCGGCTAAATCTGGGACAAGGCCAGCACCCGCATCGAATTGGGAGGAGGATACAATTCATTCACCGAATTTTGCGGTCCTTGAGCACACATTGGATCGCATGCAAGTCTCCAAAAATGACAACAAGAATGGACGAAATGTTTGGCAAGCGAGGCAGACCGGAGGACAAGGAGACCCCTTCTATAGAGACAGTGCAGGTTTTGACCAGGCCATTCAGATGACTATCGAGCATGGACGTGCGATATTTAGGGAGAAATGGGGTCATAGAGATTGTGATATTGTGGCCAAGGGCTATCGACCGGAGCACGCGTGGCGAGTTGATCATGACTGGTAAGATTTTCTGGCAGTTATTCGATACAAAGATGTCACTAACTCTTTCTCAGGAGGGATTGATAGGGCGGGTCTAAGATGATACTTAAATAATTATTGCCAAGCATGTTGGATATGTGGTCAGATGCACGGGTTTAGGGACAAGATATCAACACTTCCAAACCAGTTTCTGGAATATGGGGAAGGGGCTGACCGGAATTTGTAAATGCGGACGCCGCAAAATATTGTATCCTGTCTATTTAATGAATACCCACGAAGCACATAATATAAAAGATTTATATTGATGACAAAGCCAGCTAAAATATATCTGGATTTAGTTGTGTCGTTTCTTGCCATCACTTCTATTAAGTTCTCTTCAGGCAAAGAGCGTCATGAGTACTCTAGATTTGCACACAGTCTACCTTCTACGAAGCGTGCTTTGACAAACAGGAGCAACCAGAGTCTGTTCAATGTAGTAAGGGGTAAAGGCATACCGAGATGTGAGCTCATGCCCAAGATTTAACATTATACGATATTGAATTTATTCGCCGATGTACAAAGATCTGGCTTGTCCAGAGAGCTTCCCCAAGATAAATCCACAAGTAGATATAGAGAGGGCATACCGCTCGTTTGTAGTCGTGCGTTTTGGTCAGATGCTGTCATACGCGTTATGAGTGGCGAAGTTTTCGTCAACATCTTCCCCCTCCCCCCTACAATATCAATCATAGCCACCACAACCACGAATGATAGGCAGAATATTATATAAGCCGCGCAACATCACAAAGCCACGCGGAAGTAGACATGTCTGCTCTACACCCGTTAGTTCGTCAATTCGGGACCGAAGCGAGAAGCCATACAATGTGCGATGCTAAGAATATGCCGAACGCGCAGGTATGCGAAGCGGATATAGGGGGTTGTGAGAAATAAGCGAGAACCCGAAGGGAGTGGAATGCGTGTACAGGCGTAGGCATCAGCCTTTCTTCCACGTCTCGCTATGAAAGGGGATGAAGACGGGTGGAGGGGTGGAAGGTGTATATAAAGCTGCTTTGGACATGATGGTTGTCCTTCACATACACTTCTAGATCTCCAAAAACATCAACTTCAGCACCGCGCCTCCATCATATTTCTGCTCTGCATCTAGGTTGCATTCATAATCGATATCATCACTTCAGCTTTCAAGGCCTTACTTGCCTTTACACAATCGCCATGGGTCTTATCAAAGCAGCTATTGTACTTGGGGCCGGAGGATACGCCTTCAAGAAAATACGACAGTAAGCATTCGATTTGATACCTGCCGCTGCCCCTTTTGGCCTTTTTCTTCTAGCCATGTGTTTGCCTAATACTCGATCTAGATCAAGAGAAGAAAAATTTCGGGGAGGTGAAGGAAGCCATCGCTGTAGCTGTAGCAACCACGGCAGAAGTCAAGCCTCGCCATCCGATGAGAAACCGTTCAGCTCACCCCAAACTGAACACTATGGTGCTGTGCCACCAGGAGTGAAGGTACAGGGTCAGCTACCCTACAACCGCGATGAGAAGGAAGATTGGGTGGGTGTTAACGAGAAGGAGTTGGGCGGGATGAGAGGCGCGGCTGGTGCTTGAGTTTGGTTTGGTTGCGGTGGGCATGAAGGACGCCATCAAGGCTAGGCGTTTTGGTTTCGATACGCAACTCTTGGATAGATCTTATACACCGTGTAGGCACTTAATAATAATTCGACCCCAACCCATGGGATATCCGAATTCCGAGTGAACATTTCTCAGGTGTCTTCATCTCCAGGTGCAGAGGTGTGTTTGATGTTAAGAAATACCGGGCCATAATCACACAACGATTATATCCATTAAGATATGCTTTGTCACAAATCTCGAGTGACAATAAGTATTAAAATCCGGTTGAGAATGCCTCATCTGAGCCTGTAATCAGCGAGTATAATCGCCATCATGTCTCTATTGTGTGATACTCCATTGCGTCCGAAAATTCATGCTCAGATAACCCGTTTGAATCTCAGAATCGTCACCCAAGCAGTACTTTCAGATCATTGGCGTTGTCTAGTGAGTTCGATCCACGATTCTCACCCATATGATCATCGGGTATATCCAGCTTCCTTGTGAAGTTTCTTAGGCTATCAGCGTTGCACTCCATTCCACAGTCGGTTGAGGTTCCAGCTAGTCAATACAGAATTCAGCTTCCTTATGACATACTCATTCCAACGAAATTCACTTAAACAGCCACTTTTTTTTCCTAGCCGGTCCACGAGAGTACTAAACAGGAAGATAGCGAAGTCCGTTTCTAAGGCACCTTTCGATTTTTATCTTTGGTGCCGTCTTCGTGCCACCACGAGTGGTCGAATTGCGCTTCTTCACTTTAGGCGGCTGCTGTCGTACGGTTTGAGAAGCGTTGACCACGGGTTCTTGCTCAGAATGTGGTAGTTTGAGAGCCTGTATGTAACTGGAAGCAAGTACCAGACTCGGTACCTCACCTCAAACATTCATGACTGTCAAGAATTGGAGAAATGATTTTGCACTTGGCGGCGGAACACTATTCGACCAGACAAGTATCTTCAAAAGCTTCTCCAATCACTGAGTGGATTGGTCGAAATGCTCCACCACATATCTTGAGATATATAAATCATTCTATCCAAGACGAGCGTTCAGTGTAGGCTGACTAGAGCACACATTGCCTTGTGGTTCTAGTCCTGCTAGGTTTGGCAATGTGCATCTGATCTCGTCTCAAGATCTACCGTGCTTTGTTAGCCTGGATGGGTATCTTGAGAGTGATGTAACACCGCTGAGCTATACAAACCACCTCTGGTCGTCATTTCGTCACGGCTAGGTAGCTGTCAGGAAGGAAGAATATCATTCAGGTAGGTGTGCACAAGGAAAAACACACATAACAGAGAAGAAGTTTTGATAGAATGGCTATATATATGTATATCACGGTATAAAAAGGTATTCGTGTGTCCAAATTCAAGCTTTAGCAGGTTGTCTCTGAGAGCTGTCGAGGCGAATGTGAATTCTAGGCTCGTACACTGGCATCAAAGGCTAGAACACCTGCAACGAACTTTGTCTATCGAAGCTGCCTACCGGAACTGGGAAATCCCTCAATAAGGCACAGGCTGCTAAAGCTATGCTGAACATATTCTCTGATATTATTCGACCAAGGGTGGCCTAACCGCAACGAATAGGCTTTGGCTCTAAGATTCCCATAGTCTAATAGAACTGGAAGATGTATGTTTGGTAGGATCGATATTTCAGAGACTATTTTCCAAATTCCTCGACAGGTAGACAGTAGAGAAGGCCAGGCTTGACAACATAGATTGATCCGTAGCTTCCGCGCTTGCGACATCCATCAAAATATGTATTTCCTTGCCGCGTATGAAGACAACCGACCCTCAGGATGGGGAGCATCGATCGAAAGACTAGCCCGGGCACATATAGGGCGTCCAGACCCTACAGCGAAGCTGCTTACTCTGAAAAGACTGAGTGTACGGAGCGAAATAGAACCTGGCGCCCGTGAATCCAACACCATATATATCGGCCTGGTCGGCAGAAGGTTCCGGAACCGTAGTCTGTCAACGATTGTGCTTTCTCGAGGACTTTTTCTTCGAAGTGTTTAGCTCTTGAGGAAACTCCTTCTATCGACTAGCAGGTTACGAGGTGGTGGTTCATGGCTTTGAAACTATATCATGACGGTGGTGGATGATTGTGGCATACGCCAGCGATGAGGAGGATCAAGGACCATATCAGGACAGTAGGTAGATGTCGGTTTCGGGAATCCAATCGATGTAACTGTCAACTCAGCCGTGTAGCAGCATATGTTCTACCTCGTCATCAGTAGGATATGGTGGCTACTCACCGCTGTCATCGATTCTGGCACCTGGCCCGTATAGCTTTCGACTGAGTTCTACATCGTTGAATCAGTCGTCAACCGGGAGCCTCGAACAAGACATAGATAGGACTTCCAGGTTGTAAAAATGAATCGCCATGAGCTCGCCGACAATGACAATCAGCAGAAGCAAGCTCTCATCCGAGCCTCCAAAGTGCTATAGTCTTGGGGAGGACCTACGGGTCAGACTTTACAATCTTGCAACAATCAGATCATTCAATATGATCAAGAACTTCTCTCATGAAGAATATTATCGTAGCTAAGCCTCACAGATTCACATCATCTACAATACAATACAAGGAAAAGAATCCAGCGATGAATACTTTCAAATTTTGCTGCGGCTGTCCTTTGCGACTGCACGGTCATACTGTGCTGTCTGACCACTTGTGAGACACTTGGTGGTGTGAGACAGACGGAAAGAATATTTTCAATTTCATACTCAATAGTGGCACTTGTCTTTCTCCGAGTCTACAGATCGTTTAAACTTGGAATGTGTGCTACGAATATGCATCAAATTTATTATACACAGCTATTGATAACTTGAATGTAAGGAGAACGGAAGGAGAACGAATTTTCACTCAGGCAACTGATCATGGACTAATGCTCAAGATTCTGCATGTACAAGATCGAAACGCTGTGGAACTTGAGTGGTCGGCTTTTCTCTGATCCTGAGGGATTCCAGCGGATGTTTCTTGATATTTTCCTAAATTTAATACATTCAAATTGCAATAAAATTCTCAAGCCCTGAACGCTGTCTCAGTTCATAACGGCATAAGTTCATGATATTTGCAAACATATAACAAGTCTCAATTGTTCCGTAGGCCCCATCTGCCAATCCACCAAACTCGTAATCTGTGACAACTTCTCAATCAAAAATATTCTCCGACATCAGGCCACCGAAAGATGTACAGAAAGTTGCCGGCCGAAGAAGGACGGCAAAAAGCAAAGCCCGCGGATGAGTCCATGAGGTCACTCGAGGCCCAAACATCTGGCATCGCAACGCCGAAGGATTTCCCAGACATTAGCTGGATGCAAAAAGAAAAGTCCGACGCACTTGAGATGTGAGAGGCTGCATCATCTCCTTGCAGCTCCTCATGCGGGCCAGCGTCCCCAAGCGAGGAACCTCACTACACGATCCTGCACTGAGGGCCCATCTTCACCGCCATGGCGACAGAAGCCCGCTCCGGTTGCAGCAGCGCATGAACTAGCGGTTGAAAAGTGTAACCTATATCAGGTGTCAGCTGCCTATATCAGAAAAATAAAACAAAATAATAAAAGGCGGTGTTATAGAAAACTATTTACAAAATGCGCAAATTTGCTTCTTTATTCAGAAGAATGAAAGAAAATGGTAACGAGAAATGGGGAGGCGTCGGACCAACCGGCTGGATTGGGACTCGATCTTCAGTTGGGAAGTGATGCACGACTCCAGTTTAACAGTATAATATAAGCCGCATTAAGGGTTGGCGAGGAGGGGCTGGGACGCATTGTCTCGGTTGGCTTCCCGACTTGTCAGTCTGCCAGGTATACGAAATGTCGAAATTGCAACTGTAGCTTGTACAAGTATTCGTATGCTCTGTGATAGGCAATAATGTCTCACTGCTGTTTCTTAATTAATTAATTAAATTTAATTTTTTAAAGTTTTGTTTCTTTGTTTTTTTCCCCCCTAGAATGTGAGGCATATTAGTGGTGATAGCTTACCGCATGTCGCTGCTGTTGCATCGCCGCGGCAAGGCATACGTACAGAATATATCTCCGAATAGAAATGATTTGAGGATAACTGTAAGAGCTATTGATGCACCAGTACGCAGCATGCAGCTCAGGCAAAAAAAATCATATTGCAAGGAGGATGCTATATGACCAGTCAAAATCAAAATCAAAATCAAACCCAATAGCCGACCGCCAGGACACCCACGCAAGTTCGTGGGTACTTTTGTCAAAGCTGTGAGGCCTCGACTCAGTGTGTTTTGGGTTGGCCAAATAATTACTTGTTTCGCCAGGCATTCCGGGAGAGATTTTATTATGGTCCTTGCATAAGAGGTACGTATACAAAGGGCATGTGAAAAGCCAAAGAAACCCCCCGCCAAAAAACAGCATGCGGCAAGTTCCGTGTTGTATTCGGAGGAAGAAGTACGACCACGTAAACCAGGAACAAGGTAGGAAACCGATGAACAAGATGATATCAACTTGTAGATTACTTCGCTCCGTACATCTGACGAGTTTGATCGTCAGTTGCATGGCATGGGAAATATACAAAACGCATTCGCAAGATGATACACAGTAGATATAAGGTACACCGTCAAACAGACAGACAGACAGACATGCATACATGCATGCATGGCAAGAAAATGATGCACGACTCGGCGATGTAAATAAGTTAACAAATAAGGCTCAAAAGCACGGCGGGGGAATGACTCGCAAAGTGCTAAAATAATAAACAACTCTTTGTTGTTTTTGTTGCTGTTGTTGTTGTTGTGGTGGTGGTGGTGATGGTGAGAATCAAGTTTCTACCAGAGTAGATGACTTTCTACTGGTAACCCGATCATTTTCATTTCCCACCACCAATTTGCCTTTCGGTATGGACCGAAAAGTCCAGCGTTTAAAGTTCAAAGTGATCATCCGGGCCGCAAGAAGGCAGTAAGGTTACTCACTTGCTCTACTGTACCTTGCACCCCACAGCCGAATACACGTGGTTTTAACGTCAGCGCCTATATTAGCAGCGCTTGACAGGGTGCTTTCCAAACAAATTGAACAGCGGGCGAATCTGCAATCGATGTTCCCCAGATCCAGTATCATGTACTACAGTAAGCCTACCTATATTAATATATTTCGTCTCCGCCGATACAGCTGTGTGGTGTGGAATTTAGGCGTGGCAATCATCTGCAACGCCACATCTCCCTGCCTCCTAATTTAATCTGGATGCGCCACAATGTTCTGCATTTGATATGGAACCAGCAATCAAATGTAGGCCAGTATTCAGAAGAAGAAATCGACTATTTATGGCAAGATCGCAGTGACTGCTGCCCCTCTTCCATTGCTTAAGAGCAACGTATATGTGTCGGCCGCTGTGTATGAGACGATTTGAACAGATGACCGTACATGTAGCTTCGAACAGATGATGGCCGTCCTCGTAGTGGAAATGACTTATTGAATTCATCGGCCAGCCTTTCTTGAATAAGCAGCTAATAATCTTGGAGAGGTTGCGGGGAATAGTTACTTTAACTCCCAAGTAAAGCCACTTAGACTAGTTAGCTGCGTTCATCATCGAAATACGAGGCCAGTAGAATTAATTATTTATGTAAAACCCAATTTGGAGACATGAGTCTGACTTGCCCTTTCTGTATTGTTTTGTGTGGTCTCTAGAGTCAGAGTTGCTGTCCATATGGAAAGAATGAACAAGACTCTTCTTCAACCCAATGACCGGAGGCCTGATTAATGGTTCATTGACAATGTTGCATGATAAATGCGCGTGCTATGTATGGACATTCAAGCAGTAGCAATAATAGTAGGATAGTCAACAAGTCCTGGCTGAGGAAATGCCTATTATTTTCTATTCGTGACTATGTCTAACTCTTATCGTTTTAAACTTTCTTCAGCATACAAAACCGAATAATGGGAGGGGGCACAGCAAAGTGTTCATGACCTGGGCATGATCTCCAGCCAAAGGCTTGAACTATGAGGGCATTGCGGGGAAACCCTGCTGATGCGCAAAAACGTGGCTGCTCAGACCACGAATAGGGGTTACAGTATCAACCTGTCCAGTCCCTTGACAAGTAGCTCTGTGTATCACATGTACTTTCAAGCTTCAATATAAACATGGTATGAGAAACTGACAATCGCAGTAGTGGAAGCGAATGATATCTCAGTGGACGACGAAAATGACCTGCACAGCAGAACTGTTTTTCAAATAATGCGGGGAACGCCACCGACATTTCTGAGCGGTGTGAATCAGTACTGATAACCATTTTATCCGTGCCGTGTACATGCCACAGAGCGGATTCCACGCTGCAGGTTTGATTGTTCTGATATGGGTAGAAGACCGATGCTCCTCACCGCCTTGAAAGTGTCGAATGAAGAATGAAGAAAAGTTTTCTCATAGGAGAAGGTTTATCAGCATAGATCATTCTGGCATTTTTCGAACTTCCCTTGTTTTTCTGGTTTCCTGGTTTGGCCCTGTGCAGTCGAGGTCGGATGGATAATCTAAACAGACAAGGACTCCCTTCCATAGATGCTAATCGATATGATATGAGTCGTAAAATTCAAATTATCTCTCGCCTTGAAGGAAACCCCAATTGCCTCCTTGAGATCTGATTCGAGCGCAACAACTGACGGGCACCCAGCGACCACACCATCATTCTGTAGCACGAATCGTGTCCATGTCATTTTTTATGCACAACAGTAAAAACAGGGCAGTTCATCTGCGAAGAAAAAACAAGATACGCAAGAACAAAGACGTATTACTGTAGTCATGGGGAGCAACATACGATCGACGCGGAGGCGTTCTGTATTGCTGCACACGAAGACGTGGCTCTAAAGGAATTAGGAGAGATCGCGGAAGAGCCTGCTGAGATGTATTTTGTTCGAGCGTACATGATGCAGCACGCCGTTGAGCGATGAAGATTTTTCGAAGGGGCAACATGCTCGTGCGTGCATGTTGCCAAGACCAGGACATGCAACTATTGTCGGGGGCAGTCAGGAAAAGGAAGGCTGATATGAAGTCTTTGCCCCATGTACAATGCTCTCTCAGGGCCATATCCACAGTATGTATGATAGGCAAGAGGCGGCGCTTTTCTTTGACTCGTGGCGAGAAAGGAGAGAGGGAGAGAGGGAGAAGGAGAAAAAGGAGAAAAAGGAGAAAATGGAGGAAAGGGAGAAAAAGGAGGAAAGGGAGAAAATAGAGTCAAGCAAAGATTATTCCAATGCGGTGTTACGCAAAACACCGATCCGTATACAATACCTTACAGGTCCAGGGCGGTGACCTTGGAGCACCCATGAAGCGTCGCAACAGTCCACGCGCACAGATTTTGGAAAGTCGAGATTGTATGATTGCGCACAAGATATCTCATCATGCTAAGGCTCCCACTGGTTGAGATTATTCAAATGTTGTAGAGTATCCATCTAGTAATAGTCTTGTAGTGGAAATGACTCTAAGGGCCTTACAAAGATGCATAAGATCGGGCTAGCTCCGAATTAGTAGAGGACGGCAGCGGGCTTAAATCTAACTCCTGCATACCAGATCTAAGTAGAGCTACTAGTTATAATTTCTCCATAGGACAAAGTATATACATGCCGGTATGTAGTGGCTGCGCACTATCAGGTAGTATGCCGGCCGCGTGAGCAAACTTTAGTGGAATCCATTGACTCCGAGCTTAAATTGATAATAGCGTTATGATCGATGAACGCAAGACATACCGCGTGTTCCGTAAACTCTGATCAAACTTCAAGGCTAATTATGGCGTTATCCATTAGTTATTGGTGGATTCGGCATATCTGGAAACATATTACTAAATTAAAATCTATCGAAACTATATCTGCTTACATACGATTCATGTACAATAGCTAGCACCGGCAATGAAAATAGCTTATGGGATCATCGCCATGTCTTTGGATTTGTGTTACCATGGCGAAGTATACAATTGTAAAGGCAATGCATGCATGCGTTCTGAGTACTATAGAAAGCATCTCAAGTGGCTTCGGCCTTGCCTCCATCCTCTACGTTTTCTTCGATTGTCCCTTATGAATGTTGTCCAGCTGCCTCTTGGTACTGAAGGCACGGGGGCCATCCCTCATCTCCCCACATCCATTGATTAACATGTCGGGGATTATACTCTAGCGGGGTCAACGCAGCTACCACTGCCGAGACACCACAACTTTAGTGTAAATCTCTTCATCCCTGTATTCATCATAAAAAGCTAGATGTGATGGCGATTTTGGAAAGATATTACGAGCGTCGAGGAGACGCCGTGATACAAGTGCTTGTGTGATTGTCAAAGGGTTTTGTTGAGTGGCTCCATTCAGAATCTGACGGGTTTGGATCTCAGCTAAAGCTGATGATGTTGAACATCCCTGGCGTCAATACTTTGGCGACTAACCCTTGATCGACGCGTTAAGCAGTCTTGACCCTGCCAAGCAAAGTTCATATCTGTAATCATGGAAATGTGACGGACATGTTTTTGGGTTGGAAATTGAAGAGTTTCACATACTATTGCTGCTCCATGGATTCCTTGGTGTATCTTGCCCGTGGCTATACCTTTTCTGGCGTTATATGCCGGAAGCAGATGACTATCACCCGTTTGGTTTGCACAACTAGGATTTGTGCAGCAAAAAGACCGGTATGCATATGCATGCATGAACCGTTGCAGAGTGACCAAGCCCTTACGCCATGGTTTACAAAACTTCGAATTCTCTCCTAAGTCAATCGATCATACTATGCCAAATGCTACTGTTCGAGATCTTGAAGATTTGTGTGTGAAACATTCGATTGAGCACAACACTCAGCCTATATTTAATTGCTATGATAGTGTGGATCTATAGACATTCCTAGAGTAAACTTTCATGCTATTCCAAGAAGCATCAATCCTTGTCATTCACAACATAAACAGCAATTGGACTCTTCCTTGTGCTTGGTACATGTTTGGACCATAGCCCCAGACCGGCAGTGTTGCCATGACGGTCAAAGCGTCATGCTAGATGTCGCCATGGTGGTGCCACTACCAGAGTCATTGATCGTATTAAAAGACAAACACGTAGATCAAGTTTATAACTTGAAAAGTGGCAGCCGCGTTCCGCGAAGTTTTGGGATATGGCAAGTGATCTTTGCAGCGGACGAATATTCATTGATTGAGTATGGTGTTGGTACAATAGTCCAGCGTTTCAGGATCGATACTTACCACAGTCGCTCTGCTTGACTCGGGAGGTTTGTAACTTTGCTCGGCATGACTTGCATGCAGGCTCATCAAACAGGAGGAAAGACTTTAAATTTGGCTACCGTGAAGCCTCGGTTTTCGACGCAAGCCACTGTCAGAACATTTGTGTAGAATTTAGGATGCTGCAGGCAGCTGAGCGTGATTGAATACGAGATATCAGTTGTAGGTTTGGATTGTTCAGTTTGAAATTGGTTTGATCAATCTCTACTAACTCCCGTCACTTTCACAACACTGCAGTAGCTGACGAACACTTGGTCCGTGGTATCCACTAATTGCAGACTGAGGTAGGCATTGGCCAATGACTTCTGTTCGCGATGCACACAACAGTAGCAAATGGCGCTCATTTGACAAGCCATACGCAAGGGCGATGGCACACTTGACCATAACCATAAACATTCAAGGGTTTCACCGTCTTTTACAAATTAAAACCGAATGCAATACAACAAAAGGGCAAATCTAAACAGATTGGTTGATATGCTACTGCTGAAAAGAATTCTACATACGCTTGAGGGGTTGACCACTAGGCTATGTTAAACTGGGGCAGAGAGAACATTTCGGTCTGATAATACATCTCAAGATAGAGCGAAAGAAGAAGATTCGCCAACCAAACAACACGAGACTTTTTGAATGTAGAAAAAAAACAGCCAATAAGCGAGCAAAACTAAGAATGCTGTTCCTGGTTTGAAGGATATCAGTTGGTTCGGATAACAAGCCAACAATAGTTAGTCAAGATAAGGAGTTCCACCATCACAAAGAGTTTCGGTTGTGTTTCGATGTCGACTGCCTACTTCGACCAAGGGCCTCGATCACTTCCAAGCAGAGCTAGACAGAGAGGAAAATGGGCGATGTTAGCCAAGACACTCGTCCGTGCAATGCTTCAGGAATAAAGACCACGTTTCTTTGCTCCGTAGCCGTCAATCTTCCGCTCTCCGCACTGACCTTTGTGTTGGGTTGACAGCGGCAGCTGTGGCACCAAAAAGCGTACAGTTCAATAATAATTAATTATCCAGCCGTTCTTAGAAGCTCGTAAACGCAATTATCGATACACTGAAAGTCTAGCACGATCCTATGGTTTGACAGAGTTTCTTGTCCGCTTAAATAGTCGACCGCACCGTTTTGAGGAAGGCCCACGAAAATTTGTCAGTGATGGACCTACTGGTGGCGAAGCGAGCTGCAGGAACCCTTGGAAGCACAACAGCTCGCTAGGAGCTTTAAAGGAGTATTTTCTGCGTGAAGAGAGCTGCTGTGCGTGACGTGGAGCTTAGTTTGAAGATAACACCATGTAGAGCAGTCTGTTCCTGTCACCATGCAGAAAAAGTGCTGTGATAAGGGGGTGGCCTAGACTATTGGTGCCGGCAACGTTCTGAAGACGGAAGACGCCCGTCTTCCGGTCTGATGACCTGCTGTGATCGGTGGTCATCGCCTGCACCCACGGAGTGATTTCCCTCAAAGTCGGGAAGTCGGCATATACTACAAGACTAAGGAGGGGTCAACAAGGTAAGGCTTGTTGACGAGGCTTCTACCTAGTAGGGGAGTTTGATGTGGCGGAGAACCTTTGGTATGTTATCTAGGTATAACGGCCAATTCTGAATTGTTCAAAGTCGGCTTTCGGATGCAAAGTAGAAGGAGGATTTGTTATGCTGTTGAGAGTTCTGGACGGCACAATCGATGAGGTCCTGTGCCGCATAATAGTGAGTTGCATAGTACTGGTATGAAAATAATATGCACTACTCCAAAAGTAGAGCAGGCAGGTAGGACTTACTGCGCCTAGTTGTTTCACAAGTCTCCCATCTAGATGGTGATTCGTGAAGCTAGAAGGCGGGGTTAAGGTTTGATGGATGTTTTGTCGTGGAACTCGGCCGTCTCGTTGGGTTGAGCTGGGGTTGTAGTTTGGCGAATCTTGACTCTAGGATATCAGGCTTGTTTCCGCGCCGCACCGCACACACTCGCCTTGGCACCGCCACATCGCTTAATGCCTATTGTCTAACCGAAAATGCACCCTTTGTAAGCTTGCTCGATGGTGCCGATTGGTCAGAATATATACACATGGCTTTCTCGCAAATCAGCATGATTCATGACCACAGCCACATGCCAGCCTCTCTGATTGAAAGATTAATAACCAGGAAGATATGCTTCACCAAAACTTTGAGATGAATGCCCATCATCTTAAGCCAACGCTATGGTCAAGCATCTCGGTGATTATTATGAGACTTGGTTAATGAAACGGAAATCAATGTATTATTAGAAGCTTTATCTTCTGCTATGGGATCATATCGAGACCTGAATGACGACTGCTATATTGGAGATAGCTTCAAGCCGCCCATGCGCCGATACAGCTGATTTTGTATCTAGTCCGTGCCGATAGTGGCGACCTAACATTATCGATGATCCATCAGATCTTTTGCGAAATACGGAAGTTCTCTGGTCATCCACCACCTCCTCAATACCCTTGAATCTTTCACGAGGACGGGTTTCTTATTTCTTGGTCGAAGTACAACTGACTAGGTGTTACAAGAGGCTCTTTACCATCTGAGCCTTCAACGGGAATATCGGCCGCGTTTCTACCACAGTGCAAGGTCGTCTTTAGGCTTGCAGTGAATCATCTGCAAATGGTTTGCCATATATTCTAATCAAATCACCCCATACACAGGGCAAGTCAGGATGTCTGTGTCTTTGTGCAAATGAATATCAACTGTAGGATTCGAGCATAATAACAACGAGGCTTAAGTGGCGGAGATGGTCCCTTAATCACCGATAAGAGCTAACCCATCAACCCCTTTTCATCTAGCGAGGTCGCTGTTTGCTGTTTGGCCGTATATTCTAAGTAAAGACCTAACACTCTGAATTCGGTGAGTCTAGGGTTCAGCCACACAGTTGGTTGTCGGGATTGTCTACCTTTTCGTCCATTTAGCGTCGTGGCCACGCTTCTTGGTAACACGGAGTTTACGACGAGCAGTGAAATGGTAGCTGGCACGAGAACGTGCCGTTGCGAGATCCGGAGCCAGCCCTCGCATCAGCCTAGTCTAGCCTATCCGAAGGACCCGGGTCAGTGTCATGCCACTGAAGCCCATGCAAATGAAGCCTATTTCTCAGGGCTGGCCATGCCGAGTCGTCAAAACAGGCCATTTCGAGGGTAGAGAGTCAGCGATAGTCCAGGGGGCCCAGGGGGTGCTGGACACATGTTCCTTGAGTCGGCAGGAAGGGGTAGTCTATTGTATACCCTAAACCCAGCTGGTGGTGTTTCTTTGGTGATGGAACCCGCCTTACCCCGCTGTGCTTGCTGACGGCAGGAGAGAAGAGAACGTATCCCGTAAATTACGGGTAGGCGAAGGATGCGAGTCTCTCAGTATCCTTCATTCGTCCCCAGCGGAATGGTACGAAGTGATGTTCACTGTAATCCGCATATGTGATGTAACTCGTACAGTATATACCAGTACTGGATGTATCCAACGGCACAAGAAGTTTCTTCAGTGAAGCTGGTTTTCCAGGGTGTTGCTATTTGAATTGCTGATTTGTGATTGTATATGCCGGGCGCGCGCTCGTCTATCGATCCCGCAAACAGTCTAAACAATATGGTAATATAGTTCACCGGAAGAGAGCCGAGCAAGCGAGCTAAGCTGATGGAGAGATGTTAGTCAAACAGGTCGTGGATCGAAGGTGCAACAATATCATCGTCATCGTCTTCTTCATCTTCATCATCACAGGAGGTTTTAATCCACTTCTTGCATCTCCTTCCTTTCTCTCGCAAGGCCCGCGAACTAGATTGATTCATGGCCATCGACTGACCGTCCCGGGAATTGCAAATGCAAATATTAAATGCAAAGTTACCTAAATTTACTTTTTCGACTTACTCGAGCGACAGGAATTGACTAATTACTCGACGCTCATCGTCGTCGTCCTCCTCCGTACTATATTTTGCTGCCCGCCTGGCATTGTGGGGCTGTGTGTGCTAAGTCAGGACAGTGCAGTAAGTCCAGCGCTGTAGTACTGTATTTTATTGTATGCGACCCCTCCATCCCTCCCTCCCTTGCACTCTCTCTCTCTCAGTCCCCAGGCCCTAGTCCTGGCCCTGGCCCTGGCCCTGAACCCCGGCTCTGGCTCTCCCTTTTACAGCGCTATACGGCCCCTATCCATGCCTACAGCCATCCCCATGGCCATATACCTTGCCTTGGGCGAAAAGCAGCCCCTGACCCACCACGGTCCCCTGGAAACTTTTCCTGCGCAACCCCGGGCAGCGCAATGCCATAGTTCTGCGCCAACCTTGCTTCGTGAACGGCTAATGTCTTAGTATCTCGAGAGGTTAAGCTCTATCCAGTATAGCTTTTCTTCCTGCACCTCAGGTAGTTTGAGCTTTTTTACTGTATCGCGATAGCTAACCCAGGCCGGCTGTCAGACGTATCAACTACCACCTTGTTCCTGATTGACAAGTCGAAATTATGGAACTGTACTCCACTCAACCTAGGTAATATTTACAAAAAAGACTCTCAGACACGGACTCCACCAACCCTCCGAAAATCCTCGAAAACCCTCACATATAGCGTCTCCTCACGAACTCTCTCTCTGTTCCTGGTCCGTCACTTCAACTTCAGAGAACGGCAGACAAACAAGCCAAGACCACTTCCCCATTCTTGTACCGTTGCCGTGTTGGCTCACTGTATAAACTGGCACTCAGTTCCTTCATCCTATTTGCATATAATTCGCACCTGCGACTTGTCTCGCCCTACCACACTAATCGTCCACATCAAAGCTCAATTACTGGTGTCATCGCTATTGGTCTTTACACATCAAAGCATTACTACGCAACTTCCGTAAGATCTACGCTGGTGCCTTCTTGCAGATACTAGACCGTACAAACTTCTTGTCGCCAGTCTTGCCAGCGTCGAAGATAATTGGTTCCGTGGACTGAGTTATATTCACTGGCAATATACTTCTCTGGACTATTCCGCCTTTGAGTACAGTTGATATAAGCATGCACTTCGTTTCACAACTGTGAAAGCGACTACTTAATACAAACACCAGATTATCTGCGAAACACCTTGCTTTTCATATCTACCCTGTCAAGTCTCTTCACAAATACACTGGACACTCCCGGCAAGCGTGTTTGTGCCTTTCCTACGCATCGCAAAAGGATACCGGAATTTGAAAATTTTGAACGGGTATGCTTGTGTCCAGCATTTCTGTCCCATAAGCCGTCCATTACCCTGTACTGATTGGTCTAGTCGCAACTCAACTTCTGTGAGGTTGAACCTTCCAGCACATAGCCAGCTAGTCTTCAGAAAGTATCTATCGCCGCCCTCGGTACTCCTGAATATCGTTGTCCTAGTGGCTAAATTGTCCCTGCGCTGGACGCTATCTTTTCACGTTGCACTTGCGTACAATTTCACCCCAAACTAGTCAGAGGTTCTAATTACCAAGCACGGGAACTAAATAGGAGAGGTCTTCACAACATTCTTGGGAAGGAAAACGATCAACACCTAATAAATCATAATCTATCAACAAGTCCATCTCGCGTGGTTGGGATCCATCTTGGTGGACCATCATACGGTTGGACCTGAGAGAAAGTTTACGAGAAGACTACAGAATGGACGTTATGGAACTCGTAGAGAACGAGCCAAACTCGAGGCCATTTCAATGTGATTGGCAAACGTGCAATAAGGTAAGTAAACAGCTATAAATTTCAACAGAAAACAGCGAGCGCTGACCTATACACAAGAGCTTCAATCGAAAGTCTGACCTTCAGAGACATTACCGGATCCATACAAATGAGCGCCCGTACTCATGTATGACTCCTGGGTGCGGAAAGAGCTTCATTCAGAGAAGTGCTCTTACTGTTCATATCCGGACCCACACAGGCGAGAAACCGCACCAGTGCCTCCATATTGGCTGTGGCAAAAGGTTTTCTGATGTAAGGAAGCTAGTTTTTAGGTTACCACACCAAGAAAACTACTCTTACTAACTTAAGATGTAGTCATCGAGTCTTGCACGCCATCGCCGGATTCATACAGGAAAACGGCCATATAAATGTGCTCACGAAGGCTGTCTGAAGAGGTGAGTAGTGCATAGGATCTAATATAATAATTGGCTAATATGGCTTAGCTTTTGCCGGAAGACTACCATGGTTAAACACCAACGTCGGTCCCACCAACGAGGCCTTCACTCGTCAGAGCTCGATGACGGTGAAACCTCGGAATCAGATAACGGAGACTCACCGTCAACCCCACAGCACTCGAGCCAAATACAATGGCCACAGAACACGACCATAACGTCACACTCAGCGATTCAGTCAAACCATCAATTGCAGAGAGCTCATTCATTCGCTGACTTCGGACAACATGATGGTTTTCCAGTTCAACCAAACTATGTTCACCGGCATAGTGTTTCTGGTAATGGGAGCTTTCACCCCTCTATCCCAGAGCACGGGCAACCACAATTGATAAATCGAGCCCCTAGCCTCCCTGCTCACTCTTCGTACTATGTAACTGAGCATAACAATCCAGGAGTAGCAACTCTCAACACGAACCCTCCTCCTCTGCAAACCTACCACATGCCTCGCCATCAGCCTTCGCAGGAAATGCTTCTCAGCAGCCCAAGCAGCTACTCTTCAGCCTCGAGAGCGAGTCCACTTCCTCAGGAGACTTACTATACTCACCAAGGACCACAAGCTGCAACTTATGCCCTGCACAATGCATCTCCTATTGACCAACAACCGATGATTCAATATCAGCAGCAACTAAATCAACAACAACCACAGCCCCCACAACCGCCGCAGGTTGCTCATGTTCAAGAACAATACCATCAACAAGCTCCACAGAACGGGCAATGGTACGAGGGTGTAGCCTATCAACCACCAGTTGAGGTCATCAGTCACATCTCACCTTATCATCCTAGTCAAGTCGTTTTCCACGATCCATGGCAAAAGATTGAGACATTTGACGACCCATCCCTCCAATTACCCAGTGCTCGCATTGAGAACATGTAGTCGTCACATGGTGTTTTTTAAGGTCAACCTACTCAACGAAAACGTCCCAACACTGATCGCCCCATGCGGTTGTTTCCTACGTCACTTTCATCAATGTATCATTATCCTCGGTCCCTTGATACCCCGAGAGAGTTGTGGATGGCACAGCACCGCAATCTCTGTTTTGTTTGCCATCACATCCGAACATATTTCCTTCCCTATCGCGTCCGCCGATATCACGTTTCACGATATATCACGAGCCACTTACACCCAACATACCCTCGCCGTACACATAACGATGTTACGATTTTGTCTCTCTGATAATGCTAGTCGTATCGGAAGACCTTTTCGACGTCGCCTTTCTTGGGCCCCACGGCCTGTACATTTCCTTTCGTTCGTTTTCTTCCTATTGGCTAGTTATTAGTAATAATTTGGTGTTTCCTTTTTTATTTATTTTATTTTTTGGCAAACAGTTTACCAGAAACATTCTTGGTAGTGTAATTGAGTGGGTTTTGAGCACATACGCAGAGGCAGTAATGAGTTTGTCTCACGGAGTCATGAGACAACGACGAGTGGCATTTTTGTATATCCTGTACATGCATTGCGAAAGGATGGGGTGGCCGAAGTTGAATCTAAAATGGATAGTGCGGGACGAAGAAGATGATGCGAAGAGCCATGTAAGATTAGTATTTGGTTATTATAGTTGCACCAGTAACTCGAGTGTACCTGTAGCAATATAAAGGCTAGGATAAACAGACGTATTTGAAAACATCTCCTGGCCTTCTATTTACTTATTGGACCGTCTCGTACTGACTTGTGCTTCCACAACACATCAGCTCCCCCACATTCGAGAAGTCATGATTCAAGAAGTAGGATTTAAAAACAATCTAGGCTCTACAAGAATAGAACATGGGTAAGATCACAGCATGACCAAATGGCGTACTTAACACTTGACTTAGTTTGCTTAACTCAAACACCAACAAGCAACTTAGAAGGCAACTACCCCTGATTAACGATATCTTGATGTCCCCATATCCTGAACACGTGATCTATATAGTTCCTCGCATTGCGCTACGAATAGAATTAAATTCAGATAGCCTCTACATTAATACTATTTATTGAGGTATACTGGGTTTCAATAGGATTACGAATACTTGATAATGTTCTGCGAAATAAAGTCGAAGCATCACGTGCATAGATGGTTGTTTAGGCCTCTTAACTAGCTACTCCTTTCATCATTCCATTCATTTCCGCTTGCAAACCAGAAAACTCCCACCGGTGTCATATCGCATGCTCATCCAACTACTCTCACTTGGGCAGCTCGCATCACTTCAGAGCAGTTATGATTAGTACCGGCCAAAATTATAACAGAGTCAGAGTTATCTTGCACACAATATTGGGGATGCGTTGAAGTCTACCACATATGCTCATCCTAAGGTTTCATAAGCAATGGAATATATAATGACGAGATATCACGAGGGAATACCCACTCAGAATGAATGTTTACCCCTGGCCAGGGACAGTGAGTTCTGGTAGATCAAATCTTTCCATGAGCATGTGCTATTTCCAGAGCTGGCACACGAGAAGATCACAATAAAAAACAGAATTTAGGACTTTCAAAATATGTAACGTTTAAGACTGTTCGTGAAAAGGTGTGACGAAATAGCACTCTAGGGTATGGTCATTTACTCCGTGTATTTTACTCCGTGTATTATCCTGGAGCCTGCTACCAGCCAACGCCAGTCACCAAAGCTCCTTTTCATGCCTATCTATACATCTCATTTCCCTAATACCATCTGGATCGGTCTGCTCCCCTTCAGTATGCATACTACAAATTATCTGTTATTTGATCGTTTCAACCCTAGTTTTAACCTGCAGTCCTCGCAGTACCATTTCACTATATCCAGTTAGCTTTTGCCCGAAAGAATATGTAGAGAGCAATACCTTTTTCTTTAGGCGCAACTTTCAGGCCGGCACATTCCAGATGAAACCATTCCTTCTCGCAAGTCTCACCATCACAGCCGACCATCTCACCATAACTAACACCGTTACAATAACAATACCTGGGCTCGTCGGGATTGATATCCTCGTCATCGTCGTCGTCGCCTTGAACGCTACTTGTATCATCATCCTCCCGACTACGCGCTGCTAAAAGTTGCTGTGCAGCAGCTCCAGCCCCTTTCTTATGGCTGCGTTTGTTGTTCGATGCAGCTTCTAATGCAGTGCGCGCTGATCGTGAGCGGGTCGGCTCGTTAAATTGCGAAATATGAGGAGTAGAGGGTTTGCTTGCTCGGCCAGATTTGGTCATTGTTATAGTTGTAGACCGAATATCCTGCATAGGCTCACCATTCGACTCAGTTTCTTCTCGCTTTAAGGCGGTTTCCTTTCGCGTGCCCACCAGGCTTGACCCGATTAGATCTGTCTCAGATTGCCGAGCATCTTCAGATGACTGTTCTCCTTTCGAAGTGACACCCGAATCCTTCACTACAGCTTTGGCATCAGTATTGATCTGGCCAGCGCCGCCGGATGAAGCAGATGTCTCGGAGCTTCCTGGCATGATTGCGGTTTGCTTGTTTGATGTAGCTGATGAGGGGCGTTGTTTAGAATTCTCTACCATCGTCTGAGTAGAATTCTGTCTGCCCCTCGAAGATGCTGGCTTGCTGCCATTGGCAACTGGTGAAGGCGCCCGTCCACCCAATTTTGTATCTGGGAATGTACTACGTATTGGTGAAGATGCCAGAGAAGGCGACATTGCAATAGATGTTACTGTATTGTTTCTGACGTATTGCATCAGCACATAAATATACATCAGTTGGGAACCGAACACATACCTTTTTCTTGAATGTCCATTTGTTGCATTCGGAGCTCTTTGCCGTTTCTTAGTACCATCTATCGGAGGTGTTTCCCTTGGGCTTGCTGCTTTCTTCGTGACACTACCATTGGTTCCTAGTATTCCGCTCAGGGCTCGTTCCATGCCCGTTCCACCGTTTTGCCCCTTTTCAACTTTTCGACGTTTTGCGGTATTTCCATTTGCAATAGTACCATTGGTTATACCAAGTCCTATAGCCGCTGCTTCACCTGCCTTTCTGACTTTACTATTCCCATGAACCTTCTTCTCGCGTTGTTTTGCATCATGGTGATCGTCAAAATCAGATTCTACATGATTTTTGTTGCTCTTCTTTGCGAGCAACGCCTGTTTCCTTTCGTCACTCCTCGCTGCCGCTTCGTCTACTAGACGTTGTGCTGCAGCTGACAGATTTTGTACAGCAGCAATATCCCTACGCGAGCCACCACCTGAGCTTGTCTTGTGTGTGCGATTCTCAGGGTACGCCCAATGTGTCAGGCTCCCGCAACGTGCTTCTTCACTAATTTCATTCTCGACATGGGGAAAACAGTCGTCAATCCGAGCAAGTTGTTTGTTGAGAGCTTCAGTTGCAGTGGAGATGACATGATTCTTCTCGTCAAGAGATAGAAGCATATTCGACATCGTGTAGGCGCAATGTTGGAAGAGTTTTCGCCGTTCAAGATTTGCATCGTCCCAGGTCGCATTCGCCAAAGCGTCATGAGCGTCAGGTATAGGGGCAAGAGAACTGGTCTGGCCGTTCGCAATAGACCCATTGATGCTCTCAGGCGCGCTCACTGAGTGAGATGGTTGAACTAGAGAGTTGGCAGAGCCGCCTAGTGGTTGGCGCTCTTGTGGAGGAGCATTCAATGCAGAGCTGATATATTTTCCCAGATCCTCTTCTGGCGCAAATATTTTCGCGTCCACTTCTTTAAGCAAAGTAAAGTGTCGCACAAGCTCCTTCGGCAGAGCTGTTATTGCATCAGCAAAGTGTGTGATGGCGGGGAAGATGTCGATGGCTTGTTCAGGACTTGGAGGACCATCCGCTCCACTAAGAGGCTCTCTTGCGCCAAATTGTCGTGAACCAGCTAACGATGACCTTGGAGGATTAGTGCGCGTTTGGCGTACAGGCTGAGCTCTGCGACTCGACGAGAGATTCGACTTCATTGTAATTGTGCGAAAGAGGAGGTGACTTCTGATGGTTGGAGATATGTCGTGCGAAATGCGTTGTAGTCGATGAATAAGCTTGCAGAAAAGGTCTCAAAGTTTGAATTACATTGAACATCGACAAGTATTCCGTCTCGGAATATGCGTACTGCCGTATCTGTAAGTATTGTCGCAGCTATTAGAATTATGGTCGGGCCTAACGATGGACAAGCATCCAAGAAGCATGATGCGGTATGCGGCCGCTGCCCGCTAGTGCTGGTTCGGCCGGGCGGTAGGTGTGCCGAGGTGGACTTATCAGAGTTGGACACACCATGCTAGGAGACCAAACAAGCGTATCCGTCATCAGTAGACCAAGGAGAGAATATAAGAAGATGCTTGGTAGCATGAGTGAACATCAATAAAACTAGCGAATATTTCCCTCATTATCAAAGCATCTACTGCAATACTCCGTCCCAATACTCACGAAGCTATTCTAGAACTCTCTTTGATATATATTAAGTAGTAAACAGGTGGTTTCCCCAAGTTCCATTTTACGGCATGTGGTCGGCCCTAAGATAAGACGACAATGGTAGTCATGCTGAGCCGCAACTCACCTTAGCATTACACTACAGATGTTTCATGATACATATGAAAATTGAACATGGCCATGGACAGGAAAGTGAAGCATCAACGACCCAACTGAATATGCCACCTGTGAGTATAATAGTCAAGTATGCATCCCGTAACATATATGCGAAATAGAGGCTTTTTATCGGGCTTTGATCTTCGGTCCGCTACCAGATCTATCCTCGAGGTGTCGTTGTTTCCATTGCCATTCTATCAACACAGGCATGAAATGCCAAAGATCAAATTCTGGCCATAAACAATCCAAAAAGACAAGCTCTGTGTTCTCATGACATTGCCAAAGCATGAAATCACTCAGCCTCTTGACGCCACTGGTTCGTATCAATAGATCTAGAGGAGGATCACCAGCTGTGAATAGGTGGTCATCTATTGTATTGGCGGTTATTGTTTCAGGGTCCGGATATACTGAGCCTTCACGGCTATCGCTGGGTGGTGACTCAGGGTATAATGTTGTTGTTGAGGAGACAGAATCATCAATATCTGAAACACTCGAAGGGGTTGGCGAGCTGGCACGAAGTGAAGCATGTGGTGAAGAGCTAAAGTTTCTCGAACGGATTTTTTGTGTTATTCGCGTTTGAGAGAATGGCCTTACTTGTGTCGTTAATGGCTTGGAGAAGTCTTCTATTGTACTCTTGATGGCTGTAACAATCTCATCCCTGGATGTATAGGGAAAGCAGATATTGAGCACAGCACTATTGATGGTCAACAGAATTTGGATGAGCTGGACAATCTAACTTACTCTCCGTTATTTTTTGTCATATCAACAGCTCTGTCGATGGCTACCAGAACATCTTCCTTGACTAGGTCTCTTTGTCCCAAAACACGAACACTTGCACCATACCGATCAAGCAGATCTCCGTGTTGAGATAGCTGAGTTATCTTGAGCTTCGCCATTTCCATCAATGCGTCGACCTCATACTTCGACCGCTTGAAGTTTTCAATACTGAAGGCATAGACAGTAACAACCCTAACCCCAGACTTATAACAAACTTCAAGTATCTGTAAATAATATCAGCAAAAATTGCAAATTCGCCGACGAGTGTGACGAACCTTAGCTAAAGCCTCAAAACCCAAATTGTGCCCTTCTACTGTTTCTATCTTATGACTTCGTGCAAATCGTCTATTACCGTCCATGACAAATGCCACATGTTGAGGTATTGGGCCTTGTCGCATAGCTCCTATGAGCATTTCCCGCAGATGAAATATACCCCATTCGACAGGAGGCGATTCTAGCATCCATTTCCTTAACTGCGTAAAATGCATAGAAGACATTTTCGCTCAATGTTTAGTCCGTCCTTATCCTATTGTACAAATTCGGTCTTGTTGGAAACTTGAATGCGTGCTTGGAGAGCTTCTGAGTATTAAGCAAATCGTAGGAGAGACAAAAGATTCTAGGAAGTACAAATAGAATTAAGAAGTTGCCACAATAGTAGGCATTGGTAAATCACAAGAAGGCTTGCGTGGACTTTATAGATCTTGGAGACAAACGAGGCTACTCCAGGTTCTGGGCTGAGTCGCGCCAAGAGACCGATCCTGACCTGGAAGCCCAACAACTGGCGTCACCAAAAACACATCTGGCTCGGCAATATTATTGATCGACAACTGCTATCAATACCTACTAGAGAACTGGCAAGTGTGCTCATTATATCTAGTATATGAGTCCTGGCTTCAAAGCATAAAATCGGGAGTCGCGATGCTGTCTTCAGGCTTTACAGATGCACCTGTTTCTCGCAGCCTCGTTTATGGCATTGTCGCGGTATCAATACTGGTCAGCATCACAGACCTGAAGCACTACTTCTATATACAAATCGATCCTCATATTTGGAGGTACCATCAGCTATGGAGGATTGGAATTTATCAGCTTTGCTATACCAACTCAACAGAGGTACTCTTTTCCGCCATGACGCTATACAACATGCGTGTAATAGAAAGACTCTGGGGCTCTCGTAAATATGCAGTATGTTTTCATCCTATAAAGGTAGCTGCGACTTCTAATATTCCCCTAGTCATTCGTTTTCCTAAGCTTCTGCATTACCACTATCATCCCCCCTTTCCTCCTGGGCCTCTTCATTCGGCCGCTCTCCTTCAACACCTTGAATTATTTACCTGCCGGCTCTACATCGCTTATTTTTGCTATACTGGCTCAGTATCACGCTGCTATTCCACATATTTACAAATATAGACTGGCAACCTCTGCTGCGCCTCCAGCAACTGAGCCATTTACTGGTATAACTTTCTCCGACAAATCATACACGTATCTCCCAGCTCTTCAACTATCTCTATCACAATTTCCAGGCTCTTTCTTGTGCGCAGTTGTGGGATGGGTGGTCGGCTACAGTTGGCGGAACGCTGTTCTGCCCGAAGCTGTGACAAGATGGAGAGTTCCTGGGTGGATGGTTGGGATCAAAAAGCAAAAGCGAGCAGAAGACTTTGAAGGTCTGCGCCGAAGACTTGAAGGCGAGAATACCAATCCAGATCCAGCAATAGCAACAGGAACAGATGGTAGGGCAGCTGGCGTTGGGCGGAGGAGGACCTTAGGAAGACAATTGATAGACCAATTTAGAGGGGCGTTCTAAAGCGTTGCTCTTGCAAGCTGCGAATCAACGTGCAAACCATGATATATGGCAGAAGTATCAGGAAGTGCAAACAGTGCCCATATTTGATAACCTCAGTGATGTAATATGTGCTATAAGTGATACCTCGCAGGTTTATGTGCACATTGAGGGTCGTGACAAGTCTAATGTATTAGCGCCTACAGTAGTCAAAGCCACCATATTTGTTCTTCCGGGTCGCAACGAAGTATCTCAAGCTCGATTAAAGAGATTAAGAATCCAGTCCTTAAAAATGTGTTTTCTGCTGAACTCCATATATCCCTTTGAGTCCCCTAAATAGACTGCTTACATAAGCACAAGCTCCAAGCCCTTCGGATACCTACGTAGTTTTCGAGGCAACAACAATCCATCACAACCTCGATATTACAACGTCTCTGCATAGCTTTAAAGGGCACGCCGGAAGACCGGGATAGCTATATACTAGTCTTCAAGATGGCGCCGGCGCAGGACACCATGTTCAGGTCTGCGGATATGAGCATGGTGCAGCTTTATATTGCCAACGAGATTGGCCGTGAGATTGTCAACGCACTAGGAGAGTTGGGGCAGATTCAATTTCGAGATGTAAGCTAAGCTATGAATCAATGTCATAGTGGTACTGATGGAATGCAGCTGAACTCTGAAACGACTGCTTTTCAGCGCACCTTCACCCAAGAGATCAGAAGACTTGACAATGTTGAGAGACAGCTTCGTATGTGTGGCAAATGGAGACTTAGCAATCGAAGGCTAATATATACCTAGGTTACTTTCATTCTCAAATGGAAAAAGCTGGCATCCCTTTACGCAAGCTTGACCTCGACATTGAGACTTTAGCTGCTCCGTCCGCTAGCGAAATCGACGAGCTCGCCGACCGTAGCCAAAGTCTTGAACAACGAGTTGCCTCACTGAACGACGGCTATGAAACTTTAAAAAAGCGAGAGGTGGAGTTGACAGAATGGAGATGGGTACTTAGAGAGGCAGGCGGCTTTTTTGATAGAGCCCATGGAAATGTGGAGGAGATCAGGGCTTCTGTTTCCGATGACGATGATGCTCCGCTCTTACAAGATGTTGAACAGAACGCCCAGGGCCAGAATGGGGACGCCGAGCGATCATTCTCAGTCATGAACATTGGATTCGTAGCCGGTGTTATTCCAAGGGACCGTGTAGCCGCATTTGAACGGATCCTTTGGCGAACCCTACGTGGAAATTTATACATGAATCAGTCAGAAATCCCGGAACCTCTTGTCGACCCGACAAATAACGAGACAGTCAACAAGAATGTGTTCGTCATCTTTGCACATGGAAAGGAAATCATTGCAAAAATCCGCAAAATCTCCGAATCACTCGGGGCAGATCTATATGCTGTGGATGAAAACAGTGACCTCCGCCGAGACCAAATACATACTGTCAACAATCGTTTATCCGATCTTGGTGATGTTTTACGCAACACGAAACAGACCCTTGATGCGGAACTTACCCAGATTGCCAGAAGTTTGGCAGCATGGATGGTCATCATCAAGAAAGAAAAGGCCGTCTACCAAACACTCAACCTTTTCTCTTATGATCATGCTAGAAAGACCTTAATTGCCGAGGCATGGTGTCCTTCTAACTCTTTAGCTCTAATCAAGTCGACACTTCACGACGTAAACAACCGCGCGGGACTTTCTGTGCCATCCATCATCAATGAGATTCGAACAAATAAGACCCCTCCAACCTATCAAAAGACCAATAAATTCACGGAAGGGTTTCAAACTATTATCAATGCGTACGGCACTTGCAAATACCAGGAGGTCAACCCCGGCCTGCCAACAATTGTAACATTTCCCTTTTTGTTCGCTGTTATGTTCGGTGATATGGGCCATGCTTTCATTATGGTCTGCGCTGCTTCAGCCATGATTTATTGGGAAAATCAACTCAAGAAAGTCCGTGACGAACTTTTTGGCATGGCATTTTACGGAAGATACATCATGCTTATGATGGGCATCTTCTCGTTATATACTGGTCTCATTTACAACGACATTTTCTCCAAATCCCTCTCAATCTTTCCTAGCGCATGGGAATGGGACTTGCCTGAAAACTGGCATCCAAACATCACTGTCACGGCCTCACTAAAAGGCGACTATCGGTACCCCTTTGGGCTGGATTGGATGTGGCACGGCACTGAAAACGACCTCTTGTTTTCGAACAGTTACAAAATGAAACTCAGCATTCTTATGGGATGGGCCCATATGACATATTCGTTGTGCCTCTCGTATTTTAATGCTCGTCACTTCAAGACACCCATTGATATATGGGGCAACTTCGTACCCGGGATGATTTTCTTCCAATCTATATTCGGATACCTCGTCTTCACAATTGTCTTCAAATGGAGTGTCGATTGGTATGCTATCAATGCTTCACCTCCTGGACTCCTGAACATGCTGATATACATGTTCTTATCACCTGGGAACGTTGAAAAGGGAACCGAACTCTACAGAGGACAAGGGACAGTTCAGATGTTACTTGTCTTAATTGCCGTCATCCAAGTTCCAATCCTACTTTTTTTGAAGCCGTTTTACCTGCGTTGGGAGCATAACCGTGCTCGTGCAAAGGGTTATAGAGGAATTGGCGAAACATCTCGCGTCAGTGCTCTTGATGGGCAGGATGATGATGACAGCAATACTCTCGACGGCAGGGCCAGCCTGGCCAGTGATGGCGAAGGTGTGGCCATGATCACCCAAGATATTGGAGAAGATGAGCATGAAGAGTTTGAATTCTCAGAAGTTATGATTCATCAGGTTATTCATACGATTGGTAAGCCAAACAATTCTAAGAACCGAGCCCCAGCTAAAAATCATAGAATTCTGCTTGAACTGTGTGTCCCACACAGCGTCTTACCTACGCTTATGGGCTCTATCACTTGCTCATCAGCAACTTTCAATCGTGCTCTGGTCTATGACCTTGGCTAATGGCCTCGCAGGAAGTGGGGTGGTAGGCGTGATAGTATTAGTGGTCGCCTTCTACCTATGGCTATTCCTCACCATTGCTGTCCTGGTCATCATGGAAGGTACCAGTGCCATGTTGCACAGCTTGCGTCTTCACTGGGTGGAGGCTATGAGCAAGCATTTCATGGGAGATGGGATACCGTTCGAGCCATTTTCTTTCAAATTTATGCTTGAGAACGACGAAGAATTTGCGGAAATTGCATAGGATATTTGAGGACTTTATGTCAGTCTCTCGCCCCTGTGTACTTCTAGACATTATGTACAATTAAAGATTGCGTTACCCCCCCACTTGACTATGGTGAATTTTCTACAGTGGCCGGTAGCGGAGCTTGCAGAAGGTACACATCATCAAAGTGACATCTAAATCATGCTATCGCGCCTAATTGTAGTGGTCTCATAGCTCGATAACAGTTAAAATTTGAACCCAGCTGTTTATGAGGGATTAAACTCGCAGGAAGATTGTCATTTCAGTGTTCGATAGAGAGACATGATCAATATTATTATAGCTCACTTCTATAAGCTACTCTGGAGTGTAATGACTCGAAGCGGGATATTCCCTCCCTATACAAGGATGGTCCAACTACAGTGGTTCCAATCAGCTTCCGGTTTCCAGCTGGCAGTTCTTTTTGTTGGCGTTTGCTTGTTCGGCAGAGTTGCCTGGTGGGGTGCCTGACCTACACTCAAGCCTGCCCTTTTGACAGGCATTCACATCCTCTAACTCTTCCAGTACATGCACCTGGGCTACTGAAATGTTTTTAAACTAGGTCAAGTACACCGACTCTCTCATCCCTAACTTTCCACTGCTTTTTCTCTTCTGTATGTTGATTGAGCGTTTTCCATGCCACATATTGGGGACAAATTAAAACAATCAACCACACTAGTTTGAAGCGTGTTCACGACAAGCCATCCCAGAGGAAACCATCAACGCCGACTACATCGAAGGACCAAGCCGAGAGGATGTCTTTCAATAATCGCAAGTTTTCTATGAACCGCCATGAGGGCGTGCCAAGACTGTCAACGAAGAATAGGAGGTTTACAATGAGTGAGCCCAGTGCAAATGGTATGGTATACTTTTCAGTTTGGTATCATCATTCTGGTTCTGCATCAGGGTGAGGGGTATCCCTTTGCACGAAACGCCGCAACGAGGCTAGAACATCAAGCGCTGTAGTATTTGGCAGGGAATGTGATATAATTTTACAACTCTAAAATCCATAATCCCACGTAATGGCCAGCAATATTTGCTAAGACTTGCTGTATGCACAGAGACAAACTCCAAGATCCACAGACAATTCCGGGATGCACATGAAGGTCATAGGACTCATGCTGGTCTCGATCCTACCCGGGCCTCTACTGGAGTAGTATGGTGTACAGAGCGAGCTTACGAGCACGGATTCGACACCGAACCTGAGAAGTGGGCGAACTTGGGCCAAGGAGCGCCGGAAGTCGACGATGACATCGAGGGTAGCTTCGAAAGACCTACTGAGATCGATATTACAATGGCAGGTAGAGAATATGGCCCAACCGCAGGAATAAAGAGCCTTAGAGCTGCTGTTGCAAATATGTATAATGTGCATCACAGAGCTGGTAAAGAATCACAATATTCATGGGAAAATGTGTGCATTGTTCCTGGTGGAAGAGCCGGGCTTATTCGGATTGCCGCGGTGTTGAATAATGCCTATTTGGGTTTCTTCATACCAGATTATACGGCTTACAACGAAATGTTGTCTCTTTTCAAAAATGTACGTCGTCGACCCCTATTCTAGGCGAGGCTTGGCTAATTAAGACAATAGTTCGCAGCTATTCCATCTCCTCTGTAAGTTAGGCGTTCTCTAAATATGCTCCAAACTCTTTACAGAAGCCACTGAACTCAAGAACAAACCATACCTGGTCGCCGTTCAAGAGAACAAGCACAGTATCCAGCTATGCCTTTGCACCAGTCTTTTCACTAACCCCCTAATTACTAATTCCTTATGCAGAGCAGAGGCCGATGGCTATCACATCCATGCGAATAAGATCGCGGAGGAGATTGCAAGAGGCACATCAGTTATCTTAACCTCCAACCCTCGCAACCCCACCGGCAAGGTTGTTAAAAATCCCGAGCTGGCCGAGATTCAAGATATCTGTCGAGATAGAGCTACATGTAGGAATCATCTCCAATCCTCTTATTCATTCAGTTGTGCGCTCTTTGTCACAGATTAAGGCATGCACTGGCGCAGTTGTCCTTTTGGGGTAGTTTGGTTATTCTCAGTCATATTTCGTGATATTTCCTTTAGGTGCACAGCTAATCTGTTCTCCAGTGGTCATGGATGAATTCTATGGAGGTTACAACTACACAAGTGATTGTGATGGTACTACAGTCAGCGCCGCCGAGAACATCGAGGATGTTGACGAGGACGATGTTCTAATCATTGACGGCCTCACCAAACGATTTCGGCTACCTGGCTGGAGAATTGCTTGGATTGTCGGCCCCAAGGTGCGTGTCCTTTAGGCTGTCAGTATCTACGTGGAAGCCGCTAACCATGATCAGGAATTTATCAAAGCAATCGGGTCCTGCGGCTCATACCTAGATGGTGGAGCTAACGTTCCATTTCAAGAAGCTGCTGTTGAGATGTTAGAACCCACCAAAGTACGAAAGGAGATGATAGCTCTCCAGCGCCACTTCAGGGTATATTCTTGAATGTCCTTGGGCTAGTTTTCATATACTTACTTAAGATAGGACAAGCGTGACTACGTCGTTGGTCGTCTTCGCAAGATGGGCTTCAATATTAAGGTCGTTCCTGACACCACGTTCTATATCTGGCTAGATCTCGAAGGTCTCCCCGATGCCATTTCTGATGGATTGAACTTCTTTCAAGCCTGCCTCGAAGAGAAGGTTATCGTTGTACCTGGAATATTTTTTGATCTGAACCCAAGCAAGCGACGAGATCTGTTTGACAGCCCGTGCCACCACTTCGTGCGATTTAGCTACGGGCCAAAAATGGAGACCCTAAAACTAGGACTAGATGGTATTGAGAGAGTTGTTGAAAAGTGAGTATGCAACCATGGCTCAGGTATAGCTGCTAATTTTATGTAGATTCAAGCATGGTGAAGCGGTGATAGAATAAATTTCGACGATATGAGGAGAATACAGATGGCTTGAGCAAAGAGGGGTGAGCTCTCAATGCCAATTCCGGCCAGCAATTTCAAAAAATCAATGAAGTCTCTTATAAGTTATCATTTTGATCAACGCTCTCGAAAGGAGTATATGAATAAACCACCCTTTCCTCACACATGCCTCAACAAGTGCCCTTTCAAGCAATACTTTCGAATTATACTCAAAATTCACTTACAGACTTACTTTTTTTGTAGCTAAGCCTTCCAGCTTTGCGTTCGGTATTTATCTCTAGGTACTACATGACTGTAACTTGAAGATCATTACGACCTTTTCCAACCTGGTGCATTACTTCTTGACTGCCCTCTGGATTTTATTTCTTTTCCTTGAAGGCCCTCAGCAGCGGCCCTGTGAGCTTTGCTCTTGTACTCTTTGTCCTAGCAGCCTATATCAGTCGCATTTTTATCCGGTTCAAAGGCTATATGCACGACAGCCATGATGTAGCAGCTTTCATACTTAGTCGTCCGTTATGGATGAAGGAGTCTATGGTCTAGAATATCGCTCAGGCATGGCTATGTTTGGGTATAGCGTCCTCTGAAATAGTAGGGAATCAACGAACGCACAACGCTAGACCAAGTAGATACATCTATTCAAGAGGTCAAGGCATGTCTTCATAAGGAATGGATTTTTAGAGTACATATTATAGAGTTGGTAACGCAATAGCAAGTCCTCTATGAGCGGAGATAGACTCATTGCTCTTGATGCTGGAGCCAATGGTTTATAGATGAGTAAAGTTTATTCCAAGAATATCTTGTACAAAGCTCAAGTTACCAATGACACAGCCCTCACAAAGACAAGCCTTGCAGCTCCAGGACCGGTTAACTGAAAGGGTCAAAGATCACAACGAGAGTCTTCATCAAACCGAGGAGAAATAGCTAAGGTAATGTGCATCATTTGATCCAATGATATGACCACGAACCACCCACTTTAGAGTTATGTCTTCGAGACGAAAAACCGTGACTAGCCAGAAACACGTCTCTACTATTTCCTGTTTCCTGGAGCCATACAACCTGAAAGCATGTAGGATGCCAATAGAACTAAATCAAGCAGGGGATGCTAATCGTGCTGCAGCGAGGGAAGGCTATAAGTGCCTATATGCCGGTCACAAGACAGCAGCAATGAGGGCCAGACCGCTCCAGAAGAAGAACCCGACCTTGTTCATAACTGCAGCACCTGTGATCTGTTGCCATTCGGAGCCTCCTTCACCACCACCACCTCCTCCACCTGATGTAAAAGTCAGTTACATTATTCATTTAATGCCGACTGTGCTTACCTCCTCCGCCTCCGCCACCTCCTCCTCCACCTGATGTAAAAGTCAGTTACATTTGCTCATTTCATACTAGCTAAACTTACCTCCGCCGCCGCCGCCACCTCCTCCTCCTCCGCCTGAAATAGATTAATTTTGAATGTTCACTGCATAGATCCAATTCTGACTCACCTCCTCCACCTGAAGGTGAATCACTATTGACAAATTAGGACGATGAAATACAATCGAACAGGGCCACTTACTGGTTATATGGTGGGGGACAGTCGCAAGAGCAGGTATCGATAGATCCAGGCCGAATCGCAACAGCAGAAACTCCGGCGATGTCATCGACACCAGAGAAGCCAGTAGCAGCGGGTGGGACTGTCAAGCTTCCAACATCAGTCGCTATAGGGCGTTCTGTAGCACCTGGTATGGGGGTAGATGGTGGTTCAGAAGCAACCAAGGGTTCTGAGGATGGTACATTATCACTAGCAACAGCGGGTTCTGTGGGAGCTGGGACGGGGGCAGATGGTGGATCAGAAGCAACCAAAGATTCTGGCGCTGGTGCAACATCACTAGCAACAGGGACTTCTGTAGTCCCTGCTACAGAGCCAGCCACTGGAGCTGAAGAAAGTGGGTCTTCAGCACCTGGTGCAGACTCGAGTGGTAGACTTGATGAAATCACAGTAGGTGAAGGCTCGTCTGACTTCGATGGGTCTATCCTCGCGGCGTCTGTGCCAGATGGGATCCCGGATGCGGTAGCTATAAATGTTGGCAAGATTGTAGAAGGATCAAAGCTCGGGAGAGGAATTGGATCACTCAATGATGCCGCGACACTATCAACTATTGCTGCAGGGACTGGCTGCCATGCCGGACACCAGGCGCAGCGTCTGCATGGTGGTTTGGGTGGAGGCGGAGTTCCCGTTTCTTCACAATCTTCTCCAGTAGGCGTAGGTTTCACTGGTGGAATGATGGAAGAACTGTCAGGCGGGGATGGGGGTGTTACGCACGAGCTCTCAGGTGGAGTGACCGTATAAGTAGTTTTCTCTTCTGGGCATACAGTCTACATCATCTTGTGTTAGCATTGCTCGCACCAATGTGAAGCCCTGAATAACGAAGAGCAGTTCTTAAGGGTGACTTACAACGTAGACGTCTTCTACTACTGTGACAGATGGAACACACGGATCCGGATTCTCTGGTCCGTTACAGTCGGTGATTGTGATCGTGTTCGTCACCGTAATAGTCGAGGTCTTCTCAAGACCACCTTTCCAGCCAGTTGGTCTTCCAGGTCTACCCGAGTTTCCACCACTGTCACAATAAAGGTTGGTCGCAATTCCCCACGTTAATTTTGGGGGGGATTTGAGCTTAATCTTACCCGCCGCCGCCGCCTCCTCCTCCACCACTATACCGGTGCTTTGTCAGCGCATGTATTCCTCACAAGCATATCGAGAACCATGTCTTGATTTGAGACTTTACTTACCCTCCGCCGCCACCACCTCCTTTTGATCCGCCGCCGCCGCCACCACCTGGACTCTCAGCACGTTGTTTCAAGCATGGTTTATGCGTAAGACCTACCGCCGCCGCCATTCGCTCCTCCACCACCTCCTCCGCCTTCGAGTACAAGTCAGAATGTATAACCCAACATCAATCGAGATACATACCGCCTCCGCCACCGTTCGAACCACCTCCACCGCCACCTCCACCGCCATAGGCGTATGAGTAAGATTTATAACCTCGCTCAGCCCAACATTGTCCTTGTTTGTCGTAGGGCAACCCCGTGCAGTCCTCGCCCGGTGCCTTCGCTCCGTTAATATCAGGAGGCGCTGTTGTGAACTGGGCATGCACAGCGGCTTGTGCAGCCAAAAGAACCGAGAGTGTAGTCACTCTCATGACTAAATGGTGAACGAGTGTGGGATCGGTGGCGTAGCAATGCGTAATGAGAGTATGAAGAAAACAATAACCCGGCCAGCGGAGCTTAAAGCCCAACGTTTATAGTTGGCTAAAAGATGGACGAGGTTTGTGACAAGTTTGCATTCCTGCGTGAGCAATTTGAAAAGCGGGTTGTTTCGTGAATATCACTCCACCATGAGGAATGCCCGAAGCCATGCTTCATTTTTAATGACTACAATTGACCATGGGTGACCAATCAGCATGATTGAGAGACGAATGGGAACAGCCATCATGCATATTTATTGACAAGAATGAAGGTCCAGAAAGAAACCTGTAGAAAGCCTCCATCAACTGATCTCGGCATCACTATCCTAGGCTTTAAATGGATGCATCACTACATAACTGAGAGTTGATATCGAACACTTCTAGAAATAAGAGAAGCGTAGCAGCACCCAACCAAAAGGAGTGTCTATGGAGTGTAGACTGCTGTGTACGAAGCTTGATAATTTTCTTTAGATCGCTCAAAGGAATAAACTTGCAATTGACTCTGATTGCGTACACACTTACGGTTCCTTGATGTCCTGTGGTCAAAGAATCAGGAGTGTGAGGCATACTCCGTTGTCACGTAGGGCAAGAAAGTCTTCTCCATTGATATGACTGAAAGAGTATTCTTCACCTTGTCACCTTGTGACACTCGATTTGTACAGAACAAAGGCATGCTCTATTAGAGCCATATTCAAACTATCATTGCATTTGAGCATCGTAATCTTTAGTCACACATGGTGAATTTGATCGCTTGATTAGGCCGTGTGAGGGGTCTACCGTTCAGTTATCAGAACGATTTTGGGACGATACTTGGGCATCAAAGTAAAGCATCAAATAATGAATTACTAGGTAACAATTCGCCTTTTGTGGCCTTAGGCACCGAATTTAGGTGTCCACCAGCGTGTCAGAATTCATGGCGCCTTGCTTTTAGTCAGCAAAACCTCATCAAAAAATCTAAATATATCAAAGCTTATTATATGTATATTAAAATATGTTTCGCACTGTTGTTTAATTACAATTGTTTATAAGCGTCGTTAGTTGAGTTTAAATATATTTTGTAAGAAGTTGATTGCTTTCTTGTTTTGTTAAAAAGATGACCTATTCGCTAAGCTGGAGTCGGCGCCACGAATTCTGACACACTGAACACCTGAGCTTTGTCAGCACCATTACTGTGAAAATAAAGAAAGATATATATGTAAAAGATTGAGTGCTGCAATTTAAAAACACTTTCCCGAAGTAACAGATTAAATGAAAACAACTAAATTACCAATAAAAAGAGCATTGAATATGTATTTTTGTGTTACTGGCACTAACTAAGGCGTTCATTCAATTCCTGCTACCACTGATGGTCTGGTGGTTCCTGATTAAGTAAGCCATGGCAACTTACGGCATCTAACTACGTCTTCCGATGTTGCACTTTCCTAACCTTTTGCCTCCATCAAACAACAACACTGCGCCAACATCGATTCTCTTAAGCCGCAATGGCGGCGACTGGTAAAGTCCTCAGTCGGTTCGTCCCCGACTTTCGGCATGCTATGTCAATACCATTAAGAGGCAGTCATCCACTACGCACGTTTCCTTCCATAATATCATCACAAACTCGCCGACAGCTGACCACAGATTTATCACCACTACGGTCTCCATCACGGCCGTTGACCTTCTATCCCTTACTAAAATGTATACAGTCACAAAGGAGGGGCCTTTTGGGTGGAGCCTCGAGGAATCGACTTGCACAATTAGAAGAAACAGCAAATAGAAATCCAAATAGCGCCACAGCACAGAATGCTTTCTATCAAGCCCTGCTGCGCGCAGACATGCCTGCCATTGTTGTCGAGAGGCACCAGACAGGTAGTTTCGCAACAAGTACAGCTACCGAGGCTGCTTACCAGAAAGCGCTGGGACTTCTGCAACAGGTAGAAGGAAATACAGCTGGGGGTCACTTCACGGGACAAACAGGGAATTACAATGCTGCGCAGATACAAGCTAGTAAGTGGTCTTTAGTTCTGTATTCTGCTTTTTCTTCCCATGCGTCGCTTTGCTGGTCCTTCTAGATGTTCTCAGCACTTGCAGATATTCAAATTTTAAGAAAGCAGGCACCTGCTAACTTAAATATAGTAGCTCAAGCTGTCGCAGCACAAAATCGAGGTGGCAATATGGCTCGTACCGTCACTGCGGAATCAGGAGCCAAGGATAATGCTCTCCATGTCATTGTTGAGGAGACATATGGTCATCTCGTATTCAAATGGTTCAAGCTCCTTCTATACTTTGGTCTTTTCACGTACCTAAGCCTTATGGTCATTGCGATGCTGGTTGATTTCTTGCAATCGTTTAAGAAGATTGGAGGCGGGAAGTCACAAAACGAGGCGAAAGCAGAGCAGCAAAACGTTCGTTTCACTGATGTACATGGATGTGACGAGGCCAAAGACGAATTGCAAGAGCTTGTTGACTTCTTGAAGGACCCTGCAAAATTCTCAACTCTTGGTGGCAAGCTGCCTAAAGGCGTGCTATTAGTCGGACCACCAGGTACTGGTAAAACTTTACTGGCCCGTGCTGTTGCTGGCGAAGCTGGTGTTCCATTCTTCTACATGTCTGGTAGTGAGTTTGATGAAGTTTACGTTGGTGTCGGAGCGAAACGAGTTCGAGAATTATTTGCCGCTGCCAAGGGAAAATCTCCTGCGATTGTATTCATTGATGAACTCGATGCGATTGGAGGGAAGCGTAACGCAAGAGATGCTGCATACGTAAAGCAAACTCTTAATCAACTACTCACAGAATTGGACGGGTTTGAACAAAATAGTGGAGTTATAATACTGGCTGCTACCAACTTTCCAGAGATGTTGGATAAGGCACTCACCCGTCCTGGACGATTCGATCGTAACGTCACTGTGGGCTTGCCTGATGTACGAGGTCGTATGGCTATTCTGAAGCACCATATGAAAAAGGTCATTGCTGGTGGAGACGTCAGTCTTGAGGATCTTGCAGCAGGGACACCAGGATTCTCTGGTGCGGAGCTAGAAAATGTCATCAATCAAGCTGCTGTCCATGCTAGCAAGGCCAAAGCAAAAGCTGTCTCGATGTTGGACCTGGAGTGGGCTAAAGATAAGGTCATGATGGGCGCTGAAAAGAAAAGCATGGTCATGAGTCAACACGAACGGGAGATGACTGCCTTCCACGAAGCTGGACATGCACTAGTTTGCATGTTCACTCCTGGTGCAAATCCGCTATACAAAATCACCATAATTCCTCGCGGAATGTCACTTGGTATGACGATGCACTTACCAGCGATGGACAAGTACTCGGAAACATTTGATGAATTGCAAGCTCGGATTGATGTATGCATGGGTGGGAAAGTGGCTGAAGAACTGATATACGGGCCAGCAAAAGTTACGAGCGGAGCTTCTAGCGATCTACAGCAGGCCACAGCAACAGCTCGTGCCATGGTCACAAGAATGGGTATGTCACCTGCCCTCGGAAACGTCGACCTTGCGTCCGACTACAAATCATTATCCAGTGAAACGAAACAACTCATTGAACAAGAGGTCCGTCGTCTAGTAGAGGAAGGCAGAGTGCGAGCCGAGAACCTGTTGAGGAGTAGGAGTAAGGAACTTCAATATTTAGCGAAGGCTCTGGTTGACTAGTAAGTTCTGCTCCTCCTTGTTTCCTCTCTTGTTTCTCCTACTGTTTCAGAAGCCTAGAGGCACTGGAGTCTTACTCATAGGTGTGGCTTGCTGACTTTTCGTAGTGAAACCTTGAACAAGGAAGAAGCTTATAGTAAGTAATATCCCTCTCAAAGCAGCATCTCAAGCCTAGCACAAACTGTGGTAGATTATCCTGGAACGGTTTACTGACAAGATATAGGGGTCATTAAAGGGGAGAAGTTAAAGAACCGTGTGGTGATCCCAAGTGGCAGCATTAAAGTGCCGCTCACTATCTCTAATGTGCCCGTTATACCGGACACGGAGACGTCAGGAACGGACAGCAAGGAACCGCCAACAGGAGGGGCATCTCTTGCATGAATGCCATCATGTTACAGCGGTAGCGGTAGAGATCATTGTAGAATTATATGAGCGAAAGTAGAGAAGGGCTTCAAAGCGTTCTCCTAACTTATTCCTAATTATCTGAAAATGACTGCCATTGTGGCGCATTCCTATACACGTCTAGAATCATGATGAGAACGGTTACATTTACAATAATGCCGTACAGCAAATTCTCTTAACCGTACCTACCTCATCTAAGATGTAATACGGATCTGCGTCATTCCAGTGTGTCATGTGTTTGGACACACTCTCCACCCTATAGCTTTAGGCAGCTATGGCTACCAAAGGATGCGGAATTGAGTCTGATCTATATCGCAATGGAAAATTTAAACGATTTCACGTATGCTGAGATATCTACTAATTTAGCATCCACTCCCCAATCACGACGAAAAAGGAAACACTACACCAAAAAAGTGTATCTCGCGACTAAAGTTTGTGATTATCTAGCGGCGTAAATCAGTCCGTAAGCCCCTAGCAAAGTCAGTAAATAGGATGTGCGGAATCCAGAAGCGGACTTCTTCTGATATCTGTATTGATACCAGGCACGAGCTGTTCAAAGCTAGCAGGCTCACATGGTCTGAAGCGTCGTAAATAAAGACTGCTCCTAATTCCACTCTGTTTTGCCGAACGGCTAACAGCTATATAGTAAGCATAACGAGCACTTGCAGTTATGCGCGATCGCTTTCCTTATTTGTGTATCAAATGATTGTGTTTCTTCAACTCGTATCTATATATTTACATGATCGCGCACTCTCTGTCCGGCAAATCCTTCTGTCGTTTCTCTTTATATCCATGCGTATTTGCAGGCATCTTGCCTTTTGATTCCTTCTTCGGATCAGCAGGCTCCTCCTTGGAGTTGCGACCTTTCTTTGGTGCTCCTTCAAACCAACTCATTCGATTATCACCAGAGGATCCAGGTCTACTTGTTGGTCTACTCCGACTACCAGCCCGGAACTTCGATGCTGCACGAGATAACCTCTGCGCTGTTGTTTCTTCCATGGGAGTTACCGGGGTTGACTTGACTTCAGGCACGGAGGCCCTATTCTCTGGCTCACTGTCTATATATCCTGCGCTTCGACGATCATCAGGCATATTGAGACTCCTCCTAGGTTCAGCCTCGAATGATCGACGATCAAAATAGCCTTCATCGGGCTTTGGTTCCAGAGGGCTTGACCTGCAAGTCCATAAGTAATTGTCACTAAACCAAGAAAAAATCGGGCATTCTTACTCTTGTATCCTCACATCTATCGTGGATATTTGTTCGTATGATGGTGGCTCATCGGCTAAATCCTGATATATCTGCTGTACTTGGTAGAAGAGGAGAAATGGCATCTCATCCTTCAGTGCCTGTTCCACATCGACTTGGCATACTCGAGGTGATGACAGATCGTCATGCCTGATCCACTGCTCAACAGGATAAACCGGTGGCAGACTGGAACTGCTGAGTCTCTTGTCAGATGTGGAATCGCCATCGGATGTTTTTTTAGTGCCCCTTATAAAGGAGACGTAATGCCCTTCCTCAGTCGAAATTCCACGGTGACAGATGAACGATACTAGTGATAATTTGAACTTTTGCATGAGAGAAGGGCCATCAGAGACATCGTCGTCATCCGGAAAATGAGGAAGTCGGATATCGATCGGAATATCTATGGGAGTATTCTTCCGAGCAGGTTTCCCATTCTCCATCGTGTACCGTTTGAGCCGAATACACAGAGTTGGTGCGGTTCTCTTGAAGTACTCTGCAATCTCTCCACCACTTTCAAGACTCGTGTTCCGTGAATACCAAGCTGAATATCAGTCAGTACAATGCCCTTTGCATCCTCAAATATAAAATGGCCAGTAAATTAGTATCTTTCTCACTAGGCTTTGAGAGAGTTATGTAGTTATAGAGCATCTTTCAAATCTGTCTTGAAGAGGCTATATATACCAGACAACCAAGCAACCGGCCAGTCTCAATATATATATTGAATATTTCGACGTGCCTTCATATTGCTTAACTATGAAATGGAACTAAAATTGGAGAACCCATACTGAAGTTACATGTACTACATAAAGAGGCAAATAATTAGTACTTACGCATCAGACTGAAGAACTGCCAGGCAGATGTTGTAACCTCCTTCGATTCTTTTGCGGACCGACTTAAAATGGGTTTAGTATCTAGATCTGTCGAAGTTTCTCCTTCTCGCCCTTCATTTTGTTCTAGTTTGACCCGGGTTGCTATTAAGCTGTCGGTGCGATTCCTTCGGAATTTCTGGCTCATTGGCGTAGATGGAGTTAGAGGAGATATAGGAGTTCCCGGGTTAGAGTTGGTCAATTCTCTAGTCTCTATATGTAGAGCTTCTTCCTTCTCGCTCGATTTCGAACCATGTGATTGAACCGAAGACACCGTGTCCGAGCGCTTCAGATCCCTCTTCACCTGCACAGTATTGTTGAAGTAATTCTCAAGGCACTCTTCTAGTTTGATGACGCGACCGGGTTCTTCGTCTGGTACGGCAACGTCTAATAATCGTTCCTGCACTACCTTGTGATCATCCTTCGAGTCTTTTGTGCTGTCATAGTACAAGTCCATCCTCAGGTCAAGCAGCGGCAATTGTAGTTTGTCAGTCAAGAATATAAAAAACTCAGATGCATCCTGCTGCTTATCTTGATCATTTGGCTCCCATCCACAAGCTGCAAGAGCATTTTGTAGTTTGCTCGTCTATGCATTGAATTAGCTCAGAGATAGTAAAAAATGACAACAACATACTATGTCAATATTTATCAGATATCCGCTTCTCATCATGTTTACCCAGACTCGTATGAGCATTGACAAGTGGTTTTTCTTCTCGTCTTCTGAGTTCTTGTCTAAAACAATAATGGGTTCGAAACTTTCAAGGTTCGCAAACATTGCAAACAAAGTCGAATCCATATAACAACTGACGCCATTGCGATTCATTGCACCACGCATTACTACCGAGGAGTCATAAGGTTTAACCATACCTTCTGCCGAGGTGTGGAACAAGGTAAGGAGAGCCTTGGCTGTATCTATGTCCTCAGAGGATTGCTGGAGCGCATAGTCTAACTGTTCTTCCTTTGGAAAGATATTCTCAATGTTAAGTCGCTTTTTGAGCTTCTCCATCTACAAATCCTTAGCATGATCTAAGATGGATGAGTCCTAAGATACCTTGTCTCTATGGTCCTTCTCCAATTTTCTTTGCGGATCATTCTTAGCTTTGAAAATCTCGAAGAGGTTATCGATCGACCTTTGAGCCTTTGCCTGTAAAATCTCAGTGACTGGATCTGGGAACTCTTCGGCTGTGGGAAAGCTCGTAAAATGGAGTCATGCAAATAACAAGCACTTTGAAATCTGCTAGATGATACGGTTATACAAGAAATAACTTCAGGTTTTGCCGAAATGAAGCTTAAATATACATTATTGGCAAGAAACTGGGGAGATTCTACAGAAATAGGATCTTGAACAACAATCGCGATATTGAGCTGTAAACCTAAACAACTGATGAACTATAACTGTAAAAATGCGCCAAGAATTTGGTTTAAAACTCCACCCAAAGTATGGCGCGGTATTGAAATATCCTTAAAATAAAGATATTCGCTTGCAAACATAAATTAACACCAGGTACAACATCGCTCACTTGACGTACCTTTTTGTCGGTTGACTTGTCCCTCGACTTCTGGCGCCGATGAGATGTAGTATTTCTTCGGCCAAGAAACATGTCTTTGATTTCCGACATAGCTGGAAACTCTAGACCGCTCAGCAAGCTACCCAAAATGCAAGCATACAAGTGTAAACATGGGGTTGAGGTGTTGTATGCAGATGTATCACGGTCTTGGCGGAGTTATTTATATTCGGCCGCCTCGTGCTGTCCAGGGTTCCTTCAAGGTAAGCGAGCAGTGCGACGATGTCTGAGCCACATGATCTTGAAAATGATGGTCAATTGAAGTCTTCAGTATTGTAGATGACTGTCTCCAAAAGTTGTAAAGACAGCAGAAGGTTCATTCTCCTGGGACATGAGGCGAAACTTGGTGGAAAATGTGTCCGTGGCGTAGCCTGGTGTTTGGCTGGCTGATAGGGAGTGGGGGACAAGACGCTGTAGTGCCAAGCTATTTTACGCCAAGAATTCTGCTCTTGGGATCAATTTGAACATCACCGATATTTTTGTGTAGGCAACGCATAAAACGACATGGCCTTAAGAGAGCTGTCTACGTCGTTCTTTCGACTTACCAGCAGGGGCAATCGAGCGGCGGCATCAATTGCAGGGCATAGCAGCCGCAGATACGTTTCCAGCCACGCTGCATCACTAGCACCTTCGACTGAAGCTCCTACAACAGTTGATGCTACATTTGATCCAGATTTGCAAGACCTCGAAGCTGTATCATCTTTCTCAGCACCCTTAGATGTCTCGTCAGAGCTTATCAAGAGTTATGATCCAGTGAGAAGAGCACAAGGGAGAAGAAGACAGCTTCCAGCCAGTCGGTGAGATGATGATTGAATATATCTGCTTTCAAAACATTCTAATATATATTGCAGATACCAATTCCGACCTCCAAGGTACTACAGAGGGCCGCTCCATCCCCATCAACCTCCTCCAGCATCCGATCCATCATCCCGAGAATTTGTCCCCGGTCCCTTCTCCCGAACCCGCCTCGAACAAACCTACCAAGGCATGATCGCGCCAGACCTGATGACCATGACCTACGTCCACACACCCCCAGGCACCGTAAAATCCCCCAAGCAAGATCGACTTCGAACCTGGGATGACTCATCCCCATATCACAAAGGCAGGCCGAAGCGAGGACCGCGAGGACCGGGTGAGGTGCTGCGTGTGCAGGAAAAGGAGATCAACTGGCGCAATATCCCCAAGATTGAGCGAGTGACTGTACATTCTATGGTCAAGGGCGCCACGGACGATTCCTCATATCTACACGTTGCTGGAATCATGCTGCAGGCCATCACTGGGGTCCGTCCTGTGGTTCATAGAGCAAGACACAGTGTCTCGCAGTTCGGGATTCGAGCCACCATGCCCATTGCTCTGACCTGCACCTTACGCAACGATCAAGCAAATGAATTCCTGGATAAGTGTATCAATCTTGTTCTCCCCAAGATCAAGGATTGGCCTGGAGTGAAAGGCACCACAGGTGATAGTGCTGGAAACCTAGGTTTCGGATTTGATAGAGAAGGAGCCATTCTTTTCCCTGAGGTCGAAGTGAATTATGATGTATGTCACCTCCTTAGTTATGTATGGGCCATTACTAAAACTCGCAGATGTACCCACCACGAATGATTCCTGGATTTCATGTTACCATTCATACGAGCGCAACGTCGGATCGACATGCGAGACTTCTGCTAAGTGCTTTGGGCATCCCGTTCTATGGAAAATTGGTGAATTAGGAGATCTTGATATAAAAGATATATCCATGTAGATTATTTGTACCTTATTGTACCTGTAATACAAAGCTGGCTGGAAGCGATACGCGCACTGTATTATCTAACGTTCCGTACGCAGCCTGGCTGGCTAAATCTTACGTGCCTGTCATTAACTAGCAGTTATGCACCGACTTACACTTAGGTCAGATTTCACCCATACGCCACACCTTAGAAACTTTCATTTGGTAGATGGCCTATTCATTCATTCTCTAGAAAAACGTTCTCGCGCTAGGATGAAAAGGTAACCTCGAAGAAGATGATGGAACAACAATGAAGAAAAGCTTCGCATGATTGATAGACCACAATATTGACTAACTGCCTCCAGCAAAACAGCGAGCTAAGAACTAGCCAGTATCCGTTCTCTAAAAAGAGACCACCCTAATCGCCCTATCGCTACCAGAACTTTTCGGAATGTAAACACGTCTAGAGATAGCAAAACAGCGTCAATGGATGCTTTGCCCGCGCCTTTGTCTTGATCATATTCGTAAAGTTCATGATGTACGCAGAAATCGTTTTTGAGCAACTGTAAAATATATCAGAATTGTGCTGACGAATGAGCTTCTCAAAATCTTACTATGTAACGTACCTTAGAAGCACTTGCGGTGGACAATGGAAGGTCCGCTCTCGTCGTACTCTTGCTTTGAGATCCACATTTGCTGGAAGGTTGAGAGGGAAGCCAAAATGGAACCACCAATCCAGACGGAGTACTTTCGCTCAGGTGGTGCGATGATCTTGACCTTCATTGACGATGGTGCAAGGGCGGTGATTTCCTTTTGCATACGATCGGAGATACCTGGGTACATGGTAGTTCCACCAGACTAAAATATCTTAGTATTAGAAAGTCATTTCATTGTGAGAATATCGCCACTTACCATCACGATGTTACCATAGAGATCCTTACGGACATCAACATCACACTTCATAATAGAGTTGAAAGTTGTAACGTGGATACCACCGCTTTCAAGACCCAGCACAGATGGCTGGAACAGTGCCTCAGGAGCACGGAAACGCTCGTTACCAATAGTGATGACCTGTCCGTCAGGAAGCTCATATGACTTCTCCAAGCTAGATGATTGGCTAGCAGTTTGAATTTCTTGCTCGAAGTCAAGTGCGACGTAGCAGAGCTTCTCCTTGATGTCACGAACAATTTCTCGCTCGGCAGTAGTAGAGAATGTATATCCGCGCTCAGCTAAGATCTTCATAAGGTAATCGGTCAAATCACGACCAGCCATATCAACACGAGCAATGGCGTGAGGAAGGGAGAAACCTTCGTAAATCGGGACAACGTGGGTAACTCCGTCTCCAGAGTCGAGAACAATACCGGTAGTACGACCAGAGGCGTACAGGGAGAGGACGGCTTGAATGGAAACGTAGAAGGCTGGTGCGTTGAAGGTCTCGAAAACGATCTGGGTCATCTTCTCTCTGTTGGACTTTGGGTTGATAGGGGCCTCAGTGAGTAAAACTGGGTGTTCCTCAGGAGCAACACGAAGCTCGTTGTAGAAAGTGTGGTGCCAAATCTTCTCCATATCATCCCAGTTTGTGACGACACCATGCTCAATTGGATATCTCAGGGTAAGAATACCACGTTTGGACTGGGCCTCATCACCAACATAGGAGTCCTTCTGACCCATACCAATCATGATACTGCGCCCCTTATCAGTTTATCATTCCTGTATGCCATATGTAAAGCGGTTTCGCTGGGTTGTAAGGACTTACCCATGATGGCGAGGACGACCGACAATGGAAGCTAGTACGGTAATTAGCAAATGAAAGTTTTATATCAATGAAAAGTAGCCAGCAGTATTTCATGAATCTGCAGCGCCAGAATTGTGTGTGGGATCAAAACTACTTACGAAAGACAGCTCGTGGAGCATCATCACCGGCGAAACCGGCCTTGCACATTCCAGAACTAAACCATGTGTCAGTTATATCTCCATCAGATTCGCATGTCTGTATCTTTGGGAGACTGAGAATATTCGATTTTACGAGGTATTCATCGACTACCCCACTACACCAATATCCAGCTCCAAGGATGTGGAGCTTACCCATTGTCAATGACGAGAGCTGCGACTTCTTCTGTTGATGGAAATTGACATCAGCAAATGCTCATTACGCTCAGCTAGATGCGCTGAAGGGATGGGTGAATGTGTCTGAGATTGAGACAGGCTTACCTTCCATGGCTGCGAATTACGTTTATTAAATTGAGATGTTTCTGTGTGGGGAGACGGCGGTGTAGGCTTCTCTTGATGTGAAGATCGTGAGAAGCGGAATGGTTATGGTATTGAACACGATATAAAAAAGACGTGGTCAAAAGAGACTGATGTTGCAAATCTGTAGGAAAGAGAAGTCGTCGTGGCAGGGTCGAGTTGAGAAGTAAGTGCTCGCTCTGTGTGGGGACGATACCTTTCGGGCGAGAACTGGTGCTGCTTTTGGCAACCCAGATGTGCCAAGGAGGATTTTGGACACCAACAAATAAGGGTAGGAAGATGGCAAACAGAAGACCTAAAAACAAGGTATACGAAAATCTAGCAGATACAGAAACATTTAGAAGGAAAGATGGGCTTCTCCTCTCATCACTCACTCTATGCAGCTTCTAAATGTTCTTCATTTATTATTAATTAACTAGCCTTAACGAACATGGCGTTGGATAGAACGACTCAACAAGTATTTACTTCCTTTACATAGTAAAAGAGTATGCAGTAGGGGCACAGAAGTCACACCGCATTTCACTCTAGTCCGTCCAAGCTCCCTCTATACACCTATCTCTCCGAAGCCTAAGTTGACATAAACGAAATATTGTCTGCTACTATAATTTTCTTAACTTTGAAGAACAAGGCCCCAAAATCTGACCTTGGACTGCTTATCTTGCCGCCGCACTCCTTTATACGCGCGTCAGAAGCAATTGCAGCGTCAACTCCGTGCATAGCCACACATATTTTTTGCACCGTCATCCGCCACCACTTTTTTTTTGTTGCTGAGAATACCTAGGTACCAGCGCGGCGCCTTGCCTTCTGATGAGATATGCCAAGCAGGCCCTCAAGATTGGTGTCTAATTCTCGTGAATAGAGCGGCATGTTAAACCTAGAAACAACACTGGCTTCGAGTATAGACTCAAAGGCAGCGAGTACTGCCTGAAAGATTACCTATTGATAGGCTCCCATTAGTTTATCCCATTCCTAGAGGATGCTGAGGATAGTCCGGCAAGAGAATTGTTTCCCAGCCACCCTGCCGCTCGAATCCCAGCAGCGTCGGGGCACTGTACGTTACCCCTAATGAGGGGCAGTCATGGTGGGGTAATGCACTCCTACTTCGAACCTGGCACCGGTCGCATTCAAAGCCTTTGAACTCGCACTCGTCAATAGAAAGGTATGATCAAGTCCACGGGGGAAGGCATCTTGAAGGATTCTCATGCCTTCGGCGTCTGCTGTATAAGTTTCTACAATCGTGTGGATATCCTAGTATGGTACGCTACCTTATACATCGACACCAAATAAAACAATTCTTCAAATCTTGAATTTAACTTGATGGAACATTGGATATGATCCTTATGCTAATACTCCTAACGCCGTTACAATGCTATACCATATCCCGAATGCCTATTGCGCAGCCTCTTCCCTCAACCCTTCTATGAGTACATCACAGGCATCCATATCAGCAGCATCTACCTTTTCCTGCTGCCTTCCCAGCTTCGCAAGCTCACCCGTCAACTGATCCATCGCGGGTTGGTAATTCCTACACGCACTGCTCAATGCATAAACTGCCTTCCTCCTGACCAACTTGTCTTCTCCCTCCCTTGTTGCCAGAGTCACCAATGTCCGAATTCCGCCCAATGCCAGCAGACTCTCCTGGCTCTTCTCGTTGTTCTGTACTGCAGTACCTACACACCACGCTGCCATCTTCCTGATCTCGCCCTCCTTATCCTCCAAGCAGCCTAATAATGGTGTCCACAGGTTCAATGGTCCCAAGTTATTTGCATTGTCTAGATTTTCAATGAGTTGTTCAAAGTTGTCGAAGGCAATGAGCTTGTCGTCGAGGCTGATTTCGGAGTCGGTGGATACAACGGCTTGCATAGAGGAAATCATAAGGTCGGCGTCGCTGGGACCACCCATGAGGGCTGCTAAGGCTGCAGGATCGAGGCCCCGGGTTGTAGGAGTTGCAGAATCTGGGTCTCCAGTCGAAGCTGCAGAGTTTTCGACGCTCCATTTGAGCAGACTATTGAGTCCTGGATCCATTCTAGATGACTAAATTCTTGATCGAGGTAGAGTTTATAGAAACAGGTTTCTCTGCGCCACAACGATTGTAAATTCTAAGAGAAATTTGTGGCTTCGTAACTATTTAGGACGAATATATGTAGAATGTAGAATTGTTCGTAAATCCTGCGAATCTTTTGTAGGAACGTGTGGATTACAATTCTAGCCAATATGTTTCTCACTGTCGAGATTTCTTTCTCCATCATTCTGGAGCCTTCTGGTAAAAAAAGATATAAAAGTGGGACAAGGCTGGGCATCACCAGCACAAGGCTGAGCCGACACCTATGTAACACAATATTTGGGTTGTCTAAGTTCAAGGTAGACATTCAAGGGATCCTCAAAGGAAAGCCTTCACGGCTTGGGTTCATTAGATGCATGCTACTCCTGGCCTTAGTCTATATTTTCATAGATCTGTAGCCACAAGATAGATTCTACATGTCGATGCGGAATATGAGATATGCATAGCTTGTCCAACGGCATAATAGAACCTGCGAACTTCATGAACAACCCAGGAGATAGCCACCAGCTTGCTGCTGAATTAAATACTAAGTATTACGTATACTACATACAGCTTAAAGCCAAGGCGGATTTACCACTGACAGACCTGATACGTTATAACGAGTACTCACGATCAGGATCAAAGTCATGGTTTGACACTATCGATCCAATCTCCGGTTAGATCAGTGAAAAAGCTTGCTCCCTTCAAAGTTGTTGGACTACCAGCAGTAGTAACATTGCACCTCGAGATCAGGTCCCCCGCACTCTTCAACTTTTCTCCTACGAGCTTGACATATGAATCAAGTAGACAAGACTTTCCTGGTCCGTCCTTGCAAGATGGTACTGGATAAACAGCATCGTTCAAGGTAATTCGAATGAAAGTCTGGTTTCCTTGAGACGTTGTTGATGTTGATTGCGGAAGGACTGCCGGGCGTGTGACTGCCGCTCCTTTTTTTACAATACAATTAAGTCGTTCAAAGGCCACAGTACCTCTCATACTGACGAAGTGGCTACTGATATACTTCCTGCTTCGTAAAATCTGAATATCATAGGTATTTGTCAGTTCTCTCTTACGGTATGTATAGCTTTACGTCATGGAGAAGGAAGTGGAGATAGAGCGTTGATATGCCTTAACGCACTCACCTTATCCGCACTCAGTGGCTTCTCATTATCAAATACTCCAGTAGCGGCAGTTAGCTCAGTAAGCTGGCCGTCGTTCAAGAAAGCCGTGATAATGCTTGGTACATCGAATGCACTTCCATTTTTTGCAATTCCTTCAGCTCCCGGTCCTTTGGCAAGCAAAGCAACTAAACTATTTAGGAAAGGAAGCATCATCTTTGAAGGGAGGTCAGTTCCAGGTCCCACACCATAATAATATCGTAGATCTTGACGATATTGGTACTGTTCGAGTTCTGAATCTGTGAAGGTGGAACAAAACGGCGACAGTCTCCCCGTTATCTGCGATTCATATCCACACAGATAAGGGAAAATGCTAACATCCGAAGTTGTGAGCGTCAAGTTTCCAGTGATCAGTCTATTTAAACGGGCCGTGATTGATGGGAGGTAGGAAGCATCCCATGTTGTCACTAGCTCTGTAGTCAGCAATATTTCTAACATCACACTTGTCTAAGACGAACCCGCGTCTCCACCATTCTCATCTTTGAAGTTCGGGCAGAGATCACTTGGGGCCAAGGAATCAAAGAGTGCCTTGGGAGATCCCTTCGCATTAATAGTGAAAATTTTTCCAAGTGTATCAGCGTTATTACCAAGGAATCCTCGAACAAAGTTTTGTGCAGTTTGAATGACTCGAGGATAATAGTTTGACCAACTTATGACTAGATACACCAAAAGTCAGCTTGCACACATCTCTTGAGAATAATCGAGCAGCAATATTTATTCAGTTTGAGTGGGGCTAATTCTCAGTGGCTAGAATAATTACCTACAGGGTGTTCCGTCTGCGTACTAATAAGCGTTTGAGTTAGCCAAAGTGTGCCCCAGGAAAGGAATGACGAAGACATGTATGACTTCCAGAAACCCAAGGTTCCTATGGGTCATCAAAATGTCTCTACGACTAAGGCTGAGACTAAAGCTTTCTGCATTGTCAATTAGCGTACCAGGTCTGGATACCTGTATTTTAGGTAAGTTAGATCCATTCACAAAATTTACGGACAGTTACCTCGTTCTCAGCGCGTAACCCATATCATAAGCCTCCTTCCAGCCTAGAGATGATGTGTACTTAGATTGATGCTATGCAGATTACCATATCGTTGTCCCTACCGGTGGGGCTCTCTTGAGCAATCTGCATCGATGGATTGGTGAGAACGGGCCTCCAAGAGTGAAGAAAAGCTAGATTCCCTATGGCTTTGAAGTTCCCCGATGCTTGGATCTAAATGATGTCAATTCTCATAGCAAACATGAACCGGGTAACACTTTTCACCTTATTGTATAAGGCAACCCATTCATTGTAAGCACCAGAGTCTGGATAGCGGCTACCATGCCTGGACACGTAGGCGACTTGCTCGACAGTACAATACTCTGGCACTGTATAGTCTATACCGTTTACGTTGGGCCCTGATAGCATGAGCAAGTAGAGAAATTTTAAAGAGTTAGAATCATAATACCACTATAATATGGGCTATTTGCTCCAAGAAATGTCAATGGGTTTGCGGCCGAGTTACTCGCGGGGAAGTTGATATCTTGGGCTGGACTCAGATATTGAGCAGAAGCAAAGCCCGTGCACATTAAAGTCGCGCTTGCGATTGCGAAGCCATAGAGAAGAGCCATTACTTGAAAATTCAGGAAAAAGGACCAAGCTGAGGATGGCAGAATTCAATTGTGGACGTAAATCCAGACTATATATCTCGTCATGTTTGCTAGAACCAAGTTTTGATCTTCAAGGTCTTCCAATATTTCTCCGTCGGACAAGTCTATAAGTGGATAGACACGTGTGGTGATGTTCAACTTCCGATTTGAAGGTCGGAGATGAGCCTCGCTAGACTAATGTTCCCCTGAAGCTTTCCCCATCCCACTCTTTGTTACTTATTTGGTAATTCTAAATTGACACATGCACATGTGTTCATACATGTCCCACCACAATGTACGAATATCTTAACAGAGACAAGGTAGGTGAATTGTTTGGTAATTGCTGCACGTTTGGCCACTCGCTATTACAGCTATAAGTCAGCCAGTGTCTATCAAGCAGATAAGACATGTTGGGAAAATAGTTGATTATCAAGGGCTATTTTAGAGGATGTCCAGAATGTGGCATGCCTCTCATTTGCATAGTTGTGGAGAGAATACTTACGCGTGTCACTCCCCGTCTGCAAATACAAATTATAATATCCAGTGGTGGCAGAGTTGCATACTAGGAAGTTAAGTTCTGCTTTATGTTAGAAAATTTCAGCTTTTTCACCTCTAGTATTATTTACTTACGTCTTCCGTATTTGCTTCCATTAGAGGTGATAATCGTGTCACCCTCCAATGCCCACGGAGTGCTTGTAGCAGTAGAATCGAATGAGAGAGGGAGATAAGATTTGGTGTTTGTTCCTATATTCAAGTACAATGAAGAATTTTGGCTCTTGATTGTAGACCCAATCAGGAAATATTCGCCTGTAGCTTCCGGCCCCATAACGGGCTAGATTGAGTGTCAGTGAAGCACTAGACGATTGGATGTAGCAAAAGAGAAGTTGTCGCTGATGAATTCAATTGTTTGCTAGTCTGACAATTTCTAGGTCATCGGAACTTGTATAGATGGCTTCTGTCAAGTAATCCTTATGTGGAAACTTTATCATAGACATAATAACGGCATTCTCTTCTAGACTGCACTCACAGTTGACTTGTTCGACGGGAGGCCCTGGAGATACAAGTGATAAATTGGTGACTGAACACCTCGAACTACAGCAATAAGAGTCAGCAACAAAAGCTGGAGGGGAGTGGAAGCACTCTGCTTCAGCCTATTGTTCGGACCTTGCTCTCAGATCCGATATTTTCTCATGCTTCGATTTTTAAATGCACAGACAGGATCTTCTCACTCTGATATGGCTTGGTTTGTCGTGACTCAAGAGCTTCATTTGGGAACGGTGAACCCATAGCTATATGGCTAAGAGCCAGAAAAAATAGCAGAAGCATACTGAACAACGTTTCGATTAGTTTGGAACTCTTAATTGGAACCAAACAAGACTGGAGAGAAGGGTAGCTTGGCCTGTACTTCAGAGAATGTCGAAAACAAGACCACAGGAACACTTCCAGGAGACCTCCCAGTTCATAACAAAAATTGATGATTTGGAATAAGGCTGAATTACTTAGCCTCTAGTCCGTGTTTCATCGAGAATGATAAAAGCTACCACATGATATATTTATCCGGAGCCGTGAAATGAATATATTTTTCCGTCATAACTCAGATGATCATTCATCGTAGTTCTAGTCCAAGTGTTCAAGCACGAGTGTCTATAGTAAGTTTCATTCCCAAGAAAACCTTGCGCAATGGAGCCAAGCAGCCTGTTTGAATCTGTGCTTAGTTCTTCCATGAGTGATCTTAAATCATCCCTTCCAATGTAAGGCAACCGGGCTATGTTGCTCCAACATAGGTTGTGATAACTAAACAGGTGAGCGGAGTTACATATTTCCTCGCAATGATATTACTAAAGGACTGACAAAAGAGAACCAGTGGAACTCTTGGAAAGTTCAGTCCCATACCACTGCAGCGCTTCGCACTAAGAAGGTAGAGATATGCCAGTATTCAATACAATTGTTGTGGAAGCCATCGACATTAAGTATATAGGTGACGATAGCAAGGAAATTAGTCTTAGGGATTTTTGTCAACCTTTGTTTTGCATACCACATTCATGACGGGTTTGCTGGTAATTGAACATTAATCAACATCCTATGGTCGATATATACTGTATTCTATATTCCGTTCGGAATCCGTTGTAGAACTTAAGCCACTTACAGACCATTTGAGTTTTAAATTAAAAGTCGTATTCCAGTTCTCTAGGTTTTTGGCCATTTTAGCCGAATTTTAGTAAAACATCAAACTTTGGTGAACGACTCACCTAAAATAAATGTACAATATCAATAACGTCGCAATTGCTTTCAATTCTCGTGATTTTTGTAAATATCTCGATTCTCTCGATTCTCTCGATCCTCTCGATCCTTTTGATTCTCTCGATCCTTTCGATTCTTTCGATATGCCTATTCCACGCTTTCGTCGTCAGCTGGTTCCTACTAAAAAGATGCTGGAAAGTTCTATTCCTATTGGCGCTGGCGCCAGCAGGAATATAAAAAGAAAGCAGGCCAAACGGCCGTATAATAAAAAAGGGACGAAACTGTAGCTATAGCCAAACCTGCAGCCAAAAAGCTAAAGATTACTGTAAGCAAAGCTGCTGCAATAGCGCTGAATGTAGGATCTGATTTAGTTGCAACACTACCGCCAATATTACTTATTTCGTTAGTATAGCGCTCGATTCCATTTTCTTCGAATCTTTTATTTGTATCCGAAAAGCCTGTCGACAACTTTACTGTAATCGAAGATAACGAAGCAGAAAAGCCCTAGTTACAACAGAAGAAAAAGCCTGCTAAAACGCTGTTGTTTATCTGCATTATCTACTTCAAATTAACGCTGAATAGCGACTCGATTTTCAGCAAAACGCGCTTAATCGACTTTTTTGCAAATAATCATATTAAGTAGCATACGTGAATAAAGCTCAAAAACGAAAAGCTAAGTAAATTACTTTACAACGAAAAAAATCGACCTGTAGGAACAATTAAAGAAAACAGTTTTTTAACTGCTAAATTTGGCTTTCATAAAAGCGAATCTAAAAAGAAAATCAGCTCCAGCGAAAACTATAAAAAATAAGAACATACTTTTTATCACTTAAACCGCTCAAGCCGTAAAGCTAACTTTTACTGCTACTTCTTTACAAGTAATAATACTGTTTACACACTTGTAAAGCTTAATAAAAGAACTCGCGCAAAAAAAGTTCTTGATTCTCCGAAACGCTTTGTTTCTTTTAGAAGTAATAACAGTGATTACGATTTTTTTGAGCCGATTCGACTTACGATTTCTAAGCTTCGAACTTCAGTTTTAATATAAGTAATATTTACTTACTCTGCTACCGCAAAATTGATACAAAAGAAAGCGTTTCGAGAAAAGCAACGTGCCGCGCAAAAAAAAAAGAAAAAACGTACCTTTTGATCGATATAAGCTTATAAGTTCTTTTGCAAACAAATAGCGTTGTACAAAGCCAAATTGCAACAATTATAAAAAAGCTTTAAAGTGTGTTATACGTACTAGAAAGCTTAAAATAATAATTTTTATTTTCTTTTTAACGATTTTTAACTTATAGTATAAATAAAAGAAATTCGTAATAAAAAGTCAAATACAACAAATCGAGCGCTTTTATTTCATATAAGTGCAAAAGCTTTTTACAAAACTAATAACAATCGAAAAAAAAAGCTTCAAATGCCGAAAAGCAAGCCAGCCGCTAAAGCTAATATTGCTATTGCAAATTAGAATAAATATAGTCGAATTGTACAGCCGTTGTTACTTGATCTTCAATCTTCGATTTTATTTTATTACAATAGCTATTCTTTTTACAAAAAACCTAAATTGCTTTTGTTTCGACTTTTTTATTTTTATTTTTATCCTACTCCGCGATTATTTTACGATTACTTCTTTTTATACGTCGGCTTTTAGCTCTTATTCCAGCTACAAAGTTACTTTTAAACTTTATTACGAATAACATGTTTATTGCTGATCAAATAAAAGAATTCAAGAACTATTTACGCTTTAAATTAAAGCTAAAAAAGCACAAAAATATAAATAATATTTTACGGAAAATCGCAATACAGAAATTCAGCGTTGATCAGCTTAAAGTTATAAAAGAATTAAAAGCGATTTCTTTAAATATTTCTTTAAATATCTTTAAGCGTATTTAAAAGCAAATCTCTTTTTTCAAATTATACTATAAACAGCTGCTTGAAAAAACAATTGAGAATAAACAAAACAACAAAAAAAAAAGCTTGTATTGTTGTAAATCCGTACGCTAAGCAAAAGAATAAAATAGTCAAAATCCTTATATAAGCTTTTAAAAAAAAAAAAATTCGACGAGAAAAAGTTTATAAATCCAGCTTTTATACATTTAAATAACACAAAAGCATACTATGCTTTTAAAGCGTAATAAAGTTTTTAGCCGGTAAAATATAAGTTTTAACCAAAAGTATAAGCGTTTTAATAGGTTTTTATATATAATCAGTATACTAGTACTGCAATAATATCTTTTAAATGTTATATTTTGCTTTTAATACCCAGATTTTAGTTGTTATAAATGTACAAATTTATAGTTCAAAATAAAGCTCGAATATTTCAATTCATTATAATTATTACTTCAAATCTCAATTACTTTACAATTACAATATCGATTAAAGTAATATTGAAGTTTTTTATTGTTTATACTATAGTAAAGCATTATTTTTAATATTACTTTAATCGATATTGTAGTTGTAAAGTAATTAAAATTTTGAAATAAAGTATAAATAATATATTAAAAAAATTACTAAAGCAAAATACTACATATTAACTTTACTTGCATTTTGAGATTTTACAACTATTTATTAATCTATTTACTAAACTATTACAAAAATTATCTATTTTTTATATTTAGAGTATTTAAAGTGCTTTCTAGCTTTTTTTTAACTATTTAATTAAGCTCAATTTTGCTTGATTGCTTATATCAAAAATGCTTCAAAACTAAAAATACTCGCTGTAGACTTTTTTATAGTGCTTTCTAATAAACGCTTTTAAGTCATAAAAATATGTTTCAATAAAATTATATCTCGGTGTATAAAGAAACAAAAAACCGAAGTAAAACTTTTTTTCTTATTGCAAAATTAATAAACTTTAAGTGTATTATAAGTAAAACAGTTATTTATAATCAAAATCGATTTGAGGCGCCGGCTACGCGTTTATTCGAAAAAGCACTGAATACTCAATAAAATCCTTAAATCTTTCTTTATTAAAAAAGCTTTAATACGTTTCACACGTTATAATTCTTTTTATAGTATATACTAGC